>CM044435.1:111312110-111322800 GCA_024363595.1 Xenopus borealis
CGGGCAGCCCTTCAAAATACCGGGCTGTCCGTGTCAAAACCGGACAGGTGGCAACCCTAGAAGTAAGCATGGTCAGAAAAATTTGTAAAAATCTGTATTGAAAAGAACCCGCAAACCAGCAGAACCGCTGACCCACATCTATACCCGCAACCCGCAGGTTTTTGCGGGTAACTCGCAGGTACCCGACCCGCTGCAGGGCTCTACAGCAAGTTGCACTACCCCCCAAATCCCACTCACTCATCTTCATGCTAAAATTTCAGAAGTATTTTTAAGCTCCAGAGTTTGTCCTTTTTACAAATATATGTTGAAATTTCTCATTAATTTGGGCCTCATGGCAGACCACAGGGTCTGTAGTTATGCAGTATTTATGTAATTTATGCAGATCATAAGTTACATAGGTATGTTTAAAAGCAGTAAGTTTGGCAATGTATAGTTTATAAGATGATACTGCTAGACTCAGACCAGATGTATATAGTGAATTAAGTACCCCCTATTGTAAAATATAAGTATATTATAAGTCACCGAGGAGTTCCATTAAAGCACAAGGCTGAAGATCAAGTGCTTTTTTACAGGTCATGGAACTCCGAGGTTACTTCTAATATCCTTATATTTTCCAACAAGGGTTTCTTTATTTATTTTATTTCACAAGTTTCAGTGAGTCATGTGATGAAAATCACATGAGAATTACTACTCACCATTAAAAACTGATGACATTATAAGGATATAATTTACAATATATTCATGGCTTTTGTGTAGTATATGTGTATATGTGTCTCCTATGAAAACACATACAGTAGATTGGATCTTTTTTATATCATAACTCAGTTTATGTTGTGCTACATACTTTAGTTCTCAGGTGAATTTTTCCCTTCACATTACAGTATATTTTGCTATCATGAAGTCTATAAAATACATACCTTGGTCCAAATTTCTGTTATTGCATCACATTAAGTGATATGCTTCTACAGTTAGAGAAAAAAATGCCCAGCATCAGTACATGACCATTCAGGCCACAAACTGGCCTACCGAGCCATTTATAACTTGATATTGAGCTTTTCTGTTATATTTATATATTGGTTTTTTTTTTTAAGCTCATGATGTGTGTGCATCAGGGCTCTGGCACGCTCCCACGCTTACTGTTTCTCAAAATACCTTTGTTATAGATGAGTGGTGATGGTAAAGTGGGTTAAATTTGCCTTCTGAGAGTAGGTCCTATGAATGGGATGTGATTGATGGTTCGGGATGAATGCAAGGGAATGTGGCGCCATGCCAGTTCTTACTAACTATGACAATGTGGCTTTAAGGACTAACAAGAAAGACGGGGCGTGGGACCCCTCGCTGGGATTTTAAAGGAGCAGATTTATTGCCAGACATCAGATGTTTTTTTCTCAGCAACATTGCTCTCGTTGTAACCTCAGTACAAGGGAGCTTTAAAATTTGTTGTCCATCAATCTGACCAGACCTGAGTGCCTTTGCACAATCCTGGGGTAGAAAGAGTGGGGCGTGATTTATCTTAAATGGTTTTTAGTGGCAGATGTGTCCCCAAATATAACACGGTGCTTGAATCCACAGTCAATAGTTTTCTATGTCTGTTACAATTTTTTCTAACAGCCTGAAAGAGGCTATCATTATGACCCTCAGAATGTATTATTATTCTTCATTTATATAACATTGGCATATTATGCCTCACTTTACAGAGATTATACATCATTCCTTGCCCTTGTGAAGCTTACAATCCCTATGAAATTCACAGATACTAAAATCAGTTTTATCAGGAGCCAATTAAACTGCCTGTATGTTTTCGGGAGGAAACCAGAGTACCAGCAGCAAACCTATGCAGATAGTGCCCTGGTTCAAATCAGTTGTAGAACCCCACTGCACTACTGTGTTGCTCAGTGTAACGTATCCTGCAAAAAAAAAAAAGCCCAGCAAAGTGAGATGACAAAATTATCCCTGATTAACGTATAGTATCACATTTTGCAATAGTTAGATGTTTTTGTGTCCAGCATCAGTCGTCAATACATTTGCATATTCAATACAATGGAGTTGGCTGTCATTTTGACTTTTACCAGGCGGTATAATTGGAGCTGAACAGAATGGCGCTTACACTCTCTTCACTTAAATGTTAACAAATATAACTGTAGTTCTACTGGAAACACTTATAAAACAAACCCTCCAATGACCTCGCTACTCCAGGAGGCATGGACTTTGATAATGCTTTGTCTCAGGTAGGTTCCATTTACAGATAAAATGGGTTGCATGCTTTTAGTTGTAGGAGCCAAATTTCTCCAATGTGCTTACCCTTCGCAGCTAATCAGATCTGTCCAATGGATCACACAAGTCCAAAATCTGGGGGTGGTACATCTTTAAGTTAACTTTTAATATGCAGGCCCGGATATGTGGCAAGGCCACAAAGCCCTGGGCCTAGGGCGGCATTAAAAAATCTATTAGCACTGGAGACGCACATCCAGTGCTGTCACAACTAAGAAGAGTTTCGTGTGCGTGAGTACAGTATCTGGCAGGGGGAAGAAGAGGGGAGAGGACGGCTCCTGGAAGGAAAGGAGAGAGCATGGCGCCGGTTAGGGGACAGCTGAGGGGGGCAAAACTGGAAGGGGTGAAGTGCAAAGCTGGCCTATCAGTGGCAGATATGTAAATCTGGGCCTGTTAATATGTAATAGAAGGTCTCATTTTACACATTGTTTAAATTGGTCTTCAATTTTCTCTTTTTTATAGTTTTTGAATGATTTGCCTTCTGACTCTTTCCAGCTTTTAAATGGGGGTCACTGACCCATCTTAAAAAGCAAATGCTCTATAAGGCTATATATATTGTTAAATACAGTATTGGTATTGCTGCTTTTTATTACTCATCTTTCTTTTCAGAATGTCTTCTATTCATTATTACAGTCTCTTGTTCATATCAATGCAAGGTTGCTCGAACAATTTGGATCCTAGCAACGAGATTGCTGAAATTGCAAACTGTAGTGCAGCTAAATAAAAAGCTAAATAACTCAAAAACCACAAATAAAAATGAAAGACAAAAAATTGAAAAGTTACGGAGAAAAACGAATAAAGGAGATGGCTGCTGTGAGCTCACTTGACAAAAATCTGCTGCAGGAGGGGATGGTAAAAAATTAGGGGCATTTGCCGGGGGGGGGGGGTAGGCTTGGTGAGAGGAACAAAGATCATGGATCTAGATTTAAACAGAAAAACAAGTATTCAATTTGGAGGATTATTTTGCTGCAGCCACTGGTTCTGCAGAGTTGGAGAAAGTTTGTATTAAACCATAGAAAAACTATAAAATCCACATTATATTCCATGACAACACAGGCAGTCTGTATTGTCTGATTATTAATCAGTCTTGCTGTATCGGCTTCTGGCAGATATTATTTGACTTGTGCTGTTTTGATAATTTATGGCGATCACTAAGCAGCAGCGATCACACTGAGCATGTGCACAGTCTTGGTCTTGCAAAGATGTATAACAAAGTTACAAGATGTCAGCCCCCTTGGACAACTTTGAAAGCATAAATCATTTGTTTGATTAGGCTTGTGGTGCAGAAAGTTCATGTTTATGTTTAGTATACAAAATACATAATTTCTAGCCTTATTCTATTATAGACTTTCCTTGTCCTTTATTTTAACCAGTAACCTTCTGTGTGGTACTGTAACAAATGCTTTAGAAAAGTCCAAGTAGATTACATCCTCTGCCATTACAGAGTTGAGGTTCCTGCTCACCTCCTCATAAAAGGAAGTAACATTTTTGACAAGATCAGTTATGCATAAAACCATGCTGGCACAAAACCATAGTATTATGATTTGCAATGAAGTCAACTATTTTATCCCTAATTTCCCTTTGAAAAACTTTCTTTCCAATGATGTCAGCCTATAGTTTTGAGGCTGAGTAGGGGTCCTTTTTTAATAATGACAGCACATTAGCCATTCGACATTCTCTCAGCACCATGACAGGCCTCAATGAATCCTGAAAAAATAAGTAAAGAGGTTTGGGAATCACAGAGATAAAGTTGTTTATTACCCTGGGATGAATACCACCTGGTCCTGGACCTTTATTTGTCTTTAAATGTTCTAGTCTCTTGAATTTCCCCTTGCATGAACCATGCATCATGTGTTGAATTATTAGAATTGGGACTATTTAGAAGGAATTACTTGGTTCCTCATGTGTGCAGACAGATGAAAAATAACAGTTTAGAATCTCTGCTTTATCTCTGTTCTCATCAATCAACTGACCCCCTCTGACAACAATGATCCCACCCCCATCCTTATTTAAAAATCATTTTGGTTTAATTTCACTCCTTGCTGCATTGCTTGTCTTAGATTTTAGCTTATAGTCTTATAGTTTTTTTTTTTTGCATTGGCCTCCATACACCTGATAAATATTATGGGGTAAATTTATCAAAGAGTGAAGTCCCGCCACTAGAGGGAAACTCCGCCGCTCTCCATTCATTTCTATGGGATTTTGAAAGGCCTATTCATCAATGGGTGAAGTGAAAGAGCAGCGGAATTTCCCTCTAGTGGCGGAACTTCACTCTTAACTTCACTCTTTGATAAATATACCCCATATCTATCACTTATTAAAAGTGCCATCCATGGTTTTAATTCTGTATTAATATAAAGACAAACTCCTCCACCTTTTTTAATCCCTCTGTCCTTCCTAAAAAGTGTATAGCCATTTGAAGTGACAGCCCAGTCACAAGTTTCATCCCACCAAGTCTCAGTGATACCAGTTTACCTGACAAACTCCATGCATTTGACAGCTTGCATATTTACATTATTTAATGGAGAATTACTATTAGTCTGTTTTCTAATTCTTATTTCCCCACACACTCCTCTCCCATGACTCCTTAGTAATCCCACTTCCCAGTCTACCCTAGCTTTCCCATAATACTCTGACTCACCCCCCTCCCTTGCCTAGTTTAAACACTCCTCCAACCTCTTAGCCATTCTTTCTCCTAGCACAGCAGACCCCATTCCATTGAGGTGCAATCAGACACGACTATGTATATTGTACCCCAAGGAAAAATCAACCCAGTTCTCGAATCCAAACCTCTTCCTTATTACAACAAGACTTTAGCCATGAATTTAACTTCCTAAACTTGTATGTAGCACAAGCAAAATTTCATTAAAAATTACATTGAAAGACCTTCCCTTAATCTTCATGCCTAGATCCCTAAACTGATTCTTTAAGGTCCTCCATCTACCATTTATTTTCTCATTAGTACCAATACTAAGACAGCTGGGTCATGGCACAAGGAAGACAGCAAACTGTTCTCTTGTAGTGATCCGAACAACAAATGACCTTATCCACTTTGCTAATAATTGAATCCCCATATAACCAAAATCTGTTTTGGCCCAGCTCTGCTCTCCTACAATCCACTACTAAAGAAACTGATCTTCCAGGCTGTTAGAGAGATCAACCCTGTCCTCCTATTTCCTTTTCTAACTGTAACCCACCTAACTGCCTCAACATCCTGCTGCTGTTCTGTTCCCCCAAACTATCTGACCCAGCGAAGTCCTGCTCAGTGAGCAAGAGACTCCTTTAAAGAACAAGTAAACATTTTTTTTTTCTATCTCTAAATTTGCTCTAAACAGCCCCTCAAATTAATGTACCTTATTCCCTGCTGCAAGTCTGCTCTGGTTTCTGTGTTATCAGCAGCTTGTTTCACATTCTTCCTGGTGCAGAGTGAAGCCCTGCCCCTTAGCTTTCTGAGCTGACCTTATCTCTTGGACTAGTCCCGGAGATCATTTGCATACTATGACATAGCAGAGACCAGTGTGTGTAGCACCTTTTGCTTGGGGAAACTAGCTTACTAATGCACACACTGGCTCCCTCTTCCTCTCTATTGTGGAACAGCAGCAAAAGGACTGCTCAGTAAGCTAAGGGGCTGGGCTTCACTCTGCACCAGGAAGAAGGGGAAACAAGCTGCTGATAACACAGAAACCAGAGCAGACTTGCAGCAGGGACTAAGGTACATTAATCTGGGGGGCTGTTTAGAGCAAATTTACAGATAGAAAAAGAAAAACATTTACTTTTCCTTTAAAGATTGTCATATGACTTCAGTGTTGCAATAAGTTGCTCTATTGCTCTAACAAGTGCCTTTAAACTGGCAATTTGCTCAAAACTCCCACAGACGTAAGCAGTTTGGAACTCTTGTTCCAAATCTGGAGACATATTGCAGACTGCGCAATGGATCAGACCTTCAATTTTTTGTTGTTAAATCAAATCCGCCAGGTGGCGTAAAATAAAGCGCATACCTTGAATAATTCCCCTGTGAACAGCTTTTTACATCGTTTTTCTTCATTATTTGTTTTGCACAATATGAGAAATAGGCCTGACAGTGTACCCATACTCTGATAACACCTTTTGGTTGGTTTCACTGGGATACTAGATCGTATGTGACTTTTATATTAGACATTTTGTCTGAACAGCCTATCATTCCATTTTTGCAAAGAGTGTGATATTCACTCCATCCTTCCCACATTATTCAGTTTCCCTGGGACAGGAATGCATGTGGTGGAGGAGGCTGCGGCAACAATGAGATGGAGCAGAGCGAGGGGGGGGTGTGTGTATGAATGGATATGGAGGAAGGCTAGTACAGCTGCTCCCAGTTAAATTTTAATAAGAGGAGACATGAAACGCTTTGAAGCTGAACTCTGACATCTCAGATGAAACGCTTGTGATCCTGTAAAGACCTGGAGGTTGCACAAGTCAATAGACAGCTGTGTCCGTGTAGCAGCATTCCCACATAACCAGAGAATGAGAGTGTCTGCCATTCATCCTCCCACTGCCACACACTGAAGCGCAAGTGATGGAATCTACTCGTATTAAGATGCCGCGTTTGACATGGATGTGTTTACTCTACGTGTGTTTTGTAGAGAATACATGTATGTGGATAAACTTTACAGCCAGGCCGGATTTGAGGCAAGGCCACAAAGTCCCAGGCCTAGGGTGGCAAGATTTCAGTGGCGGCACTGCAGTCCTCAGTGCAGATAGGGACAGGGGGAAGACTGTGTGCATGCTCATGCTTCCATATGAGTAAATGTGGTATGCAGTGGCGTAATTACCAGGGGAGCAGGGGGTGCAATTGCACCAGGGCCCGCTCCCATTCAGGGCCCACTGGAGAGGCTAGGAGTACAACAACTCATAGGGGAGAGCCCAATAGGGGGGCCCGGGTGCCAATCCTGCACCAGGGCCCACCAGCGAGTAGTTACGCCACTGGTGGTATGAATTAGTGCGCTTCTGTATGGGAAAGTGTGGTGTTGCGTGCAATAGGGAGAAACACCGCTGCTGGCCTTGGGGTGCCAGAAAGCCAAATCTAACATAACTGATATGAAAATCTGAGCCTTCCTATATGTTTATCTTTTTTTCCTATTAATAACATTGGGATCAAAAATACCGGCCAGGTGGCAAACCTAGCAGCAAATGAAATAAAAGATTTACCATCCAACGTGGTACGACAGTTGTAGGAACAGGTATTGGACCTGTTATACAAAATTATTGGGACCTGGGGTTTTATGGATAATGGATCTTTCTGCAATTTGGAACTTCTTACCTTTTGTCTACTAGAAAATCATGTAAATATTAAATAAACCCAATAGACTGGTTCTGCTTCCAATACGGATTAATGAAATCTTAGATTGGATCAAGTACAAGCTGCTGTTTTATTATTACAGAGAAAAAGGAAATCATTTTTTTTTAATTTAGATTATTCGATTATAATGGAAATGGAGTCAAATGGTCACATGGCCTTTCCATAATTCGGAGCTCTTTCGATAACAGGTTTCCGTATAAGGGATCCCATACCTATACTACTACATGTTGACGTTTTCATCCAAAAAAATAAAGATGGATGGATTTGTCAACAAATTGATCATCAATGATTGTCTGGTGTAGAGGCATCAACATAAGAAACCATCCCATAGTATCTGATAAGAATTTACATTTTCAGCCCAGAGGAAGGGGATTTGTAGTATCCCACAGAATCTCATGCTGTTGCAATAAAAGATTTTGTTGGATTGATAAGTCTGTCAGTCCAAAGTCTCATCATATAGTTCAACCTTTAAAGACATTGATCAAATAATTTTACAGGCAATTAATGGTGGGCAGTTGAAACAGTGAGAGAGTACACTTAGAGGTGGATTAAGGTGGAAGGTACCATCCCTTTTTTTTTTTTTTTACAAAAAAAAAACTAAATTTTTTCAGAGATTTATTATGTCCCAAAACAGCAAAAAATCTGAATCTGAAAATACTCGGCTAAAACCTGCCTAATTCATCTAAAAGTCAATGGCAGAGGTCCAATTAACCATTTGAAAATGGTTTTGCTTCATGATGTGCAGATGTTTTGGGGTGACATTCCCTCGAAAACTCAATAAATAAAAGCTTTTTAAGCCTATAAACTAAAAAAACTCTCGGTATTCATAAAAACTCCAAATTTTCAAGTTTTTTTTTTTTAGATGCGATTTTTTGAGTTTAATTTTAAGTAAATTATCCAAATTTGTGGATGGGAGTTAGGTTGAGTTTGTTTATGGTAAAATATGGAAAAAAAAAGAGATTTGGTAAATAACCCCCTTAAACATTAAATAAACCCAATAGGCTGGTTTTGCTTCCAATAAGGATTAAATATCTTAGTTAGGATCAAGTACAAGCTACTGTCTTATTATAACATAGATAAGGAAATCAGTTTTAAAAATTTGCATTATTGTGATAAAATAGCGTCTATGGGGGAGATTCTCGGGAAAATTTTCACCAGCATCAGCTTTGCACCACATCGTGAGGAGCAAATGCTCTCCGAATACACTTATTCATTAAAATGCAAAGTTTAGTCCAGGGCATCGATCGCTGGCTACTTTTTTTCATAGCAAAGATGTGCTAGCATTCATTAGGGACTAGCGAAACCCTTTGCAAAAGGTGGGAAATTTAAAGTTGCATGGACATCTTTATTATAAATGTTGCAGCAAATGGTTTAAGCTACCAGTTTTTATTACACGTCCAGGGAACGAGTTAATATAATGCCCTACACATGAGCCCACTGTAAAACGAATGTTCCATATGTTATGTTATCATGTAAGTGACAGAAGATTGAGGAAGATCTAACTTCTTTTTAGCGCTTCACCTGGCCTGAGGTGGCGAAGTCAACTCTTGTGAAAGAAGTAATGTTCAGTAAAATAGTGAATTTGTGGAGTAACAGTTGTTCACTAGAGAGAAAGTCACCTGGTGATAAAGTGCGAGCAAACACTAGCAACGGTCCTGTTCGCTAGCAAATTGTCTTATGTGCCTGTTTGAAATTGGTGATGTCCCTGCAGATGCTAACACTGGTGAAAAGTTATCGTTTGCCCTTTAGTGAATCTGCCCCATTGTGTATAGTGCAGCCTAATGTATAAGTGACAAAAGGAAGCAAGCCATCCAAGAGAAAATGTAGCCTCCCAGCCTGCTGAAATTCAGCATGTCTAATAAAGTGTATGTAAACAGCCTTCTTCTGCTATCCTATTATATTTTGGTGCAAGGCTGGTCCCCCGGAGCAGCTCACAGTACAGTATGCTTTGCAGGCAGGCATTAGACAAGAGGGATCTTTCACTCTGCAGATCTGTAATTTCTTTTACGCCTTCAATAAATCCTCATTATTTTTTTACTGCTCCATAAAACTGTGCATAAAAACATCACTGCACTTATTTCTTTGTGAGCATCTGAAAGGGTTAAATGCAGAGATGCCAGTGCTTACATAATGAGACAGTGCAGCACAAGGAAACTCCTATGTCTTGATATGGTCCTTTAATTGGACTAAAAAAAAAATCTACGCTTACTTGTTAAATTGACACTCATCCAGCTCCATCCCAAACCTTGTTTTCCAACATTCACTCAAGGCCCATAATGTAGAATGACCTGCCGGGTGATGTTCTGATGGCTGATTCTTGCTTGGATGGTTTTTTGCACAAGCATAATATTCAAGCCTATATTGGTCTACATTTAGTATAGATATTGATATATTTATCTTCAGTGCATACACCTATTTATTGTAATCCCAATTAGAACCGCACTTACTTTATCAGCCCACTTATCTTATGGGTGCAAGTCATTGGGCCTGTTCGCTACAGCTTCCTCATAGTATACAATAGTTAGTCCATTATTCATGCTTGATAAAGAGTGGGGAGCCACTCGAAACATTGCATCATGTTCTGCCATGCAAATAACTGCAAGTAATAAAAGCAGTTTTAATAAGGAATTGGAGTGCTTTCAGTGGACTAACTGTTGTACACCTATTTATTGTACAGCGCTGGGCAATATGTTGGCACTTTATAAACACCTGTTAATAACAATAATGATTTAAATTTAAAGGAGAAGTCTACCCTCCTTGTGCTAAACTCCTCCCTCCGTCCCCCCCGGGCAAATTCTTTAAAGTTGCTACTTACCCCCTCAGCGCAGGTCCAGTCCATTGAGTTTGCAGGCGCCATCTTCTCTCGTGCAGTCTTCATCTGCGTTTGGCGGCACATGCGCATTAGGAGGCACTTTCCTGTTCAGCTCTACTGCACATGTGCCAAAAGTCACAAAGTTTTCCGATTTCAACTTAGTGACTTTTGGCGCATAAATACTCCTACTGCACACGCGCTGACTAGCGCCAAAGAAGACTGCACGAGAGAAGATGGCGCCTGCAAACTCAATGGACAGGACCTGCGCTGAG
>CM044435.1:111328617-111361123 GCA_024363595.1 Xenopus borealis
TCGGTAGGTCCAATCTGCCGAAGTAGGCAATGGAAGAAACTTAAAAAATAAAATCCTTCGATGATCGCATGATCGAATATTCGTCCATTCGACTCTATTCGAATGTATTCGATCGTTCAACCATTCACTATTCGATGATCGAATATGCCAAAATTCACATATTCGACCAAACGAAGAAATCCTACGTTTGAAATTCGATCGAACTTTGAATCCTTCACGTGAATTTAGTACATCGGCCCCTTAGTATAGCTATGGGCAAATATGGTTTGTGTTAAAGAGTGGAGGGGTGTGTGTGGATGCTGGGTTTTAATTTGGAGGGGCTGAACTTGATGAACTTTGTCTTTTTTCAACCTAATTTAACTATGTAACTTCCTGAATAGCAGTCTTCAGTGGGTTTGGAAATGTTTTTCAAAATATAGACGTGCCAGGATGTTAATCATATAACCTTGTTTTCGGTGTTAGACTTGTCGCTCCTCTTCCCTTCATTGGATATTTTCCCTCTGGACCAATAGTTGTTGATTTACCTAAATCAGTCTAAACAGCACCCAGCCTAATCTGGACATATAGTGTCAGGCTGTGGGTGAAGGGAGTTCTTGTTCAGCACCATCTGGATGGCTATAGGTTTCCTAAATCCCATTCTTTTGTACAAACCATCATTCATCATCATGCTTTCACTATGTGTATGACATGTATTAAAACAAAACAAGACTCTGGTTGAACTAGAACTATTTTATTTTCAATTACATGTAGCCACTGGCTAAATTCTAAGCAGGACATTGTACAAACTGTCTATCCATTCAGTTCAAATTACCTCAGATCCAAAGTGATTCTGAATATCCAGACAGACATACACATCACCACCAACCCGGAACATATTCCACAGTAGAGCAGCGAACTGAGCTAGAAATCTCCTACTAGATCACAAATCATCTGGGACACACATTTACTATATTCCCTTTACTGAGAGAGGAACATGAGATAAATTGACATTCAAGTGCTTCATTGTTATCCTGATTCACAAGTTACCTGAAAGGATATGTCAACCCCAAAAATTACTTTTTGCCTAATAAAAGAAAGCACAATTATAAGCAACTTTCCAAAATTAATGTATTAAAAATTGTTGGTGCTTTAAAAGTTATTTATAAATGTAATTGCTATTGAGAGCAGCATTTTCATAATTCCTGGTTGTTACATTTTAAACAATGTTGCAAAAGCCAGTCTCCTCCAGCAAGACAGGTCTGTTAATCGATTGGCTTATGTTACATTGTTTCAAAAGCCAGAGCCACCAGTACAGACTAGAAAGGGACAGACAAACACTGCTTTCAACAGCAATACATGTACAAATAACTTAAAAACCATAGAAAACGTGTAACGAATATAAATTGCAAAGTTGCTTAGAATCATGTTTTCTTTTATTAGGCAAACAATTATTTTTGGGGTGGACATGTCCTTTAACAGCATTTTGAATCCAGGCGAGCTTACTGCTTATAAAAGTTCAAATAAAATAATAATTAAAAATTAAAATGCAGCATTTTTTGGATGAACCGATGAGACTGCTTCTGCTTGGAGGATGCTGGGAGGAAACAGCTTGGAGAATTGCAAGATAGTTGTCCTTGTTTACAAGAGTGCTTGCTGTGACATATAACCCTATGACAAGTCTCATCTGGGAAACCGGAAAGATGTGCCACACCCAGAACATACATGCATTCAATAACAACAGTACATGTAAACAATCTGCAACTACATATCAGTATGCCAATTTCTTCTAGCAGTTCCCTCTTTTATTTATATTTCTACTATACATATATATATATATAGACCTGCGAGTGTGACTTCCATCTACGTTGTATGTCTTGATTTTTGTGGTCCGCACCCAGGCAAGATGGGATTCATTTTCGTGAGTGCTGATAACTTAGTTTCTATATATATATATATATATATATATATATATATATATATAAACACATCCACAGGGAGCCGGCACTCTTGATATAAAGTATTAGTCTGCCTGGGTGCACAATCATTATTCAGTCTCCAACAACTGCAAAAAGGATCAGCACTCTCAGGTCTTAAAATTGTAGAAAATATTTTTATTAATAAATTGGCTCAAGACTAATGTTTCGGCCCCATCCAAGGCCTTTCTCATAATATATATATATATATATATAAATATGTATATATATATATAATACACAAAAGCCATGAATATCTTGTAAATTATATCCTTATAATACACAAAAGCTGGGAATATCTTGTAAATTATATCCTTATAAACGGTGAGTTCTGATGTCATCAGTTATAAACGGTGAGTTCTGATGTCATTTCTGTCACATGACTCACTCAAACTTGTGTATTATAATAAATAAAGTACCCCCAGTTGCAAAATATGAGGATATTAGAAGTTACCTCGGAGTTCCATGACCTGTATAAAAACAGTCTCCAACAACTGCAAAAAATGGTCATGAAACTCTTCGGTATCTTATAATATCCTTATATTTTACAAGAGGGGGTACTTTATTCACTATATAAAAGGTGACCAGTGATGTCATCAGTTATAAACGGTGAGCAGTGATGTCATTTCTGTTATATGACTCACTAAAACTTGTGTATTATAATAAATAAAGCACCCTTTGTTGGGAAATATGAGGCTATTAGAAGTAACCTCGGAGTTCCATGACCTGTATAAAAACACTAGGCCTTCGGCCTCCTCCTTTTAAATGGAACTCCTCTGTGACTTATAATATACTTATATTTTACAATAGGGGATACTTTATTCACTATATATCTCATAGCTACCCAACATATCTTTCAGAAACCCATATAAAGCAAGGGCAGTTCTGAAAAATGCATTGCTTAGTCCAGAGGGGTCAGGCAGTTCCATAAAGTGGACAGAGTGTTGGTGGATTGTGACATTTCTAGTTGTAGATGGGCATGGCTAGGCCAGAATGGACATGGTCTAAAATGTCATGGTTTTTAAATGGAACCTTTGGGAGGTATAGGAATTTGACCAAGCTGCATAGAGGTCTGGAGTTTTAAGCCTCCAGCTAAAATGAATAATAAACATGACAAAAAAAGGAGTAACACATTGAGATGTATTTTTTGACAGGTTAGTCTGAAACCTCTTATGCAGATGTCACTGATTTCTTCACCCCAGTTGCATGAGAAACAGGCCGTGATTCAAGATGCAAAGGGACAGAACATGCATGTCCCTTTAACAGGAGGTAAATCTGTTCTTCAATGGTTAAATACAGTATGACATCTAAAAGTGGTACTATCATAAGCCAATAACATAACGTCTATGCAGTATGAAATGTAAAGGGGTTTTTCATCTTTAAATTAACTTTATTTCTATGATAAAAAGTTCTCCTATGGGGACTAACATTGCTCCTCCTTATAAGTGTTTAATAACAAGCTTTGTTTTCTTAACGGGGTTGTTCACCTTTAATTACCTTTTAGTATGGTATAGAGAGTGATATTCTGAGGCAAATTTCAACTGGTTTTCATTTTTTATAGTTTTTTTAGTTATTTCGATTTTTATGCAGCAGCTCTCCAGTTTACAATTTCACCAATCTGGGTGCTATGGTCCAATTTACCCTAGCAACAATGTACTGATTTGAATAGGAGAGGGCCTAAATAGTAAGAGTAATAAAAAGTAGTAGTAACAATAGATTTGTATCCTTACAAAGCAGTTATTTTTTAGATGGGGTCAGTGAGCCCATTTTGAAAGCTGAGTCAGAAGCAGAAGGCAAATAATTAAAAAAAACTATAAAAAATTTTAATAATTCAGGCCAGTTGGAAAGCTGATTAGAATTAGCCATTCTATAACATAGTAAAAGTTAAGTTAAAGGTAAGCCACCAATTTAAGTCATCCCACTTCTATACAACCATAGAGAGGGAAGGTATGTGCACAATATGAGATAGGGACTGGAATGGAAGAACAGCTCTGCTCCAAAAAACATATTTCCCTTTGATGGTGAGAGCTTAAGAGAAATATTTCTAACTTGTGTGATCTAAAACAAGTTTTTTTGTGAGCAACTGGGCCTTCTTTCATTTTTTTTATACCAAAATAATAGGTGTCCTGATGAAGATATGAGTAAAGATTGATAGACTCAATACTGCTACAGCTTTTCTATATCCTACTGCATTCAGGCATGTTATTCTTTATGATAGTCCCCCTTTAAGTATGAGTAATAAAGATTAGCCAAGAGGTTTCCAGCAGTATATAGAAAACATTATATTGTTGCTATAGTGTTTCAGTCCAAAGGCTTGTGGGCAGAGCATATTTACATAAGTGCTATAATAGTTCATTATCCATACACAACAATGATTAAACATCTCATCACTGAGTATTTCTTTAGGAATATTCATCTGCAACTAGAGTTGAGAAAGCCCAACGAGGAGACAAAAGAGCACCTTTATGTTATCATTCATATGGCAGATGGCACGTTCTGGATTCCACTGAAGGTAATCTCCATTGTTTTTGAATAAGAAAACTTTGACCTGGTGCCAGGGAGAAAAAAAAATAAAATATATGCACCACCAGTTATTTCTCCTCTGACTGAGAAGTATGACAGAAAAGGCATCAGACACACTCTGAGATCGCACATCCGCAATCTCCTATTTATCAAAGCAAAAAAAATAAAAAGAAAACAAAATGAGGTAGCAGTTTGTGTTCAAAGTTTGGAAGTGCATCACATTTAACTAACATAATGAAAAGGGAAAAAAATTGCATTCAAAAAAACATTATTTGTGAGGAGCTAGTATAAGGAAATGTTCCTTACTGAACTGTACTTACTGCTCAAAGCATGCTTCTTCTAGAATCTAGAAATCACATCAAAGTACATTCATCAAGTGGTGACATCATATCTCACATTTTATACTGGTTAAAGGGATCTCATCTAGAGTCCTGCAGCAGGTTGGGTACCCGTGGGTTGTAGGTAGAAGTTTCGGGAGCGGGTATAGACGCGGGTCGGTGGTTCTCCAGGTTTGCAGGTGGTGGATCGGGTCGCGGGTCTTCTCAATAGCGAGTTTTATGCTTTTTTTCTGATCACGCCTACTTCTGCCTACTTCCAATTATGTCACTTCCTGTTTATAATGACAGCACTTCCTCTTTTTTTTTTTTTTTAAAGCACGCCTACTTCTGACTACTTCCGATTATGTCACTTCCGGTTTACAACGACAGCACTTCCTGATTCTTGATGGTCAGCAGGCCACGGATTGGGTTACGGATAAGGTACTTGCAGGTTGAGTCAAGTAGTGGGTCCAAGCGGGTAAGAATGCAGGTTTCGGATTGCGGGTACGAGTTCTGTAAAATGGACCCACACAGAACTCTAATATAATCTTTCTCTTCATATGTTTGTGTGTAGTGACCATCATCACCCATAATTCTTTTGGATTAGGCAGCTTTGCAGGCCATGTCTGGGAGGTGAGAACTGGCTACATGACCCAATGGCTGAATGACTAGACTTGTGGCAAACATGGTTGCAGATCTGCAAATATAAATTATTTTGGTAGTTCTATAAAGGACCAGAGCAGTGCAGTGCCCAATGACCTTATACAATGGGTTGAGTAGACTAACCAACACATACATTTGGAGTATATCCTATTCCAAGCACAATCCAGTTGGTAATTGGGTTCTGTTAGAATCCGTGCACAGATAGACTTTTACATTTAGTTTGGTTGATATTGGCTACCAGGGTTAAGATGTGAAAAAGGCAGACTATGCCAGCTGATATGGTAAGGTTTATGACTACAATGTCATTGTTTAAGATTAGTAGGGGGACCCATACAACCCATTAGGCCAGTGACCTCATTAGGCCAGTGACCTCATACTTGGGTTACATATATACATTTGGAATCTATTTTGGTTCATTTTGAGTCCAGTGTGACCACACTGGACATAACTGGCCACTGTTTATACTTATAATAAGCAGTATCTGGGTATAGGATATACTGGTTGTGCATGATTGAGTAACTTCCAGAGGTGCGGGCAGTGCAATGGCAACCAGGCCCTCACCTACTTGGGGACTGCCTGAGCGACGAGTAGTGGTATCATGGGCAAAGGAAATTTTGTTGGTGTACCCTGGGTAGATACCCTGCACTTGGAGCCATCTGTTGCAAGTTACTCCACTGGTCCCTCTGAGGAACTGCTGAAAGACCATATTTCTGCCTGTAATAAGCCCCTCATAGATGATACCACACTGCCCAATGATCTGGCCATTTCCCAATTTACAGTAAACAATAAAGAAGAAGGAGTCCCAAATATTGATGAGCGAATAAATTTGCCAAGCATGGATTGGCAGCAAATTTCCACGGTCTGCCAAATATTTTCGCGAATCTGCGATGAAAATTTGCTATGACAAAAAAATTATTATTCGGACGTCCTTTCACTTTAATACATTTGGACAAAAATGTTATGTATATAAAAGTTGTCACTCACATCAAAATTATCGCTCATCAAAATTATTTTGCTGCCCGTTGCCTCCGATGCAAATTTTTTGCCTTTTTGAAAATGTTTTTACCGTTTCACGAGTAAAATGGGACAGAATTTGCTATCACTAGTCCCAAGTAATGCAAAACTTGTGGTTTCCCAACCAACTGCCTTTTAACTTCCAGCTCCCTATAAAATAATCTTACAGTGCTGAAATGTTTAAATGTTCTGCAATGTGATGTTCCCTAGAATTCTACTACTGGCTATTGATGCCAATGTCACCATTTGATGAATATACTGCTTACAGCAGAAAAGTTTGATTTTTTTTTAAGACAAAAAAAGAGTAATATAGCAATCTCTTGGTATAGAAAACCAAAATATTCCAAACAGCCATTTTCCTCTGACATTTCATATCACTGGAAAATGCAGAGATGTATTTCTAGAAAAGCATAAAGTAGACATAATTTTCTTTTTGCCTCTGAATATACAGATTTGCAAAACATCAGCGTACTACGATATAATAATCTCTTTCTAGGAGTAATAATCTGAAATACTACACATTATAGTACAGGTTTATCAATCCATAGCACACCCAGTGCATAGTATAGTACAGTAGGCAAAGTGCGCAGAGACAACCTGCAAGGACTATTCACACATTTTTGCATTGTTCAAATTGAATGACATAATATTACAAATAGTATAGTTACACTAATTCTGATTTGCAGTAATGTGTAAATAACTGTTTTCTAAAGTAGCAGAAAAGGGCTGTATTTTAATTTTCTGTAGTGTCATTTGCATAATAGCCCTGTTAAAGGAAACTATACCCTCCAAAAGGCATTATATGATTTTCCCCCTAAGATAAATATGCAGGCATAGCTTTTTATGTGCAAAAAAAAAACATTAATCATAATTGCATTTATGCATGGAAAGTATTCTACTGCTGGTTGCAATTGGGAACCACTAGGGGAGAATTGCAATCACTATGCATGAATGCAATAATGGAATGTCTATGCACAGAAAAATCAATGCCCTCCTACTATACTGTCTTCAAATATAACTGGAGGCTTAATCCCATTGCTATAAGGGGTATAGTATCCTGTATTCTAACGTGTGCTGAGATACATTACTCCTATCTACTCCTATCAAAATCCTATCAAATCCTTGTTTTCTGGTTTTGTACAATTCATTATGTGGGATGATGCACACAGGCTGATATTATAGATAAAATGCAATCAATTCATGGAGATAATTAAGACTGAAATAATAGACTATGAAAATGACTTTTGTTTGCAGCTTAGATACTAAATTCAGTATAGGTAATAGATATTTTTGGGGATGGTTCTAACTATTAAAGCCTTATGTTCATTGTTTGCTTTGGGGCAAGTAGTCTATTAGGTCCCATCAGGTAATGGCCTGCTATCAAAACACAACAGAAACAATGCTTTTTTTTTTTTTCAAAGTCAGTTACAGGTAGTGCTACGACCCTCCTTGTGTTAACTAGGCATTATACAATATGGGAACCATGTCAATATTATGTCTTTGAACTCTCCTGGCATGTGCAGCCTTGTGTACTACTATATTAAGAAAATGGAGCAGAAAGCATGTATCTCAACACACCGGGCAATAAAATGGCACCAGCTCTGTATTTTCCAGTGCATAAAAAGAACACATTTCACATTGTTAGATTATGCTATTATGTTGGTGATAGTTTCACCTCTACTTTTTCACTCTTACTGTACAATGCTGAATATACCTTATTTTTTGCATTCCATATATTTCATTAGATGGACCCTTCTGGCAAATTCAAGCTAATGTTTAGCTGTATTTTCCCTTGAATCCCCAAAATAAAAATAAACCAACATTTTAAATACCAGAAGCCCAATGTAGGGCAGTTGTCTGTACTGGCCGTCTACTAGGGAGACAGGAAAAGAAGCAGATTGTATTTGAAAACATTCATCCCGGTTGAGGTAGGTTTGGAGAATGACCTCTGTACTGGACTTCATGTTATTCTTTTTATCCTTCATTCTTCTCTTCCTTAACAGTCAAGGAATTACAAAATGAATAAAATTAGAGAGCAGCAGACCTTACTGGAGTATCCCAGCGGCCTCAACAATCATCTCTAATAAGTGTAATTATAAACCAGTTGCAACATAAAACATCCCCAAAAATGTCCTTCAGCCCTGCAACCAAAGGGCTTAAAGCAGGTAATTTATATGTGGTGGTTGTGGAAAAAAATGACTGCTTAAAGTCTTTTTAAGAACAACAGTCCATAAGTGCTAAGTTCTCACATAGAAAAAAAAAGTACAAAAATTTATCAAAAAGATGCCAGGGGCTGCTGGGTTTAGAAAATGGAGACCTGAGATTGAGTAAAAAGCTCTGCCAGATCAGCAAGGATTTTGGGTGAGTTCTGATTCAGAGGGAAGTCAAACAGGATCAGTCTCTTTTTATTGGTGGAAAGTTTGGAGTGTGGGGTCCCGGAGGGTCTTCCTCAGAAAACTGGACTTCATTCGGCGTAATTGTGGACACCAGTGTCTCATCCACAGTGGGTGGGCTAACTGGGGGACACTAAAGGAAGAGAAAATTTCTTGAATTTATCCCAAGTATCAGTTATGTATAAACCATAGCTGAAACAGCATCATCAATGACACAGAAGAAACATTGAGGTCTGGCCTTCATGACTTTGCATTGCTTTCAAATGTTATGGAGATATAGGCAAGTATGACGTTTTTCCTGTGGAGCCCAGTGGTCAAGCCAGCTGATGGTGTTGGTATTGCATTTGACACAGTTTTAAGCTACTATGATCTGAAAATATTGGGGGACTATGTCCCCTTGAAAAGTGATATAATGTACTTTGAATTTTTGGAATACAGCAATATAAGCATTGACAGACTGGGCCAGCGGGAAATTGGGAAATGGCTGAGTGGGCCTCAGCTTTCAGGGGCCTCTCCCCCAGCTGAACCTGATCACAGGGAAGTAGGAAAGTAGCCACTGCCACCATTGCACATGCAGATGGGCCTGAGAGCAGTACGAGGTTGGGTGATGGGAGGAAGGCTCTTCATCACGATGGGGCCTGACAGTCGCACTCCCAATGGGCCCAGTCTAACTCTGAATATAAGTGACACCAATACTACCTATAAAGAATCAAAATCAAAGGTTGCTGAAAGGACATTGTTATAGGAAGAAGTTTGAGCTCTCACCAAAGTGCTGCCATCTTGGTGTGGAGATGCATGAAGGAAAAGATGTTCCATCTCATTGAGATCGCTTACTTTCTCCTTAGAACCTGATACCTCATTGACCCTCAGAAGGGTGCCATTTTGACTGGCTTCATCCATAGTCCTTACACTTCGAGCACTGGTTGGCTGTGGGACAGAGCGCTGTTCTTGCACAGATTTACACTTCATGAGCCTTTGGGAGGAAAAGAATACATCATGTATTTGTGCCACGTCTGTCTCTTCATACCCAAATTATAACTCAGAGCACAGGGTTAGAGATGAATATTTTGTGTTACATGACCAAAATAAACAAACCAACTTGGTTTCTGTGCTGCCATATAGTAATTATCTGTATTCATTACTAATCAGTCTTATACTGTGACATTTGCAGGGCCGCTCCAGCCATGAGGCAAGGTGAGAACCTTGCCTCAGGCGGCACGGAGCGGCCAGTTACCAGGGGAGGCAAAAAGCCGCCTCTGGTAACTTTAAGAGCCGAATTTCCGTTTTGTAAAATGGAAATTTGGGTCATCTAGCGCATGCGGCCCTCCTCCACCCACTCCTCCGCTATAAGTTCAAAGCGCGGAGCGGGAGGGGGGAGGCATCGGGGCTGCTGCCTCAGGCGGCAGCAGCCCCGGAAACACACCTGGACATTTGTATTCTATGTGTACTGTATATTGTGAGTGGGTCCCTAAGCTCAGTAAGTGACAGCAGCACAGAGCATGTGAATCAGTGAATCAGCAGAAAAGAAGATGGGGAGCCACTGGGGCATCTACTGGGGAGACACAGATCTTTACTGCTAAAGGGCTGTGGAGTGAAGCACTTTCCATGTCTTTTAAGGTTGATGTGGCAGCCCCAAAAGGAACAGGCACAACAGGAACTAGGTGAGGGGACAATGTAAATAAGAGTTAAGAGGAAAAATAAAGGAGGAGATTCAGGGAGGGAAAAAGGGGCAAAACTGGAGTGACAGAAAATAAATTGCCCAGTACTGTTAATCCATTGCCTAATAGTCATGGAAGCACAGATACCAGCTATCAGAATGCAGAAATGTCCACATTCCAGAAGAGAATTATTGACGTTTTGGCCGCACACATGGCAGTCCCTCTTACAACTCAGCCAAACCCTGTTGCTACCCAGCCACACCCAGTTATACACTGACCACACCCCTTGCCTTGCCCAATCTGGTATATAATTTTGGATGACTCTTAACACATACAGGAGGGTTAACAGTTTCGTAAATAAGGGAAAAACATGGTTACAGTTGGCTTATAGTAAAATGTTTCATATCTTACCTCCCACGATATCCAAAGATTAGGAAGAGCACACAGAAGATAATACAGGTCACTCCAATGTGAATACCAATGATGATACCAGTAGTAGAGGATTTTGGACTCTGCTCGTCACTCACACAGTTACAGGATGGGTTTAATACTGCAAATAAGTAACAAATGTAGTTGCACTATGTTTTTATAAATATGCCCCACTAGGTGTCGCTCTGGGTCATTTTATATCTTAGTCTAGTAGCGCCGTACAAATAAGAAAACAGTTTGGATTCAGATCTATAAGTTGTACTTCTTGCTCTATTAAAAAAGGGGAACATATATCTTGTAATTTCTATCTTGAAATAGCTTGCCCTTAAATAAGCATGCATGCAAGTAAGCTTTATCCAGTCACAGAATATTTCTTCATTGCACTTTTACAGCTATATGTGCAGATTTCTTCATTTGCACTACCTTAAGGTAAGGAAGATGTCCAAAAATTTTTTTTAAACAAAATATGGGTAAAGAAAGGCTAATAGGTTATTTTAGTGCTATATGAATTACTCACCTGCCCGTGCTGACGCTTCCTTTAAGGACACAAAGCGTACAGTAGAATTCCCATCGCCATGTTGGTTGAATGCCAGAAGCTTCACCTCATAAACCACAAAGGGGTCTACAGAGAAGAAATCAGCAATAACTATTAAGATGTTGCTCATACAATTAATTAATCTCTAAAACAGTTGTAAGGAAGATAGATGCTGGAGATGAATGAAAAATATTGGAATGAAAGTCACAATTTGTACAAATTAAGCGGTAAACATTTAGTGGAAAAAGATCTAAGGTCCATACTGGCAAACTGGATTTTGGCAAATGCTGCTCTAAGATACCATAGACAATAGTGGTTATTGGGCTGGTGGGATACAGTTTGGGTCTCTATATACTTGAATGCCAGTGGCCCAGGGCCACAGATGCAAGGGATGCAAATATGTTAGCCCTTTAAACCTCTAGTTAGACCTCAGCTAAAATTTTGCACTGCTTTTTTAAAGCATATTACTGAACATGAAGGTTTTAGAGAAGACAAAACAAATCAAGGTTCTGAGAGATGTGCAAGGATTGTTTGCAATAGGAGAAAACAAAAGGCATGATGAAAAAAGTGTATAAAAACAACCAAGGTCAATACTAGGAATTCTCTCATGAACTTTTTATTCAAAGGGCTTTGCAAGCAGCATCAAGTCTTTGGGGCAAATTTACTTAGGTGCAAATTTTTGCCTCAAGAAACTTTTCCATACTTCACAAAACCTACTCAGATGTTATTTCATAGCAAGCATATTTATCAAAATGTAAAACTTTTCTCAGCAAATGAATACGGGCGTACTTCTGACCAGCGAAAAGTCGTCAGCATGAAAGTTTTAAGTAGTGAATTTTCTCGAGTTACTTTCTTCTTAGCGAAACGTTGTTAGCATGCTTACATCAATTTAAATATGGTGGATCATGCAGGTAAGGAAGCAAAATAAAGACAAAAGAGATCCTCTATTGTCCTAAACATGAGCCCACCCTAAAACAAATGTGGCATCAGCTTCAAATGGTTAAAAAGTGTAAGTAACATACATCTAACAGCTATTACTTGTAAACATAATCCCACATTAAAATATAAAAAGCCAGCTTTTTTTTCTTCTTTTTTTGATGTCACTAACATAATAAAGTTGAGGATGTAATTTCATTTTATCAGTTTGCCAGGTAAAAATGGTGCAAAACTTGTCGTGTGCTGAGCTTTTTGGCTAATGCATTCTGCCTTTGAGAGGCTATCAGAGGTTATCAACTATTCATCTGCTCATTAGGACCAGGAAATACTATGGTGAACCTAGTTGATTTTTCTTGTCTGGGGATAGATATAGAAAGGCGGTAAGGTCAAGGAGTATGGTTGGCAGGGTAACATAACACAAGTGGAGGTTGAACAAGAAAGGCATGAAGCAAACTGTGGTCAGGTAGTTTACGGTGAGAGGATCTGCAAGAGTCTTATCATTATGCAACTTTGTTATCTATGGGGCTCATTTCTAAAAACTGGGCAAATTTGCACCTCTGCAGTAACCCATAGCAACCAATCAGTGATTAGATTTTTTCAGTCAGCTGCAGGCTTAAGACTGAAAGCAATCATCATTGCTGCTATTGGTTACTGGCCAGGAGCAAATTTGCCTGTGGTTATATATGACCACCATGCCCCCTAGATGGTATAGTGACCATCTGTCACTGATTCCTCACTAATTCAATAAATATCCTGGTCCATATAAAACCAGACTTAATTATCCCTTCAGTTAGACCACTGGGCATATTTCTGGATAAAAACATGTCCTTGTATGTCAGGCCATCCCTTGCTTTTATCTATTCAGAAAGTGTATGCCCTCCTTGACTTAGCTCTTTGTCTCAGTCTCCATCATCTGGTGCCCTCTTGTTCAGTGTGATCTCTTGACCCCAACTCCAACTTCCTGACATCTGGCATGCTCAAGTTTGCTAGTGTTGACCTCTAGCATGTTTTCTGACTGTTAGTATTCTGCCTGTTTTCACATCCTGTCTTGTGGTTTGGCACAGCATGAATTCTGCCTGACCTGGCCAACTAATTCCATGGCTGGAATGTGTGTGTAGGGAAACACAGGTGGAGTAAGATGAGGGTTAAAAGGGTTAATGAAATCACCAGCCAGTGTTGGATAGAGTGATGGAAACACAGGAGGAGATGTGTAAGCAACATTAAAAGGAGTGGTGGATGAATAACTTGTATACAAGAACTGTGACTTAGTTATGTTGTTGTAACTAGTACTCTATATTATTTTACTGGGATATATATGGAAAAGTTCAGAACCTGGGTTTATGCTGTTATGTAGTCTTTGCCCTTGAGTGGCTATGAACAGGAGTTGGATGCAGGGTTAAAAAAAAAAACAGACCAAAATCCTGTTTTCAAATGAAACATGACTTGCCACCTTTTGTCCTGTACAGCCAACCACTAACATTTTTTTTAACAATAGCACACAGCCTACATTGATGTAAGAATCCTGTTATATCCACCAATAATCCTACTGCGAATCTTTCATGTTCACACCATAATTCCAAATGCCACCCTTTCACAGTATTTAAACTCTGGTACCCTTGCATATCGTTATATACAACCATCAGGTCACAGTTTAAGAAGAATTTCCACAGGTCTCTTTTTTCCCATACACACTAGAATATTGGCAAACTTAGCAACACTGTGCATTCCTTTTTACTGCCACATGATCCTTACCAAGTCTACAGATGTTATAAGCTGTGACATTGCTGGGCAGGAGCATGGGTCCAGTGTAATTTGGTGTCGGTACCTTGCGGTAATACAATTTAAAGCCCTCATTCTGGCCCAGTTTTATTGATGGTTCCCATGCAGCCTGGATGGCTGTTGTGTTCAAGACCTTAATGTACAGGGATGGTACAGCAGGAACTGTAAAAGAGGAGAAAGTACAAGATGTAATGACAAGTGCAATGGCGAGATTGCAACCCCTTCCCAAATCTATTACCTCCTACAAACTTTACCTCAATAATTTTACATAACAATGGGGTTGTAAAGAGAAGGCTGTAATTATTATTTAATAGTATCAAATAACATTAGCTAACATGTAATATTAGTAAGTTATTCTTGCAGCATAATGATTTGTAATGAACATATAACAGTTGTAATCAATACCAACTTGCCTCCAAAAGGAATGATATGAAACTTACGGTAAAGCCGTGTTCTTACCTCCTTTTTTCACAATCCCAAATGCTGGCTACCTTCCCCATCAGGACCCCAGGCCTTCCAAGCTACATACAGTTCTTTTCAAATATGCCCTTCAATTTACCCCTGCAGCTCAGAGTCAGGGTACCCACCACCAACTGCAACAGAAAATACTCCAACCCAACCTCATGGAGAGGGAGGGTGGGAAGCTATTATTAGCTGTAGGTCCTGGGTTCAACGAAGGGAGGTAGGAATACACTAACCAGCATAGAACTTCCTATTTTTGCCCAGGACATAAAAAACAGCCAATTCAAAAACCCCAGGGGAGGTGTACAGGACTGCACTCCTAACCCTGTCATGGCCTACATCTCTACAATCTGTGGGGGTCATTGTAGCCCCAGGCTGTGAATACTGATTTATTAATCATTTTTCATTTGACACAACTAAAATCAACCAAAGTCTTTGGGACTTCACAAAATCAATACCATTTGGTAAAGTCAGACCCCAGAAATCCTTCCAACAATAAAAGACATACTTCAGTTGATATGTATTAGGAAAACAATTTCACATGGTTGTGGCATCAAGTCGACAACTGGCCACAGTAATGCTGCACTCTCAATATTTCTTCTATAGCAAATTCCTACCTTCTCCCAAGGTGCTTTGATGTACACTAATGGATGCTTTGCTGGCACCTCTAGAGGTATATGCTTTTATGTAAAAACTATAAGCAGTGGAAGGTTCAAGGTCTGTCACCAGTTGCTGGAAAGTGTCCTTGCTCACTGCCTCTTGATATTCCATTTGTAAAGGGTCTGTAAGGAAAATGAAAATCTATATTGTTAAATTTGTAGGCTGAAACAATTTCCCTAGTAACTATGATTACAAGTAATGCTTTTTGCTTTTAAAGGAACAGTTCAGGGTAAAAATAAAAACCGGGTAAATAGATAGGCTGTGCAAAATAAAAAATGTTTCTAATATAGTTAGTTAGCCAAAAATGTAATATATAAAAGCTGGAGTGAGTTGATGTCTAACATAACATAATACAACACAACATCCTGCTTTTCAGCTCTCTAAATCTGAGTAAGTCAGCGACTTGAGGGGGGGCCACATGGGACATAACTGTTCAGTGAGTTTGCCATTGATCCTCAGCATTCAACTCAGATTCAAAAGCAACAGTTATGTCCCATGTGGCCCTCCCTCAAGTCATTGATTGGTTACTGCCTGGTAACCAGGGTAACCAGTCAGTGTAAACAAAAGAGAGCTGAAAAGCTAGGTTAGACTTACAGTCACTCCAGCCTTTATACATTACATTTTTGCCTAACTAACTATGTTGAAAACATTTTTTATTTTGCACAGCCTATCTGTTTACCCAGTTTTTACTTTTATACTGAACAATTCCTTTAAGCACTAGAAAAAGTACATTAAAAATATATTGTGAGGGGGTGTGGTTTGACGCGTATGGAGTAGATTCATGCAGATTAACCACCGCTCTCCCACTCAAACTGCTTATGGTGCTGGATTTCCATAGACCAGGCAAGGTCCCTTAGCAACAGCAACACGTACAAATCGGATCTGCACACACTCTATTGCAGTTGGGGAGTTTCCCCTTTTATTTCACCATCATGCGTATGGAGTAGGCCACGTTCAGCAGAGCTCCGCTCCTAATACCCTGCAAAAAACCCTGAAATACCGGGTTACCAGCTGATCCCACGACAATCCAGAATCGGAAAGAGCCATTCCACAATCCACCACACCTAGTGAGGCAACATGGAGAAGAATAAAGGAGCACAGCATTGCTCCAGATACATTGAGTCCCTGAAACCTTCCCAAGATGGTGGTGCCATGTCTGCTGCAGAAGGGGGGGATGAACAGCATGGATCACAGTGCAGGCAAGTGAGCAAAATGCGGCACAGGCACATAACAAGTACACTAGGCAACAGCCCACAGATACCTAAAGAGAATATGGCTAACCCCCCAGGAGAAGCATCCCTCACCAAATCCTCCAGAACCTATGCTAGGGAAGATAGTGGCCCTGCTGGGCTCAACAAACTGGATAAGTTGAAAATAGACTTCAACATTTTAAAACAGGATGTCAAAAATCTAAGAGACAGAATGGTGCATATCTGACTTGGAGGACAGAACAGAACCCCACTCAAGCATACTAAATGATTATGCCCATAAAATAGTTGTGGTGTTTATACAAATGGCCTGCAACTTCCACCAAAGACTATTCTACAAAATCATCTACTGCTGACATTGTGAAACATCACCAAGCCAAATGCAAGGCTTATACTGATAGAAACCGTGGTGTAAGAGAATGCACTTTCAGCCTGGATCTTTAGTCAGAATTGAGAAACCAGGAATACTGAAACAAGGACAATCTAAATTTACTACACCACTTGAAGTGAGACGCCACCGAGGACCATACACATATGAACTGTCGGATGGATGTGTATGGAATGCAAGTCGTCTTGCTCCTTTGGAGATGTTCCATTTGATGAAGGGCATTTCCCTACCCCTAATGCCAACCGCAATAGGGCAGAAGAAAGTGAACCTACTGTATAAGGCATACTGAGAGGATCAGGAAACTACCTGCATGGACAAAGGACTATGTCATGTGAAGAATATATATATTGTTTTAAGATACATACAGTTTAATTGTTACTGTTTATATATTTGTCCAAATGCTTTCCTACTATAGGGGGAATATGTGGTGTTTATACAAATGACCTGCAGGTGTCACTGTGCATACACAGGACTTTCTGTACAGCTTGAAAGTGAAAGTAAGACTTACTGCTATTATGTAATGGCTGCATGAACCTGCTAATAAAGCATTGTTATACCCTCCTCATCCTCGGCTACCAAACACAACAATTGTGGCACTACAGGCCAAGTCAGAGGACCTGGAAAATCGCCTACGATGTAACAATATACACATAGTGGGCCTCCCAGAATGCGCGGAAGGCAAGGACACTGAAAGATTTATGGAAAACTGTCTCATAAAAACTTTTGGCAGGAAATATTTATGGAAAACTGTCTCATAAAAACTTTTCTCACAACTTCCCCAACAAACTTCCACAACAAGGAGCCCCTCCTTGGCCAATCATAGCATGCCTCCTCAACTATAGGGTCCAAGACAGAATCCTGCAAGAAGCCACAAAGTTTGGATCAATTCAACACGAAAATCACAAGGTCTCAATATTCCCCAACTTCTTCAAGGAAGTCTGGAACCAGAGGCTGAAATTTACACAAGTTAAAGAAAAGTTTAGGTTCCTTCTGATTTAACTTAGTTATGGTTCAGTTATTGGGAACGAAACCCGCTCAAGTTGAGGTGGGGTGGGAAAATCACAAAAGTTTTCTCAAAGACAGTAGACAGACGGAAGAATGGCGGAGGTTAAACTTCTTCCATGGAACGTAAGAGGACTAGGCAGCCCAATAAAGAGAGACCTTGTGTTTAAGACCACACTTGACTCTGATTCAGGAAACTCACCTGGAAGGGAGTAATGTATTAACTATGAAAAAACCCTGGATAGGAGCCTCATACCACTCCACTTACTCCTTGTATGCTAGAAGAGTCTCTATACTTATCAATAGAAACTGCCAATTTAAAGTAAATAAATTGATATCCGATGCAGAAAGCTGGTTTATTATTTTGTCCTGCAATTTGTATAGTAAGTCGTATGTTATTGTAAATGTATATATGCTTCCACCTGCCAGTGATCCATTGCTGTCCCATATAATGGATAAGGTATTATCACTCCTGCCTGCCCCCCTTATCCTCATGGGGGACTTTAATGCGGTTATGTCAGAACAGTCTGATTGACTCTATCCAGGTACTAGGCCTAATAATGTACTATCAATTTACTATCGAAATGGGTATCCACTTTTAACCTAAGGGACCTCTGCATGAGGAAACACCCAGAGGAGAGGAGATTCACCTGCTACTCTGCAACCCACAACACCATGTCTCATATTGACCTAGCACTGGGAACTGTAGAAATAGAGACACAAAGTACCTTGATGGAGATACTACCAGGGGGTATCTCTGATCATTCTCCCCTCCTATTACAAATAGAAATAAATCCCTCCCCAGCAAACAAGGTATGGAGACTTAATTTCTGGCTTCATCAAGACTCCATAACTGAGACTGAAAAAGACCTAGCAGCTTATATTGATATAAACATAGATTCAACAACCCCTCAAATAGTGAAAAGGCGAAAAGGCCTTCTCCCATTGACTCCATTATAATCAAATAATCCAGAACAGATTTATTTTTTCTCTGTAATAATAAAACAGTAACTTGTACTTGATCCAACTAAGATATAATGAATCCTTATTGGAAGCAAAACCAGCCTACTGGGTGTCTTTAATGTTTACATTATTTTCTAGTAGTCTTAAGGTGTGAAGATCCAAATTATGGAAAGATCATTTTTCCAGAAAGCCCCTGGTCCAGAGCAGTCTGGATAATAGGTCCCATACCAGTACTGCCAAAATCCCTCCCCACAAACTTTGGGAAACTGGCTTATGTGCCAGAAAGCCTTACAAGTGACTCTTTTTTAATGGTGCCAATGTATTTGCAACTGGGTACAAGAACGGCAAACTGCTGGCCCTATTGTCCCGATAAATTTCCCCTCTGACTAATATTCCAGCTATTAGAGACAGCAATGGCTCCACCACTATAGACCCAAAAGAAATAAATCAAAGCTTTAGACAGTTTTACTCGCAATAATATACTGTACCTCAAGAATGACTCTCCTCACGGAGCAAATATCAAACTACCCCAATTTCATCCAACTCCCAAAATTAGAACACGAGGATTCAGCCCTATTAGATGACCTTTTACATTTTTGGCTAATTAACTATATTGGGAACATTTTTTATTTTGCACAGCCTATCTGTTTACTACTATCATTCCCAATGGATAATCTATAGTACTAAAATACTTGCTGTGTTGCAGATGATAAAGGTTAAACCTTTTAAGCCGATTCCAGTTTCCAACTGGGGTTAAAAAACTAATCTTCAGCAAACATTCTTAATGCAAATTGCTCAGATCTTGATGGTGATTAGTCCAATTACATGTAAATTATTTGCATTCATTTGTATTTGAGAACATTAAGAAGTGTACCTCTGGGCCTCTGATCAGACATATAGTAAAACTATAGGCAGTAAAGGAAATAGTAAGTAAACGATATGAAGCACTATCTGTTGGTATATCAATTGAAAGAGAATCTGAACTGTGTCAGTGTGATGTATGCAATTGAGATGTCAGGAAAAAGAAACCCGAAAGAAATCCCTTATCATTTATATATAATTCCAACCAATTGATAAGGGTTTTATTTCGGGTTTCTTTTTCCTGATATCTCAATAATAAAGGAAATAGTGTGATATTCTTGATTTATAGGCATACAGAAAATCAATATGTAACAAGAAGATAATATAATGCTCATATATTATCTGGCTGTCCAGCTTGTATTCAATTATTGCCAGGTTCTGTTGGACCACTAGGACAAATACGGCCCACCAAGGGATTATTATGTATTCCAACACATTCTATGTACAACATAGTAGTTTTGTTATATTCAGGGCCTCCATCAACTTTGTGATAAAAGTGCTAATCTGCTAATGGCTTGCTTAGAAAATGATACTCCATTATTCCAAGGTCCTATGAAAACATTTCTAGAAACAGATTTACAGAATAGAAATACAAGAATCAGGAACAGAGTGATCATTTATATCAGGGTTCCAGGCTTATGTGAACAGCAAATGTTCAGGAGAACTTACCTACAGTTTTCCGAAGGTGCACCACATAGCCAATGATTTCTTTTGTGTTATCCAGTGGTTCACTCCAGGACACTTGGATGGAAGTGGATGAGACAGTGGTGGCTCTGATGTCTTGGGGAGGCCCTGGCAAGCCCTCTGCCCAGAGCACAGACAGGCGGGCACTTGCTTGGCTGGAACCAGCACTGTTCTGTGCTACACATTGGTAGATTGCCTCATCTTCCAGGCTTATTCCAGAAATGGTCAGAGAGCTAAGGGACATACATGGTGTCAATCTTAATGGGATAGCCAAGTCTTTCACACAGATTAATTTAAACATGGATAAATGCCAACCCCTCTCAATCAGTAATGCTTTTATGATTTATACACGTGATTCACTAAATAATAATTCCATTAATTTTTAACAGTGGATGATTCTAGTGTTTTGTCCCCCTCATGCTGAGCAGGAAAATGCTGTAGCAAAATAACCACTAACATCCCCTGGGTGCTATTTGCTCTAAGCTACAAACAATACCTATAATCTACCATATTTACAGTCATATCTATTTAAGTAGGATCAGTTTTATCAGAAGCCAATCAACCTGTATGTTTTTGGAGTGTTGGAAGAAACCATAATAACATGAAGGACACAACACAGACACTAGGAGACTGTAACAGAGCTGTAGAATATGTTGGCACTATTTAAATAAGGGATAATGATCATAATAATATATTTCAAAGTAGTCTTTCTTTTGAAAATCCATAGTATTTAAGATATAGTTTTCCTTTTGTGTTTCTTAGGACAACAGGTAAGTTTAACAGATGTATCTCTGCATGATCTTGTAAATGAACTAACAAATAATGAGCTGCTTCTCCTTGTGTAAATTTCTTTGAAAGTGTATACATGTGCATATTGTTTATATGGACAGAAAAGTGCTAGGGGGTATTTAGGCTTTCCTGGGGGTTTAATCTGGAATGCCAGATTGCCATTTATCTCCCTTAACCATTTAAGAAAGTGGCAGCTTTCAGAGAGTTGGCCATGAATTGGTTAAGGATTTGAAGTCAGGGACCTTCTGGATAGAGTCCTTTCGCTACTGAAATGAAAGCCTTTAATTACCATGGTAAGATGGAGGGGGGAAATCAATAACTCTCAGTGCCCTGCTTATTGGTTGTCATGGTTATGTTTCTTGGATACAAGCGACCCCTCCCAAACTTCTAGGATTACACCAGCACCTCTCAGACTGGATGTGACCCCTGAATCCCAGGAACATCAGATGGAAGAGCAGCCTTAAAGGGGTCAAAGTATTCAAGGTGTACTATTGATCCAAGCTGTGTACCACATCCTTATCCTCAAATAACCCCCAACATGTCAAAAAGCCACTGAAAGGTAATTCAGAGCTGTACTTGTATATGACTACTTACATAATATCATACATTGAAAATGATTATGTTTTTTATGTTATGACACTTTCAATTCATTGCTGCCATGTTCTATCCTGATTTTACAGTAAATAGGATTTTCTCCTATTCATTTAGATCCCCCAATGCCTGTGTAATGTGCCTCCCCGGAGGTACCAGTGTTCATGTGCTATCTGTGTAGGAGTTGAAGAAAGAAAAGCTGCACTGGAGGATTCTGGAAGGAATCCAGAATTCTCCTGCATGTTTTTGTCTTAACTTGGCTTTTAACTCCTTAAGTGCCCTAGATTGGAATACTGAAATGTGTTGGCACAGAAGTATAACCATGACAAAGCTGTATTATTTATGATTAAATAAAAACATCTATTAGGATTGAATATACTAACTGGGCCTCAAAGTCAGGTCAAGTTGACAAAGTTGTCTAGTAAAGGGTTAACTTAAAGTCCTTGCTTGCTACTGTACAAAATGTTATAGGAACTGAAATTGTTTTGCTTGGCACATAGAATTCAGACAATAAATAATATAAGAAAAATGAGAGGTTATCTCTAGACAGGTTAATGCATAAAAATCTGCTTAGTAACAAATGATGCTTATTAATAAAATCCAATGACATAAAATTAAGATGACCAATAAGATTGATTCAAGTAAAATATGTAATGTTGATGTGGTGATTGCCTAAGAGATAACAACATTCTTCAACCACTGACATGTTATGATGGGTGGCTTAGTGGGTAGTGCTTCTGCCTTGCAGTGCTGGGGTGTTGAGTTCAATTTCAGCGCAGTCACTATTTGTGAGGAGATTTTATTTTCTCCTGTGTTTGGGTAGATTTCCTCTGGGTACTCTGCTTTCCTCCCACACAATATACAGGTTAATTGACCTTAATTTAAATTGGCCATAGTATGAATGTGATCAGGACCTTAAGCTGTAAGATCTGATGTATAATCTCTGTAAATAACATGGAGTGCTGTTATCTGATACAAAATATGGGCCTTACAGCCCTGCTGTAGTTTAAATGACAACTAATGACTATATATATAGCAGCTTATTTATATAAACTATTTTGGAGCTTCTGAAGCAGTGTTCACTAGTGTTGATTAAAACTGACCAAAGGCAACAACTCATTGATCTGCATATGAGGCTTAATTGATGGTCTGACCAATTAAAATGTGGGCAGTATTAGCCAGATATCCATCAGACAAGTTTGAGATCAACACAGAGTAAGGGTAAGACCAGACAGGGGGAATTTGTCTCCTGGCGACTAATCTCCCTGAACTGCTTCCCCTTGCCTTCCAATTGCTTAATGAATAATCGCCTGCGCCTATTCACACGTGGGGCTGCGCTTTCCCGAACCTAAGGAGGCAACTTTGAGCGACTTTGGAAAACGCAGCACCACGTGTGTATAGTCAGAGGCGATTATTCATTAATCAGCTGGAAGGCAGGGGGAGGAGGTTCGGGGAGATTTGTCGCCCCAAAGAAGAGGCAATTGAATCTTCCCGTCTGGCCTTACCCTAAGGGCTCCATAGTGCAGTTGATGTCTGATGGGTCTGCATAGGCCTAATCATGGTCTAATCATTGGTTTGGGGTCAGCTTTGCATGGCCTACCACCTTGGTGGACATATAAGGCAGGAATATTTGGCAACCTTAACAGATCAGTGGTTCCTTACATGTATGACCAGCTTTGTACAAAATATATTATATTTAAATCCCTTAATGAAGCCGATAGCTCTGTGCAATGTTGTTAACCTTATTATTAATTACATGGCATACTGATTCTGATTTACTACTATAGATGCTAAATTGTCCCAAGTACAGTTTCCCACAGCAATCAATCTGATGTTTGCTTTCATTTTCTAACCTGTGCTATATCAATGAAAACGAACTGCCGATTACAGGTATGGGATCTGTTATCTGGAAACCCGTTATCCAGAAAGTTCCAAATTACAGAAAGGATGTCTCCCGTAGACTCCATTATAAGCAAATAATCCAAATTTCCTTTTTCACTATAATAATAAAACAGTAGCTTGCACTTGACCCAAACTAAGATATAATTAATCCTTATTGGAAGCAAAATCAGCTTATTAGGTTTATTTAATATTTACATGATTTTCTAGTAAACTTAAGGTGTGAAGTTACGGAAAGACCCATTATCCGGAAAGCCCCAGGTCACACACCTGTACTTGCTTTATTCTCTTACCTGTTGTTGTTCTTTAACTTGATGTGTCCACTGGGTTCCAATTCTTTACCGTTCTTCAACCACGTGATCTGAGGTGGTGGTTCACCTTGTACCAAACAAGTGAAAATGGCGGTGGTACCAACAGGCCGAGTTATTGACTGTGGGTGTTGGACAAATTCAGCTGGAGCTAAAAAGAAAAAAGATCAATGCATATATGATCATTGTCCTTAAACCTAAGAGTTCAGTGAAAAACTATGTATTAGAATCATAATGTAAGCAGTTACCATTGTCACTCAACTTTTTAAATGTTTTTCCTTCCCTACCCACACGTTGGTGGCCCTTCTAGTGAGATTCCATGGAATCTTCTGGCCTGGATCATAGTGTGTGTGGACTGATGTACAGTATTGATATCATTAATCTACAATTACGTTCAAATGTATTCACTATTATATCCAACTTTCCTCAATCAAAAGCTCATGAAAACGGTGATATACTGTCTTATCTATTATCTATATCTGTTCTTAATGCTGACAGTTGCATTACCCCATCTTCTATAATTACACTAAGACTGATATCCATTCATACAAATATGTGCTTCTCCATCAGGTGTGTCTATACTTGTGTTTACTTCAGCTCTCCATGCATTTTCTGGATTGGAATGTATGATTATGCCAATATTCAAGCATTCACTCCTATATAGAATACATGTTGGCGCTATATAAATACATAGTAATAATAATATATAGAAGATGGCAACTTCAGAGAAATCTTTCCACAGGTAATGAATACATTGTGGCTACCCCACCTACTCCACCTGTGTATTTTGAGCTCAGATCATTAATGTTGGCCCTCAGGGAGTATAGGTTTTATGTTGGCTCATTGTGCCCCCCAAGGGCTTAGGTTATTTGGCAACACAGGTGGGCTGCTCTAGCAACAGACAATAAAGAAAGCAGATGGGGTTGGTAGGAATATAAGGAACTGATGCAATAATAATATGTTTATGTGCAATTAGATTCTCATTTGCAATGTTAAATTGCAAAACTAAAAAAAAACTTGCTTATAGATACCTATTTCAGTATATAAAGTCCTGCTGTTATTTTCAGAAACTTCTACTTAAAGGAGAACTAAAGCCTAAAAAATAATATGGCTAAAATGCCAAATGTATTTTACTCAACTTATTGCACCAGCCTAAAGTTTCAGCTTCTCAATAGCAGCAATGATCCAGGACATCAAACTTGTCACAGGAGATCACCATCTTGGAAAGTGTCTGGGACACTCACATGATCAGTGAGCTCTGAGCAGTTGTTGAGAAGCTAAGCTTAGGGGTTGTCACTAATTATCCAGCAGAAAATGAGATTGGTCTTAATATAAGCTGATGCTACAGGGCTTGTACAGAAGCCCAAAACATAATATACAACATTTCTAGCCTATTTCTTTAATGAAACTTTAGTTCTCCTTTAAACCATAGCTAATAGGGTACAGATACATAAATCATAGAGTTATCTGCTTGCAACCTATTAATTAGCATCAAATCAGAATAAACCTGCAGACCATCAGTAGGTGCGCCCTGATGATTGATTAGAACCCCCACCCACCAAGTATTATGGAAAAACTGAATGCTAAGAGAAGATTTTGGGTGCCAGAACTTTGGAACATTGCTTTGAAGTGACCATAGGAATGTCAGATGGCTCTAAGCAGAGCAATGTCACAAAATAAAGATGGAATATCTTTGCCCAGTAATGTAAAATGTATGCTATAAATCAGAAACCTAGCACCTACTTCCATAAGTTATTTTGCATCACATTTGCAGATACAAATGTTCAGTTTCAAAAGCCATTTAAAATATTTATCTGCTTTGTGCTGCAACATGACATTTTAAAATGCTCTCATTATGACTCATTTAGTTATTTTTACTAGCAATGGCCTTGACATTATGCAGCAATAGTGGCTGTAAATACAAATTAGAAAACAGTAGTTCTTTTTCTCTATAATCTTTTGACACAGAATAACAAACCAATACAATTGATTTAAGAATTCATGCTTACAGTATAAAAGAAATGAGTGGCAAGTAAAGAATTGGTGTGGATACTGAATGTCAACAAGATATGAATGAATGAAATAAAAATAGTTCAATATCTCCCACATACAACTGCTGTGTGCAGTGACGTATTTACATAAAGGTGATCCTGATGACCACCTGTGGTCCTTTATACCAAGGGGGCTCAATGCCATTGAAAGGGGCGAAGTTGGCACAGATCAAGGGTGCGCAAATTAATAATTAATCCACCCCTAGCTGTATGGGAAAAAATGAACTGGTTTCTCCAACAGTAAAATAGACCAACATTGCCTGTACTACCTGTCATTGGGTTTAATGGAAATAACCTTCACTGCCAGAATAAGCTGATTTTGACATGGACATGCTCAAATGTGAATTTCTGGGCTGAAACTTCTGGGTGACAGGTGGTTAGTATTACTTTTATTGGCAGTTGATAAAGACAGTTCTGGGCTTTTCCCAACAGTGAAAATACACCAGTTGAGTAACCACCTAGCCTGTCATTATCCTAAGAGGCATTCATTAGGAATAAATACCTATACTATGCACAAATTTGCCTCCAACCAGTATGGGGTTGAAGATGGGGTGGCCAACTAGTGGCAAAATTCAAAATGAGCCATTGTTTGTTAATACTTGGTAAAGATAAAAGAATCCCCATCTTTTGGAAGTGTGGAACTCTACCATAAAAGACTTTGCCTTTTAGGGTACTGGATTCTGTGAGTCATTTGGCTCTCTTTCATGACAGAAAGCTTCTAGGTCAGTGATCCCCAACCAGTCGCTTGTGAGCAACATGTTGCTCTCCAGCCCCTGAAATGTTGCTCTCCATGTCCTCAAAGCAGGTGCTTATTTTTAAATTCCAGGCTTGGAAGTTCAAGTTTTAATTGCATAAAAATGAAGTATAGTGCCAAGTAGAGTCTCCTGTAGGCTGTCAGTCCACATAGAGACTACCAAATAATCAATTACACCACTTATTTGACACCCCAAGGGATTTTTTCATGCTTGTGTTGTTCCCCAACTCTTTTTACATTTGAATGTGGCTCATGGTTAAAAAAGGTTGGGGACCCCTGTTCTAGGTAAAAACGAGAAGCACATTTGACTTTTAAAAATCTCTGTGATAAAACCCATACATGGCTATTAAAGATTTACATACCTTCATTGGGGTGGATAAACTGGTTGGTAAGGGAAAATGGAGCTGACACACAAATTTTGAACTCACACAGAAACTTACTATGGATATATTATACATTCTGGCAATATCTGTTAAAATAGAAACCATACTGTACATGCCTCATATATAGCTGATATTGTGCTAGTTTGAAAAAGTGTCAGAATTTGCTATATATTTGCTATGTTAGTATGCATCAGTCTGGGGGCTTTCAGAAATACATAGTTACATATTCCTTTACTACACACTTGGTTCCTATGTGTTAAAAGGAACGTAGTGTACCCTACACTTTGGGCCATATTCAGTGAGAACACCTACCTCTCTCATGGTTTATTTCATGAAAATGAACTATAAGTCTGTGAGTACATCCAGATTTGAATTAGAAAAATGTGTTTTTTTCTCATTTAATTAAATTTTGCCAGACACAGTGCAGTACACATCTTGTACTTTGCACCTTTCTACATATGTACTTTCATTTAAATATTTATCTGGCAAGAAGGCCAGTCTTATAAACTGTCCAATTTGGACTGTTTTGGTGGAGCCTCCTACACTGAGGGGCAGATTTACTTGAAAAAAATTCGAAATTCGACCATGTGAATAGGTAGGGAAGTAAAATCCTTTGAATTGGACTATCGAATTTGAAGGATTTTACCGCAATTCGATTGGTCGAATGATCGAATAGGAAATATTCGATAAATCGTTCAATCAATCAATCGAATATTTTTTATTCAATCAAAAATAATGAAACCCAATTTGATAGCTGTGATCTGGCGAACTAGATTGTCGAATAAAAATTTAAAGGGTAAGTACTTTGATAGTCGAATATTTGAATGAAATTTCATTCGAGTCATTCGATTCGATCGAATTTTGAAAATTCACTGGTCAAAGTAGTCTTCAAGAAAATTCGAATTCGGATCTTTTTGAAAATTCGATCGAACTTCAAATCCTTCATGTGCATTTAGTAAATCTGTCCCTGGGTGTTGTTGGCTAGAAAAGGGTTCCCTAACTGCAATGCTGGGCCAAAGACATACATAAACTGGGCCGCCGATCTCGCATTTGTCATAGTGTGCACCTATGACGCAGGCATGCCCGAATTAGACACTTGCGTGGCTGAAGTTGATGCTGCATGTGTAAAATGTATGCACCGTACACACGAACTTTGTAAAAAATTCAGGCTTTAAACATTTTTGTTAACATCCCCAATGCAAATATAAAAATGAGCAGTGTAGATACCCTGACTAAAAAGGAAAGTGTAGCCTAGCCATACACTAAAAATCTCCTCAACTAGTCAGTGCTGGAGCCTGGAGGTTGTATACATGCTGGCATTCAGTGTTTACAATGCTGTTAAGGAGCATCTGATGCATAGGATTTAGTACAACATTCCAAACCAATAGCAGCTGTCCGTACCACCTGACCATAAACACAATAGATGGGCACTACCCAGTCCTACCACAGCCCACATTCCCACAATGCACTGCTTCTGAGTCAGGGCATGACAGGTATGCTCACACAAGACCTGCATTTTGAATGGGGGACTTCACAATGTCTCAGGGGTGGGGGTCAGGGAGAGATTGTGAGGGGGGAGAATGGGAGGGGATGAGGGGGACCGGCACAGATTCAATGCGCAGATTTCTCCCTTTGTTACCCTGTCTCTGATTCTTTCTGCCAAAGAAGGAGATGTTGCTAGGAAAATTCTGAGACAACCAAAAAAGCGAACGAGCTGTCTGAAGCATTAACATCTCTATTGCCGCAGAAGGCGGAAATGCATCTTTCTGTATGTTTGCTGTGTCTGAGGGTCCAGTGTTTCAGTTAACCAGTGCTGGTACACACAATAAAATATGTCATAGGTAAAGATGTAAAAGAGATCTTTTCACTTCAGAATTCACCTCATCTCCCACTCCCCCGATTATAATTGATATACCTGTACTCGATTATTTCTAGCTACTTAGACACACCCAAGCACTTCCAGACTGCAGTAAAAGAAAGAAATTCCACTCCCTGCTGTTGCCATTGGTTACCTGCACAGCATAGTCTTCTTTCCAAACTATATGGCAGCCATGTTGACAACTGCAATGTTTCAAATAAACTAGTAGAATCAATACCACAGGTTTCCTCAAACTCTAAGAATGGGAGGGTGAAACAAACAAAACTCTTAATTTGTGGCAATCTATGCACTTGAAACATTTAATTCATACACACACACACACACACACATATATATATATATATATATATAGCTATATCTATATATCTACAGTATCTATATACATACATATACATATATATATATAGTTTCCACCTGTCTGGTTTTTACCAGGACAGCACTGATTTTTGAAGTGCTGTCCAGATGAAAACTGCCTGCCTGAGAAAACTGGGAAGGTTTCCCTGAGATTGATTGGGGATTGGCCAATCACCACATAATAGCCCCGCCCCCAAGAACACATCCCGCCCCTGCTACATCCCATTACATTTTTTTTTTACTTTGTATAGCACTTCAGTATATATTTATTCAGCTGTAAATACTGTTTGCAGTCAAGTTCAGAGCACAGAGAAATTAATTTATGAATCACCAAATCACCAAATAATCACAACTATCATGGATGGAGGGCCACAATTGGGACATTGCTTGCATAAACCTGTCTTTGAGTGTGCTTTTTATAAGAGGTAACAGGGTCTATCAATCAATGCCCAAACATGCAAGGGAACTTATAGGAATATATTCAGGATCTAGCCTCCCTCATTTATTATTTTTTTTTCCTCACTAAAAGCCAGTGAAATTCCTGCTGTCTTTTCAGTTTAGAAATTACCTGTGTCAAAAAGAGAGATTGACATAGATGCAAATATCTTAATTTGTATGGAACTGATACGCCCAAATAATTTGCCCATTTGTAAAAGAAATGTGTCAGTCTGTCATTTTCCTTCCTACTTTTCCTCTAAAAACAGAAACATGGGATGTTTGTATCTGCCCATTGGTTCTGCATTAAAGAGACAGTTTACCCTCTTGTTCAACATGAGTTCAGTGAATGTGTCTTGTGCTACACATACTTTTTGCCAATTGTTTAAATCATGAAATATTTATGTTTTTTGTTATTTCTTGAGCTAAGCAGGACAAGCAGGGAAATTAATGATATTCCATGTTTAGTCCTTGCAATGTAGCTAATTAGATTACCAGTGAACAGATAAACAGTCAGTTATGCAAGGGTGTTATCTGTGCACTGGTAATCTAATTACAGTATCTACTGTGCAACAAACATGAAGTAGCTTCAGTTTCCTTGTTTGTCCTTTTTAGCAAGAAATAAAAAAACAAATATTTGGTAATTAAACAATAGGCACAAAGTATACTCTGTGCACAACCTATTTATTGCACAGTGAACAGTGGGCATGCTTCCCCTTTAATACACAAGATACCGATGCCAAAGTGGCAAGATCCACTTGTTTGGCACCCTCACTCAACAAGGAAATTTATCAGTGTATGGCCAGCTTGAGTATGACATGAGTGTGATTATATGCATCGTCAATTGTACTACTGTCACTGCTGACATACAAGAGTTAGTGGTGGAGACAGTCAGTGTAGGGTACCTGTGTAGAAATAGTGCAGAGCTCTCTGGTTTGCTCTCTATGCTTTGCTCAGTGAGAGAGAGAGAGAGAGAGAGGGGGGGGGAGGGGTGCAGGAGGTTGCATTGACATTATCAATGCATTTTTACTTAAAATGAATTTAAAATGACTGGACTGCATGAATGAGGGAACCTGTGAGTATGAAATAAAGTTCATTTTCTCAACAATACTACCTCTTACCCATTCTCACTTGCACATATGATCTCTACATATCTTATCCTCAATTTTTGTCTCCTACCTATTCTCGGTTTGTCATTTGTTTACTCATTTGCACCTTCTCCCCCCATGTCTTCTTACCTTATCATTGCCTCTCTCTGCTTACTTACTTTTGGAGTCTTCTACCATATTACATCTTTGTCTCCTACCCACTCTCTCCATCTCTTTGTATTTCCTACACATCCTCACTAGTCTCTTCACTCCCTCTCCATATCACCAAGCACTCTTTTCTGTCTTTCAAAATAATCCATCTCTATGTCTACTACCAAACTCTTCTATTTAGCATGCATGTTCTCTGCACCTCCAGCTCACCCACCTCTTTTCTTTGTAGTTAGGTACTAGGAGTTAGGATCCATTCCGCTAAAGAGACACTGTAATTCCTATTCTCTTCTTACCTTGCACCACCAGTCGTCCTTGTGCTGTCCGACGAACTCTAGTTCCAGGTTTGTTTGCAGCACACACATAGACACCAGAGTGATGAACAGTCAAGTCTGAAATCATGAGGTTTCCATTCCCTACCACCTGTATACCTTCCACGCCGATTGGGCGTCCATCTAAAAAACAATTTATGAGAAGTTTGTCATACAGAGGTACTGGTAATTTCCTCTAGGAGAAGTTTATAGAAGACATTCTGATGGCTGGCAAATTGTTACCATGCAAAGAACCCTGAGGGGACTGATTATGTGATGTCTCAGATAAATCTCTGCTCATTAAAAGAGGATGTAGATAAACTTGGTCTCTCCAGGTCCAAGTTTATCTACAAATTATAAAGGTATTATGCCTTACATATGTAAGAATTATATTGATGTTTCAGTGCAATGAAGAAGCATTTAAGGCATGTAGAGCATTTAATAACATACACAGAGATTTGTGATTTTGTGCATTATTCTTTTTAGTATACAGTTTACAAACTATGAATGTATGAAATTCATGAATAAATAAAAAATACATTAAGAATCAAATAAGGTATTTATATACAATAAAAATAAGTCATGTCTCACCAAGTCGGCTCCAGGATACAATAGGACGGGGGTTCCCTGTGGCCATACACTCAAGTATTGCTGTTTGGTGAATGGTCTTAGTGAGGTTCTCAGGGCCAACCAGGATCATTGGGTCTTTGTAACCAGTGGAATGGGAATCTGGAAACACATTACACATTACATTACTTCCCACATATTCTAGACTTCCACCCTGTTGCAGTGACTTTGCCCCCAAAAAAAGAATTGGTGAATTCAATTAGTGACCATTGTTTTTTTATGGATTGTTCAGTGCTATAGAATAAAGATGCATATATTTAGATGCCAAAACCTAGTTTCCTAAACTCCATTGCCTGCTGTTGATTAAGACAGATATAAAAATGGGGGAATTGTAATAAAATTAGCAAATTCTAACAAATTTGTATGTTGCAATGTAATATTATTTATATTCCAATAATTTTTATTAATTTGCATATAACAGATCGTTTACAGTAGCAAATAG
>CM044435.1:111364169-111503362 GCA_024363595.1 Xenopus borealis
AAAGAGGTTAATTCTCTGCGCTAGGATTTTCCCTAAAAGTTTAATATCTGTATTTAGTACTGATATTGGGCGGTAATTTTTACATTCAGATAGGTCAGTGTTGGGTTTGGGAATTGCTGAAATTTTAGCCTTAAGGGATTCCGGGTGAAGATTCTCTCCCTTTTTTAAAGTATTTAACATTGAGGTTAAGTGGGGTCCTAATTGTTCTGCAAATTTCTTATAATATAAATTTGGCAGCCCATCTAGTCCTGGGGATTTATTTACTTGAAGTGCTTTTATCGCCGAAGATACTTCCTCTAGGGAGATATCGTGATCTATGCTTTGGGCCTGTTCAAGTGTCAACTTTGGGATACTGATAGTGGAAAAGAATTTCTCAAATGCTGACACCGGAACCTGATCTGGAGCTGTGTAGAGGTTTTCATAAAACTGGGCGAATTGTTTTACTATTATCTTAGGGTTACCTGACAAGTGACCATGGGATGTTCTGATCCTATGTATCTCGGGTGGTTTACCTCTTTCATTTAGTTTTCTGGCTAACATTCTCCCTGGTTTGTCTAGGTTGGCGTAAAGTTTTTGTCTAGCCCATCTTAGCTTTTTTTCAGCATTGGTTGATAGAATTAAATCTAATTCTTTCTGTAGTTGAGAGATCTGTGAGGAATAATCTAGTTCAGGGGTTTCGTTTTGTGACTCAACCAGGTAATCCAACCTTTGTGTTAGGGAGTTAATAGCTGCTACTCTAGCCTTTTTAGTCCTAGCACCCTGTTGTATAAAGACTCCCCGTATTACTGTTTTATGTGCTTCCCAGATAGTGATAGCAGAAGTCACTGTGTGAAGATTTTCCTTAAAGTAATTTTCTAGGGAATCTTTAATAATCGCTACTGTAGCTGGGAAGCTTAATAGAGATTCATTTAGGCGCCAAGCTCCAGAGCTTGGTCTTTCCCAGAGACTTGAAAGCGTAATACAGTTAGGACAATGGTCCGACCAGCTAACATTAAATATCTTTGCAGTTCGGAGTGAGGGTAATAGCATGGGGGAGAGAAAGATATGATCTATTCGAGAGGATAGTTTATGCGGGGCTGAGTAGTGGGAAAATTGTCGGGTGTCAGGATTGCGCTCTCTCCAGGCGTCTATTAGTCTATAAGATTCTAAAAGTTTCTTAAAATTGGTAGAATCTTTGTTATATTTCCTAGCACCATAGGGCTTGCCTATTACTAGGCGATCTAAGTTTTGGTTCCAGACCAGGTTGGAGTCACCACAAGTAATCAGTTGACCTTGTTGGTTGTGAACGCAGGTGTCAAACAGTTTTGACAAGAATTTAATCTGGTCTGTATTAGGGGAGTAATATGACACAATAGTGAGAGGGGTCTCTCCCAGGGAAACCACAGCAATAATATAACGCCCATCTGGATCTATTATTGTTTTGTTAACAGTTACGGCTAGTCTAGAATGAAAGCAAATTGCTACCCCTTTAGTCTTATTAGAGCTAGTCGCTAATAATACTGTGGGGAACCTTTTATGAAAATATTTAGGGTAGGATGAGTGTGAAAAGTGGGTTTCCTGTAGACAGATGATATCTACGTCTAAGGACGTAAAGTAAGAGAAGGCTTTGGTCCTTTTTAAAGGGGAGTTAAATCCCTGGACATTCATGCTAAGTACTTTGACTGCCATTTTATCTTATATTGCTTGCTATATCCCATTATGTAATATATTTGCCCTTTATCTGTCGTATTAAACCTATACCACTTAGTATTTGTAAGCATAATATGTAACATATAACACCATCTTGCAATGATAAACCATATAACAGTTAGGAAAAAAAAAACACTTATTTTCAACATTATGTAGAAATGAATATATAAACCTATAACTCAACCGGAGTGTCAGTTCTTTTACCAGGGAATAAAGAGTCACCGTCAAAAAGAACTCCTGGACCAGCCACAGGGGTCCTTAGGGGACTCGATTCCAAGGGGGGATGGCATTGTCCAGCCTGCAGGTGGTTGGAAAAATAATGTTTAATCAGCACTTCGTAAGCAGAGGGTCTTGTTAGGTGTTGTCGCCAATCTTGCCTGCTTAGAGAAGAATAGTCTCTCCTAAGTTGTGTGGTTCTCCAGCTACCTTCTGGTAGGTGAGGGAGGAGATTTCCTATGTTGTCAGTTATCTTGGTTGGCTCCTAAAGTTGAAGCTTTAGGTGGTGGAAGAGCGTGATCTTTGGGAGTGGGATTGTACTTTTTCCCATAATGGCAATATTTTCCGTTGTGAACCGCTCAGGGGTATTATCTCACTCACTGGTGCATCCGAAAAGCCAAGTTTCACTAGGATTGCCAGTCCTTCCTCAGGAGACGTTGCTGTGAGCTGCTTGTTATTATAGGTGAATGCCAATCGAAATGGAAATAGCCATCTGTAAGGTATTTTACGTTGCTGGAGAACCTTAGTGATAGGTGCCATGTTTCTCCTCTTCTGTAGTGTCGTTGGAGAGAGGTCCATATATATTTGGTAAGGGAAGGAGCGGAATTTTAGGTTTCCAGCTTTCCTGGCCGCAGCTAATATTGCCACCTGTGTTTGGTGGTAGTGTAAACGTAATATTATGTCTCTTGGTGGGTCATCTGGCCGCCTAGGCCTCAAGGCGCGGTGCACCCTGTCCATTTCCAGTCTATTTGCTGGTAGACCTGGGAGAAGTTCCTGAAATATTTCCGTAACCGATTGTTGTAGGTCAACGATGGATTCGGGTAGCCCCCGAATGCGTAGGTTGTTGCGCCGGGATCTGTTGTCCGCATCCTCAATACGATCAAGTGTTTCCTTCATTTGGGCTTGTAGTGAAATTATGTCTTGTTCGTGAGAGTCTATTACTGTAATAATATCATCAATTTTAGTTTCAGCATCATTCACCCTTTGGCCCAGGTCCGCAATTTGTTTAGATAAGTCTGCTGTTATTTTATTTGCCGTTGCGTCAAGTTCCTGTTGTAGTAGAATTTTAAATTTCCCCAGCAGTACCTCGTCTGAAGGTGGAGGGGCCTCCCCTTGTTCTGAGGGAGTAGAGGTCTGGCTACCAAAAAGGCTGCTTGGTGACGCCATAGATCTTGCTTCAGGAAGACCCGATATTCGTTGGGGTTTTCCTAAGAGATCGGATACTGGACGTGTCCGGACTGGTAGCGGGGAGGAGATTTTACCTCGCCTTCTATGTGGTGTTCGGCTACGCTGGCTTGCCATGCGGATAGCGTAGGATTTCACCAGACTTTGCTAGTAGGCCCAAGGTGCTCGTGGGTGGGCGTGTCTGGGCTTACGGCGGGAGGTTGAGTTCCTCGGGTTTCAGTGTTTTGTTTGAACCCGTTGGTGAATCGTATAGCCAGCTCGAGGTTTCCCCTTGCTACGGTAGAGGGTTGCAGGGTGTTTAGGTGCTGGTGTTAGTTTCTGATTGCTGTTCACTGCACGGCTGGTGCGGAGCTATCCTAGGAAGCGGCCATCTTGGATAGTGCGCGCATGCGCCCCGCAATGTAATATTATTTATTAGGCTTTTATTGCATTGTGGATCTTAATTGCACATTGTGAAACCTTAACACCTGCTTGAAGGTGGTGTAAACTTTTGGAGCAAATGTAACAACTTTTTCCTTAAGATGTTTTATTACATACACTGCACACTATCTCAAATTATAAAATTTACAATCACTATCCTACTGTCATGTGAAGGGCAAAGTTTTCACAAAGACAAAACTGTTAACGTTGCGAAAACATTTTCGCATTGTGAGCAAACTGGGAACGATTTTTGCATTAGTGACCAATATTACATTCCCACCATGTATTTTAATCTAGAAAGTTATAGTCAGACAGGTAATTCTAGCATGTGAATACTGTATGTTTCTACTACTTTTACAGTGCATTGTGTGAATTGGCAAAGCCCTTGATAAATACATGAACTGCTTAAATCATTTTATAGAATTGGTTTTAATTGAGTAAATGTTAGGATCCCACACCTGTGACTATCAGGGTTGCAGAAGGACTGTACTTCACTCCTGCTGCATTGGTGGCCACACATTGGTATGTACCAGCATCTTCAGCACGTAGCGCAGTTATCTGTAGGACACCGGTTGGCAGCAGGGTGTACCTGTGTGGGAAGTGAGAAAGAGGTTACTCTAATGCAGGCATTTTTAATTTGAAAGGCCCGGCTACATCAATTTTGAGCTGACTTGACCATCATGGCAGTGTGCCATCATTACACAAGTGAAGTTATAAATGGTTCTTTGTGTTAAACATGGTATGTTAAATAATATTTCATAGTTTCACTTCTTCTACAGATACAACTTAAAATCAATCTCTCACCTGAGGTTCCAGGTATCAATAATCTCCCCATTATGTTCCCACACGATTTCTGGTTCTGGTAGCCCATGGATCTGGCATTGAAATCTAGCTACGCCACCTTCTTCTAAAGTTGTATCTTGCGGGAAGATGTAGAAATCAGACATAACTGCAAAGGAAGAAGAGAGCTATTATTATTATTTCCCTAACTGCATATAGTGTCAACAGCAAGGACTATTCAGTGTTATACTGGTGTTAAATCTGCACTTTTGCTCCTGTCTTCAAGCTCACCAAAAGGCAAAGTAGAGACTGTACTATATCATTATTTCACATTAAACATGAATAGACATTATATAAAGTTTAATTAGAAAGTTCAGGAGACTTGTCTGTTTATGGGGGTTCTATTGTAAATTTACGAATATTAGAAGCCACAGATGAGTCTCAAGGCCATATAAAGGCACATGTTAAAAAGTGCTTCTAAACAAAAACATGGAACTATGAGATAAATCCTAATATTTTCATATTTTCTAACTGTATTGTTTGTGATATGCATGAGAGATGTGATACAAGTAATATCAGTGAGTACAGGTTATAGCTGTTCACATCACTAATCAACTTTTTTTTTAACAATCTACTTTATAGGTTATTAATGGCTCTTGTATTGTATAATAGTGAACTCTGAAGACACCTGTAAATTGGTCAGACCCAGGTAAGAAGCATGACATGAATAATGATCAAACGTTGAGTAATATGTTGCCAATATATAAATAAAAAGGTATTAAAAGGGTTGTGGCTGATTACAGAATCCTCAGTGAATATTTGACCAAATACCAAACTGAATTTGCAAATTCAAATCTGAAAAAATGTTGAAATGTTGAAAATAAAATATGTTGCTTTTAGCTGCCCATCACACAATTTTTCTGTTTCCGATTCAGTTAGGCTGATCACTAAACATCCAGCAGATTCACCATTAAAATTCCACGTAGTGTTGCATAAATCTCATAGAGCTGCAGCTGAATAAAGAAAATATGTAAATGTCCCAAACTGCAATGTGGTCCAGGGCATGAAAACACAAATCTTTGCCACCTAGCCATAAAATAATTCTATTTTGTCTGTAAGAGCTACAAACTATAGTAAATGCAATGATTGCATCATACAGAGGGAGAAACATTTCTCCCAGTAATAAACACAAACCAATACAGTTTCCCCAAGTAATGAACTCAAACCAATATACTCTCCACTTGTGATAAATATAAACCAATAAATATTCCCCCAGTGATAAACAAGAACCAATACATTTTCCCCATTAATGAATTAAAAAACCACACTTCCCCCCCCCCCCGTGATAAATACAAACCAATTCACTTTTCTCCCAGTAGTGAACACAAACCAATACAGTACTTCACATAATATTGTAATTTTTATGTCTGAAATGTGCTGGACCAGTTTAAAATAGGCAATCACTAGATACAGTATTGCATATAGCTGTTTGCCTTTACAGTTTGCTCAAATGCACATCAATAATAACTACCCTAGGTTTTCCACTTGTCAGCAAGAATTCTGGAACATGACAAAGGACTATGGTTTAAATGTATATCTCTGTATTTCAATGCTTTCCTGAGAAATACCACCAAGGTCTTCATGACCTCGTAAGTAACTAAATACATTTATCATTGCAATATCGGTTTTGTTTTTTGCTTCTTTCCTGCTTTCTACTCCTGATCCAGCTACAATTTGCTGCTTCAATTCCAGGCTTTACTTCAACTCCTCAGTCTATATTTCCTATTTTGCACATATTTTCCTGTCTTTATCCCTTCATATAAACTTCTTCACATCCCATTGTCTATTAGTGATGACCTCCAGCAGCCTGCTCCTTTTTTTCAAACACCGTCAACGAATGGGTTAATTTTATTGCCCACCGCAAATCCATTGCTCTGATATAACATTTAATTTCACTAAGTCTTCCAACCTGGGATCTCAACCATCTTTATTGTAATATAAACATACAATTTAAATGGTTTATGTTTTTTCTCATTTTACTTGAACATGAAGCTTAATTGTTATATTGCCGTTATTTTGGATTCAGGATTGTAACTAAAGAGGAAGCAGACCCTTAGGAGTCTGGGATGTATAGTGTTAACTGATAACTTGATTGTTGTACAACTTTAGAATGTATTAGTTCCTTATAAGTATGGTGTATTAAAAATCATTATAGTAAAGCAGATTAATTTCTTACTTTACTAGATCATTCTGGAGATGTGTTAGTCCAAGAATCTCACCATGCGCTACTGTCTACTCAAGAATAAGAAATCACAACAATAGCCATTTACAGATTCTATAAACAATATAGACTGTATATTTAGGAGAGCTTACTGAGTGATCTATTTGCTGAAACAATGTAGGTCTCTATAAAAATATATTGCATAAAACAACTCATATGTAGAACCCTGCTTCATGTAAATAGACAATTTTCATTAGCAATTAGCATGTGCCATTGGCCAATCATAAATAGAACATTGGCATTTTAACCCTTTAAATGCCACAGATCATAAAATCTACCTTCTGTGACAAAGTCTCTTGAAATGCACAGATTGTAGATTCTACTATCTGCAGAATTTTCCTCCCTGGAAGCGAAGGAACGGCTTGCTCATTCGTCTGCCCCTAGACAACTAGTAGGAGAGTGAAATGAGCGGGCCCTTGGGCACAATCACCCACGGGCCACATAGGGAGCAGCAGGAGCAAGAGGAGCATGTGCTTGCTGCTGCCTCTACTTCCTGGACCCCCCCACCGCCTCAATTTACCGGATTGTCACATGGATGGACTGCTTCAGCGTCATGGACCCTCCTGCTCCTTTTGCAATGGTCTTCAGCCAGCCATCACGTAGGTAAGTGCAACACACACAAAACACACAAACATACACATTTTACACTGTAACACACGTAGATTTACACATATTCATATACATTTTTGGGGGGATCAGGGGGGTTTCACACATTCACAACACTCTTGCACACGCACACACAGTCACACAACACACAATTTCCCTAGTGTACGCACACATATACACACACACAATTTTATAGCTTTTTTATTTTTTTTACTGCATGATGTGTTGTTTTGCCTGAAAAAAAGGTTTTATTACCATTGCAAATCGCACTGCGCAATACCTTTTGTACGCTATTTCGGTTATTATTTATTATATATTATAATTTTGGTACATTTTTAGTACACATTTAGCCATTTTATGCCATTGTATTACATTTTTCAGCTTTGCATAGGTGTTGTTTGCTTATTTTGGCCATGCTAAAATTTTCATTCTGACTGCTGATTATACTAGGCAAAAAAAAAGCATTGATTTTTGTGGTTTTGTTGGGTTTTAGTGATTTTTATACAATTTTCCTCTTTGTTACTTAATTTTGCCCATGGAAATTTTGTCTGCTATATATCCATTTGGGGGACCCTGTGTGCGACATAGATTGGTATATCTATGCATATCGGGCAACAACCCCTGGCGTTCATATGTAGGATGTTTTATGCTGATATGTTATGAAATGTGGGGCCTATAATTGGGTAAAATTCAAGCTGTGTGACAAATTTGATAAAAACCGTTACGTTCAGCATCGCTTTATAGTTTGGCAGTGGAAACACATAATTACCTATATTGGATTCGTCAGAATGTGTAAATTCTGAAAATATATGGTTTTCTAGGGTCTCTGTACTGTTAGGGGGTCTTATGTCACATAATGCACATACTGGGGTGCTTCAGCTGTGAAAATTCATATACACTATTGACATTTGGGCATCTCTGTTCGCCACATAGTTTGGTATATCTATGCATATTGCCCATCAAACTGTTTAGACCCCTGTGCTCCTATTTAGGATGCTTTGTACTGATAATGATACATGGACATTATGATGCTACAAAGTTGAAGCTTTGAGGCAACTTTCAGATATTTCACCAAAACCGACAATTTTGGGAAAGCCTTGCGACTCAGTAGTTTGGAACAGAAAGGCATGGGTACCCATTTTAGATTCAGTAGAATGTGTACTTTACAAAAATAAATGGTTTTTGGGGGTAAACCTATATTTCTGTGTTTTTATCCCACAAAAAAGCAGTCAATGTGTTGATTTTTCATTAGCTGATGTTACCCACAGGACTATTTGAAGGTGATAACTTCATTTTGGGGCCTCTAAATGCCAGATACTTTGGTAAACCTATTGACAATGGGCTCTGAACTGTTTGGAGGACCCCTGGCAACCATATGTAGGGTGCTTTTTCTTGGTATGTAGTGATACACGGGCGATATAATGGTCGAAAGTTGACGCTTTGAGTCAATATTCAGATATTTCACCAAAACTGGGAAAGCCTAGTTTGGAACAGAAAGGTATAGGTACCCATTTTAGATTCAGTAGAATGTGTTCTTTCCAAAAATATATGGTTTTGGGGGTAAACATATATTTCTGTGCTTTTACTCCACAAAAAATGAAGTCAATGTGCTGATTTTTCATTAGCTGAAATGAAGTCCTCGACAATTTGGATGCACAAACTTCATATTGGGGCCTCTAAATGCCAGATACTTTGGTAAACCTATGCACAATGGGCATCAAACTGTTCAGTGGACTCCTGGCAATCATATTCAGGGTTCTTTTTCTTGGTACCTAATACCGAGGGGGATATGCATAGCAGCAAAATAAATCCTTTGAAGTGATTTTTTAAAATTCTGATAAATATTTATAAAACAATGCTACATTCAGACAAGCTTTGATGTTTGGTAGTTAGGAGTAGAGAGACACAGTTACCCATTTTGGAATCAGCAGAATGTGTACTTCAAATTCAAAAATATATGGTTTTCTGGGGTAAATTTACTGTTTCAGGATTTTTTGGCCTTGGAATCTAAAGTATGCTGTGTTCTGCCTTGATGCTTCCAAATTCGGTAATACACTGCCGGGAATTTTTGCTGTACAGTCCTAAATCTTCATAAAACTATTCATATCTGGTATTGGCACATTCGAGAGACATGAGGCTTTCCAAATCAGTTTGATTTTCATGCGTAAAATTTAATTTTTTTCTAGTATAAAAGCATATATTGTGAAAAATAGGAAATTTAATTTTTTTTATTTAGAACTATAAATATTTTTGCAGAGGTGGAAATACATGAAAACTCAGGCAGATTTAGAAAGCTCCGCTTCTCCAGAAAAATACAATGTATAGTTTTCCTAGGTAAACTATAGGTTTCCCCTCAGAAAATGCCCCTAAAGTGAGAGAGCACAAAAGTTTCACAAACGGCTGGCATTTCGCGTAAACAAAATGTGAAATGCTGCTGGCACTTAAAGGGTTAAAAAAATAAGGGCAGCCCCCTGAGATGATAGGGTTCATGGACTCTGTATCCTGACCCTTGCCTGCCTGATTATTCTGAACTCTCCAATCTGACCTTTGCCTGTCCGCTGACGAGTCTACATTCTCCAGTCCTGATTCCAGCCTGACTATTCCTGAACTGCGCTTGTGCTGGCCCAGTCTGCCTCACTACACTTCCCTGTCTGGTCCTTGAGAGTGTGCTCCTTCCACCCAATATCCTTAGTAAAACAATCGTGCCCTTTTGCTTGTCCAGAACCCTTGTCCGCCTGAGGGCTCCTCCCGAGGTAAAGGCAGTTGTTAGAGGCAGTTGCAAGAGCCGAGACCAGGAAGCCAAGCATCGCTTCTGGATTTAGGGTGCCATTCGTGACACATACCAAACAAACTATGCTTGAGTGGTCACATGAGCCAATTAACAGATAGAGTTCTGTCTTTGGCTTCCACATTTCTTCTGGTTACAGTTAGAGTTGTAGTATTTCTGGTCAGGTGATCTCTGAGGCAGCACAGAGACCATCACAAAATGGTGGTTCAAGGCAAGAGATGTAAAAGGCAATATTTACTTAAATATATATTCCAGTTTGATAAGATTCTTTAATATGCCACTTAATTTGATATAATCTGTTGCTCAAGTATTCATTTTGGGGTATAGTTTTCCTTTAAACTTTAAAAATCCCAATGACCTAGGGCTGATTATGAATAATGTTATATGCCTACTGCAATCATGCCTATCTGCTAGTGTAATGTGCATCTTGCATTTGAGCAGATTACCAGCCAACATGTGGATTACATGTTTCATGAGGATTTTCATATTACTTTAAAGGGATCATCTGCTATAAGCTAGAAGTCATGTAGATCATGTTAAATGAAAATGCCAGCACCAGATGACATGACTTTATCCTGTTCCTTTCATTGTCATATTCCAGTCATTCTTGCACAGCTCACATAGCGGAGTTAATATTATCTTTATATCATTATGTCTGTTCATTGGGTACATCTCAGAGAAACGTAGGAGCCCACCCAGTCTGACAAACAGCGACATGACTATGCTGTAAATTATACATGGGCATCTTGAAGGTTTATTGAAAAAACAAGAGTCAAATTGTTGCCTGGAAACCCTCCGTCTATATAACAGAAAATATCTCTCACTAAGACAAACTGGAGTAAACTGTAAACTTGTGTGTCACTGGTAGGATATCATACGCTAATCCTGGACAGGTTCTATCGGTATACGAGTGACAGTAAGACACACAGGTCCCTTCCAGATAACAAGGCTTTAGAACATTTGCAGTCCTGTAGCCTTAGTGCTTAGTGACAATAGAGCAGACTTTGCCTTTTTATCCAGTGGCAGTTGGATGTATGAAAGACTGCCTGTAAACACTCTTCACATTGCAGATTACAAGTTCTTGCTCTTCAGGCTTTCAGTATAGCACTGGAAGTAGGGACCTTTACTTGTGACAGTTGAGTTCAACTTTCTTTGATTAATGATAATGTACTAAAATGACAGTTGGGCAGATATAGGTTATTGCCTTATGATCATGCTTGCAGCTTTTGAGTGATTTGTGTTTCAGACTAGTGGCACTTTGTCCAAGTAATGATAGGACCCATTCTGGTCTTCCTGGATGCACTTTGTCCAAGTGACAATGGGTTACTCCTTCCAAGCTTGTATTGAATCAAAACAGCCATAGGAAAGATTTTGGCCTTTGAGTGGTGACAGTGACCTGATCACATCCTGCCAAGCAAATAAATGTGAAGCATCACTGGGCAGCAGCCTCTGGATCTGACCTACATTCCACTGGGGCAGTCAGAGCAGGATTAATGTAGCTTGTGAAGAAAATCCCCAGGAACCAGTGATGCCCACCGTTCTCCCTCTGTGTTGAAAATGTAGCATTAACCCTTTCCACTACACATTAAGGCATTTGTGGTGCTGGAAGTTTTTTTGAGGAAGGGGTGTCTCTACACCACTGACTGTTGTTGCTGTATAATTTTTGAAAGCAACTCAAGGAATTTGAAAAAACAAAAATACGAGCAACATGATAACTGTATATTAGAAGATGATATGTCCATGTAGATTGCAGGGAAGTGAATAGAAATACTAACTGCCTATTGAACTACAATATATTTGGGCAGCAGCCTGGCTTCTGACACCTCGTATTGGCACAGGCCCAGCGGAAGCTTTCTCTCCTATTTGCAAAAGTAGGCCAGATTCTCACGTGACTGGAGCTGCTCTTCAGCAATTCCGGCTCATTTGGGGTGAAAGAGCTGAAAATAGCTCCTGCGGGAACTGTGCCTGCTAGTGAGTTGGGAACTGTGCCAGGTGTACCCTGTTATAATTGTCACACCTTTGGTGCACAGCATGGATAATCATTTCTTGTTAGGCTGTCCCACATTTAGTCCATTGGGGTCATTTAGTATCCTAATGGTCACCATGTTTTTATGTGTAAACATATTTGGTCTTTGTTAGAACCACCGCAGAGTGCATAGATATTTAGGAGGACAGTCACACACACACACACATATATATATGCACATATACATGTTTTTGTTTGATGTTTCTGACAAAGATTTAAGACCGAAACGTTTAATAAACTCTTCTTTTTTGCACAATATACAAACCCTGAGTGTGCTAGTCTTTACCTTTTGCTATACTGTATTTATATATTTTATATATTTATATATATATATATATATATATATATATAGAGCTTCCGGTATCGAAACCCAAGGCCCCAGCACAGATTTCAGCACAGAAAGGAAGATTGACCACATTTAAGAGTTTTAATTGCCGCTTTGCTGGTTTTTTTTTTTTAATAAACACAAAATCTTCAGCCCACTGGCTTCACATGGGGGAATCACATAAGTATTAACAGAAATAGTCTGCTTCCAGACCCTCACTGGTGTACAGGTTACTCATTGTCTTTAGCCATCACTGGCTTCCAGTGGACCACAAATTCCAGAATCCTCTCTGGGCCACTTGAGACACTCTTGTCTTCTGGGAGTGGTTTCTCTGGTCCTCTCCCAGACCTTTGGAGCTCTCTCCAACTCTTGTTCCCTGTCTCTTGCAGCAGCCCTGAGGTGTTGCTCCACACCTCCTTTTAACTATAACTTAATCAGCTAATTACATAACTGCCTTTACCTAGGCAGCTACACAACACTATGGAGCAAGGAATGGAAGCCCACCCTGCTCTCTTCCATTCACTCCAGGGACCCATAATCCATTTGTTACTGAGACGGTTCAAAACTTAATACAGTTTTACTAGCTGCAGCAATACACATTTCCCTGGAGTTTCTATTTCACCAGCCTAATATTGGTGAAATACACATGATATTGTGCCCTTCTGCCACACATGTCTTATAAACAATGTATATACATGTTTTTTTCAACCACTGTCTACAACATTGTTAGAATTACTATCTACAATTTAGTGCAAGACCTAATGATTGTTCAACAAGCTTCCTCTCTCAAAAGCAAGTCCCCAAGTCCCTAGCCATGGCTCTCAGCCAAAGCCTTAATGATGCCTTCATCAAGTGCTTACAGGTTTCCAGGATATACACACCACTCCACTGTAAATTGTGGCTTGCTAATCCCAGTTTGTCTTTTCTCTGACTGAACAGCAAATACACTATTCATTTCGAGTGCATTGGATAACCATGGCTGTGTGAGCAAGAAGAGCACCTTGTCTCCATTTTCTCGTTGATCCAAATATAGCAAGACAAAAAGCCAAAAGCCTCTTTATAGCCCTTCCTTTCTGTAGGAATATAAACCTCATCATTTGTGTGGATGTGCCATTTCATGTTGCAATTATCAAGCAAAATGTTAAATGCTGGCTATAACAGGATTGTAATTAGAGTTCTTTGTTTGATACAGTAATGGGCAGCCATGTCACCACCAAAAAGGAAGAAAAATAAGAGGTGTTTAATTGTCCTGTTCTGTCTAATTGCTTAATTAAAGTAATTACAATTCCCTACTATGTCTGGTTTTCCCTTTAATCCACAGCTTTCCCTATCAAACGATTTGATCACAGAGTGATTGGGACATCAGCCACTGTTCCATTCCATTTAGATTGTCTCACCCTTTTTTTGCTGCAAGGGAGTCAAGGTAAGGCTCTAACATGCAATGGCTATAAAATAGATGGCAAAATCATTCAGTCTGAGTGACAGAAACTGTTGCAGACAATCAGCAGTCTCTTTTAACAAGGTGTAAGCTCCTTGACAAGCATCACGCCTGGGAACTCAAGCATTACATGTTACAACCAGCATTCACCTGGCTTTGCAGAAACATCTAATGCTTGAGTCCCTGCAACAAAGTCCATGGTGAAGCCTGGTTGTGCTCTTTGGGTGCAGTTAATTATTTATTTAACAGACATTTCTGAAAGCCTGTGGATTTAGCATTTTCATACGAATATATTAATATTATGTCTTGGAGTGAACACCCCTCAAAATTGCCTGTGTGGCAGGTACTCACCAATAATCACTAGCTTTGATGATGTTACATTATTGAGTCTATATGAACAGAACATATATAAATGCCTATCTGTTATTTTGGATAAGCTGCATTTGGTTGTGGTTCAGTGCTTCACTCCATTAGGTTGTGCAGTTGTCTAAGATTTCCAAGGGAAGTTGTAACTATAAGAGGCCATTTCTTTTTAAATGCTTACATAGTAGGAACTTAATTAATCCCTCTTTGATTGTCTACTTTTAGTAATGTTTTCCCATTATGAGCTACATCCATAATAGCATTGTTAGCATTTTGTAATACTTAAATATTATATTGATTTATGGGAAAGGATATATTGCTATATTTAAGAATGTAATGATGTATTATTATATCATTGTGATAGTATTGTATTATGCATAATGCATGATACATTATTGTAAACTATTTCTTATGTAACCTTAACATAATAAATATCTGAATGAAAAGAATAAAACAGGAGGGTGATTTAGACAAACTGTTGACAGTGTCTTGAGATCTACTGACCACCAGCTAAAGGTCTACTGATAGATCCCAATCTACTTTTTGGGCACTCCTGGTCTAGGAAATCCATTCTTACTCAGAGCAGTAGTCTTTAGGCATTTTGGGTTCTGGCCATCCTCTACTCTCAAATATTTGGCTGTGTCCTAAAGTGGTACAGCTTCATGAAAACATTGTTTGTTGTAATAGCCACAATAGTTCCATTGATATTCAGACCATAAATAAGCACTCACCCTCAAACTACACCTTTCACTTGTGAGCACAACCTAGGGTAGCCAGCCTCTAAGTTTGGAACTACTGCAATAGAGGAAGCAGATCCTCAAACATCTGAGGCACCAAGGACTGCAAAGGGCCCTGAATACTGTGACATTTGAACATATATTTGTGAAAGAGGTCCAGCCTGCCACCTTCCAAAATGTCTGGTGGTCACTACAAAGTAGAACTTTATACAATCTGAATATGTCAAGCAAGAAAAAATATGGCAATTACAATGGTTTTTTTGTGTTGTGACCACAGAGAATTTCCATGCCCAGATTCCTTCCTTTCATCTAGAGATGAAAAGACAGACATCCAATCATGGAGACTGTATGACATGCCGCTATATGAGATGGAGTTCATAAACTAAACTTACTCTTATTGTTCCAATTTTCGGTACTTTATTCATTAACTATATTAACTTTAATAGGATAGCAAAAATAAGTCTATGGCAGCATAATTGCTTTGTATCAGGTGCTGGATGAGGCCCCTTCCACCCCTTTCCATACAGTCTGGCAATTTAAGCACTGTGGCAGGGAAATAAAATCTTATATAACATTTATATTGTTTCTTTACTGGCCGCAGTGTGCTCAGGGAAGCCAGTAAAGCAGCTCATAACCTTATATAAAAGAATCCAGCTATGATATGGAGGCTGAAAATGAGCCAGTAAAATATTTAAAATCCTTGTAAAACAGTTTGTTTTTACGGCCAGAGCGAGGGGAGCGATGTGGAGCTGGCTCCTGTTCTGCGCCACGACTTAGACTGGGAATTTGCTCTGGACATGTTGTTTGGTGCAACAAGCATTAATATCTGTATATGTAAAAACAGGGTTGGAGTTGAAAAATAATGTGACCCTGAACAATGCAGGAAGGCCATGTATTAGTGGTATGAGGGAATTCTATCAGTATTGTCCAACCTGCAGCCTTCTAGATGCTAGTAGTTCTTCAACAGCTGGAGGTTTTTTTGCTGCCAATATGGTTTAATGCACTTTGTTACATCGAGTAAAATTTACTGTTTTATTATTACAGATAACTGATTCCAGACCTGGATCATAACATGTCCTTTATCTACGCTACCAGGTGTAAAAGTGTTTGGGGGCCCTCCAGGTGTCATAGTTGCACCATAACTAATAAACAAACATACAATAAATATATGCAGATAGTAAAAGATCATTTATTTTTAATTAAACATATTCAATTACAAACATTGATGGCATCACAATAATCCCACCAGAAATTGGTATTACCCCTGCACTACTCAAGATTTACTGCTACCCCTTTCTGTTTTACACCCAGAGGCCATTGACCTCAAAGCAAACTTTTGTTGGAGAACCCCTAATTAGTGATGGGCGAATCTACCCCATTTCGCTGAAAAATTGGCGAAAAAATCCGCATCATCAAAAACGACGTTCGACTCGTTTTTTTCTGCAAATTTTTGCTGGTGTTTCGCAAATGTATTCGCCAGCGAATCAATGCATCATCCATCATCCATGCATGCATGCATATAGAGATTGATGCATTGATGCATCATCCATGCATCAATCTCTATATCCCTGTTTATTACATCAATTCCCTTTTCTCTTCTCCTGAACTGCTGTGTGTGTAATGATGCGAGGTGCTGACACTCTAGTGTCTCTTGAGTTCACAGCTCTGTTTCGTTGCCCCCATGGACCCCTCATGCCATCTCACCTGCATGGAACTCCCTGATTCCCTGTATTTTCAATCTAAGGTCCCTCACCTTCACAGACAAATATCATGAGCAATATTATCAACTGAAGTGCTTGAGCGTGGGAGGATACCCATCCAAGTAATTGGCTAACATACAACCGTTACATGTCTAAATTGTAAATAAACAGATCATTCTTGTGAATCTCAGATTCCTTTAGGTATCAGATTTAATATTATCAGGTGACCCTATTATTTACAGCGCACAAAGTTCTAGCCACCCCTTCAATAACAATAGATACACCCGTCCACAAACAGGGGACATTTTATCCAGAATATTTCCATAATTTGTCTGCTAAAAATCATTTAAATAAACCAAATAGGCTGGTTTTGCATCCATTAAGGATTAATTATATCTTAGTTGGGATCAAGTACAAGGTACAGTCTTATTATTACAGAGTTAAAGGAAATCATTTTTTACCAAAAATTTATTTTTAATTAAAATGACCTTCCCATAACTTCTTACTAGTGTTTTTCCAGACAATGGATTCCATACCGGTACTGTAAACATTTTCTTTGTACACTAGATACTCCCTCCTCAGATAAGCGCTCATTTTCTAAACAGTATGCTTTCTATTATCCAGCGTTCATTGAATATTGCATTTCATGGGCCGCAGCTGTCGGCAAAGGGTTAAGTGGAAATGCTTTCATTTCCTTTGGTAGTTGTAGTTTTTTTTGGTCCTCTGTATTTCATTAGCAGAGCTTCTCCCCAGGGGTTTTCAGAGGGGCCAGCCAGCCTGCCAGCTTAATGCAAGGTCACTGATTCCACTAACCCGCCTGACCTTTGAACATAACTGTGATGTATGGAGACAGCAGGGAGGGAAACAGAGAAGGGGGCAGGGAGGTGAGAAAGAGGAAAGAAGGGGTGAGTGAGTGAGTGAGTGAGTGCAAAAAGGGTCAGGGAGAAATGGGTTGACATGGGCCAAGCACACACAGCTACCTACTGTATGTACACCACCACTAGAATGGGTTTCCATTTATTTTATAAGGCGGCATATTGTACATAACTGTAGCAGAGGTTTCTCCAATGTTCCAATGAGTGACATGGCTTAACCATTCGCTAACCATATACCTTAGGATTGAGAGTGGTAATAAAATATATGCAGCTGAGGCCCATGGGTGAGAAGAACATGCAGGGTGCAATGGGCAAGCTGAATACATAGAGGCTGAATCATGAGCATTGATGTGCAGGTACCCATAGCAACCAGAGGGATAAAGCTAATTGCTGATGTTTGATTAATAATTCTTCACTGCACTAGAGCAATTAGCCCCAGAGCGTAGAGTTTTATAACAATCCACCAAGATTTATCTCATAAAAAATAACATAAACATGACTAAAGGCTTGTGAGGCAAGAAGTACAAGGTGGAAATTCTTGTTGAAGTTGGAGGAGATTCTAGCTGAAGTTGGTGGAAATGTACAGCAGTTACATGGTTAATGGCTACAGGCACAATATTGTGACCTTGGTCGGATGAGGACAGCGGGGCCCTATGCTGAACTCCATGCTAAACCATACATCAAAGTATCAGCAACACCAGGAAATTAAAATGCCATTAAAGCATTTACATATTATGTCCATGTAGGGTGAGGGTGGTGGCGCATGCTGCTATTTGGAGAGATTAGTCACCCAACGACAAATCGCTTCTTCTTTGGAACTCCCCGAACTGCCTTCCCGCTGGTTAGAATGTAAATCGGATCGCTTAGTTTTTATTAAAGTAGAACTAAAGCTTAACCAATAGAAATAGGCTAGAAATGTTGTACAGCCCTTTAGCAGTAAAGATCTGTGTCTCCAAAGCTGCCCCAGTAGCTCCCCATCTTCTTTTCTGCTGATTCACTGATTCACATGCTCTGTGCTGCTGTCACTTACTGAGCTTAGGGACCCACTCACACTATAATGAATATTTATAAGATAAATGTCACAATATAAGGCTGACTAGTAATTAATTCCAATAATTACTACATGGCAGCACAGAAACCAGTGCAACTAGCATCAGAATTTAATAATCAGCCCTGTAGCATCAGCTTTTATTACAGACTAACCTCATTTTCTGCTTGATAATTTGTGACAACTCCTAAACTTAGCTTCTCAACAGCTGCTCAGAGCCCACTGAGCATGTGAATGTCACAGACACTTTCCAAGATGAAGTCTGAAGTTCGGGATCATTGAGAAGCTGAAACTTTAGGCTGGTGCAATAAGTTCAGTATATAAATTATGTAATTTTTAGCCATATTTATTTTTAGGGTTTATTTCTCTTTTAAAGAATGGCAATAGAGAATAGGGCAATCTACTGCTATCTGGAACATATTTGGGGCCATTTCCCCCTGGTGCTACTTCTGTCAGTGTATACTAACCATGACATATGAACCATAACAGATTAAATTCCGCATCCCCCCCCCCCCGCATCAACCCCACCGTTTTTGAACAACTGCCACATATATTCAGTAGGACAGATGATATATTTTTAGTGGGCACTTCAAAAAAAAAAGAAAGTGCATTATCTGGTTTTTAAAAATTCTTGTATCCCATAAATATGCATTGCCTTAACATCATAACATACAACACACTGGGTGGGACTTTGTGCATGTGGCAAACTCATAAACTGCAATAAAATCAAATGTACAAGAATAATGTACATAAATATTAACTCCACCCTGCCCCCAGCAGCCTATCAACTGAACAATGGGAGGGTAACCAGATAACAGCTTCCTGACACTTGCATTTCTAAAAATGCTCCCATGCCAGTAAATATGACAACAGCATAGTAAAAATCCTCTAAGTCTAGCTAACCCATATACTTCTGTTTGTAACAACTCACCCTGGTGGTCTAATTCTCCTGTGCCGGTAACTTAGGGCGCGCACTGCGTGCATCTTCTTTATTTATAGACGCATGTGCGCTGGCGTGATGACGTCAGTGTTCAATGTCGAGAAATTTAAAGACATTTTGAATTTTTTCATTGCTCATTACAGGTTTATCTCATTTGAGTTCCTGGTTCCTTGTGCTGTTGTTTAATTTTAATTCCTGTTGTGACCCCTGCCTGTATTTGACGATTCTGACTTCCGTGATCCTGACCCTGTCTGTTAACCGACTCATCTATACCTGTATCCCCTCAGATTGATCTCCTGGTTTGACCCTTGCCTGCTTGTACTCTGCCTGCACCGACCCAGCCTGACCTGACTATGCTTTCTGTCTACGCATTGTACTGTGACCTTCTGCCCAAAAAAACATTGTTTTACGTTCGAGCCCCTTTGCTCATCCAGAACCTTTAACTTTGCACCTCTCTTATTAAGACCTAGCAGCATCCGATTAGCCGAGGGCTCCCCCCGAGGTGAAAGGCGGTTGTTATAGGCAAAAGCAGGAGCTCTCTGGATTTAGAGTGCCGACTGTGACACTGTTACATTGAGTAGGAGAAGCAATAGCCTGCCTGAAAGTATTTCCATTGGGAAGTGCTGGCTCTTTCTAAAAGCATATATTAAGGAGATCTGTAACCCTCATGGGTTCCACCTTACAAAAGTTAAAGGAACAGTAACACCAAAAAATGTGTTTTAAAGTAATGAAAATATCATGCAGTCTTGCCCTGCATTGGTAAAACGGATGTGTTTGCTTCAGAAACACTACTATAGTTCATATAAACATGCTGCTAAGTAGCAATGGTGGAAATTGAAAAATGGCTATATGGCACAGGATAAATAATGGATAACAGATAACATTATGTTGTACAGAACTTATCTGCGATCTGCTGTGTAACTGGAGCCTTTTCTCCTTTGAATGGCTGCCCCCATGGCTACGCAGCAGCTTATTTATATAAAAAATAGAAATGTTTCTGAAGCAAATACAGCAGTTTTACACTGCATTATATTTTTATTACTACAAAACAATTACATTTTTTGATGTTATTGGTCCTTTAAGGAATGCTGCTGTAAGGGTTATGGCACATGGTCTCATAGCCTTTACAGCAGTGACCAGGCCAGTAAAATACTGGCCAGGTGGCAACCCTATCAATGACCTCTGACCTCTCTCCTTCTGTCCTTTCCAAAGTTACACACTGTCTCTCTGCTGTCTCCTCCTGGATGTCACAGTGCCACCTGAAGCTGAACCTTTCAAAAACTGAACTCATTATTTTTCCTCCAAGATCTTCCCCTGTCCCTCAGATATCACTCACAGTAAACAACACTACCTTTCATTCCACCTCACAGGCACGCTGCCTAGGAGTTATACTAGACTCACATCTGTCTTTTTCACCATAAAATCTTGTCGTATTCAACTACGCAACATTGCCCGGATACGACCATATGTCAGTTCAGAATCAACCAAAACACTTATTCATTCTCTTATCATCTCCCGACTTGATTACTGCAACCTACTCCTTGCAGGAATTCCAACAAGTCGCCTTTCACTACTCCAATCTGTTCTAAATGCTGCTGCTAGACTTATTCATCTATCTAACCGCTCAACATCCGCTGCTCCCATATGCATGTCCCTTCACTGGCTCCCAATCTCCTTCAGAATCAAATTCAAATTACTTACCCTCACATTCAAGGCCCTTAACAATGAAGCCCCTCCCTATATTTCATCTCTGATCTCCAAATACACTCCTACACGCAACCTTCGCTCTGCTTCTGACCTTCGCCTCGCTTCTCCTCTAATCACTTCTGCCCATTCTCATCTTCAAGACTTCTCTCGGGCTTCTGCTTTTCTCTGGAACTCTCTGCCTCGAGCTGTCAGACTTTCTCCTTCTTTCCAAACTTTCAAACGCTCCTTAAAGACCCTCCTGTTTAGAGAAGCTTATTCAATGTACCTTAAATAATCAATCACTGCTGTAGCATAAATCACAAATTGTTGTGTCTGAAACCCTAATGTCTTAATTGTACCCTAACCTTTAGTTGTAAACTCTAATCTGTAGGGCCCTCTAATCCTATTGTATCTGTAAATCCTTGATTGTTATCCACTTTTATTCCCTGTTTGTTATAACTAAGGAAAGCACTGCGTATCTTGTCGGCGCTATACAAATAAATGATGATGATGATGATGATGAATGACTGCAAAGAAAAAAAATTAAAATATGCCATGGCCCATTTATAGGGTATAGTTGTAGGACGTGGGCTACTTCCATACATAGTTACATAGTTAAATGGGGTTGAAAAAAGACAAAGTCCATCAAGTTCAACCCCTCCAAATTAAAACCCAGCATACACACACATACCCCTCCACTCTTTCACACAAACCAACTCCCTTGAGTCAAAGGAGTAGTCAGATTGTGCCTGTCTGTTTTTCAGTTTCCCGTATTTATAAATGATTGTGTGACTGTGCACCTCACAAACAGACAGGAAAGCCAGAGAGCAGTGTCATAACAGAGAGATAAAAACTGGCATAATTTTAAACGTATTGCCAAACACTGGAGAAAATTGCAACATTCAGATTGTCCATGTGTAAATTGACCAGTTACTCATCTGATCTAAGACGTATTCACCTTAGGTCAGTTGAAGCTAATGATTAACTTCCACTGCATTCCTTTGTAAAGTGAATAACCTTACATTTATAGAGAATGGTCATTCCCTTAAAGGAGACGTAATATCAGCCATCTTGTTCCATAAGAAAGGGGGTAATTTATAATGAAAAACATTGTGCAGAAAGGCCACAATCTGCCATGTTTTGCACTTTACACACTGTTTTCTGCCTGTGTTGCTGCAAATCTTTGAACTACATTTCAGTAGGGATGCACTGAATCCAGGATTCGGTTCGGTATTTGGCCATTTTCAGCAGGATTCGGATTTGGCCGAATCCTTGTGCCTGGCCGAACCAAAAAATCATGTGACTTTTCGTCACAAAACAAGGAAGTTAAAAAAAATGTTTGCAGGTCACTTCGTGCGCCAACCTTTTACCTTCCCCCTCACTAATTTGCATATGCAAATCCTTCACAATGGATTCGGGGGTTTGGCCGAATCCAAAATAGTGGATTCGGTGCATCCCTACATTTCAGACAATAGATACCTGCTGCCCACCCTTAGAATACAGTGCTGAATGTGTTAGCCCCGGGGCTCAGCATGCACAGTGCCTCCTTAGGGCCCCACATCTGCTGTCCACAGCCCACTTCCACCTGCCCGCCTCCTCTAGTTTGCAATGGCAATCAAAATGTAATGTATTAGAGGGGCTAGAGAAGGACTATTATACAGCAGCCCCCCGGCCCTCCTGCAATTGTAGAGCCTGCTGTATTGTACCACTGCTTATTGTCAACATTAAGGGGCCCATTCTTGTGTGCTCTACCACTTGTGCACAGACAAATAGAAAATTACATCTATGGTTTTCGATTTTTTTCTTTATGCTAATTCTCTTTAGTATCACATTTAAACATCAGATTGCTAAGGTTACCCACCCTAGAATCTCAAACAGATGGTTTAAATAAAAGATGAATAGCCAACACCTGAATAGAAAAAAAGAAATAAAAAAAAATTGAGAAAATACCACAAGCTGCTCAGCCTTTTTCTTTAATTTTATTCTCAAAATCGGAGAACAATTTAGCCAGGCAGGGATGGTTCAATAGTTCCCCTCCATCTGTTGTTAAACTAGGACCCCCCCCCAGCAGCCTTCACCTGAAAGGCCTCACGCTGAACATCACAGCTTTACAAAAACACATTTCTCCCTTATTGGCTGTATTTTTACCAAAGGAACACTTGCCTTAAATTCTAGAAGGGGCCTCTGACTCTTTATTGCATCAGTATCTGTTTGTCTGAAAAACGACATAAAACAGGGACATATGATTTATTTAGTAGTAATAGGAAGCCTGTAATAGCCTGTTTCTGATTAGAAGGTTGGGCTGAGCTACTCCATGTGACTGCATCAGCCCGAGATAAAAGACTTTTGTCAGGTATTAAAAGGCAGGACTGCATTACTGCATCAAACTCAGACAGCAGAAAAGTCCATAATTCGCCCATCACCCAGGGCAACCCATAAATGCGAGGCCTCTGAAACCCAACCTGAGCCCTCAGCTCCACGTCCCAAAACAACAGGCCAGGCAGCAGATGGAAGTTCTTCTGTGTGTTACTATGCATTATTGTCTAGCCCAGTGTGAATGTTTATGGGTAAAAAAAAAGCACAATGCCGCAAATGCCAAGGGAGAAGACTCATGGAAGAAGAGGGATGATTTTGGCTGCTCCTATCTCATTTGACTATTTTCTGCTTTTACACAATTTTGCTGCCATTAATTAAAACAAAGAAATCTGACACACTTTGATCAGTGCTATAATCGACATATCAACTATCTCATCCCCATCTGCTCAGTAAATTACAGACCATGGTACAGGGATGAATGGTACTATATTGTGAATAAAAGCATAAAGAGAACTATGAGTTGCCAGTGACTCTTTTATGAGGGTGTGTTTCTAGCAGTTGGACTTAGCCCTACACTTAAAAAAAATAGCATTTTGCTTAAGAGAATCTGGTTACAAATCTGCCATAGGACAACAATGGTTGTTTTATGCTAAGCCTGGGATACAGAGTAGTAATACTCCAACCAGTTTATACCTTATTACTAAAAAAATATTTTATCCTGTTTTCCTCCTCCTTTCACTCATGCTTCATAAAACATTTTTCACTACCTCCCCCCCTTAGTCCCAATTCTATACAAATCTCAGCCTCTCTAATTTCCTCTCCTTCCCTCTCCACACATGAAGTATATAAAGCACTCGGTTTAGCTATTCCAGGAAACTCCTCATTTTCATACAAGCTAAGAACTTACAAATCTTGCTCTCACTTAGTCTATCTCTCCTTTCTATTGCTGGCAGCTGGGGACATTTCCCCAAACCCTGGCCTCTACCCCATCCCAGTTATATCATGGCCACGGGCTCCTTCTCTTCACTGCAAATTTCAACAGTACAGAACTCTAATTCCTATACCCAAAAAAACAGTTAGTCTTTCCTGTGCTCTCTGGAATGCCAGATCGGTTTGCAACAAACTCACCGCTATACACGACCATTTAATTGCCAATTCCTTTAACCTACTTGCACTTACAGAAACCTGGCTTTCTCCAACTGACACTGCCTCAGCTGCTGCCCTGTCCTATGGGGGCCTACACCTCACTTATACTCCTAGGCCTGGAAACAGACCTGGGGGTGGGGTAGGCTTGCTTCTCTCTCCCCGCTGTACTTTTAAAGTTCTTCCATCTGTCCCTGCCTTATCGTTCTCTTCATTTGAGGTTCACTGCATTAGGCTCTTTTCTCCTGTTTCACTCTGCATTGCTGTCATATATCGCCCACCTGGACCAACCACACAATTTCTGGACAACTTTGCTGCCTGGCTTCCTTACTTTCTTTCATCTAACATCATATCCGTCATATTAGGTGACTTTAATATACCTGTTAACAGCATTAACAGCCCTTCCGTCTCTAAACTTCTTTCGTTAACATCCTCCCTAGGCTTATCCTTGTGCTCAGACTCCCCCTCTCACACCAATGGTAACAAACTGGATCTCATATTTACCAGACTCTGTTCAACCACCAACTTTGCTAACTCACCATTTCCCCTCTCTGCTCACATTCCAACTCTCACTAACTCCCTACTCACCCCCTGCTAATCCCCAAACACGTAAACACGTACCTACCTGCAAGCTCTGGATGTGTCGCATCTCTCAGCTATCTCTTGTCCTAATGCGGCTACCTCAGTCTACTATAGCACACTCACCACTGCCCTTAATGAGCTTGCTCCTGTAAAAACTAAACATGCTAGACCCAAACCACTTCAACCTTGGCACACTGCTCATACTAAAGCACTCCAAAGACACTCACGCGCACTTGAGCATAGCTGGCGCAAATCCCGCTCAGAATCAGACTTTTGGAGCTACAAATCTGCCCTTCGCTCCTATAACACCAGCCTTTCCCAAGCCAAACAAACATACTTTACTTCACTCATTAACTCCCTTTACACAACTTTTCTCCACCTTTAACACTCTCCTTTCCCCTTCTCCACCCCCTCCATGCACATCTGTCTGTGCTCAAGACATTGCTGAGCTCTTCAAAAACAGAGGGTACATTACACTACTCAAACCCCCTAGGCTTCCACCACCCTCCCCCCACACTCCCCAGTCCTTCACCCATGTTACTGATGAGGAAGTCTCAAAACTTTTGACCTCCTCTCACCTTAACACCTGCCCGCTTGATCCTATTCCTTCAAAACTTCTCCGCAATACCAACCCTTGTCTAATCCAAGCGTTAACTCATCTATTTAATCTCTCGCTCTTAACTGGACTATTCCCGTCTCAACTAAAACATGCTCTTGTCACCCACATTCTGAAAAAACCCTCTCTTGACCCCTCCAATCTTGACAACCTCCGACCTATCTCTTTGCTACCTTTCATCTCTAAACTACTAGAGCGCCTAGTCTACAACCGATTAACCTCATTCCTCTCTGACAATAACCTGCTGGACCCCTTACAATCTGGTTTTAAACCACAACACTCCACTGAAACTGCTCGGACCCGTCTAACCAATGACCTTTTAACAGCTAAAGCCAACAAAAATTTCTCACTACTAATACTGCTTGATCTCACAGCTGCATTTGACACTGTAGATCACCCTCTCCTCCTCCAGTCCCTCCATTTGCTTGGCCTTCGTGACACAGCAATGTCCTGCTTTTCTTCTTACCTCACCAATCGTTCCTTCAGTGTCTCCTACAACGGAGTAGCATCTTACCCCCTACCTCTCTCTGTCGGGGTTCCTCAAGGCTCTGTCCTGGGACCCTTATTATTTTCTCTATATACTTCCTCCCTCGGCAAATTAATCAGCTCGTATGGTTTCCACTACCACTTCTACGCTGACGATACTCAGATCTATCTCTTCTCTCCTGATCTCAACCCAGAACTCCTAACTCGTGTCTCCTCCTGCCTGTCTGCTATCTCTACTTGGATGTCACAACGCTACCTTAAATTAAACCTCTCCAAAACAGAAATGGTTCTTTTTCCTCCAACTAACACCAGTAACATCCCGGAAGTATCCAACGTAGTTAACAATTCCACTATCACCCCGTCTCCCCAGGCCTTGGGGTTATCCTAGATTCTGCACTGACATTCACTCCTCACATCCAGTCGCTTGTTGTTAAGTCATGTCACTTCCACCTAAGGAACATATCCAAAATACGATCATTTACCACCCAAGATGCTGCCAAAATTCTTATTCACTCTTGTTATATCGTGTCTAGACTATTGTAACTCTCTTTTAATTGGCCTTCCCCTCCAGAAACACCGCTGCTAGGCTTATACACCTCAGCAACCGCTCTTCCTCTGCCATACCTTTCTGCCAATCCCTGCACTGGCTTCCACTTCAGAATTAAATTCAAATTAATGACCCTGACATTCAAAGCACTTTATAACTCTGCCCCTCCCTACATTTCTGAACTAATCTCCATATACTCACCCAACCGTTTACTACGCTCCTCTACTGACCTGCTACTCAACTCTTCTCTCATTACCTCCTCACATGCTCGCATTCAAGACTTTGCAAGAGCTGCACCCCTCCTCTGGAATTCTCTCCCACGGTCTATCCGACTTTCTCCCAATCTTTCAGCTTTCAAGAAATCTCTTAAAAGCCACTTTTTTTAGAGAAGCCTACCCTCACTGTTAACTTTAGCTTTTTCTGTACAGGGCCTTCCTCACCTCCTGTACCAGTATTTATTGTGATGTATGTAACTCCATATTTACTGTGATGTATGTAACTTCTTATGTTCTATGTATGTAATTCATGTGATTTAGATTCACATTCACTTTACAGCTCTAAGAAACAAGTTGGCGCTATAGAAATACATGTTAATAATAATAATAATAACCAGTGTGGTCCCTGTGGGTAAGTGAAGGCAAATCAGAACTGTTGGCCATGAGAAGTGGCAGTCAGCAGGATAGTCGTCAACCATAAAAGGACCTTCCAAAACCTTTTTCTGTTAAGTTGTTTTCAGATTGTTCACCAGAAATAAAGACTTTTCTTCAATTGCTATAACATGTTTTAATTTTTTTTTTACAGTTTTTCCAAAAATATAATTTAAGTTTAATGTTCTGGTGTTTCAGTCTGGCAGCTCAGTAATTCAGGTGCAGATTCTGAACTGTTAAATTTTGCTGCATTAGTTGATATAGGAGCATCTGTGTAGTATCAGCAACTACTGTATCAATTCTAACAGCTGCCTGTAATGAAACCCAGGGATTCTGCTCAGCAGGGACAAAGATAAGAAATGTATCAAACTAAATGTCACAAAAATGGTCACAAATAGAAAAAAGAAAGCAATTCAAATAGGTCTTTATTTCTGGTGAACTATCTCAAAACAACTGAACTGAAAAAAGTGTTGGAAGGTGAACCCCTTTAATAAAACATTTGTTTTGGTTGGGCTTTGGTTACCCTTTAAGGTTTGTGTGGCTTAAAATATAGGGCCAGTGATTCATATTGAAAGGGCATAATGAGATGGCCAATAAGTGCTTTTCAGAGTTATACTCCAATACTCTGAAATATACCCTGCACCCCCAAAGACCTCTACCCTGCACCCTGCATAATGTGTGCATAATTTACTGCTTTGCCCCTTTTCCTTGCCCCATAGTTATACCTTATAATACAGTAATTAATTTCACTTAATTCACTTAAACAATTAATTATATGGCAGTGGCTTTTTTAAGTTCACTCTAACTTAGGGCCATGGCCATCAGCACTAAATTTTCACTACTGTGGGTGAGAAACCTCTGGAAAATGCTTCTCCATCATAAATAATTGAAATCAGCGATGGTAAAACATACGCATCAAAAGTTACCAGAAGCTTCCTCGAGAGGCAACTTTGGAATATCAAAGTGAAGCATAGATTTTGAGACAGGAAATTTCAATTATTGCTAGTGGAGAATCATTTTCAGGAGATTTGTCACCCGCAGTAACACATATTTATTGCAAGAGACAAAATCTCTCCATCAGCAATAGCCCGTTCAGTAAAAGCATTCTGGAAACAAAAGGTACCCAGATGCCTCCTGCCAGGCACAAGGTATTGACTCCCAAAACCAATTCTAAGGCTCCTAATCCCTTAGGCCACTTGCCAATCAATTACTAGATGCATAGGTGGAATCAGAAATTTAGAGCCAAATGCCAAACTTTCTTAAAGAATGTATTGACATTTATTGAAAGGAGTAACAGTCTATGAGATGTAAGACTTGGAAAACAATCAAACTGGGCAGAATTTTAGGGTGAGGGGATCCATGAACCCACCACTGTACAATATAATAAAATACATCTTTGGAGTATTTACTGCAAATGTCTGTTTTTCAGATCATTCCCTTGTTTTCTGAATTAGAGGGATCACATGATTCAGTTTTACACAACTAAATATTCATTGTGTAATAACCTTGTAATATGATGAATAGTCTTGTGCATCATTTTTTCACTGATAGAATTAATATTGGGTGAAATCATAATGGATCAGCACAGAGAGAACATTTGGCCTGTACCACCAATACCACTGGAGCAACTTGCTAAAAGTATCTGTAATATACAGTATACATCAGAGATATCTAATGTACTGCGTACCAATAATAACTTTCAGCATACCATAAATAAGGTCTTCATCGCAGTTATTTTACAATATAGGGTAATCTATGCACAGAGATGCAAAGTATTAAGGAAATGGAGGCACCTGAATATTTCCAAATGTTTGAGCCAGCTCTGACTCGTAGCAACTTGCCTTTAATGGTACAGGTTACTTAACCCAGTGATAGTAATTAGTAAGTCTAGTAATAGTAGTAAGTGTGGATAGAAATGAGAAAGGAGCCAGTTCACTAAGCTCACAGTATAAAATTAATTCTTCAGCTGGAGGCAGGCTGCCATCAACGACTTGGATTTTGGAATTGTTCCAGTGCCCATATGTAAGAAAAGTGCAGATGCAAAATTGAGAATATATTTTTGTTAAAATAGAGTTAATTAGAGATAAGCACTAAAAATAGTTTGTCACAATCAGTATAACCCTGTGGAAGGGTTTTACAAGCCCCTGAAGTTTGCTAGTTAGGTATCTGAGCTGTGGGTGATCTTCAAGTTTCCAGACTAGGGAGCTAAGTAAGCAAAGCAGGCTACTGACCTTGATTTAGAGAAGGTGATAGGAAATCACCTGATAGCAGTATTATGTATAATCTGAATGTGATAAATCTGATGTGCTGATAATAACTACTGAATTTGCTGAGTCTTTGGTGTCTTTGGTGCTTGGATACTAACCCCAGATGTGTGGAAAATGCTTTCTTTATTCCACGTAAGTCAAAATTTGTTTTATCAGCAGGGCTAGGTAATAAGTGCCTCCCACTGCCGCAGGCAAACTCCTTGATAGGAAAGGGCATTCTTTCTGTCTCTGTGCAGCAGACGATGAGTTAAACATGGCTACAACTATGCACACACACTCAAGCCTCCTCTTATTGGTTGTCTCTGTTGCACCAAAATATCATTAGTTTGGCCCAAAGGCAGCCTCTTCTGTCATTGTCCCTCTCATGTGACCTGTGAAAGTGAGTCAGTGAGTCGTGTTACAGGGAAGAACGCAGCCCTGCTTCAAAGGCATATAAACTGGGCTCTGCACAGGCACAAAGGGGAATCATTAATCTTAAAGGCAGCAGGCAAATAGGGGGATGGGATGCTGCCCTAGCTGGGAAATTACCCATGGCCCCAAATCAAGTAAGATAGACCCCACAAAACCCCCCAATCTAAGTGCAAAATAAAAAAAATACCATTTGCCTTTTGAAAATAACATTCATTTGGAATGAGCCAAGGTTATTCTGTGCATTGATTGTGGCCTTTCATCTGCGAAGATATCCACACTGCAGGCTCCATGCCATCTGGCTCATATTATTAAGGTGACTGGTCCTCCCCATTATCCATGGAAACTGATGGTGCACTGTTCTATTTGAAACCTCGCTACCCCGCAGGATGCATTATTCACAAGCGCCCCTAGATAAATGGCAAGCCTCATCACCATACCTATTATAAGCAAGCTGTGCAATTTGAGAGGGGAAAATTAAAGGAAGAAAAAAAAACTAGATAAAAAAGAAATGCTGGTGGATTTATAGCTGTTTACTACATTTCCTTCTAAACCAGCATTGTCAAGCTGAAGGCCTGCCAGTCATGTTGCCCTCCTTCCCAAACTATGGTTGATGAATAGACAGTCCTTTCCCCCCACCCCGTCATTCAAAGTCTGGCTCTTCCTAAATATACCAAAATTACCCATGCCAATATTGGCTTTTCACAGTCCCTTTATAAATCAGACCCAGTCCTTTTATAAAGAACATTATCAGAATTGGCATGGGTTAGACTATTGCACGGGTGATATGGCGTAGAAATGTTTGAAAGCCAAGTAAAGGCTCAGCTGTGAATGATTCTGTTATCAATGCTATGGTACAGACTAGTTGTTTGTGTTCCCATGACATGTGCATTCTAAGGTACACCCCTCTCTCGACTGACCAGTTACCTTCTGTGGTTCCATGGTGTAGCCTTCCTCATCACCTAAAGTGACATCCATGACCAGTATCCAAAGCCAGCCATTTCACTCTAATTCTTCTCAGAACTTTCTCTCAAAACAGGTGAAGGTCCTTCTGAGCCACAGAACCAGAGGAAAAGATGTTTTAATGAGCCATCCTAGTTGTCTGCATGGTTCTTGCATACCTTCTCCGGTAATTAGATTCCTTTTTTGTAGAATCCTAATAATGTGTCTCATGAAGACCCATAACATTGTGTATCACTTTTGTACTGCACTAATCCTTTTAGATTTTCTCCTCCCTGTAATGGTGCCATTACTGGATGTCACTGGCTCACGCTCTGACCCTGACAAGTTAAATCTACTGTACATCCTTCAACTCATGAGTGCAAATAAACATATATGGCACATCTCCAGCCAATTTACTAAGCGTGTGCCAATGCAATCTATTAATTCATATCTCTGTGTTATCCTTAACCCGCTGGTGCTGAGCATGCAATACACTGTTAACATGCGATATATGCAACAGGCAGCTAAAGGAATGCAACAACTTGCACTTCAGCATTTGCACCTGTTGGAAAATCATCTCTAGCATTTGGTGATAGTTTTTTCTTTCAATACTTTTTATTTGAGCTTTAATATATTAAGAGAGATTAGCAATCATTACATTCATGCAGCATCTTCTGGAGTTTGCTTAGAAGAGGAAAATAGAATGATAAATAATGGTGGAATCGGTCCTAAATCGAACTAATAAGGGCCGATTAAAGAGAGAGAAAGAGAATAAAGCAAATAGATAAAAAATAACATTTGGCGGCATATTGTGTTTCATGAATTAGTACTGAGCATTGCTTGCTCTAAGATGTTTTCTGCAAGGTCCCTCGTTTACCATAATAGAAAATAATTCTGTGGGCTTACAGTTGTAGGACTTTCCTGAGATATAACCTGAGAATATTAGCTAGTCTCGAACTATATATAAAAAAAAAAGGGAGAGAGTATACTAAAACATTTATTGATCTATATAGTCATTATAGAACTACAGGAAGGCTGAAGGGGTTCCTGTATTTAGGAAAGAATATCGGTACCACAGTTGCCATATTTCTTTGGATTTCTCATATTTATCTGTAAGTATACTGGTTAATCTTTCATTAACCAATATCCAGTTCAATTTTGTCTTTAAAATGGGAAATCGGAACAAAAGGTGATTTCCAATGTTTAGCTATTGTGATTTTTGCTGCTGAAAACATAAAATTGATCATAATTCTGGTATAGGTATTGATGTTAGATATCCTTTTATTCAATAGAGCGTTGAAAGGATCTTTCCCAAGGTTGACTTGTGTTACCGAATATATAATATAGCCTGGTCCAGAACCTTTGGATATTTGGGCAGTCCCACCAGATGTGCATCACAGTACCTGTTTGACCGCAATGTCTAAAGCAGTCTTGACTAAATTGGGGGTTTAGCTTGTGCAAACAAGAAGGGACCATATGCCAACGCATAAGAACTTTATATGCAGTTACCAATAACGAAATATTCCTAGAACAGTGAGCTGTGGTTTCACATATCTTGTAAACAAGAAGAATTAGGCTCTCGCACACCCTTTTAGAAATCGTGAAGAGATGTCTGGTGCTCAGTGGTAGAAGTACGGCCACCTCCCGAATCAGTACTGAGAACAAAAGTTATCCACGGCACACAGAACTAATGCAAGCAAGGGATCACCTTGCACATTTAATGCGGAAGTGCACTGCACTTCCACATTAAATGTGCAAGGTGATCCCTTGCTTGCATTAGTTCTGTGTGCCGTGGATACCTTTTGTTCCCATATCTTGTCCCAGGTTTCTTTATCTATGGTAGTGTTAAGATCCTTGCCCCATGTTGTAACATATGACAGAGGGGTTTGGGATTGTGTGTCAAGAAGTAATCAATACAATGGTGATAGTTTTTAAGAAACAATACAGAAGAGGAGAGTAAAACGACCTCTTATTATGAAAAGAAAACACCCCATTGCTACTATGGGCACCATCTCTCACTACTATATACCTGCTATCCCACAGCCACAGTCCCTTCCCAGATACTATTATCCCCACTGCTACTATAGGCACCATCTCTCCCTACTATACCTGCTATCCCACAGTCCCTTCCCAGAGACTATTATCCCACTGTTACTATAGACACCATCTCTCCCTACTATACCTGCTATCCCACAGTCACACTCCCTTCCCAGAGACTATTATCCCACTGTTACTATAGGCACCATCTCTCCCTACTATACCTGCTATCCCACAGTCCCTTCCCAGAGGCTATTATCCCACTGTTAATATAGGCACCATCTTTACCTACTATACCTGCTATCCCACAGCCACAGTCCCTTCCCAGTGGTTATCAACTACAGTGGTACTATAGCCTCTACTACCATCTCTCCCTACTATACTATTCCCAGAGGCAATTTATTTCCTACTGTGCACCATTATACCAAACGTGTGATGTGTTAATTGATCTTTAACATACTTTTCCACCATACAGATTTCAATTATATGAAAGGCCCAGAACAGTCACCCTTGCTTGACGATCTCATAAGACTTCAGTCCAGCTGCAGTGTACTTCTTCTAAAACTAGAGACTCATTAGAATTCACAACCATCACCAAGACCTGTTAACAGGTATAATATGCAGGAAAAATTCCGAGACCCGTGTTCTGTTACTCATAGCAACCTTAAACAGAAATGCCAATTAATTATTTCATGATCGCTAAAGATGGTAGCCTGATATTCTAATTTACTAGTGGGAAATCCAATTACTTCAAGCTTTTAAACTGACCATCTGAGCTTTAGCACATTCATTAAAATATCTGAAACCACCAATTAACTCACATTTTTTAAAGGAAGGAGATCCTTAAAACTGTCATTACATTTTCTATTATTGGCTCTTGTTTTCTACATTTTTCCACATTTTTCCACATTTCAACTGAAAGTTTTGTAGTTTCACAAATATACATATTTACATAACGTTACACATTGAAATACCCTAATCTTATTGATTTGTGGAAAGTTATAAGGACACATTTACAATTTCTGGGTGTGCACACAATGCACTTGTGCTTACTTGCACTCATCTATATTAGTACCACAGGCCAGTTAATCTTAACTAGGAGGTAACTACAGGGCTGTTGCACCAGGAGAATCTTACACAACTGAAGAGTGGATAAGAGTGCAACTTTGTCATAACCATGTGCTGACTTTTGTGTTGCAGGTGAAAGTTGCCCCAATTTTTGCCAAATTTACTAACTGGCATAAACAAAATGTCAGGCCTGATTTAGGTTGGGGAAAGTACACATTCTGGAAAGGAATGTTGCATTGTGGGAAAGAACATTTCTCCTAGGTTGTGTAGTTAGATTTAAAGGCCAAGTGAAGGGAGAAGATTATTCCTTTGCACTTCCTGTGGGCAGGGCTGTTGAATGCCTGTTGTAAACTTTACACAATACCGGTATGGGACCAGTTGTCTGGATAATGGATCTTTCTGTAATTTGGATCTTTTCACTTTAGGTCTACTAGAAAATCATATAAACATTAAATAACCCCAATAGGCTGGTTTTGCTTCAAATAAGGATCCATTCTGTCTTAGTTTGGATCAAGTACACGGCACTGCTTTATTATTACAGAGAAAAGGGAAATCCTTTTAAAAATCTGGATTATTTGGATAAAATTGAAACATAGGAAACAACCTTTCTGTAATTCTGAGCTTTCTGGATAATGGGTTGCAGGATAACGGATCCCATACCTGTATATTTATAAAAAATAAACATACAGCAAAGGTGTATCCTATTGTCAGTCATGAAATGCTTCCAATAAAAGTATATCTTACTGGTTTTCCTTGCCATTGCTCAGTGACCTAAGGACTACCTTCTAATGACACTGGGTGATTCACTTGATGCCTTAAAATATTTAATGGGTTTTCACAGACTAAAGTGTAATCCTGCTGCCTGATAAAATGTCATTTCTGAAGAATATTACAAAGTAGGCAATATTTCACAGTGTAACATGCAAAACCCATTTCATTATGTTAGGGAATTGATCTGCACCCCAGACACCAATCTTAGCTCTCAAGCTCTAATGGGCAGGGAGTCCCTGAGCACAATGTACAGTTAATAGCACTACATATGACTAAATATAAAAAAGAAATTCCACTGATTATAGTTAGAGCACATTGAGCTGGGTGCAAGGAACTTGCCTTGTGAGTATCATCTCAGCTGCCTTCATTTCCCACCACCCAATGTAGCCGTAGAAGGAGGCTCAGCAGTTGGAGGAGGCATTAGCTTTGTCATTTGGACATTACTGAGTATATACCACTTAGACAAACATAAATAAAAGCTTAGGGTAAATAATAAAAGGACCTCCCCAGCTAATGATCTACTGAGAATACAAATACATCCTTCCAAGCTAATCACCAAACAAGAGTTGTGGACACACTAGGCTATTTGGGGAGATTGAGTTGCCTGGCGACTAATCGCCTCGATTTTGCGGCGACCAATTTCCCTAACCTCACCCCTGTGCTGGCTTAAATGAAAAATCGCCAGCGCTAATCACACGCGGCGATTCGTTTTCCGAAGTTGCCTCGCAAGGAAGTGTGAACTTCCAGTTGTAGACGTGTTTGTGTGGAAAGTATAGACATATCCACAAAATAGGAACAATGACTGCAATAGAACTTTGCTAAAGTGGTAACTTTGCTATATATTTAACTTAGATATTCACCTTGTTCGTTAAAACAAAAATAAATGTAGTATTAGAATGGAGAAATCTAATAGATATTACTCACCACCAGAATACAGATAATTAAGAAACTATAAATATAGGCTAACAAGGATGTGCCAGGTTCTATTGAACGTCTAGTAACACACTGTATTGGTTATGAGCGAGAATACAATGAGAACTCACCTGCTGTCTGTACTTTAGCCTTGCGGCTTACCACTGACCCAAAGCGATTCTGTGCCACACAGTCATACTCTCCTTGGTCAGAGGGTTCATCTTTCTCTGCCGAGTGGAAGAGTGGAATGTACAGTGTGCCATTAGGCAAAGGCAGTACATGGGCCTTATTCCAAATGGGAGAGCCATTCTTCCTCCATGTGATGGTGATTGGCTGCACCCCATCTGCCGAGCAGAAAAGAGTCAAAGGCTGTCCTGGTACAGCAACTTCATCACTGGGTTCCACCGTGAACACCAACTCCACTGAGTCACAGCAACCTGCAGAGGATCAACAATGGGTGTTACAAACTCAGGGCTAAACAGGACTCTATAATATAGCTCACAATTATTCTGTGAATCGTTATTATTTTGCTTATTTCACATGGTACACATTGCTTTAAACCCATTAAACACTATAAAACAAAAGGTGCCGTACTTGGCAAATTTAGGAAAAGAGATAAGAGGCACATGGAACTTGCACACTATGATACTGATTTTTCATTATGAACACCTGAAAGGAATTAGGGCCCCTGTGAACAAGGGGCGGGTAGCTCCTACAGCCCACCTAGTATTAGCAGTTTAGTACTCTACCAAAAAAGATATAGTGTGGGTAGGACCCAGCAATAGTTAATAAAAACCCTTTGAGGCACACTGTAAGATCCTGGGAAGCTGGGAGCAGATACCTGTGTGGAACCCTGTGATGTGATAATGATTACCTTGCTCATTGTTCTTCAATAAATCTACTGTTCCTGTTACTGGTGCACAAGGTTCTTTGCAAGGGCCCAGCTGAGCAGAGGAGGTGCATGTTGCAATGATTTGTCATAGAGTGTAGCTGGATAGCAGTACCCCTGCATATATTTAGCACTGCTTGCCTATGTGTACTTGCAGAATATTTTATCCCCTAATCTATCTCTAAACAACAATATCTTTCTGCTCATCAACCGCTGCTGTATTTAATAACCTTTCCCTTTGTATGAGTGATGTTTCCAAGAATTATCCTTCTCTGATATTAAACTCACAGGCACCTCCTTAGCTCTTAAAAGGTCTTGTTTGGGACAGAAAAGCTTTTTTTGGAAGACCTTTAAGTAAATCCATTCAGTAAATCCAGAAAAGGAGGGAGGTGGAAACAGATCACTATTCTGCATTGTTTGTTTTCTGTTGTTGCCTGCCACACCAACCTCAGTTATTGGCTCTTTATGTCTGTCTTTTCTTTTTGCCTTAAATCATTGCATCCATTCCCTCAGCCTCACCAGACTGCATAACTACACACAGACACACAAAAGATATTCACCCTGCAGACCTCAAGTAAATAAAACCCGGCATCATCACCCAGTAACCTTTTAATATTATTATATCTATATAATTCTATCTATTTGTATGATTACCTTTCCCAGGGAACTTGAAACCTGATTTATATCAGATTTTTCAGGATAACAAAATTATCCATGAGCTTTATTAATTTAGTTGCTTTTCTCAGAATTTTTTGGAGTTCCACAACAGCCTCTTTTTGTGAGCTTATGCCAAATACGGCACATTGTAGTCCAACACAAAAAGCATGCTTTCATCCCAAGGGTCTGAATGCCTTTTCATGTATGGTAATATATTGCTGGCTTTTGCAGCTGTTGACGGTCTCTGTGCATATTTTTTCATCTATAATTACCCCTGACATGGAAAGTTATACGTTGAGTGCTTTTGAGCTTGGGAGATTTTTAACACCGAAATGATCTAAATACAAATATTCAGATACAGACAGGTATTAATACAATACAAATAAATCACACTAACATTTAATATATGGAAATGTATAGATACACAATTGAAAAGAACATATTTGTCTATAAATGTAACTGAAAGATATCAGGCTTCCCTCATTGTTTTAAGGCTGATCACATCATAATGATCTGACAGTATGGCCCTGGCGTCACACCATTAGTTTTCTAAAGAGCTGTGGCCAAATCTTAACTCTTATCTTACCAGGTTGTCTGACGGACCCAGAGAAAAGCCAACAGCTCACAAATATTTTTTTAAAATATTTTATATCTGGCATCTTTATAGAATCTACATCGTAGGGATAATTTTGAACGAAAGAGCGCAATGTTGAGCACTGTGCCTTTGAAGGTGATGCTCTAAGACCTGACTATTGAGCTTTTCCAACCTGGGATAGAGGTTTCAATGAAGGATTACTCTGCTCTGATGGCCCTGCCACGCAAAAATTGGCTCAACACCAATTGCTGCCCATAATTTACATATGAATGTCCAACATTGCCCCCATGGGGGAGCACACTAATCTGATTCCCATGATGACAAAGCAGCACATACATGGGCATTTCACTGAAGAGCCCCTTTAAATCATGGGAAAAGAAGAAGTCAATTCTCCCATATGGTGTCATCTGTGCCGATTCCAGCGCCGGGCCGCATTTATAATGACCCCCACCAAATCATTAGCAGCTCTCGTTTGTTTTGCAAGCACAAAGGAACATTAACAAACACAAGCATCGCCAACACACGGAAAAATCAATCTAACTCAACTCAGACAATGGGATATAACTTACATACACTGGGAGTTACATACAGACCCTGGAAAACAGCAAAAGTAGGGGAGAATAGGAATCAATTAAATTGATGGAATATGGTCAGTTGTGGGTTTCTCACCTCCTTTCTGAATTAGAAGAAGCTCTAACAACCATTGGACAGGCTTCTAGTTCACAGATTTGTCTCTTATAAACCGGTGCACAAAACCAAAATCACTGGATTCAATGTATGAGTTGTTTTTTGGTTTTACACTACATTACCTCTAAGGTACATATTCATGTCAGGAGTCTTGCTCATAGCTGGTTTATTTGGTTTATATGACAGACACTTATTGAGCAGCATTATAACTTAGGGCCAAGGAAGGGGTGCAAAATTTGATACGAGGCTTCCCACTTACCTGCCTCAAGTTCTTTGCTTCCAATTAATTCCTTGATTTCACCATTGTATCCTAGCAATATCTTTGAACCTCTGTATGTCTGATTGCACATTAACCCTTTATACTGCTGGTCTTTTTTTATCTCCTGGTTTTTAAAGTTCTTATTCTTTGTGTCCATGGACCCTGATCAGATGCCTTAGATGAGGTTGCTTAACTTGCTTTGCCTGTAGTTACATCCACGGTAGTTTCCACACGGTGGTAATAGGCACATACATGTTTTATTAGTATGCATTAGCCATAATAATCACTAGTGCTCAGTATGTTGCTGAACTAAAATTCCCAATGTATTTTGTTAGTTGTAGCTCAACAAAATCTGAAGGGCAACAACTTGGCCATATCTATTTTTGAACAACATATAAATGCAATGAAGCCAAAGCTACACCAATAACAATGACCAGAGCCTCGCACGGACAGGCTGGAGTTACAAAATGAAGGACAAGACCATTAACTGGGGCACCAAATTGAGAAAACTGATAAAACGGTTGATTTTATATAAACAGAACCAATGACTAACTCATGCCATTACGGTTGCACTGGTTTATTCCATATATTTTGAATACCTTATTTCATGTTACCATTTAATATGAAGATCCATTAAGTTATAAAATCAAGGAGTGGATCAATATCACCCTTATGACATGAGATCAGTTGTCCAAGGGGCACCATTATTGCTGGGGCTCTTTATGAATCCTCCATTCTACAATGGTTGGCCATAGACATGCAGATTTACATGCAATATTGGGTGAACGATCGGGCGTCCCCATCTCCCGATCTGCCACTAACCTTCAGTTTAAATAAAGTTGTAAATGAACAGATCAGACAATGTTCTGCCCTCACAGCAATCATACAAAAGTTTATGTCCGACAAAGCTAATCACAGTCTCCCACTGAAAACAGATGGGCAATACATGCAGAGATATGATCGGCAGCCGACAGTAATCTTCTAACCTGATCAACTTAACGACTGATCGCCATGGCAAGAAAAATGTTGGGACAGTCCATACACAATCCGAAAATCATACGAATCAAGGATTTGTACGATTATATGTGTATATCTATGGCCAGCTTTAACCATAATGATAGCAGACTCTACTGCTGTGGGGTGGTACAATAAGAGCTGGTGGGGGGAGGGTTAAATCCCTGGTCATATGAAGGTCCCCCCCCTTACTCTTGCATAGTAGTGGGGGTTTATATAATGTATTTGGGAATACCAATGTCACTTAAAGGGGTGGTTTACCTTTAAGTTAACTTTTAGTTATAGAATGGCCAGTTCTACACAACTTTTCAACTGGTCTTCATTATTTTTGAATAGTTTTTTTAATTATTTGTCTTCTTCTTGACACTTTCCAGCTTTCAAATGGGGGTAAAAAATATACAGTCCTGCCGCCCCCCACATTGACCACCTCTTCCCATGTTAATGGCTGGCAGCTTTCAGCTTGTTCATTAGAGGAAATCATTTTTATTCTTGTGGCCTCAGTCATGCGGGTAAAGCAGTAGGAAAACTGTCCTTGAGCACTTGAGGGCCCACTTACAGTAGAAGAAAGGGCGGCATTTGTGAGCTTGATGTGTATGACCCTCAAAGCTTCCTCCAATTACACATCACTTGCTCCCCCCTGGGAGGATTCCCAGTAGCTGACACAGTTGGAAGTTATTAAGTTACACAGATAATTCATGGATGGTATTCAGGCCTTTTCTCACCAATATTGTGACATTCCCCAGCTGCAACCCATGGATGCTCTGAAGAGCGACACCTGTTTCAATAAATTAGCATGTTTCATACTTTTCACATCTCTTTCCTTTCATATCTATAAACACTAGTAGGGAAATGTATCAGGGGCATCTTATTGAGTGAACATATCATTACTCCTTAGGTACTGGCTAGGGAAAATGCATATCTCCTAGTTTTCCTATGTTCCATGGGTCAGTTCCTAACTACAGCCCCATAAAGTGGAATTAGTTAGGTACAATAGGGTGGATAGAAAAAAGATATCCAAAGATATCTAGATAAATTAAGAAAGGTTGGAATGTATTTATATGTGCCCTTTATGCTTGAGCAACATGCATGAGAAGGACACTCGGCTTGGCCTTATCTGAAGTAGTAGTGAGTTGCACTATGGGCCACATGTTGCACCCCTTATTGCTGTTGCACTTTTGGGACAATGGAAAGTGAGATATTATCTTAATAGGCTCCATTTTACCCCAAACATACTGACTACTAAGGGGCAGATTTATCAAGGGTCAACCATTTGGTCGAATGGCAATCGAATTTGACTATCGAATTCTGGGGGATTATTAATGTATTTGGGAATACCAATGTCACTTAAAGGGGTGGTTCACCTTTAACTAAACTTTTAGGGGCAGATTTACTAAATTCACATGAAGGATTCGAAGTTCGATCGAATTTTCAAAAAAATTCGAATTAGAAATTTCTAATGTTTTTGAAGACCACTTCGACCGACCAGTGAATTTGATTGAATCGAATGATACGAATAATTCTAATAAAAATCTATTCCAATATTCGACTATTCGATTTTTATTCGACTGCCTAGTTTGCCAGATCAAAGGTACTGAATTGGCTTTCATTATTTTTGATGGTTAAAATCGATCGATTCGAACAATTGTATCGATCCATCGAATTTTTACTATTCGATCATGCGGTAAAAATCCTTCGAATTCGAATATTCCCTAACTATTCCCATGGTCGAACTTGAGGGTTTTTTTACCCTCGAATTCGACCCTTAGTAAATCTGCCCAAATTTTTTTTTAAAGGGCAAGTACTTCAACCACCGAATGGCCGAATAGATTTTTATTTGAATCATTCAAATTGATCTAATCTTTTTTTAATTCGATGGTCGAAGTACCCAAAAAAGTTATTCGAAATTCGAATTTGAATCTTTTTGAAAATTTTTGATTCCTTCACACAAATTTAGTAAATCTGCCCCTAAGTCTTTTGAGAATATCGCCTTAAGCACTGGATGCAATGATGGTCATATTTGAATAAACATGGATGGTCTATCTGCCCAGTCCATTAGCACCACTAAAATTCATTGGGCAGCATGGGTGTTCATTTTGGCTTTTAAGTGCTTGCAGTCCTGCATCATAGTTTGACCAGTCAAATGCAGGTTTTGGTCAGAAATGAATGAAGTACTGAAGTAGACAGCAACTAGCCACTGTTGGCATCTCTACCCTGGTTCCTCAAGAATCCTGTTAAGTGTAGATTTCTGCTCTGTGCTTCTTATTGAAAAGTCATGAATTATTCTGCATTAAACCCACCCACAATCCTGTTTTCCTCTCTCTCTTGATGATATGCAAAACTAAGCTTTTCCTAGTTAGTCAAATTAAAAGGATAAGCTTTGGCCAATTAAACCAGTCCTCATCTGGCTGCAGCTGTCTATGGAATGCCAAAGTCTGGCAGTGAGCCTTAACCTCTTCTATTCCAACACCAACTTATTTACCCTGACATGGAGTGTCTCAAGAGTGGCAACATTTCCCACTGGTGGCCTGTAGTGTGCACTATTTCATCCTTTGGTAACTATGTCCCATTGTTTGCCAAAAGCAGATGCAGATCTCTCTCTTGCATCCATATTCACCATAACATCTTCACCTAAAGGCGTACATTCACAAGCCGATAAAATCTGCTGACAGACTAAGTCAGCAGCTTATTGGCCAGTGTATGGGGCACTCAGATGGGCTTCCCCAACTGATATCGAGCTGAAAATTGTTCAGATGTGGATCAGGCAGGTTTAAAAATCCCATTGGATTGAGGACTCCATTGGTTCTTTGATGCTTGCACCGACCTCCTGCATTTCTGGCATAGTGATCCATGTGGTCATGTCAGGGCAAGTTCTTTTGGTGACCTCTCCAAATGAGTGGATCTGCCCATTTATGGCCACTTTTAGTTCCCTTTTCCTTTGCAAAAGATTCAACCAACTAACGAACCGAATCTGAATCCTAATTTGCATATGCAAATCAGGGGTGGGAAGGGGAAAGTTTTCACTTCCTTGTTTTGTGACAAAAGTCACACGATTTCGCCCCCCCCACCCCAATTTGCATATAAAAATTAGGATTTGGATTTAGTTTCGCCAGGCAGAAGGATTTGGTCAAATCTGAATCCTGCTGAAAAGGCCGAACCCACAAACAGACTCCTGGATTCAGTGCATCCCTAGATGAAACAAATACATTAGAGCCCTTCCCCACCCTGTTTGGTACTAACCTTCATTTGCAATCTGCTAGTTCAGTGATCCCCAAGCAGTGACTCTTGAATGACATGTTGCTTACCAACCCCTTGGATGTGCTCTCAGTGGCCTCAAAGCAGGTGCTTATTTTTGAATTCCAGACTTGGTTGAATAAAAACCACGTGTTCTGCCAAACAGAGCCTCCTGCAGGCTGCTGGTCCACATAGGGGCTACCAAATTGCCAATCACAACCCATATTTTTTACCACCCAGGAACATGTTTCATGCTTGTGATGCTCCCCATCTCTTTTTACATCTGAATGTTAGGGGAACCCTGGAATTACTGCTAGGTCAGGGGGTTGCAAACAATTTCATGAACATTCATTGCATCCAGGGCCAGAACTAGGGATTGGCAGAAGAGGCAGCTGTCTAGGGTGCAATACCTCCCCCTAGACCAGACCTGGCACTTGCGCCAGTGAATGGTGCTGGCATGTATGCCCACAGGAACGTTGCTGCAAGCATGCGCACAATCAACAACAGCTCTCACAGAGTGACTGTGTGTGTGGCTCTGGAAAGAACCTTTGGGATCAGTAGCTGGGAGGAGGGAGAGGAGCAGATTTAGCTGCCAAAACTAGAGAGTGTGGCACTGGTGCTTGAGAGCGTATACGACATCCATGGCAGTAATTGGACTTGCTCCGGTGAATAGTGTTGACACACATGTGCACAAGAACTCTGCGGATGCACACATATGAACGCCGCTGCTGCCCATGAACGATAGGCAGGGATGGGGGGGGGGGCGAGCTGACCACCTGGGCTGCCTAGGGAGCCTGGCCGGCAAGGCCCTCCTCTAATTGCATTACAGGGGCTCCTGGTAACTAAGAGCTGAATTTCCGGCTTTCAACCCAGAAATTCGGTTCTTCTAGTGCAGAACGTTCACTTGCACGCTCTGCACTAGCGCTGTGGACCCCCCTCTCCGGCGCTCACTTTTGAGCGCCGTGGGGAAGGGGGGGGCGGCAAAATCAAGGCCGCCTCAGGCGGCACTCTGCGCAGGATCGCCCCTGAGTAAACTCAATAATGTGGGTCTAATGATTAAATTAAAACAAATGTTATTATCATTAACTTGAGAAGTAGTTGATCCATTGAAGCAATGGCAATTGTCATTACAGCCTGTAGAAAAATAGAACAAGTGGTCATAAATCTTGCCCTAATTCTTTTTACACTCATCCTGGCCAATCACCTTTACACTTCATTAATTCTTATTGCAGTTGTTGTGACACTATATACAGTATTTAACGCATTCAGTGTGCAACATTTTTGATTCACATTCTTTGTGTATGCGGAATGTATAGAAACATAAGCACAGCAATAATAATAATAATTATAATAATAATAATAATAGTAATAAATGTCACGTATACAGCTAAGGAACACACTTAGAATAACACAGCATCTTAAACCATAATTAATTAGCATATAAATCTGAATATAAAAGGCACAGCAATTGATATAAAATGAAATCATTACAGGCAAGCATATTGACCCCATTACTATTAATTTAAAGAGCATATTAACCAATGCTAACACATCCGTTTTAGGTAAAAATGGCACATTGCAAAACCCAATAATCTTTATAGAAAAAAAGGCCATTTATTGTTATTTCTGGTATTGAACTTGAAGCTGTTACAACCTTTCCCACACATGGATTTACCACTGGGTTTAACCTAAAGGATGGGAAGTGATACATTAGATTCTGCTTCTAATAACAACATACACTGATAGCCTACTGCTAAGGTTGCTTATGTTATTATTTCTTATTATTCACTGCAGCACCGCAATCTTTTGTTCACTCTATGTGAGAGAGCTATCTCTAATTCACTTTATATGATAGTTATCTCTAATTCACAGGATAGCATACAGTTTTCTCTTATTCACTTGACTTATCTCTCATTCATTGCCACTATGTATCTGGTACACAATGTCACCAAACAAGCAGATCTCTCCCCTAGGACCCAACGATCGGATCATAACGGAGGAGGTACGGGCGGATCACAGGACCGCATCAATGAACAGATGAGGCTGCAATCCAACAGGATTTTTAGACCCATCTGATTGACATCTGCCCGACTTTCGGACAGATATTATCTCTGTCGTCAGCTTTTGTCGGCCCGTGTACGGCCACCTTTATTTACTGCACATCAAACAGTTATCTCTTATACATCACACAGCTCACTCTTATTCAATGTACATCACACATTATCTTTTATTCACTGTAAAATGAACCGCAGTCTGGCATTTGTTGTAGTGTACAGAGTACAGTTATTACTGATGCAGATATCTCAGTAACTGTACAGTATACAGCTGTCTCTTAGTATGTGTATTGTATGAGACTCTCGTTATTGACTGTGTGCTGCATCTCTTACTCACTATTCAGTATTCCTCTTTCTTATTCCCTGTGCTGCACAGATCTGCCCTTCAGTCATTGTATGAATGTAGCATTACTGTCTAAAGATGGCCATACACGGGCAGATAAAGCTGCAGATATTTGTCGTTTAGGCCAATTTCACAGCTTATCTGCCCGTGATTGGGGACTTCCGAGGGGTCTTCCGACCAATATCTGGACACGATATCGATCGGGAAGGTTGGATTTTCTTCCGGCCAACCCATCGGAAGTCCATTGAGCTTCTCGTAATCCGATCGTTCGGCCATAGGGCCGAACGTTCAGATTGCCCAGATATAGCCCTGCCAGTTAGTGGCATATCAGGGAAAGATCCGCTCTTTCTGATCTTTGCATCTATGGCCAGCTTAACTGTATCTCACAGTTGTCTCTCTGTCATTGTACTGCATACAGCTACCAAACTCTCAGTCACCATTCATATCTAGCTAGTGCAACTGTCTCTCCCTCTTCTGCACTTATCTTCCGTTCTCCCATGTCTGTGTGTGTCACACTACTGTTATTATTTATATCACTCCCCTTACTGCACACTGCTCTCACATCCCACTCCACACTGTATGACAAATACTGTCTTCTCTCTGTTATTCTTTTATTTTAAAAATATACCTCATCTCTCTTAAGCCCCCCATACACGATAAGACCGAGTTGGCAGCTTATTGGCTCGTGTGTGGGGCCCTCCTATAGGCTACTCTGATTGATAGCTGACCGAAAGTCGGGCAGATGTCAATAGGGCAACTTAAAAAAATCCTGTCAGATTGCGGCCGCATCTGTTTGTTGATCCGGTCCCGTGATCCAATCGGCCGTATCGCCTGCATTTTTGATCGTTGGGCCCAGTGCTCGTTTGGCGTTTGGCCTGTGCTTTACTGTCCCTCCATTAAGGATTTTTTTTCTCACTATCCATACCTCCCAACATTCATGAAAACGAAAGAGGAATAAAAAGATTTGCTGCACAGAGTGTAGCGTAATTTTTACTGACCACGCCTCTTTTTGCAGCCACGTCGTCTAATTACCATGCCTATTTTACAAAATGTGCCAGGTTATGAATGTTTGAACACATATCTGTAGTTTTTATGTTTTATTACAGTTTTACTAATGAAGGTGAATTGCCTTGTAAGCTCTGAGTCTAACTTCTCCTAAGGGACAAAACTGTTACAAATGTATCTTAAGTATCAATTGTGGGCTCTCTGCCAAGAGCCAATTAGGTTAGAAACGTACTTTTTTTGGCTGTTCAGGGCAGAGAAATCAGGACTTTCCAGTAAAAACATGGGACTGCGGGTTAAACTTTCAAAATAGGGACTGTCACACTTAAAACGGGACAGTTGGGAGGTATGCACTATCTTTGAAATTAAATCCAGAGGGACAACATTTCTATAATATTAAAGGGGTGGTTCACCTTTAAGTTAACTTTTAGTATGTTATAGAATGGCTAATTCTAAGCACATTTTCAATTGGTCTTCACTATTATTTTTTGAGTTTTTGAATTTCTTTCCTTTTTCTTCTGACTTTTTCCAGCTTTAAAATGGGGGTCACTGACCCCTTCTAAAAAAAACAAGTGCTCTATAAGGCTACATATGTATTGTTATTGCTACCTTTTATTATGCATCTATCTAATCAGACCTCTCCTATTCATATTCCAGCCTCTTATTCAAATCAATGCATGGTTGCTAGGGGAATTTGGACCCCAGCAATCAAATTGCTGAAATTGCAGACTGAAGAGCTGCTGAATAAAAAGCTAAATAACTCAAAAACCACAAATAATAAAAAATGAAAACCAATTGCAAATTGTCTCAGGATATCATGCTCTACAACATATAAGATAAATATATAAGATAAATATATAAGATAAATCAAAGGTGAAAGAAAATTGGTCAACAGCCTAAATGCAAGGAATTAGATATACACATATGTAATATACATAGAATACACATTATACACATTATATATATATACACACACACAGTTTTTCTGGCAATGCACACAGCTATGTACAAAAGAATATATCACTAATAATACGTGCAAGTACAACTCTCATTCCCCTTTCTGTGTCATTTTACTTGTACCAGGCCTGGACTAGGAGTCAAAATAGGTCCTGGCATTTTAAGTACCCAGAGACCCAACCAGTCCTCCACCAGCCACTACACAGTGACTGTCTATGGCATCTTATAGCAGCCCCTCTGGCATTTGCCACAACTCACAAATTGCCAGTCCTGGCCTGACTTGTACAGTGTTCAGTGCCACAGACACAAGTCTCTGCTCCTGCTTCTTTTTGCAGCACTTTCTGTGTAGAGCCAGTGTTGTGATTCTGAGGCTGCACTGGAGTTGTTGAAGTCGTTTCACATTTAAAGGGAAGATTAACAGATACGCACAAAGCCAGGCATGGCCAAGACAATGGGGAGCAGGAAATTACAGAGAGGAGGAAGCAGGGGCCAGCAGTGCAGTCACATAATCTCTTACAGGAGAAGGAGGGGATGCTATAACATGGGGCCACATGGGGGGAAATATTCTGCCCCCTTCCTAACCTTATGCACCTTGTGATTTCACACCAGCACTCACAGAACGGAGTAATACTGGCAGTGTGCATGTGTTTGAACTTTGAATATTTGTAAACAGAGAATGAGGCTCCTCTATTATATGAACCTAGCACAGAGTTTCACATAAAATGAACCTAAACACTAAATGACTAACCATCCATTATATATATAATACAGGTATGGGATCACAGACTCCAATGTATCCAAATAATCTAAATTTTTAAAACTGATGTCCTTTTTCTGTGTAATAATAAAACAGTAGCTTGTACTTGATCCCAACTAAGATATAATGAATCCTTATTGGAAGCAAAACCAGCCTATTGGGTTTATTTAATTTTTACATGATTTTCTAGTAGACAAAGTATGAAGATCCAAATGATGGAAAGTAGGGATGCACCAAATCCACTATTTGGGATTCCGCCGAATCCCCAAATCCTTCATGAAAGATTTGGCTGAATACCGTACTGGATCAAAATCCTAATTTTCATATGCACATTAGTGACAGGAAGGAAAAAGTAGAAAAAAACTGTTTTTAACTTCCTTGTTTTGTGACAAAAAGTTAAGTGATTTCCCTTCCCGTCCCTAATTTGCAAATGCAAATTAGGATTCGGTTCGGCCATGCACAAGGATTCAGCTGAATCCAAATCCTGCTGGAAAAGGCAGAATCCTGGCTGAATCCTGGATTCGGTGCATCCCTAATGGAAAGATCAATTTTCTGGAAAACCCCGGGTTCTGTACACTCTGGATAACAGGTCCGATACCTGTTTATATAATATAGATGCACACTGCATAGCTGCACATAAAATAGCACAGTCTGCAGCATACACGCAGTGCAATAAGCCCTTGGGCACAATGTTTCCTCTAAGTCACGTGTTTGATCACATAGGTTTTCAGGTCACTGCACTCAGAATGTTGTTGTGTAGCAACCCTACCATGGAATATTGGTACAGGTATGAGATCTTTTATCCAGAATGCTCGAGACCTAGGGTTTTCCAGATAACGGATCTTTCCGTAATTAGGATCTTCATACCATGTCTACTAGAAAATCATGTAAACAATAAATAAACCCAATAGGCTGGTTTTGCTTTCAACAAGGATTAATTATATCTTTAATTAAACAAGCTACTGTTTTATTATTACAGAGAAAAAGATCATTTTTATTTCATTATGACGGAGTCTATGGGAGGCAGCCATTCAATAATTTCTGGATAGTGGGTTTCCCGATAACAGATCCTATACCTGTATATGTATATTATTCTACAGGTTCTGATAGATATGTCCTTCTTCCTAAGCCTGACTGCGACAGGGCGCTGACATTGAGGGCAGACTGAGGCTGAGGCCAGTTTAGGAATTTCCAAAGCAGCAGAACAAATTTTAAGATTCAGGAGTAAGAAAATCAATATGGCTCTGAAGGGTTGTATGCGTGCAACTCAAGTGAGTGTGTGTTGGGCAGAACTCAACTACAAACATACCTGATAACCTAAGCAACATGTAGTTGTTTCCAAAATAGAAGATGCCTAATAGTCACCATTCTCTGTGCTGCTGTGCAAGGTCACACAAGGGTCCCATTCCCTCACAGTAAGAATCCAGCACAGAAAGAGCAGGTGTAGGGAAATGGCAAGGGCTGAAGGAATCTTTTGTGCTCATGCAGTGTCCGACCTTACCTCTAGGGGGCTGCTGAAAGGATGGTTCTGAAAATCCAAATTGTAACCTAGAGTCAACTCAGGCCCACGTAACCCTTGCTTTGCCACAACCAACTATACCACTGCAAAGCAACTTTGAGCAATACAGGTAGCAGACCTGTTATCCAGAATGCTCGGATCTGATATTTTCCTGATGAGAGATCTTTCCATAATTTAGATCTCTATGCCTTACGTGTACTTAAAAAATAATTTAAATATTAAATAAGCCTCAAAGGATTCGTTTTGCCTCAAATAAGGATTCATTATATCTTAGTTGGGATCAAGTACAAGCTACTGTTTTATTATTACAGAGAAAAAAGAAATAACTTTTTAAAAACATTAATTGTATGATTAATGGCCTTCCTGTAATTCGCCGCTTTCTGGATAACGGATCCCATACCTGTATCATCAACATGAGCTTGAGAGAAAAAAAAAAAATCTATGTAGGCTCACATTACTTATCATCATGCAGTTCTTGTGCAACTACAATTAATAGCTTCCTCTGACAGCTTCCTGATATCAGTGGATGCTGGGAGCTGTAGTTCAATAACCATCAGACCTTGTATTTGGACAATGTAGTTATTGCTTGCATCCCCTAATGAAAGCTCTGATCCCTACAGGTGAATGATGCCTGTCTTCCGTGTACAGGGCACCTACAATGGCACGTTAATGGCAGCTTTGTGCATTGTTGCTGCTGGAACGGTAAGTAGGAATAGCCACATGCACATAAGGTGGGTAGCAAATGTCACTGTTATGGATAATTAAATTGCTCGATAGCATCAGTTATAATATTTTTTATTAACCAATTAATTTTTGGCAGAAAGCTTAGCAATGTCAGTCTTAGCAAAGCAGTCCCGAGTTACAAACACCATAATAACCCTAATTATAGAGGATTATGATAGTCTTTGCTCTCACACAAAAGGAGCCCCCTGCATTTTTGAGCAGAATGGATTAATCACGCCTGACAGAGCCAGATACAGACCACACAGTGTATATACAGTGTGGATATTCATGCAGGCAGTACAGCTGTCTGCACAAAGAGGAACAAGGCTCATAAGCAAAAATGGGCAATATGTCCCTAGGGCTTCATTATTATAAGCAATAATCTAGAAAATAGGTCACATCCTATGTCGATGTGATCTCAATCTTTATAATGTACAGGTAGCATTAATTCATTTCCAGCGTCTTTGGCCAGTTTTATTGGAGGTACAACTCACAGGATCCTCTACCCTTCCACTGTAGTTCAGCAAGAGCGGGGAGTTAAACATCCAAAGACTGTTACTTTCAGCACTACTGATATTTAGGATATCCTAGCAGTAATAGCTTGTCATGTGTCCTGCTTTCCAGTTATTTATTGCCATTTGGCACAATTCCCTGCTGCTGGGAGACTTGTTGACACAGCCATGTGCTTTACTAATGTAGTAGACAGTGAGAGTGTTACACACCCGGCTCAGAGACAATGCTTAGACCCACTGTAGCCTTAATGCAAAGGGATGTTCTGATAAGGGATGCCATGGCAACAGCATACCAAGGGTACCCAAACAGTTGGTTAGATGGAGCAGAACAGCTTGGGACACATGCAGCATATAATAGAAGCAAACTATACAGAGCAGCCAGTGACAGGCAGTGGGGTAATAACTCAGTGGAGCTGTCATGCAAGAGACACACACTCTCTATTCCAATGCAAGAGATCTGCACCCATCACTGTACAATGTGCACAAAGTTATAATGGAGCAGCAGTGACATTGCACCCATGCACCACACATGCAGGAAGCCCACAGGTGCACAAATGTGCCATTATTGACAGTTTTGTGACCTCTTAACATAACTGTGTCCTTTCTGTATCTGGTCTGGGTTCAGTACCCCCTCTTCTCCTGCACCCCCCATACTCCCCATGCTGATGCTGACAGTACCTGCCCCCATTCTCAGAGGTGCATCAATGACAGCGCTACGAAACAAGTTGTCGCTATAGAAATACATGTTAATAATAATAATAAATTTACCCCCTACTGTGGCAAAAACAGATCAGCAGTTCTATTCCCTACAATACATTGAAGCCTCTTTGGGTCCCTTACGGGTTAAATCCAAGATTGTGCATTGCAAGTACTTACCCAGGAGAGATATAATCAGTCCTACTGTAAATCCAAAGGACCACGCACAGCCTCCCCAAGCCATAGATTCACTTTGTAGTGTTTCCAAAAAAACAGGAGAATGCTGTAAGGCAAGAACAGAGTGGAGAGAGCAGACGCACAAAGAAAGCCAGACAGCCAGGGGGGCTCAGTCACTCCTCACTGGGACAATTGGGGACATGTTTGCATCATCTTGAGCATGCATTAAAAATTGCCAGCATCCCCCTTGCTCCTAGAGAGCCATCCGTGTGAGTGTGTGAGTGTGTGTGCACTGAACCAGCAGCTCCCAGGTCCCCCTCCCCTCCCTCTCATCACAGTTCTCTTGAGGCCCTTTCTGGGGAACAAAAGATCCAGCTTGTGCTTTCTGCCAGTGCACTTTTTAGGCAAGTGATCCCCAATGCTTCTGAACTGCGGGAATGCGGATTTCAGGAGGAGCCAACCACAGATCCATGTGATTCCTCTACCCTAAACCTTGTCAGATCACCTCTGCATTTTTGCATCTTTTTTAATGATGCATGAGACGATCTTTATGAGGACCATGTCCAATGTATAGTGTCAGTTCTCTGAGCATAAAAATCGCTATATGATCATATACCAGTGCAGGGGAATAGATTTGGTTGGGTTTCATGGACACGTCTTACTCCTTGGAAACAAAAAGCTGGAACAAAAGACTGAACCTCCAGATATCATAGTGAATGAGTGAAAGTATAAGAGAAGAAACATCAAGTCAGTGTGAGAATGGAAAAACACCATACAGTGAGACAGGACAGGATGATTGGGACCAATAAAATAAGACACTGTAACAAGTCAAAGTTTAAGATACCAAGATAAACTAGGACTACATTGTATACATGTTGCTGAGCAGAAGAGGAAGAATGTTTGATTCCAAGATAGATGACAGTAGACACCCCTAAAGAGAGTTTAGAGAAGAGGAATAACTATAAATACTGTATGTACAAGGAATGAGTTGCAGGGGCGCTCCGACAATAAGGCGAGTTGAGGCACTCACCTCAGGCGGGCAAAAAAGCCACTCTTGGTAACTAAGAGCCAAATTTCCGGGTTTTAGTGCAGACGTGCACTTACCCCCTTACCCCTCTACAGTGCTGAAAAATTGAGTGCCGTGGGGAAGGGGGGAACTGCATCTTGAAGGCCGCCTCAGGCGCCAATATCTTCAAGATCACCCCTGATGAGTTGGTTGGTACCTGTAAAGAAGCAATAAAATGGGACATATCAAGGAGAGAATAAAAACACAGGATTTGGGACAGCCAAAAAAAGAGAAAAACAGGAGGGCAGTAGGGACAATGAAAGAGGTAGGGAGAACGGAAGAGGTAGGGACAGGTGAGGAATAACCCAAGTAAATATATGATTAGATATTAATTGGGATATATCAGAGGCACTGCAGCAAGCCTGACACGGCACAGGATAATATACAATGACATATCCTAGAAGTCTACAAGACATCAGGTAGATACAGTAAATGTGCATCCAGTTCAAATCCTGTGTTTTTAGCTTATGATGGATCCAGTGGAAGGTCATACAACATTTACTCTGCCTTAGAGGGGAAAACATTTAAACTGAAAATCGTCCTAGCCCCTGAATCAGCACACTATTTGTACTGCCACAAGTACAATTGTATTTTCTAGATCCTAAAAAGTACACAACAGGGTTAAACTGAAATCAAAGAGAAGGCATGTCAGGGAGAAGAAACTGTCAGAGCGAAATAGGAAAAAACATAGGATATGGGATGCCCCAGGGAGGCTATAGAATGGGGGCTACGCTGCACCAGATCATGTATTTATAAGCAGCAAGAGAAAGGAAGATTTCTAGATGGGCATTCTCCCTATGGGATACATATTTTACCCCAGACTAAAATGGGAAATTCCAAGAAGGAATAATAGCATTTATCTTTATTGAAGGATGAAAGAGGTATGTACACAGCAAGAGCACCAGATTGGATCACAAGCTAAATTCAATGTTCCAAGCTCCCACATCTCTACTAATGTAGTTGTTCCTCTCTGCAACATGGCATTCCTTCCACTCCTATCATTTTACCCCCCACTTTTCACCTATATTGCTTTGTCTTTCCATTTATAGCTCTTATTTCTTCCATTGCATTGTTTAACATCATTTAGTACATTGCCAATTGTAGGACTCCAAGGCAGTGTTTGCCCTCCCAGAGTCTTTCATTTATTATTAACCTCTGTTTATTATTTAAAATGCATGTCCCTTATAGTTTCTGTCAACGTCATATATGTGTACAAGAGAATACAGGGAAGGATATATAATAGAAATACTAATAAAAGAAAGGTTGTGGGACATCATGCATGAATCTTGGGGAATAATGGCAAAACAGATAATGTAAAAGAATACCTCTAAATACAATTTTAGGAATCTTTTGGATGTTTAGTTAGGTACGATTCCCTAGAGCTTACTATATACAGTAGTTGACAAGTAGAACACTAAATAATGGCTGTAGGGTATAGTGGGATGAAATAGTGTTGTTAAGTTACAGTGGGATAATAGACTTTTGGAAGGAACTGTTGCTGTGGGATAGCAGGTATAGTAGGGAGAGATGGTGTCTATAGTACTAGTAGTGGCGATAATAGTCTCTGGGAAGGAACTGTGACTGTGGGATAACAGGTATAGTAGGGAGAGATGGTGTCTAACGTACTAGTAGTGGCGATAATAGTCTCTGGGAAGGGACTGTGACTGTGGGATAACAGGTAAAGTAGGGAGAGATGGTGCCTATAGTAACAGTGGGATAATAGTCTCTGGGAAGGGACTGTGGCTGTGGGATAGCAGGTATAGTAGAGAGAGATTGTGCCTATAGTAACAGTGGGATAATAGTCTCTGGGAAGGGACTGTGACTGTGGGATAACAGGTAAAGTAGGGAGAGATGGTGTCTATAGTAACAGTGGGATAATAGTCTCTGGGAAGGGACTGTGGCTGTGGGATAGCAGGTATAGTAGGGAGAGATGGTGCCTATAGTAACAGTGGATAATAGTCTCTGGGAAGGGAGTGTTGCTGTGGGATAGCAGATATAGTAGGGAGAGATGGTGCCAATAGTAACAGTGGATAATAGTCTCTGGGAAGGGAGTGCGGCTGTGGATAGCAGATATACACTGTAGTAGGGTAATATTATACCTATATTAGTTGTAGGCATAATATCTTCTTGTAAGGACTGTAGTTATAAAATAGCATGTGCATTAGGGAACACATTGTAGTGCAACCTGCAGTCTTCAGTTGTAACTGAAGTGCATTTCCCTAATTCTACAGTAAGATTATTGGGACGTAGTTCATAGATTACAAGTAGGTTGGAAAAGTATGAATACAAATAGTTTTCTCACTGCTGATAAAGGAAGCATTGAAAAAAAACAAATGAGTTGGAGTACAAAATACAAAGGAACGAAGATGGAATTGATGGGAATAGAAGAGCAGGTGCACTACTCTCAAAAGAGGGGCAATGAAATAAAACACACGGCGGAATTGTATCCAGAGGCATCTGGAGATGGAACAGGAGAAATTATGGGAAATACCCACAGAGATGTGAAATAATAGACTTCCAGTGAAAAAGGCTGGGTCAGATGAGAAGTTCACATCCACCCAAACAAAGGATGGAATATAGCTATTTCTAGCTAGAGAATCAGAAATAGGATCACAAGGAGGATTGTGGCTGAAAGGAAAACTTGGTTTATATACAATGGAAATATTACAATGGATTACATTGAAAATGACTTTGCCCAATGGGGGGCAAGAGTTGGAGAAAAGTGTAGAATGGAGTCTTCCCACAGAGTGGAACAAGGACAGGAGATGGGATGGGAGGCCAGATGGTACCTACCAGTGAGAGGGATGGGAGAAGGAACCAGAAAACAAATGCTTTTTCATACAGTAGAAAGTAGAAAAGGAGACAGATATAAACCACAATATCTACTGAGCGCTTGGCATAACCAATGCCATGTATCTTCTCAGAAAGGGTAAAAACCATAAATTCTAAATAATGGGTTATTAAAAGACATCAATAAGACCATCAATTGCAGATAACAAGAGAAGCGGTCTCAATGTATTCATTCTTTTTCCTTAGAGCAGAGCTTCCTCCATATAGTATAGTGTAGTGAGCCAGTCCTCTTTCATACCTTGTGTATGGGGGCCAGATCTTGTTAAAGAGATCCCATAAAGAAAAATCTGAATCAGAAAATACACTTGGTGGAGGCTACATCTGACCCTTGAGCTTCCGCTTGGACAACTTTGGCCATGAAAGCTAAACTGTCCCTGGCAGTGCTATCCACACTCTCCCCCTGTATCTTTATGCAGTGATGGAAATGTAACATGGCAAGGATCAGCGGCTCACTACAGGGCACATCCAGTTACTGTAGATTCCTAGGGAAATCTAATGGAGATCAGCAGTTCCCATAGAAATTAATCAGTAGTAAATAAGACAAAGGCATCAACCCTTTCACTGCCACGTCGGGAAGGATTAACTTATTGGAACAAACAAGGCCACGTACTACAATTGCAGGCATCTCATGTGACCAATTGATGATGCAAATATAGTTAAGAGAAAAATATATATACTGGCGGTGGGAGAGGCCAGTACCAATACCTTTCCCCAATACACATTAATTTTTGCAAATATAGTTAACCCTGTTATAACTCAAGATCTGGCCCTTTCCCAACTATCGCCTGACTTGCAATTGCAGGGGGGATAAATATATTCATTGCATTTTTACTCAGCCAGATCTCAATGCATGCTATCAGCTGGTGTTGTTGGCTTGTTGTCTGGGAAAGAGTTAAAAGATTGGTGGGGGGGGGGGGCTATCCCATCTGTGAAGGAATAGAGGACCCAGGCAGGGGAGGTCTAAGGATAATATGAAATATTCATTAGTGGGATATGGATTGCAGGCAGCAGAAAGGGGCATTATTGCCTGTAGGGCTGTCTGTCAGTTTGATGTGCATCTGGGCATAGAGAAATGCACACTCAGAGTATACATAGCAACCAGGGACCAGGCTTTTTATTTTCTACATTATTGTCATTTCTATCTGTCCCTTTAATAATCAGGATACCTGCCATCAGAAATGTCACTCTGACATGGCTTGTCCGCTGCTTGTACAGTTGCATGCATTGTCAGCAGAAAAAAAGGCAAACGTTTATTTATTGTGCATTTATTGTGCATAACATATCAGAAGGCTGTAGAAGAAGATTGTTGTTTATTGTGGGGGTGCAGCTTTTTCAGCACATTTATACATGGCATGTCCTTAATGATAGTGGTACCTTGGGCAAAATATAAAATAGGCACTGGAGCCAATTATATAAAACAGGGCAACGCTCACAGTTATCCTCATAATCCCCTGTCTCCTTTGCATCCATGGCTGATTCTATAGATCCCTCTGGTTGCATTTAAATGCTGACTATAAAGCTCTTCTCTTTGACTAAAAGTAGGACCTTTTGTAGTATTGAGAATGTACAGTCATAACTTTAGGACTGAGATATCTTGTGGCCCTTTGAAGAGAGTAGCCCTCGTTTATAAAATTCTTATCACAACCACCACCCAGTCACATAATATCTAGCCTTTAACAGCCTTCCTTCTGCCCCTTCCCATCATCCCCTCTGAGTTTTCATGAAGAGGCAGTGCCATAGTTTGGCAAATTCTATTTTAGAGGGTTATGAACGGGCATTGGCAAAGTTCGTCCTGTCCCAGCAACCCATAGCAACCAATTGGCAGTTAGAATTAAAAAAGCTAGCATCTGGTTGGCAGCTATGGCTTACTAGGAACTAGGAAAAGCTTTTGCCCACGGTACCACATAATGCTCCTTTGTTTATCAGCAAAGGGATTAAAGTGGCGAGAGATACCAAAGTCTCAGTACTGGCCGGAGCCTTGATTTTCCCGCAGTACCTTTTCTAATGAAATTGCCTTTCACTTTAAGCTTGGTGAATATTCATAGCAACAGACATCATTTCCCCACTGCGATTTGTGTAACATCCCCCTCCAATGGGAACAGCACAATAGTGTAATTGGGATATTCAGCTATGTACAAAGGTTGCCGCACTTGTTAATTCATGTGGAACAGCAGCCGTGCTAATTCAGCATCTCACTGGGGCAAAATGCTGTCCTACCACCTGTCTTTTTAGCTCCCTAAACATTGCTGTTTTTGTTCTGCACCTACATAAAAATTCAGGTTTTAAATGTCCCTCTTCCTACCAATACACAATACACAAAGCCATGAATAAACTGTTCAAACAGCTTAGGGTAAGATTGGGAACTACACTGGATTCTGTTCCTCTACTTTGTCCCATTGACTATTCACACAGTCACTGCCCTTTATTTAAAATTATAATCTTCCTTTCTATAAACTGAATTCTAAAGGTCCCTTTTTTTTCTCACAACTGTTCTTTATTGTTTATTATTAGGACACAGGGGTTTGGATTAAGTGCTTCTCTGCAGCTGAGTCTGTAATAGGACACGGTGTTGGAAAAGGGATATTATGCTGGATAATTATAGATTTTTACATTGATACATAAAGGATAAAAGAAAGGGGAACCCATTCATGAGACATGTAGGGTTGCCACCTTTTCTGGAAAAAAATACCAGCCTTCCTATGTTTTTATGATTTTCCCTAACAACAGGGCCGCCATTAGAAATCACACGGCAAAATACAACAAAATTTTCGGGGCCTCCTACCCCACCCAGCCCTGAGCCCCACCCCAGATCCCGCTTACCCCACACCACAGTTAAAAGAGTATACAGACATCAGCACTAAAAACAGTTTACCCCCCACACACACACAACCCCCCCATTAAAGTTTTTTTTTTTTTTTAAACATTGTCGCCAGGGCCCCCAATAAAAGATTTTTAAAAAACTATTGGTGGTTAGGGCCCCCCATAAGTAAAAAAAATGTTGTCGCCATGGCCCCCATTACAAGTTAAAAAGAAACATTGGTGGCAAGGGCCTATAGAGTAATAAAATAATACATTGAGGACTAGGGGTTTAATAGAATAAAAAAAACACACACATTGGACTTCAAGTTCGGCTCATTTTGTGAGTTCAGGTCTTTTCGTGGCTTTGGGACTTCAATTTCGCTTTCTTTCATTACTCGAGTAACTCGAGTAATTCGAGTTTGGCTCCTTTCGTGACTTTGGGATTTTGAGTTCAGCTTCGAATTAGGGTTGCCCGGTGGCAACCCTAGAGACATGCACAGTGTATGGCTTTCCAAAGCTAAACAAGGGATACAGAATGGAGGGTGGGAAGAGGAAAGAAGTGGTAAGACAAAGAGATATTTGGTTCGCATGTGGCTGTTGTTTTACTGGTCTGTTTATTGTTGTGCTTAGTGCCCATAAACTAAGAACCTGCAGCAATACCCTTAGGCCCAACCTACAGTTTGTACCTTACAGCAGAAAGCACTCACTTCCAAATGCATCCACTGGCACCTCCTAAATCAGGGAAGGACACTATGAGTGGACAGCTGGGGGTAACAGTTGCTCAATTATCACTGCTATGTAGGATTCTCACTTTTGTCACTTCCTCATCTTTTTTATAATGGAGGCTCAGTGGGTAGCATTTCTGCCTTGAAGCATTGGGGTCCTTTGATTTCAGCCTGGGCACTGAGTTTGTCTTTTCCCAGTGTCTTCCTGTGGTTCCTTCTCCACTTTCTCCCCACACCCCAAAAACATACAGGCAGAATAATTTTAGATTGTAAGCTCCACTGGGACTGGAACTGAGGTAAATGGTTTATCATTTCTGTAAAGCTGCAGAAATGTGAAGACATTTATAAAATAATACTTACAAAATAAAAAATATTTGAAATGTGGCACCCAGTAAACCCTAAGGACAATAACACAAGATTATCCAATAATGAAAAAGGGAAATTTGTGCTCACCACTAATTTTTAAAAACATTAATAAATAAGTTGCAGGTAAAACTTTGTAAAATGTATAATGAAGCAATAGAATTCTTAATCAATCAGATGCAGGTTGAGAGTAGGACTGGCCAGCTTAAATATATTGCAATGTTTCAATGTCCTTAATATATTGATAATGGGTTGAGTGCAGAGGATGTGATTTTCCAATAATGATCAGCGCTTAAGGCTGGCAAAGGAATACAACATTAAAAAAGGGAATATTTTAAAATATATAGTGTAGTAACCACTTGTGCTACTTAAAGTGAAGTGTATCACCAGACGTTTGAGTTTAGTTGCCCTTTAAACACACAAACCATGAACATTAATGTATAAGGATTAGTTCAAATTTATCTCCACAATGTGCTTTTACGCCAATAAATATGGCAGGAGTGCCTAGTCACAGACTATTACTTTAACCAAGTGCATTTCAGAAATTAGTCTTGCTTACTGTTAAATTTCTTCTCATGGCAATAATTGTGCTAAAAAATAATTTGTTCACAGTTAAACACCCGGCAGTTAGACGATGCGCTTGCAGTTATTCTGCCAAGCAGCATCTACCATAGTGCCAAAACAAAGTGGAAGTCCCGAAGCCGCGAAAAGACCAGAAGTTATTAATGGAGCCGAAAGTCCTATAGCCATCAAAAGATCTGAAGTCAAGAAATGAGCCAAACTTGAAGTCCCGAAGCTTCTAAAAGACCCAAGTCGCAAAAGGAGCCAAATTTGAAGTCCTGAAGCCACAAGTTCAGTGAACACCAGTGTGTGTGTTTTTTATTTTTTTTGCTACCGAATCACCACAAGCGTAAAATCTTACTGCCCAGCCTTTAAATGTGAAGCAGTCATTTTTTAGCACAATTGTAAGTGTATTATGTTTATACTTTTAGCAAATAAAAAGTGTTTACACTATGGGCGATGCTCCTCTCTTCTCTTAACTTTGATATGTAATTGACAGTTTAACAGTAAGCAAGACTAATCTCTGAAATGCACTGGGAGAAAGTAATCGTCTGTGAGTAGGCACTCCTGCCATATTAATTGGCAAAAAAGCACATTGTGGAGATAAAACTAATCCTTATACACCAATGTTCATTGTCTGTGTGTTTAAAGGGCAACTAAACTCAAAAGTCTGGTGAAACACTTCACTAGTGGTGATTAAGTTTAAGCATAATTCACACTACACTATATATTTTTATCTTTTTCCCTTTTTTATTGTTGCACTCCTTTGCCTACGAGAGACTGTATAGAGATTGGCAAAAGGAAGAGGGCTGGAAGTTTTTGAGCTATGCCTATTGCGAACTGCTCATTGTTTGGAAAGCTTGATATTTCCAAGGAAGCCTATCACAGTCCAGGCTCCCTGCAGTAGACTTAAATTGCAACCATCTGTCACCTGAAGAGTTAGAAATGCTCAAATGCTTGTTTTTTAGGTTTAAAATCGGTGGTCAACAGGTTTCCATTCACTTTGGAAGCAGATAACACAAGTGAGGAGGGGCTGCTGGCTGAGCAAACACCTGGTGTGTCATAGGTCTTAGCTATATCCACAAGCAAGTATAATTATATGCTCTCTATGTGCCCTAGATTATATCTGCTCTATGTGCCTTCTGGGTCACTACAAGGAAAATACCTTCAAAGTGAAGACATCTGTTTAATGTACACAATCTCAGGCTCCTTTGGCTTTCGACTCTTGTCGCCATCTAGTGGTAACACCACAAAATAAAGATAATATTGATTAAACGGAAAGGCCACCTTACAAACTGTGTCTTTGATATCCTCGAAAAAGACCCTAATGAGGGTTGAAACGTCGGATGAGCGATAATAAACACATTGATTCTTCACGAGACATGGAGTGCTGGCCCTTCTATTAATATATATATATATATATATATATATATATATATAGCTTGGCTTATGCAACCGCACTCTGATCCAGAACATAAAAAACAAAGTAACTCCGTACACCGTCAGTAGGTGCTGATTTTAATCTTGACAAAGAAACGTTGATTCTGACATGGAATAAAAATCTTTTGATTTTTGATATTTGGCCCGGATTTGGCCCTTTTCAGCAGGATTCCGATTTGGTGAATCCTTCTGCCTGGCCGAACCGAATCCTAATTTGCATATGCAAATTAGGGCTAGGGAGGGAAATCACGTGACTTTTTGGCACAAAACAAGGAAGTAAAAAATGTTTTCCCCTTCCCATCCCTAATTTGCATATGCAAATAAATATATATATATTAGTTGTACCTTGTTATATATTGAAAGAAATGCAACTTTGTCCATTTGCAGTCATCCATCCACTTTATTTAAATCTTATATACTATATTGACATTTATAAACAAAATTCATATTGGTACTTGATAAAACTGATGTTAAAATTTAGTAATACTGTTTTTTTTAAACTTTATTTTATTGACCTTTGGTGAATATAGGCTATTGTATATACCCCATTTTATGTGCAGGGATCTCATATTAAATATGTGAACCCCCCCATCAGCTGACCTGGTTAGTGACCAACTTATTTTTTTGAGCTGAGTGCATAGAATTGCAGGAGGTCACAATATCTGAGTAAGAGACTGATCACAGAAAATTTGCTAGCATATATACGGAGCACAATATGAAAACGGTCAATTCATTTTTAGTGCCACAGAGTTCTGGGAATAAAACGCACCAGGGAATGCATACACCACACTGTATATCCCAGGTGGGTTCAATGAGTTAGAAGCTGAACTGAGTCTTGGAGGTTCTGAGAAGGCACTCACAGAGTGCGTAGCAAGGGAGTCATTGTCACACATGGGAAACTGTGTAGCAGGTTCATAAGTCCCAGACAATTGTATTGGTATTGGTGTCTGTAACAAAATCATTTTCCCAGCTCAATTATGAATCCATTACCCGATGTGGAGTTATGATTCATCCAAAGAGAATGAGAATCCTTTAGATTCTTTATTTGCTTCCTAGTGAATTTTAACGGGGATCTATAACGATCAATGAAAAATTCTCTATTATTTATTAAATAATCAAGTTACTCTTCACTCTCCACCTCTGAGCAACCTGTCTCTCTTCAGTCAACCTTCATGCAGTAGATGGAACCAGTTTTGATTGACAGTTAGGTCTAAAACATCCTTTGGGGGGTGCACCGTTAACTTAGGTGCTCACTCTTTAAAATGAATTGGCTCTGAAGGAAATCCTGTCTGTTATTTTGTTACCTTTTGTTTGTGCTGGAGTTGGTTATTTGAGTTATTCTGCTAGGAATGGGAGCCCCTCTAAAAGACTTATTAGACATACCTGTCAATCAAAATCTCATCCAGACCTCCGACATAGGGTTGCCACCTTTTCTTGAAAAAAATACCGGCCTTTCTATATATTTATCTCTTTTTCCTATTAATAACATTGGGATCAACCATCTAAAATACCGGCCAGGTGGCAACCCTACCTCTGCATTAAGAGTGACAGGCTGTGGTGAGTGAGATTCTGAAGAGTAACTTGATTATTTTTAATTGTTTGTATTTAGAGAGTATCTCATTTCAGTGAGATGAAACTTATATAAAATTTTTATTTTCGCAATAGATCCCCTTTATGCCTTGGATGACATTTTGGTGAAGTGGCAGCAAATTGGCATACTTTCTGGAGATGTTGCCATTGCACTGCCAAAGCACACGGCTTAGCTTGTTAAGTAAAAATTCCCGAGATGCAATAAATGCATCCAAATTTGGCATAAAAATTACTAGAAAGCAGATAATTTTGCCCAGTGATTGTTTCAACTTTAATAAAACTAAGACTCAAGCTTGGAATGTAACCAAATGCACCAGCGCAGAGATACACAACAACATCACCTGTCATTAACAAGATCAGAAATGCGCTGGGCTTTGTTCTGGGAAACCCAGTGAATGTATTGTACCAACTTTAGGTCTTCAGTCAGAGATGTCATGTTTGTGTCCCACCAAGTGTTTATGAATTACAGCATCCTCACACATGGTTGGTTTGTGTAGGGTTTCTGCAAGTTTTGGTTCCGAGCTGCTGTCCAACTCCAGATGCCTTGAGTCTTCAAAGGCCATGATATAAAATATACCCGCTTGGGTGCAGGTGAGATCATTGCTAAGTTGCCTGTTCTAGAAGCAGAACAATAAGCCAAATACCTGCAGAGTGGGCAGTTGGGGAAGCCAACAAATGGCTACTTTTTTTTGCAGAGATATTAAACAGCTTGGTTGCTCTTGGCTAACACCATTTTATAGCCTTCATCATTCTCTGCTTATATCTAGAGTTAGGCAGCTCTAGCTGGAAGGATGTGAGTCTGACATCTCTGCTTTAGGGAGTTGTAGTTTGCAACTCAAGAAGGAGAATCATGACCTTGAAATCCCTGCTGCAAGCTCTTTGGACAGTAGTGTAAGTGGTAATGTATACTTTGTGATGCTTCAAAGCTTAAAAGGCAACTTGTATGGTGATTTAAACTCTGACCTATGGCCTGCTGGGGTTCCTGGCTTGGTTTCAGCTTCTTCCTTTTATTGACTAATACATGACTTCCTTTAGGCACACGGCTTAGTTTAGGTACAGGAATGTCAAGTCTTATAAAAAATAAAATTAATTATCAACAAGGAGGATTCTCAGCAGGTGAACTTCAGTTTCTTCATGTACAGAAAATACTGTGAGAATGCAACACAATCCTCTGATGAACTCAAAAGTGGTAAACTCCATTCACAGATATCATTGACTTTCTTCGCAAGTGCGAGTGCAATTTTAATACTCTTTGCTTTATAAAGGGCTGTCGCCAAGGCAGGAGGGTCTGTTGCCTTTATGCCATTGCTGAAACAATCCTCTATCCCCAGTTTTACACAATTGTGGCATTAAGTTGATGTTCTTTGCGTTCCTTCTCTGCCTGAAAAGCGAGTTTGTTCCTTCAGCCCTTTAATTTAAAAAAAAAAACCTCACACACACTTCATCTCAGGAAGCTGGAGTTTAGGGGCTCAGCCATTCAATGAGTCAGTACCCTGCCTGTCAGGTGAACCGGGATGAAGTGATGCATGTGTATTGCTGAGTGCTAAGTCCTGTGGGGCTTTCAGTACAACAGAAACGTCATCTGAGTCTCCGCACTCTAAACTGAGAACATTGGTCTCTGTTGGCTGAAGATCCTGAGAGTCCACACTCTTGTGGAAGCCATTGAGGAGGAGTTGGTTCTTTAAGTCTGTAGTGTCTGTTTTTGTTGGCATTAATTCCTCTTCACTCCTGTCTTGTATCTGTTCCTCTGTTAGAGGCTGGACGTGAGGACTGGGAACTACTGTGGCTTGAGTTCCATTTATGAACCTGTCCTGATCCAGACTAAGATCTTCCTCCTCTTCTTCAGAATCCAGACCAGCACAATGTCCACTCCTTTCTGAGGCAGAGAAATCAGAATGTACAATGACGTCTGCCTCAACTTGGTTCTGAGATGGATTCCTGTGACTCCTCCCAACATCTACCTATAGGACACAGGTGAGAACATTTTATTTCCACATGTTTTATGCCATGCTGTAGGTTAAATACAAATTAAAGGAACAGTTAATCAGAGACTTAGTTGAAGACTGTGTTTTCAGGGGCAACACTTCCAAGTGTTGTGAAGTAAGGCAGCTGCAGCACTTACTGTCATCCAAGACTTTTACCTGTTTCCTGCTTGTGAGCTGTACACTACAGTACTACTAGATGTTCAGACGTGGATGGGGACTGCATTTAACAGTGAAGAGTTATGCAGAGGATCGGTTCAAACCATCCACACTCTTGCCCTTTCCTCAAGTTATCTGCCCAGCATGCCAGACAAATATCCCTAGGGTTGCTATTGGGGAGAGAACAAGCAAAAGCCCTGTCAGGAACCCAAAACAAATGGGAGGCACAGAGGGCTGTGGGATAGTTTAGGCTTGCCACCAAAAGGGCAGTGTTTGTGTTGATTAGGGCAGGTTTGTTCAGATCATGGGGAAACTTGGCAGATTAGTCTTGGAGCCAGGAAGGTCTTTGGGGCACTACAATTCCTGGCAACAACTCTGAATTTCTTAAAATACAGGGGGGGGGTCTGGAGGTAGCGTCTTTCTGCCTCACATATATACTCAGGTCTATTGTTCAAATGATTATCACCTGAGCTATTAACCACTAGTTTTTTGGCAAGCACTGAACACTTGAATAGCACTATTCTGTGCAATACAGACAGGCCAAACTGCCCAATAACTGGTCGGTATGATCTTGAATCTACAATTACCCTTGGGCTGCCTTCTTTTGGAGATCTGGCCAAAGCAATGGGAGAGTGTTGTGGGGTTTACATCCCCCAGTAACTGAAGCAGCTGAGTCAGAGAGAGAATAAAAGAAACGATATCAGAAAAAATAAAACTAGGGTGGGACTATGTCTCAGTAGTATGTATATGTATACACAGCATTGGTGTTTCAGGGATTTCTTTTTTCATTAACTGGTATCTATTGGTCTTTTCTCCATGATATTATAAACAGCCCCTTCTTACCTTTAATGGTTCATAAGAAAAGTCATTCAATGTCATTCTTAAGCATCCAGTGGATAATGGATTTGCAGAGCCATTTGCTGCTGATGAGAGGTCGCAAGTAATGGACTCTGTGTAACTGGTGATGTGATTAGCCCAGTTCTGGGTAACAGATCCATTCCAGGATGGCTGCAGGGAAGTAAGTGAGTTACTCAGTGACAGTACAGAAGGATGCCTAGATGTATAACATAGTGTATGCTTACTGACCTTCAATTTCAGTGGATTTTTTTCTTCTGGTTGGGATGTTGTGACTATGTTCTGTCCTACAATCAGATTAGTGGCCTCTGGAGCAGGAAGAGATGGTGTATCTTCCTGCTTGGAGGGCATAAGTGTCTCTAGTTCATGTGAATCTTGACCATGACCCTGTGAGCAGGACCCCTGTCTGGCTCTCTGATAAGATGTGGGGCCTCTGCTGGAGCGAGACCCTGTATCCGAGCTGTCTCTGTACATAAATCAGACATATAGGACATATTTATAAAGTGATAGATGCTGGAACATGGCTGACTGTAAAACATTTATTATTGTCACTATCATCTCTTTATAAAGTACCAATGGATTGTTCAGAACTATATATAATGAGTTTTAGGAAAACAGAAACATTTGAAAAAGTATAAAAAAATATTGCACCTCTACCTAAGGGAGGTCCTGACCAAAAGTCAGACTTTCAAAGGGGAGTTGAACTGAAGAAAGTCCAGCAACCATTGCTTTAATGCCATTTGAATAACAAGACCAAATTGCTACTTTTGAGTTACTGTAATGGGCAAAACGAGAGGTGAAAGGGCAACCCTGCCCTGCAAAACACCAGCAAATATTTGAGTTTGGACTATTTATCCTTTTGATTCAGATGGTAATTACCACATAGGGCAAAGATCATGTTGTCAGTTTGTTGTTATGCAAACAAAGAGCAGGGAGACAGGAAGAGTTAGTAATGCAGTATATGGAATCAGTGTGGTCTGGGTCTGCTCCCACTATCTACTCACAGACCCATTAACTTTATTTGCAGGCCCTGTGCTTAAAGCCAGTTGCATAACAATAAACAATAAAGAGAACAGACCTCATGGCTGCCTGGTGGCTTGCACGAGGACAACCTGGTAAGAACCCGGAAAGCAGCTTTATGTTAATATTATTTTGTCACCCACCTGTAGCAGCACCCATTATGTGAGGGACATTCATGCAATATAGGGTGAACACAGAGGTCTGAAATTGTCCCTGACATATGACCCTACCCAGACCCACATTCTAATACCCTATAACCAAACCCTAAAAGCTGTCAGACAGAGGGACCACAATGTATCTCTAACAAAAAAAGACTCCACTGTGCTCCTATACCAGTGATCCCAACCAGTGGTTTGTGAGCAACATTTTGCTTACCAATCCCTAAAATGTTGCTCTTAGTGGCCTCAAAGGTTCATATTTTTGAATTACGAACTGAGAGGTAAGTTTTGTTTTGCATAAAACCAGGTGTACTACCAAACAGAGCCTTCTGTTTGCTGCCAGTCCACATAGGGGGCATCAAATAGCCCAATCACAGCCCTTATTGGGCATCCCCTGTGACATTTTTCATGCTTGTGTTGCTCCCCAAATCTTTTTATATTTGAATATGGCTCATGGGTAAAAAAGGTTGGAGAACCCCTGTCCGATACAGAGGGTCGCCTCCCAGTGCTGGTGCTATACAAAAGGTTTCTTTGTGATGCTGTACAGAGTGACATCGTATATACGGGGAGATAGCTTGCTGCTCTGATATACAGAGAGAGACCTCACTGTGCTGTGAGATGTCTGTGATACAGGAATATAATAATATATTCAGTTATTCTATGGAAACTATAGGAATGCACAGAAGCAGGAGGGGTTTGATTTTTCGGGTTGTGGCACTCGAACTCGCAGAATCGCAGACTATTTGTAACAATAATAGATTTATTATAAACGTAATCCCAGATATAACATTTTGCATCATGGAAGACATGCAGTCCCAAACTGGCAACCTTTATATTACCACAAGATACGGCTTTCTGAATGTTTCATGTTAACCTCTATGGATGCAAATATCCATTTGTACCCTCTGTATTTCACTCACCTCTGCTTGCCCTGTTGGAAGCTGGCACACATACACAGCAAGAGGCACAGGAGACAAAGGCAGACTCCCACTATGATACCAGTCACAGAATTCATGTCCAGGACATCTGATGGGGACAAGGAGAAGAGTCAAAACCACAGACAAACACTGGTGATGATTTGCAGAAGATCAATATTATCTTATGTGTTAATACAGAGTGAGATTGACATTAGCTCTCTTGCTAGATTCAAATATTGTCACTATGACATACTGTAATCCACTGTATTTTGGGATTATGTTATTACTAGTGTGGCATTGAATTGTCTCTGTAATGGTGTCCTTGTATTGTCATATTGTGATTTATAAGAGTCCTGTGGTGCTGTATAGAGCTATTGTTATGGCAGCAGTGTATTCATTGTTCATGAAAATGTGCTGAATTGTTCAGCTCCACAACTCGGTATAGCCAATGTCAACGTTACACTACATCCTCACTGAATTCCAGGCTTGAAGGCAAGTTTTAGTTGCGCCAAAAAACATATGTGCTATCAGTCACAGCCAGGGGCTACCAATTGCCAAAAGCTTTCCACAGTTGCACCCCGGGGAACTTCTTGCATTATTATGTTTCTCTCCAACTTATTTTATATTTAAGTGTAGCTCATGGGTAGAAAAGGTTGGGGCACTTGTGGCACTGTATAAAATGTCAGCTCTGTATTGTGGGGGGGCAGGTTGATGGAATGCTCCATATTATGACTTTGCAGTAGTGAGACATTATAGAGGAAAGCAATTAAGTTATAAATTGATAGGCCTATCCATGCTCAGTGTGTGGCCACGTGAATGGAAGAATAAATGAGAAAGGCGAGAATGAGTTTGCAGTATACTTTGTGCAGTACCTGATAGTGTAGGAGGTAACGTCTCCACCTCTAACACATTGGTGTAGGGTCCCCAGCCTGACACAGTTTTTGCTCCCATCTTGAAATAATATTTGGTCCCACTCTGCAGTCCCTGCACCTCTGTGCTGAATATGTTTCCTGAAAAACAAGTACATTGTGCCGGTCCCAATACAAAATCTACTAAATGTTGCAATGTGGTTTCTCCACACACTCTGCTGAAGCAAGAGAGCAGTCATCCTCTGTCAATATATACCTTTTCCATCATAGAAAAATAATAGTGATGTTGCTCTGCTCAGAACTAGGGTTTTCTTGAAAAAAAATACCGGCCTTCCTATATATTTATCTTTTTTTTCCTATTAATAACATTGGGGTCAACCATCAAAAATATAGGCCAGGCCGGTAAAATACCAGCCAGGTAGCAACCCTACTTAGAACAGGAGAAATAAGGGATGACTCTTCTCAGCTCACTAACATGTTTTGCCAAACAAAGCTACAATCTATGAGTAGATGGCTCTACACAGTTGAGTTTCCTTTAACCCCCTTTCTTGCTGTTTGACTTTATCTAAAGCACAAATGGGATCATCCCCAAATAACTGCTTTTTGTATGACTAAAGAAGTTAATTCAAAAGTATAATTCAAAGCAACTTTGTGAAATACAACTCTGCTGAATCCAATGATGCTGCCCACACTAGGAATACCATATATTTGTATTTGCAGTTCTAATTGTAATATTCGAACACGTTTCTTACCATCTCTGGTCAAGAGAGTCCACATTTCATCAGGATGACTGCTGTTGGCCGTGTACATGACCAGATATTGCGCAATGATTCCATTTGGCTCCACAGGGGGGCGCCAGTGCAGCTGAACAGAAAACTGGGACAGGGGCTGCAGTACCAGGTCAGCAGGTGGTGAAGAGGGCCCTTGAGAAGAGTTACAGATTAAATGAGAGTTATCAAGAGCAAAGGTCTTTAACATGATGCCAGACATAGAAAGGAGCAATTAGAAACTAGGGCCTCTACATTTTCCATATGCTACACTTTTAAAATAGACTTGCATTTAGTGTTTCCGTGAGAATAAAAACATCTGAAGTAACATGTAGAAGGTGTTTGCATATTTACAAAGCTGGTAGAGCTTTATTTTGCTCTTGTTGTGTTATAAGAACCTTGTGTGACTAATAACAGATATGTATTGGATGCTGATAAAATAATTGGCAGAATATTTGATATATATACACAAGCATTTATCCATCATTCAATGTTAAGTATCCACTGAAAGAGAGCTATCCAGTGCAATAAAACCTTCACCATCTGTGACTAATATAATTGAGGCAGTCCAGCATCGGCCCAAAATATCTGTCTATCTATCTATGTATCTATCTATTTATCTATCTATCTATCTACCGTATCTATCTACTGTATCTATCTATCTACCGTATCTATCTACTGTATCTATCTATCTACCGTATCTATCTACTGTGTCTATCTATCTATCTACCGTATCTATCTACTGTATCTATCTATCTACCGTATCTATCTACTGTATCTATCTATCTATCTATCTATCTATCTATCTATCTATCGATCTATATCTAATGTATCTATCATCTATCAATTATCTATCTATCTTTGATTTAAAGGAATCAGTGACTTGAGGGGGGCCACATGGGCCATAACTGTTTGTTTTTTAATCTGAGCTGAATGCTGAGGATCAATTGCAAACTCACTGAACAGTTATGTCCCTTGTGGTCCCCCTTCAAGTCGCTGACTAACTCAGAGTTAGAGAGCAGGAAGTAGCGTTCTGTTATGTTATGTTATACATCCAGTCACTCCAGGCTTTCTACATTACATTTCTGGATAACTAACTATATTAGAAACATTTTTTGCTTTGTGCAGCCTGTCTATTTATCCAGTTTTTATTTTAACACTGAACTGTTCCTTTAAATGTGATCTCTTTCATATGGGAAGTAATTACATAGTTACACAGTTAAATTGGGTTGCAAAAAGACAAAGTCCATCAAGTTCAACCCCTCCAAATTAAAACCCAGCATCTATACACACCTCTCCACTCTTTCACACAAACGGTATATGCCCATAGCTATAGGAACTGTAGAGTTTAGTATCAAAATAGCCTTTGATATTATGTCTGTACAAAAAATCATCCAAGCCCCTTTTGAAAGCATCAACATAATGAGCCATCACATCATCACCCGGCAGTGCATTCCACAACCTCACTGTCCTCACTGTGAAGAACCACCTACGCTGCTTCAAATGAAAGTCCTTTTCTTCTAGTCTGAAGGGGTGGCCTCTGGTGCGGTGATGCTCTTTATGGGTAAAAAGGTCCCCTGATATTTGTCTATAATGTCCTCTAATGTATTTGTAAAGTGTAATCATGTCCCCTCGCAAGCACCTTTTTTCCAGAGAAAACAACCCCAAACTGGACAGTCTACCCTCATAAACTATGACATGGGTAAATACCCCACCTTTACTCACTCATTCACAGCTAACTTTTTCCGCTACACGGCTCATATAAGCTGAAATCTGGGACTATGGGGGGCATACAAATCAGGTTATTCAACACAGAAGAAAGACAAATAGTAGTGTCAATATTCCAGTACACAATGCCACAATGGCAAGTGTTGAACTATATAAGGCAGTGATCCCCAACCAGTAGCTCGTGAGCAACATGTTGCTCTCCAACCCCTTGGAAGTTGCTCCCAGTGGCCTCAAAGCAGGGGCTATTTTTTTAATTCCAGGCTTGGAGGCAAGTTTTGGTTGTATAAAAACCAGGTACACTGCCAAACAGAGCCTCAATGTAGGCTGAGAATCCACATACGGGCTACCAAATGGCCTAGCACAGCACTTATTTGGCAACTTAAGAACATTTTTCATGCTTGTATTGCTCCCCAACTTCTTTTTCTTACGAATGTTGCTCACGGGTTCAAAAGGTTCAGGACCTCTGATATAAGGGGAATAAATGATGTGGAATTGAGTAGCACTGCTGCAATAAGGTAGGGCCACAGGTACAATTTCTCTATAGTACTGTCTACCCTATTTCCCTGTCAGTCCCTAGTTCTATAAAACCCTAAATAAAACAGAATACATTATCCATATAAAGACTGACAGATCTTCCGCATGACCAAATAAGCGCTCTTACTCACTGTCTGGCAGTGTCATTTTCTCCATGATGTCACTATATGGCCCTTCCACACCAACGCCATTAGACCGTACTTGAAACTCATACTTGGTGTAAGGTTTCAGGCCTGCAACCAGGATCTCTTCAGAAGTACTAGTTAGAGAGACAATATGAAACTCAGAACTGAACATACGAGACAGGTCTATGTGCATTACACTCCCAGCTGCTATACTTTATAACACAATGAGGTACTAATAGGGTTGCCACCTTTTCTTGAAAAAAAAATATATGTTTATCTTTTTTTTCCTATTAATAACATTGGGATCAACCATCAAAAATACTGTCCAGGTGGCAACCCTAGGTACTAAGGATCCTGGTAATATGTGCAATAAAGGAGGAGGCAGTGAGATTCAGCCATTACCTGCCATGATAGGTCACAAGCGAGGCATTCACAGCTCCCAATGGCCCACAGCGTACCGTGTAGTTGACAATTTTGCTAGTGGTAAAAGTAGGTTTCCTCCACCGTACCCACACCGACGTGGAGCTGTTAGGTTCAACCTCAACATAACTGGGTGGGAGCGGGGGAATCCTCTGTGCAGGGGGGACTGCAACAGCAAGAGAGAATCCAACTAATGATATGCCTGGTCAGTCTTAACAATATATTTCTCTATCAAACAAAGAACTCTCAAGCACTTGACAAACTTCCACTGCAGATGCTACAACCCCCAGGGTAAAAATACCAGCACTGAGAAAATCACAAACATTGGAGGGAGGTATTATCAACACATTACACTGCTGCAAAAATTAGCTTATTTGCACAACTGGGATTAATTACAGCTGTGAATATATTGTGCACATAAAATGATTTCTGCAGCATAGTACTGCATTCATAATTGCTCCCTCCACTACTTGTAGTTTTCATTGAATTGGATTGTCTGTTGGGTTGTATGAAATGTACATTGTGCTTCACTGGATTTTTGTGTTCACTAGGGTAACTGGGGGGAAAGAGAGTTATGTAGTAACATGGTCCATATTTGTTGGGGAATGGTAAACCTAAATCAGCCTATTACACATCTGCCTTCAATCTCTCTGTATTAAACTGGCCAAAGCTTATTTCTGACTAGCTGCTATAGAGGGGTTACTGGACCAGAGCAAATTGTGCCCATGTAATAATGTAAGCCCAGAAATGTTTTAATGCCCCCCCCCTCTAGATCAAATCAGACAAACCTGATTCTCAATGCTCCTAGAATGAACAAGTACTGGTGGTACAAATAAGCCTAGGTTAGATACAACCAATCAGATCACAGTTGTGCAAGCAGTAACTTTAACTGACATATATATATATATATTATGCTAGACTAGATCAATAGATTTTCCTGATTTGTTATATCACATCAAATACTAAATATTAAGGTTGTCAGTGTTATTACATACCCGGTGCAATGGAGGGAATCTGCCTGGTCCTTCCTTTCCATGTAACAGTTTGCCCTTCCTGATTTTTATTAAATGCCACTAATTTCACTTGGTACAATTGTCCAGGCACTGTCAGAAAGATGCATACATGGCAGACATTAGATACAAGTAGATTAATAAAGGCAAAGTACAGATCTCATTCTTCACGCAATAGCTGCATGTGTCACAAAGTGAGACGTGAGATGTGTGCGTCACAATGATTTGAAATAATTGTATGTGTCCCAAAGGCAGTTTTATTTATCACATTATTCAATTTTTCTTCAGTGACAAGGCCCTCAACTCAAGTAGGCAGTGGGTTAATTAACCAGGCCCCAAGGGAGGGGGGAGCTTCTTGCTCAGTGTTATTTGGGCCCCATGATTTCCGAAAGCAGCTCTGAGCTTTTGACAGACCCTCTGACATTGACCAGAATATACAGATGCCCAGTCTGAGCCTGGTATCACATTAAGAAGCCAGGAGAGTACATTGTGTTTCTATTACTGGGGAATGCAAATGTACGTGTAACCCAAAAAATGAAAGTCAAGTGTGAGCAGGGTGAGCATTAGTTGTGGTCTACACTGAGGGTTGCACATTACACCACACTTTACTCACTTAGCTGTGTTATTTCATATTGTCGCCTCTTCTTTTTCAGCTTGATAGGGGTCCCATCCCACCTTTCCACTTGCTGTTGACAGGAGCCACCAAAAGCCAGAGCAGGGCATATGAGGCGGTAATACAATCTGAAACTAGTGACTGGAAACTCGCCATGGGGCACTTCCCAACTGAGGGCAAGGGAATCAGTGCGGGGAGTGACCTTCAGCTGCATCTGAGAAGAGGCTACAGAGGAGAGAGAAGGAGAGAATGGTAAGCATATTTTGAAATGAAGAGGGAAGGATAAATTAAGATAAATTATTAAACACACAAGCTAGATATCCCTGAAGTGGACCTTGTGTCTGGTTGTCTGTGTCAGGAGTGCGGTGCTGAATCCAGTGGGAGGGAATTCCATATCCTGCTGTTGTACTAGCTGAGATCCTCACTTTGTACAAACTGTCAGGCTGCACTGGTACCAGGACTGCCTGCGTCTCATTCCCTGGAACCTCCATGTAGGAGATGTCATCTGAGGAAGGGAGAAGTTGGAAGTTAGCAGAAGTCTGTCTGCTGGAACTTTGCTGTGTGTCCTGAACTTCAGCTTCTTGCCCAAAAGAGAGCTGAATTCTTTTATACTTTAAAATACACATTTATTGTAATTATTCTTGTATTGGGCAACGGCATTCATTCAACTAATGTCTGAACCCCAAATAGAAAAGAAATAATCCCTGAAACTGAAGTGGCTGCCTTTATAGCAGGCTTCTCTATGTTCTCAGTATCAGATCAATTGTCAGATATGCAGGTAAAAACAAAAAGAATTCTTTAGCTCTATCTGACAATTCAGCATTAATGTTATGATGTTCAGGTGCCTTCAAAGGTGTCCCATCAAAATTTTCAGTCCTGCCCAATCACCAGTTTGACCGAAATCCAAGGCTTTTTACCTTGTCTCCCACCACACATGCACAGGTTATTGTAAGAAAGATCTTTTGTACGATAAATATTGGTGCGTGTATGACCACCTTTATTTCCTTCTCTGTAATGTTACCCTTATCGGTCCAGTGTTTGCACTATGTCCAGCCAGCATCAGACACTTACCATCTTTCTGAGTGCCATAATCAATGCGGTATTTGGTGACTTGCCCATTGCTCAGCTCAGGGGGTAGCGGTTGCCAGCGCACATGTAGGCGTGAAGGGGAATCACTGCGAAGGTTCAGAGTCGGGGCAGCTGCTGGAACTGAAGGACATAGCCCATTAGTCAGAAAGGGTGCTGTTATGCAGTATATGCTTTATATACAATTTTAGTGGCAGAACAAGGCTGGGAGCACATGACTTAAGAGCCCCCATTATTTTCAAGCTAAACCACCACATACAGGGGGATACAACATGCAGCCATGTCTCATGTTTATTCAGCAGTTCACCAGGGCCCTGTGAGTACACTCTGCATAGAAAATCATTGTTCGGTGTTGTCTCCTACTTCCCAATGTGGTGAAACATAAAAACAAGCCACTGCAAACACTGCTTTTAATTGTAATTACATTTTCAAACAGCTTCAGCACCACTGGAAAGTCTAATGTAAAATTGCTTAGACGTCCATTGGCTTTCATTAGGCAAAATTATATTTTGTTTATACAGTGGTACTTCCCAAATACCTAATTTTAATCAAATAAATCAAAATTATAACATTGATTTCCTTCTTCTCTGTAATACGACAGAGCCTTGTACTTGATCCCAACTAAAGTATAATTAATCCTTACTGGAAGCAAAACAATCCTATTGGGTTTCTGCAATGTTTAAATAGTAGACTTAAAGTGATACTGACACTAAAAAAATAGTATTCAAAATATAAATGTACATCAGAAGTTACCCATAGGTCCTGTTGATCGCTTTTCTCTGATAAAACTTCTTTTGTATGTAATTGTCATTTGAAGTTCCTAAACCTGACTGATTTGGCAACCTGATATGTTAGAGTTTCTAATGCTCACAGACTGCTGAAGCTCAAATATGGCAGCCCCCCATCTGGAGGGTCAGATGGGTAATGTAAAAGCATCATGCAAATACTTTTATGGCAAAATTATAGCTAGAATGCTTAGACAATATTATGATAGATGTAAAAAAGTTTCGTTTCTGGTGTCATTGAGGCTCATTTATAAACAGTGGGCAAATTTGCACCTGGGCAGTAACCCATGGCAACCAATCAGATGATTGCTTTCACTGTTCAACCTGAAGCTGACTGAAAAAAGCTAATAACTGATTGGTTGCTATGGGTTACTGCCCAGGTGCAAATTTGCCCACTGTTTATAAATGAGCCCCAGTATCTCTTTAAAGGGGTGGTTCACCTTCAAGTTAACTTTTAGTATATTGTAGAAGGGCCAATTTTAAGAAACTTTTCAATTGGTCTTCATTATTTATTTTTCATAGTTTTTTTTAATGATTTGCAATTTGCTTCTGTTTCTTTGCAGCTTTCAAATGGGGGTCACTGACACCATCTAAAAACAAATGCTCTGTAAGGCTACAAATGTATTGTTATTGCCACTTTTTATTACTTATCATTCTATTCAGTCCCTCTCCTATTCATATTCCAGTCTCTTATTCAAATCAATGCAGGGTTGCTAGGGTAATTTGTACCCTAGCAACCAAATTGCTGACACAGCAAACTAGAGAGTTGTTGAATAAAAAGCTAAATAACTATAAAACCACAAACAATAAAAAAATGAAAACCAATTGCAAATTGTCTCAGAATATCACTCTCTACATTATACTAAAAGTTAACTCAAAGGTGAACAGCCCCTTTAAGGTTTAATTAGTAGACTAAGGATTTACAAAATTTGTGTGAAGGGTTCGAAGTTCGAACGAATTCGAACGAATTTTCAAAAATTCTGCACTGAAATTCTGCAGAATTCTGCACTGAAATGCATTTCTCAAAAGAGCAAACAGATTTTTTTAATATTTCATTTTGAAATCTGACATGGGGCTAGACATATTGTCAATTTCCCAGCTGCCCGAAGTCATGTGCTCTGATAAACTTCAATCACTCTTTACTGCTGTACTGCAAGTTGGAGTGATATCACCCCCCCCAGCAGCCTAACAACAGAACAATGGGAAGGTAACCAGGTAACAGCTGCCTAACACAAGATAAGAGCTGCCTGGTAGATCTAAGAACAGCACTCAATAGTAAAACCCATGTCCCACTGTGTACTATTCAGTTACATTGAGAAGGAAAAACAACAGCCTGCCAGAAAGCAGTTCCCTGCTAAAGTGCAGGCACAAGTCACATGACATGGGGCAGCTGGGAAATTGACAAAATGTCTAGCCCCATGTCAGATTTCAAAACTGAATGTAAAAAAAATCTGTTTGCTCTTTTGAGAAATGGATTTCAGTGCAGCAGTCTGCTGGAGCAGCACTATTTACTGATGTGTTTTGAAAAAAAAAAACATGTTTTCCCATGACAGGATCCCTTTAAATTGAAATGTGTACCTCTGGAAGTTTTTGTACAGCAGCCAATACAGGCATGGGATCTGTTATCTGGAAACCCAGAAAGCTCCAAATTACAGGACAGTTATCTTCCATAGAATCCAGTTTAATCAAATAATAAGATATAATTGTTTCTTACTTACTGGAGTCAAAACAATCCTATTGGGCTTATTTAATGTTAATTTTTTAGTTCACTTAAAGTATGAAGACCCCTTATCTAGAAAACTCCAGGCCCCAAGCATTCCGGATAGCAGGTCCCATATCTGATTTGCATCCGGTATATCTAGTTTAAGTAATTTTAAAACAACTGGAATTGCTGGGTAATCACTGAAGACTAGAGATGGTTGAATAATTTCGTCAAATTTTCAATTTTCGCTACAAGCGAATTAATTCGTGAAACTGCGGTGACAATTCTCCCTTGGATGATCCGCAGGGTCAAAAAAATGGTCGCGCATCATTCTATCCCAGATTGTGAACAATGATTATTACATTTCTCTTTTCACAAAACTAGATGATTGACTCTGTCTGACTGGATGACCCTTTCATAACTGTAGGAAGTGCAGCCATGTGCTGCCTTTATAATAAAAGATCCCCCCTCCATGGTGAACATGAACAAGTCCAGCTGATGTCTACATACCTTCATCCAGAGTCTTTATAACAACTGGCTGAGACGCACTGCTGGCACCTTGCTGGGAATATGCTACCACATAGAAAGTATACTTTGTCCCTGGTTCCAGGTCTCTAATGTATAGTTCTGTTGTATCATTATTTACTGCAAATTGGTATTCCATGTTGTCTGAGCCTAACAGGAGAAAGAGAACACTCAGTATATCACACTTGAGTTGGGGGGGGATTAGGGTTAAAGAAATCCGAGTCTGATTTGTTAGTTCGGTGCCAATGCCAGTTAATGGTAGGTCAGTAGATGTTCAGGACTTACCTCCAGTCCTGGTGTAGTGCAGAGAGAAGCCTATGACACTCTCCCAGTTACTCTCTGGCTGTTCCCATTCCACTGTCACTGATCTGCTGGAAACTGTCATTGCCTTTACAGCTTGCGGTGGGCCAGGCAGTCCGTCTTGAACTGTCACATACAACTTAGCAGTGGCACAGGCGCTGCCAACACTGTTCTCTGCCAAACACTGGTAGTACCCCACATCTTCCAGGGCTATCTGTGTGATAACTAGACTGCCCCTAGGCTGAATTCTCACTCTGCCATTGGAGAGAAGTGGCTGTCCATTCTTTAGCCAGTGAATGGTTGGTTCTGGCTGCCCCTCGGCCCTGCACACAAATCGAGCAGTTCCAGCACGGGCCCGAGTGATGGTCTCTGGGGGCTGGGTAATGATTGGGTGGACTTAGAGGAAACAAAAAGGTGAGAGACAGAAAAAAAGAATAGTGCTATATTATGTTAGTTAAAAAAAAGACTATATTTAAAGCGGCAGTACAACTCCTTGCTCAACATGAGTGCAATGAATAGGGCTTGTGACAAACATACTGGGTGGAGTGGTGGGCAGAATTGGTGACTGGCCAGTTGCAGTGTCAATCTTGGGGAATCCTGCCAGTTTCCAAATTAGGAAAGGCAGTTAAGCAGGCAGTTTTGACCCGGACACTTTGCTTATTGTTATTGATCACAAAAAATGTATGGTCTGTAGGGTTGCCAACTTAACCCTCTGGGAACTCCAGGTGGGGAGGTCCAAATTACAAAAGGGCACTGGAGTGGTAGTGGGCATAGCTATGATGTGCAATTGGTGACTGGCCAGTTGCAGTGTCAATCTTAGGGGATCCTACCGGTTTTCCAAATTAGGAAAGGCAGTTTTGACCTGAAAAGCCCTCCCGAAAACCAGGCTGTCCTAGTCAAAAGGAGGCAAGTGGCAACCGTAATGATTTGTGTTATTTCTTAAGCAAAACAGGGCAAAAGGGGAAATTGAAGCTGCTCCATGTTTGTGAGATATATAGTTAAATTATCATATACAATACTACCACTTTGCTGTTTTGTTAACAGTAGTCCACTATACAGGGGAATTATCTAAGTTCTAGTTGTATAATTATCTACCTTGCCAAGGAGCAAACATGGACTAGCCTGTTTGCCCTGTTTAGCTCAAGAAATAACAAAATTCATCTTTTCAATTCTTTTCCAATTTCTGCTTGATTAAATTAGAAAAAACAATAAAAATCATTTAAACAAAAAAAAAAAAATCCTAATTTTTCCTGATTAATACAATAGGCAAAATGTATATTCAGCACAAGCACTCATGTTAAACAAAGCCTTATTTTCATTTAAGGCTTACATTGGCAGAAAATGATAGTCATAATGATAGTCATATTAAGTTATTTTGCATTATTTTACTATCCTATATGTATATAGACCCAATCATTTATGAAGTGCTTAACAAAGATTGTTCATCATTCACACAACTCACACATACATACAAAAACACACAGTCACTAGAGTTAGTTTAGGAGTTTATTAACCTGTGTGTTTTTGGAGTGTGGGAGGAAACTGAATGCAAATAAGGGGAGAACATGCAAACACCTTGCAGTTATTGCCCTGGTAGAAGCAATTGAAATATTTTTAGCCTCCAAACCCTGGTAAATATGACCTGCTATGTGTAGTATGCACAGTGTTGTTAGTGGGGTACCGCAGGGCTTTGTACTGGGTCCCTTGCTTTTCATTTTATTTATTAATGACCTGGATGTGGGCATTGAAAGTATGTTTTCTATTTTTGCAGATGATGCTAAATTGTGCAGAGCTATAGGTTCCATGCAGGATGCTGCCACTTTGCAGAGTGATTTGTCTAAGTTGGGAAACTGGGCAGCAAACTGGAAAATGAGGTTCAATGTTGATAAATGCAAGGTTATGCACTTTGGCAAAAATAATATAAATGCAAGTTATACACTAAATGGCAGTGTGTTGGGAGTTTCCTTAAATGAGAAGGATCTTGGGGTTTTTATAGATAACAAGTTGTCTAATTCTGGGCAGTGTCATTCTGTAGCTACTAAAGCAAATAAAGTTCTGTCTTGCATAAAAAAGGGCATAAACTCAAGGGATGAAAACATAATTATACCTCTTTATAGATCCCTAGTAAGGCCTCATCTGGAGTATGCAGTGCAGTTTTGGACTCCAGGCTTTAGGAGGGATGTAAATGAGCTGGAGAGAGTGCAGAGATGTGCAACTAAACTGGTTAGAGGGATGGAAGACTTAAATTATGAGGGTAAACTGTCCAGGTTGGGGTTGTTTTCTCTGGAAAAAAGGTGCTTGCGAGGGGACATGATTACACTTTACAAATACATTAGAGGACATTATAGACAAATACCAGGGGACCTTTTTACCCATAAAGAGGATCACCGCACCAGAGGCCACCCCTTCAGACTAGAAGAAAAGGACTTTCATTTGAAGCAGCGTAGGTGGTTCTTCACAGTCAGGACAGTGAGGTTGTGGAATGCACTGCCGGGTGATGTTGTGATGGCTCATTCTGTTGATGCTTTTAAGAGGGGCTTGGATGATTTTCTAAACAGACATAATATCAAAGGCCATTTTGATACTAAACTCTACAGTTAGTATAGCTATGGGCATATATGGTTTGTGTGAAAGAGTTGAGGGGTGTGTGTGTGTGTGTATGCTGGGTTTTAATTTGGAGGGGTTGAACTTGATGGACTTTGTCTTTTTTCAACCCAATTTAACTATGTAACTATGTAACAGTGTATTAGTAAACAACAACTGTCCATCAGAGCCACCAAGTAGTCAAGATGAAAATGGCTAAGCTTAGTTTGGGAGAAAGGGGGAGAGCAAGTGATGTGGCCAATCAACTTCTGGTGTGATCACATCAATGCTGACTGGCTGAAGCACAAACTAATGAAGAGACAAGCTGATGCTGTGCATGTATGAGATTATATATTAAGCAGAATGTTGCCATTTAAGAGACATGTACTAACACTTGCTAGTCATGCATTACAGTTAGTCGGGTTTCCCAAATCACAGCCTGTCTATGGCCTGTACTATTTTTGCTATACTCAAGTCCACATTCTGTAATTGTTATTCCACAAGTCTAATGTTTCGGTCTAACATACACATAAACGGTCTCTCCTTACCCAGAACGTGAAGTTGGGCTGCAGCAGTGACAAAATGACGAGTATGTGGTTTGTTGGCTCGGCACACATAGACCCCAGCATGATGCAGCTTCGCCTCTGGCACCAGGAGATTGGTCTCTCCCAGAACTTTGATATCAGGAGAGATTGGCTTTCCATCTGAAAATAAGAGACATACGTTATAAATCACTTCTCACATACAGAGCCAGTATTGAGTTTCCCATTCCAATAGGAAAGTGGTAGCTAGGCTGAACTACTGCAGTTCTACAGGGGGGTAAACATTTTGCAGTACAGCAATAATAGATTGATAATCAGAATTACATACACAATACTTACATCTGTTGCATCTGTCCAATAGCTGACTTTAATCAGAATTATGTGAGTGTGCTTTTGTTCAAACAATGCATGCTTACTGTAAATGGAATTACACAGTGCTCAGGGGAAAGCCAGAAAGTTTTAACTACTGCCACAACCCCCAATAATATCATTCTCAAGACTAAATTCATCAGCAGAAATGACTTACCCTGGCGGATCCAAGAGACCAGTGGTACAATATTGCCTTTAGCCATGCATTCCATGACAGCACTTTGACCTTCTTCCACTGTCAGGTTTTGTGGTGCTCTAGTAATTGTCAGCTCCTCTGGCAAGGCATAAACACCTGCATCTGATTATGAGACAAGGCACATGTTTTAGGTAAGAATATTTAGGTTACTTTTGTAAGCTTTCAGATGCAAAGATGCAATCATGTATATATGAAAGGGGAGAGGTGCCATAAAGTGGAGACAGAAATAAGCCACTAAATTATAGAACTACAAACAGGAGTATTTATTAGACATAAGGGTATTGTAAACAAAGTCAGCTCTGAAATGTAATGAGAAGGTATAGGATACACATCGTCTATACACAATATAGTGATGTTCCCCTTAAATATCAAGAAAATTAACCCAGAAAAATGCAAACAAATAAGTAATTGCTTGTAGTCAGTATAGTTTTTACAACATCAAATGAAGGAAAATTAATTGACTGCAGTAGGGCATTAGTGTGGGTATGATTGCTATGGGTTACTGCCCCTTGGTAAGCTTAGTGCCATTTATAACAAATGGGGGCAAGAGTTGAACTGCATAATAATGAGAATTATTGAGGGAGGAGGAAAGTAAAAATTACTGGGGGGGGGGGGGTGCCAAATGTTAGGCACCCCCCCAGTGATTTTAATAGCTTACCTGATACCCCAGGCTGCTGCGAGTGTTAGCAGAAAAATGCACCAACCAGGGTTATTCTACTGTTTCTTCTTTCCTCTGTTCCCTGGGGCAGACTCATGCACGGCAGAGTGAAATAGCTGACTTTTTTATTAAAGTTCATTTGTCCTCTCAACTGTGCATGCCCACCCAGGTGCAAAAAAAGAAGACGAGGCAGAAGATTCCTTCATGGTGCCCCTCTAGAAATACACCAGGCCGGTGCACTTTTCTGTTAACAACAACAGCGCCAGCCTGGGGTATCAGGTTAGTGAATATAATCACAATAACTTTTCTTCTTTTATTATTATTATTATTAACATGTATTTCTATAGCGCTTTAAATAACACTGATTGGTTGTTTTAGAAAACCTTTTTGGTGCTAAAATACATTTAGAGCAATTAGAACTACATTTTGTATTTTCCTTGTATTATGTCTAGTGGAAATAATAAGAAGCAAATGTTTAATTATCTGCAAAATTGTGTGTCTCCCTTGATTCTACAAAGGTGTCGAGCTGGACATACATGAGCCAATATTAGCTGCTGGGTCCTTTCAGACTTTTTAGCTTATTGGACTGTATCTGAGGAGAAATTAATCGTAAATCAGACATGAAGCTTAATAAAATTTGACTCCCACTGCTCTGTCTGGCTGCTCCCTCTTTTTCACATCACATAGTCTACTGTTGTATTATTGTAGCCTTACATGAAGCTTTCTGAGGCAGAACCAAGATCTTAAAAAGAATACTCCATAGTAGGGACCACCCCCCTGATTTGCTCATATAGAGAGACACCATATAACTATGCCAGTATTGGTGTTCAACTGTAATTGGCACAACATTGCAGGACAATATGAGAGTGGTTCACTCCCAATAATACTTCTCACTCATTAAACCAGACTAGCTTTCTCTTTGATGTCAACCTCCACCTTGCTAATGAAATACATGGGTTCTGGTTTCTATGTCCCAGAAATGCTTTTAATGTAATACTGAGGTTGGGTTAAGATGGAAAAACCTTCCACAGGGTCAGAAAAAAGGCCACTTGTCATTTGCGACATTTATCCAATGCCATAATCAGAGGATATCTGGATCAATACATGCATATATATATATATATATATATAGAGATAGAGAGAGAGAGAGATAACAGATACAACAAATTTACTCAAGTATAAAAACAGTTAGCTGCTACCTTGCACCACAGACAGATGTGCTTCATTGCTGTAGCTAGAGTTCAGTATGTTGGATGCCACACAACGATAAAATCCTTCATCCTTCTCCTGGACCCCTGATATCTGCAGGACTCCAGAGGGGAGGGTAAGAAACCTTAAGACAATAAATTAAAGAATTAAGTTTGTTCTCTATAGTTACCACACTGATTCTGGTCCTCTCATATTCATATGGCATGTCTGCTTCTCTAACTGCTAGCTGGTTGCTGGGATAAAGATGCAAGTATTCCTTAGAAACCAGTTAACAATATAGGTACAAATTGTTGAGCCCAGCTCATATCTGTAGAAAGTTTATAACCCTTGTAAAATGGTATTTTAATTTGTTTGAATTATTTGTTTTTTTAATCATTATTAGTGATGGGCAAATATGGGGCGTTTCGCAGAAATTTCTAGTAGAAACTGTGAAAAATTCACAAAAACACTGCCGTGTCTCCAAAAATGGACACCCACGTCCAAAAATGGATGCCCGTGTCCAAAACGAGACGCTGACGAATTTCGTGTTTCACGAATCGTGGGAATTAACCTCAAATTGCTGAAAAAAAGCTGATCAGTCATAACCTGGTCCTTGAAACATTCTCTTGTGTGGTGCAAATTTTGAAGCCAAGTATCATTTTATGAAGGTTGGAAGAGCAAATCAATGAGTCCACAATGAAATCTGCCATTCTACTGACATACCCACCTAGACTCAGCTGGAACCGAAGCCTGATCTTTTTGCCAGGTGATCTCAGGAGGTGGAAACCCGCTAAAGCCACACTCAAACCTTGCCATGCTGTTCAGCATCACAGTCTGAGATTCAGGCTGTTGGCGGAAAGAGGGAAGACCTGGAGGAGATATATTAAATATAAGTATTACATAGAGCAGTGGGCAAAAATAATACTCTCAAACCCCTTGGATGTTGCTCCCAGTGGCCTCAAACCAGGTGCTTATATTGGAGGCAAGTTTTGGTTGCATAAAAACCAGGTGTACTGCCAATAAGAGCCTCCTGTAGGCTGCCAGTCCACAAAAGCTACCAAATAGCCAACCACAATCCTTCTTTTGCAACACCCAGGAACATTTTTCATGCTTATGTTGCTCTCTAAATGTTTTTACATCTAAATGTTGTTCATGGGTATAAAAAAATGTTGGAGACCCCTAACATACAATAACACATTGCTCTGTTTCACTCTGGTTACTATAACTTTTTATCTCAAACTATTTTCAGCTCCCCTCCTCAGAAATAACACATAGACATAGAGAATGTTGTATGCTTAGCTGGGAGGTGATATAACAGAAGCCAAATAAAAATGAAATCAACATCACAGGGTGCAGTCAAGTATAGGAGAGGAGTATATTTCATAGCAAACAGAACAACAGACTGAGGGGCCGTGATCTTAAGATCTCAGTTTGGAAAGTAAAGGTCTGGAATTAATATGCACACATCTTTATTCAGCTGCAAGCACTGCAACGATATTTAAAGAAAGGGAACTTGATGCTTGCAACCACTCGGAAGGAATAAAGGTATCCTGGGAACACTGGCACACTGGACATTGTTTTTCATAAGCATATTCTTGAGGACTGAATAGGTCAAAACACCTGCAAACCCCTTATGCCAATGCACTATTCATTGAAACAAACAATAACAGATAATTAACCAGACTATGTGGGCCTGCCTTTTGTTCCCGTCACATTTCTTTATAAAAAGACAACCAGCTACAGCTAGAAAAATATTAAAGACTGAAAAAGTCCAGTTTATAATATTGTCTATATTTTACCAGCTATTAAACTTTCTATACGAAAACTGTAAAATTCTGTGCTTTATTAAAAAAAAAAAAAAAAAAAAAAAAAAAAAAAAAAAAAAAAAAAAAAAAAAAACAGGAAAGACCCACTGAACTGTTTGTTTCATGCAAACTCCAAAATCTGACCTGAGAGCTGAATTTACTTTCTATGGCAACGAGCTGGTTAATTGTTTTACGATTAAAACAGGATATATTATTTGTTATGCCAAACAAAGGGAAGCATTGGTACTTGCACAGAGAGACCATCTTCACCTGAGGAAGGCTGTCCTAGTCTTCCAACTCACAAAACGTTGGCTATTTTTTAAGCATAATAAAAAGAGAAACCTCTCATTTCTTCTTGTACAAATCATCAGACATTTAGGGGCAAGTTTACTATTATTCCCCCCAAAAAATTTGTTTCTACTCGATATTCGATTAGCATTCGATTTTCGAATGTTAATCGAATAGTTCTAGGCTACAAATCTATTCGATCAGTCGAATAAATCATTCGACTGAACAAATCATTCGATCATTCGAATGATTCGTATTATTCGAACGATCGAAGACTTCAATCGTACGAATCCTATTCGATCGGGACTTAGTCTCAGAAGCCTATGGGAGTGCTCCCATAGGCTTCTATTGCAATTCGGTAGGTCCAATCTGCCAAAGTAGGCAATCGAAACTTTAAAATTAAAATCCTTCGCTGGTCGAATGATCGAATATTCATTCATTCAACTCAATTCAAATTTATTCGATCGTTCGACCAGTCCCTATTCGATGATCGAATATGCCAAAATTAATATATTCGACCAAATATACGTTCGAAATTCAAAATTTCTAAATTCATTCGAACTTAGGGCCCCTTAGGGTAATTGCCTGTAATAAGGATCATGCAATGTTCCGTAGATAAGCTTGTGAGGCACCAGTGTCCTTATGATGGTTGTTTTGATTTCTATTAAAATACTGTAATGTAGAACCATTCCCTTTAGAAAGATGTATAGGGTAGCCTTATATGGAATATAAGAATGGGATATGTATTTAGGAGAACACTGCATAGTTTGGTGTTTGGAGGCCCTGCAAAAAGCAATATTTTATTGGTAAACAGAGTCAGCTTTTCCTTTCCTGCTGTGATCTTGGGATTGTATTGTCTAAGAACAACTGCAGGGAGTTCTAAATAACAAAGTAATGAGCTGAGAAAGTGGACACCCCTATTTGGTGCCTCATTTCAAAGAAATGCTGCTATACTGACAAGCTGGTAGGATCAGCGAGGCCCTAGCTTTAGCCCATGGATTGCATAATGTATTTATGAACTCCCTTATGAACCCACATGCAATGTGCAAAGCATCTGGTCCTAATCTAGTCTGTCAAGAGGAATAATGCAGACAGATTTTAACTAGGTAACAGGCTTCCCTAATGAGCAATGTATTTTGGGACAGCAGAGAATTTCCAGCTAAACATAATGTTTAAAGTGAATGCCCCCTTACCAGGAAATTCTATATCAGCTTCAGAAGCAGAAACACGTGTTATACCTCATTGCCCTTGTACATTACATATCAAGTTAAGCTGTATTGTGTTTATCTATGAAGGTGATCCCCAACCAGTAGCTCGCGAGCAACATGTAGCTCTCCAACCCCTTGGATGTTGCTCCCAGTGGCCTCAAAGCTGGTGTTTATTTTTCAATTCTAGGCTTGGAGGCAAGTTTTAGTTGCATAAAACCCAAGTGTATTGCCAAACAGAGCCCCTTGTACACTGCCAGTCTAAATAAGGGCTACCAAATGTCCAATCACAGCACTTATTTGGCACCCCAAGAACATTTTTCATACTAGTGTATCTCCCCAACTCCTTTAACTTCTGAATGTCGCTCACAGGTTCAAAAGGTTGGGGATCCCTGATCTATGATATGCCTGAATAAGTTCTCACTCTGTACTAGTTTCCAAAGCCTTTATTGCAGTGGTTTTCAGACTCTTTGGTTTCATCCCCTGCCACACACATTTATTGGCCCAACACTTGGTCAGGTGTCCTTAGCTCCCAACAAGGATACAGATATAAAACTTGATTGTATCAGTCACTCTCCAATAGCTCTTGATATGTAAAATTGAATAAACATTCACCCTCATATTCTAACTTCCATAGTCTAATTTCCCTTCAGGTTCCTGCACTCATCCATTAATTTGGGTCCAATACAAAGCCTTATTGTCACTTCCCCAACCATCCACCATGTTAACTAGCAAGGTCATTCTGAACCAAAACATTTCAATGTTCTTATCCTAGATTTTGCTCAATAACTCTGCAATGTGCTTGTAACTTTATAAACATAAACTAAAACTTTATAAACATAAACTAAAAATGCTGAAGATAAGAGCACCTAATACCTGCTTCTTTTGGGTTCTAGACACAGTAATCCCAAGAGCACATGCAAGGCAACGATACTGTATACTACTATTCTATAAAAAAAAAAACAATAGCTACCCATTACATGGAAGCACCCCCTCCATCAAGGCCTGGCTGAAGAATACAAACTGACATACAAGAGCAGAGGTTCCAAATTTGATAAGGTGCAGGAAAATACTCCAAAGAGGCCCTCCAACCATTGGACCCTTGAAATTGATAACTCCACACCCCTGGAGAAACCTTCAAGAAATGCTTGAATGTTAATTAGAGATGTATCTAACTATCTAACTCTGTGCAAACACTTTTGACAACATACCAACCTGATTGATGTCTATTGTTATAATATCTGGTTTAAAACATTTAAATTGACCTTTAAAATAAACGCTGAAGAGCAGTTTAGGCATGTCTTATGCAGGGTAGCAATGCAATAACTTTGGGGCCCCTGTTCAAAGAAAAAACAAACTATATCAATCGAGAAGGCTCAATATGTGCCCCTCTAGTTGTGGGGGAACCCTCAGTACCCCCTAACAGCCTTCCAGTTTATCAACAGCTGCAGGGTCTGCAGCTTGGACTTCCCTGTTTTATATGATATATAAAATGACAGCATATATGTTTATGTCTATATATATTATGGGGCAGATTCACTAAGATCCGAAAATTCGCCAGCGTAGGCTTCGCTAGTGTAAGCTGCACTTGGCCAGGCGAATTTTCGCCAGCGATACACAAATCCACTAAAGTGCGAATTTACACTCAGGTCGGTGAATGGTAGCGCAGTTGCGCTAGTTTTACTTCGCTAGGCAGAGCGCTCTTACGCCAGCGAAGCCTAATTTGAATACGGCGGGAACTTATAATAGAAGTATATGTTACAGCCACTACATTCCACTACACAAGCCCAGGAAACCTTTAATAAATTAAATAAAGTTTTCCTATTGCCCTACATGTGCCCCCTATATAGTTGTGTTGCCATATGTTAGGAAATGTAGGGGGGAAGGAGGGTAACCCTCCCAAAAAAATTATCAATCTTTTTCAGACTATCACCCTCCTATGCTAAAATACGCCAGCGTTTTTTTTGGACTTTTTTTTGGAATTTGACTTTTTTTTTTTCAACCTCCTATCTGTTGTAAGTCTATCTACTTCGCTAGCGAAAATTCGCCAGAGCTGGTGTTAGTGAATTTGCGAAGTTGCGAAATGACGTCACGCTGGCAAATTCGCGCTAGCGTTAGAAGCTTCGCGCTTTAGTCAATCTGCCCCATATGTCTTTTGCATTTTTATGTAGGCTTTCTTCCAATGGGCCTTCTTGGATACTGGTGGTTGAGTACATACCCTTTCTCCCCTAACCTAAAATATGCCCTTGGCTGCATGTCAACAGGTAAGGAAAATGAGTTTCAAGCTTGTTTATACAAAATAATGCATGGCTAGGAAAGGGGGTGTTGTGGGACCCACTTGCCAGTCTCACTGTGCGACTTCTGCCTGTCACAATCCCAACAGAGTCCTGGGCTGCACAGGAATATCTTCCCTCAATGTTCTCTCTTTCCATCTGCAATATGACCAGGGACCCATTGTGGAGGACTCTCAGGGCTTCATCTGTGTTTAGGTGAACCCCATCCTTCTTCCAGGTTACATTGTACGGCACCTCTCTGCTGCCCACCTCACAATGTAAGATGGCTTCCTGGTCTGGTAGGAGTACAGTGTGTGTCTGGCCGGGGCTGCAGCTGAGGTCCAGCCAGATGGTCTCCCCTGCAATAGGAAATGAACAGATCATTTAATAAGGAGTTGGTCTTCAAAGAGAGTAAGTAAGTGAAAAGTAAAGAAGGTGTTCATTTTCAGAAGTAAAAATTCCATTATCACAGAAACTGAAGTCCAACCCAAAATAGCTTGACACATGGCCTGCACAAATCTATTAGTCCCAAAGGTGGAAACATGATCCTGTATATACATAACACCTATAATAATGTTTTTAAATAACTGTTTAAAAGTACAGGGTTTCAGATTTAGATTGTCAGCCATTTAGGAACCAACATTCTTTATGTTCCACTAAACACTGCCTGCTGCCAGGTTCTAATTTAACACAGTACAGAGGTACAATTTAAGAAGTCTTCCAATAACTGGACTAGACCCTGTCTTTACTGGTGGTGCGGCTTAAAGCAATACTGTTTACTTTACAAACCAGTATTTAGCCTTTGGCTCACCAGTCCAATGTATGGACTATACCTCCCAATATCAGATGCCAGTTGATGTTGAACTGCTCCAGCTACCACATGTGCTTTCTCTGACTTCTATTGCTAACACTGATGCCTGAACAATCAAGAGATAAATCTGTTGGCTGCAATGGAACTATCAGATATTGCATGATTCCAAGAGATCTCCCAGTGGGCCCAGGTGGGCCATATAGTTTACCTAGTTAGTTGATCTAAAATCTGGCACTATGGCTCTCCTCCTGTACCTTAGGTTAGGTGACTGCAGGAGTCTCACAGTTGGACCTGTTGTTGAACTACAGTTTTGCCTTCACCTGAGCAGGACCACCACCAGGAACTCAATTAGCACTCTAGTGCCCTGTAGAAGCAGAACATTAGTGCTGACCCCTATAACTTACTGTATAGTTCTTGATATTGCATTGTGAGGCTGCGGAAACAATATGGCCTTGTTCATTGGTGCTTTTAAGGGCAATGGCACATTTATTACCTGTCCTGTGAGAGACAGATCACTGTAAAATACCTTGCCATCTAGTTCCTTTAAAATTGCCACATGTAAAAGACATTATATGGCGATTTGCTTCCAGTGGGATTAGGAATTTTCCACAGGGAACATATCTCTATATGTGTCATTGTGAAGAGGGGAAAAAAGGGGTCAAGAAACAGAAATGAAGGGTAGGTTTAGGAAGAGAGACAAATGCAGACAAAGTTTGAAAAATAGAAGAAGGCAGGATGGGGGTAAGAACAGTTGGGAGACTAGAAGGAGAAACTAGAGGAATACAACAAAGGGTGAATCATATGATAAAGGTAAGTGAAAGTCAGATCAGGAGATAACAAGGGAGCTGACTAGAGAACAACAGATTATGTTGCCACTATACGGAATAAAGGATAATAAAAGAATAGAGACAAGAGTGTGGTCAGTGGGCCCTGTACCTAATATGTCACTGCAACATCAGTTCAGTATTTAAATACAGCTGGGCAATACATTTGTAAAACTAACTATTAGATAACTATGAATTTATAATTTTTTTACTTTTGAAGCATGCAAGCTGGGGCCCTCCAGCAAGCACAGACAGCTGAATGATTTGAATGATTGTAGATTGGGGCCAGACCCCATACACACCATAACATGGTGTTTCAACTCATATTTATTGGCAGCAGTATCTCTGGATGCAGTTTATTATCTGGAAGACACACAAGGTCATGCTGGTTGCAAATCGTTTGCTCGCCTGATGACTCATCACCCTTTAAATATAATCCATTGAGCGCTGATCTGCAGGCAAGCAAATAGGGCCGGGAAATCACTTTTTTATATATTACTTGTACTAGAAAACCAGCACAAATCCCAAATGAATTCTTTGAGGGGAGATGCCTTACAATTACAAATTAGCATGATGCAGACAACCTACAGTTCTCCATGCTTGATTGTAGCTACCATCCGGTTACTAGAATAACAGAGCCTAGCAACCCAGCATATGTTTTAGAAAACCAGAGTGAAGGATGCAGATGAGAGGGTCTTAGCCTAATCAAATAAATCATCCTCTTTTCATTCAGTAGGGTGACTGCCCCTAGGGGCTCAAATCAGTGGAGCGTAGAGTGTTTTTTTTTTTGCTTTTCTGAATGAAATGTTGGTAGGGTTACAATTATGTTTTTTGTATTATTAGTTAAGGATTAATTAATGATGGCCCTGAATATGAATATATATATATATATATATAAAATATATATTTATATATAATATATATATGTTTCCTAAACACCTGTTCCTGGTTGACCCTAGTAATCATATGTATCTTACTTACAGTATAGGATTTATCCTTCTGGCTTCAACTCTGCTACTGTGAAAGTGTTAAAAGTGTAACGAACAAATCCATAGTGCAGACTGAGAATATAGCTGTTAATGGTCTCAGCGCTCTATACCCATCCAGAATCTCCTCCCAGCAGACATGGAATACTATGGGGACTGGGTACTTGGAGTTGTAGTTTAATATCTGGTGAGCTATAGAGATTTCATGGGAGTCAATAATCTGGTGTCTTGTCGGTTAATTGACACTGAGGAGGCGTAGATATTTCAAGCTGTAGTGTATCTCCATAATACTGTATATGATCTTCGTGGCAAAACTGATGCACAAGACATGTGCAAGGCAGCCATGGTAGTTATGATTTAAATAAATCATATAATATACCTCCCAACAATTAGAAGGAAGCATCTACGGTAACTTTTTTGTACCGTAGATGCCCTTTGAGCTGCAAGTCAGTTCCCCAAGATACCTGTTTATTTAAAATTGTTACAAAACTATCTAAGTGCACCCTGTCATATATTCTGGGCTCCTTGTCAAAATCCAATTTAGTTAGAAACATTGTATCTGATTCTGGCTGGTCAGTGCAGGAGATCAAAGAGAAAGTTGGGACATTTCAGTAACAATCCAGGACAGTTGGGAGGTACTGTATGTCTATAATAGTCACACATGCCATACACCTCATGTCATTATGGGCAGATCTTGTTATATGAATTTAAATGATAAATGCTGGGTTTTTAAAAAAAAAAATCATTTTCACTAGAATACCAGGCATTCCCTGCACTTTATTTATGCTTTTAGACTTGGTGCATGCACAGTACAGAACTTTTCCAAAGAATTCTGTAGAGTGTGTATATGCCCAGAACAGGGTATAACTGGGAAATAGGGGAAAGGTGAGGGATATATGCACTGCAGAAAACGTTCCCAGTCTGCTGTGTGTTTTGAAGAATGGGATCACTGGCCTGGGGTAAGAGGTAAACAATTCCATCTATAGAAATAAGTCAACTGGACTTGTTGTGTTTTTTTTTCTGTCAAGATGTTTCACCAGTCATCCTCAAAAGAGGTGTTAAAGTAGCCACATATGTAAAAATTAAAAAACCAAGGGGCAAATTGTCTAACGCGAGCGCTTATTCACCAGTGTGACATCATTTCGCAACTTCACCAATTTACTAACAGTGACCCTGGCGAAAATTCGCCAGCAAAGTAGATAGATTAGCACAACTTCGCACCCTTACGCCAGGTGAAGTTGCGCACTGACGAAGGGACGTAACTACACTAATTCACTAAATGCCCATTTTACTGAACATTACCTCTTGCGCTAGACTTTACTTCGACAGGTCAGACCTGGAGAAGTTCAATACAATAGATAGGATACAATAGATTTTAAGGGTGATAGTCTGAAAAATAGCGTACTTTTTTGGGGGGTTACCCTCCTTCCCCCCTACATTTCCTAACATATGGCAACACAACTATACAGGGGGCACATGTTTAGGGCAATAGGACAACTTTTAAGGTTTCCTGGGCTTGTGTAGTGGAATGTAGTGGCTGTAATATATACTCCAATTTTAACTTCGCGCCGTATGCAAATTATGCTTTGCTAGCGTAAATGCGCTTTGCCTGGCGAAGTAATGGTAGCACAACTTCGCTAACGTTCGCCACCCTGAGCACAAATTCACGTTTTAGTGAATTAGCGGCGGTTGGAAAATTTGCCTGGCGAGGTCTTCGCTAGCGCATTTTCGCTGCTTAGTGAATTTGCCCCCAAGTTTGAATAGAAGCAGGGGCCGAGACATCTTTTGTCTGCCACACACAATGCTGTTTTGGCCCCTCTCCCTGGAAGGTTTAATAACACGTCAAAGCTCCAATTTTGCTAATACAATCAACACATAACTTCATGACATCACTGCGGATTATAATAAATAGATTATGCTGATGAATATGAAGATTTTAATGCATCCAGGTCATGGTATATCTGATATAAGTAATTCTAAAACAACTGGACTTGCTGAGTAATTATTGAAGACTTTCACTACTCATCCGAGCAGCTTCTTCAGTTCATGTGCTGAGTGCTGATTGGAACAACATTCCAGAGGATATATTCTCGAAGGAAGATCCTATTTACAAGTTATTCTGAATTGAGAAAGCCAGTTGGATGACTGGTGAAACGTCTTCAAGGAAAGAAAAAAAAAACACAGAAAGTCCAGTTGATTTGACTTATTTCTACAGACATACCATGACCTGGATGAATGAGAATCTTCACAAATGTAAACAATTACTGTACAGTCATTTGAAGGAACCTTGTAGTGACTAAGGCTTTGCCTTGTCCTTTAAAGTGAAATAGTGTATAAGGGGGGCTTTAAGCAGACATTAAATATATTTCTTAACTTTTGTACATAAGAAATTGTTATAAATGTGTTGGTTCTACTGCACCATCCTCTACGTAAACATCTTTTGACTGTATGACCTGATCATATTTTTCATAAACATCAATTTGACTGAAATGAATTTAAACTGCCACCGATGTGGATGAATTGTCATTTTAGGCAATCTCATTTATAATTAATTGTTTTTAGCTCTTATTTATTTTCCGGCCGGCCAGTTTTTTTTTTTATAGTTTAGCTGATTAAGCGTTGTTGTAAAGGGCAATAAAAAAAAAATCTATATTTAAAGTGATTGGATTCATTTATCTTGGTTTTGGGATTTAAGAACTCCCCCTAGGTGCCTTCTAAAATACTATAGTTTTAGCGATCATTTATACATTTTAGATTGGCTGTGACCTGCATTTGGGATTTAAAAATAGGCAGCTATTTATACTCTTCATGGGGGGAAAATATAAAAAATTCTTACTGGAGAAGGACCTAGAAGTATTTAGCTACACTGCCAGTCAGCTGTAACTAGGACTAGCAAGAAATTAAAGGGTCCATGTCATGATCTTTATGGTGTAGTTTTTATTTCTAATAATTCACTCTACAATATAAAATTTCATTCTTGAACTAATAAGTGTATTTTTTTTAAGTTGTAATATTAGTATGTAAGCAGCCATCGCTGGTCATTTTGCGAGGTCATGTGCTTTCAGAAAGAGCCAGCACTTCACAACTGCTGTCACGGTCGGCACCCAAACCAGAACAGATGCCAAGCACCCTGGTCTCAGCTCGTGCTTCACCAGTAGTGTGACCGCCTTTGGCCTTGGGAGGAGCCCTCAGCTACTCAGATGCCACCTGGACTTAATGAGAGGTGCAAGGCGAAAGTTCTGACTAGCAAGGGGCACGACTGTTAAGCAAAAGTCTTTGGGCAGAAGGTCACTGCACTGGACGGAGGCAGATAACGTAGACAGATCAGGCCGGGTCAGGACAGGCGGAACACAGACAGAGTCAGACAGGCCAAGATCAAAAACCAGGAAGACTATCAGTGGGATCAGGCAGGATCGGAAGTCAGATAACAGGCAAGGGTCAAACCAGGAGATCAGAATAGTCAGGCAGGCAGGGTTAGAATAGTCAGGTCACAAGCTGAGGTCAGGATCACAGAAGTCAGGAGTAGTCAGTAGCAGGCAGGGGTCACAACAGAAATCAAGAGGTCTCAGAGACAAAATAGCTAGGCAACAGGCACAGGAACAAAACCTCTAATGGGCAGTGAATTTGCAGAAAAAGTCCCTTTAAATACGACGCCATTGCGCGCTGACGTCATTACGTCAGCGAGCCTGCGCTTTAACACTACCTGGAACTTAGTGCACGCGTCTTAGAGAAGCCGGCACAGGAGCAGGAGCAGCGGGCGTCCATGACGAAGGAGCAGGAGCAGGACCCCGCTGCCCGCTAGATCACCAGGGTGAGTCCTTACAACTGCTTTATGACAGGCTATTGTTTCTCCTACTGAAGGAGTCACAGTGGGACCTGGATTTTACTATTGAGTACTGTTCTTAGAGCTACAAAGGAGCTGTTATCTTGTGTTAGGGAGCTGCTATCTGGTTACCTTCCCATTGTTCTGTTGATAGGCTGCTGGGTGGGGTGATATCACTCAAATTTGCAGTACAGCAGTAAAGAGTGACTGAAGTTTATCAGAACACAAGTCACATGACTGAGGGCACCTGGGAAACTGACTAGTCTATGTCAGATTTCAAATTTAAATATTAAAAAAATCAGTTTTCTCTTTTGAAAGATGGATTTCAGTACATGTTTTCCCATAACAGTATCCCTTTAAGGATCAGTTATGCACTCACCGGTGGGCACAGTGGAGAGCTAATGCTACCACTCCCTAAACGCAACTTGCACCTGTACAGTTGCATCCCTTTTTGCCATATGAAGCGTAGTTGCAGAGGAGAGAACTGACAATATTAAAAGAGAGAGTCCAGATAACAACAACCAACCAGATGGAACACGTATGGAAGATCTCAGTTTAGAAGAAAGGCTGTACAAGTAGGGTTGCCACCTGGCCGGTATTTTACTGGCCTGGCCTGTAAAAATGATGCTTGATGCCAATGTTATTAAAGGAAAAGTAAATGTTTTTCTTTTTCTTTCTGTAAATTTGCTCTAAACAGCCCCCCAGATTAATGTACCTTAGTCCCTGCTGCAAGTCTGCTCTGGTTTCTGTGTTATCAGCAGCTTCTTTCCCTTCTTCCTGGTGCAGAGTGAAGCCCATCCCCTTAGTTTACTGAGCAGTCCATTTGCTGCTGTTCCACAATAGAGAGGAAGAGGGAGCCAGTGTTTCATTAGTAAGCTAGTTTCCCCAAGCAAAAGCTGCTACACACACTGCTCTCTGCTATGTCACATTATGCAAATGATCTCCAAGACTAGTCTGAGAGATAAGGTCAGCTCAGAAAGCTAAGGGGCTGGGCTTCACTCTGCACCAGGAAGAAGGTGAATCAAGCTGCTGATAACACAGAAACCAGAGCAGACTTGCAGCAGGGACTAAGGTACATTAATTTGAGGGGCTGTTTAGAGCAAATTTAGAGATAGAAAAAAAAAACGTTTACTTGTTCTTTAATATGAAAAAACTGTGAGAATATAGGAAGCCCGGTATTTTTTTGCAGAAAAGGTGGCAACCCTATGTACTGAGCTGAGTTTGTTCACACAGTAGAAGACACGTTTGAAACATGTACAATACAATGTATAAATATATCTGTGGACCAGGCAATAATAAACTCTCTGGTGCCTTGTTCAGTGTCCGCTCTCTAGGTAATCCCTTGAGATAAGAAGCAAGCAGGTTTCACCTTGAGGTGTGAAAAGGGTTTTTCTTGTAGTGAAAAAGCTATGGAATTCTCTCCACGACTTCTCTCACTATAAGAAAAGCCCTTTTGCACCTCCAGGTGATACCTGTTTTCTTGTAGAATCAGTTATTATGGTGGATTCATCACATCATTTCAGTGAAGGTTTGGATGCCTGTTTAGCAAGAGAGAAAATACAAGGCTTCTGGTATTAGAGTCAGACTACATGATTGATCTAGGCAGGGACTCGTTCACTTGCTGTTTCAGAGTCAGGATTAGTGATGAGGGAATCTTTTCCATTTCGACTTCCCAAAAAATTCCAGAAACTGCAAATGGATGGCAAAATTCTTTTTATGCATGACAATTTTTTACACATGAGACATTAAAGTCAATGGGTGTTTTTTATGGCAACTTTTTTGTCCAAATGCATTAAAGTCAATGGGCCTTTTTCTTATGATGACTTTTTTGTACAAACGCAATGGAAGTTTTTTATTACGGTGACTTTATTGTCCAAATGCATTTAAGTCAATGGGCATTTTTTCTTATGACGACTTTATTTGGGCGACAATTTTGTCTTGGCGACAGTTTTGTCTCGGCTACTTTTCTGCTGCAGACATTTGCTGTAGTTTTGTGAAAAAAACTGCAGATGCCGAAATGCGGAACCATGGCTGGTGAAAAAATTCAATTCACTTGTCACTAAGGATGGAAATTAGGGAACAACTTTAGGGGTCTGGCCTTCTGAATCTAGGGGAGAGTTCATGTATCCTGTAGGATATATGTTTTTGGAAAAGATTAGACTTGATGGGCAGGAACCTTTTTCAACATAAACAATTACATAATTAGTTAACCAACTGCAGAAATATCTTGTGGATTCCTAAGAAACAGTGAACCCCTGCCTATGAATTTATACTGTATAACACTTGCATTGTCCATTGTAGCCATGTTGCTGTCAAGCTACAGTAGATGTTGCCCTTCTGCTCTTGAACCTAAAGTCCCCCATACACGGGCCGATAAAAGCTGCTGACAGCCCGAGTAGGCAGCTTATTGGTCCTTGGGTGGGGCCATCCGATGGGCTTCCCCGATCGATATCTGGCCGAAAGTCAGCCAGACCTTGATTGGGCAGGTTAAAAAATCCTGTTGGATCACAGCCGCCTCTGTGCGTGTATGCGGGTCTGTGATCCGACCACCCGCTTTGGATCCATTATGATCCGATTGTTGGGCCCTAGGGATCAGCCCAATATCGGCCACTTCATTATAGGCATATCGGGGAGAGATGCGCTCGTTTGGTGACATCGCCAAATGAGTAGATCTCTGCGTCTATGGCCACCTTAATGCCTGTATTTAAATTATATTACCATATCAGAAGTGGGGAAATTATTTTCTCAAGATGTATGTCAATAAGGATCCATACTCCAGACAGTCATTCTGTCACTAATTAATTACAGAATCCAATAACTGCACTGAACCATTTTAAGTAGGGAGTGAAATGTTGTTGTGGTTGGTAGAAGATTACCTCTGTAGACATTGTTTTCTTTCTATGAACTCTTAGTGGCTGTTCCTGCTTCAGCTTTTCTCATGGCCAGTAAAGTACAAAAAGTGACCCAAATGCTACTGGGGGTTCCTAGAATAATATAATTTCTGCTAGTGGAGTTGTCTGATGCACAACTACAATATATAACATGATCATCTTCCCATACCAGTATCAGTTTACCCAGTACAGGTATGGGAACTGTTATCCAGAATGCATGGGACCTGGGTTTTCCAGAAAAGGAATGCTTCCATAATTTTGATCTCCTTAGTTTAAGAGCTCCTACACACAGGCGTTTTTGTCTGAGCTCCCCTGCATTGTGATTTCTTCCATTCAGCCTCAGGGGAGCGCAGGAGTAGACGCACTCAATGATTGTGAAGGAGGCTGTACACAGACGCATGTATGCGCCAAATGCAGTTTGGGATGCAGCTTGTTGCATTTTACCTGCGTTCGATGCTTACATGCATCTGTGTGAGTACAGACCTCTTCACAGTCATTGAGTACATCTACTCCTGTGCTCCCCTGGAGCTCAATGGAAGAAATCGCAATACAGGGGAGCACAGCCAAAAACGCCTGTGTGTAAGAGCGTAAGTCAACTAAAATATCATATAAATATTAATTAAACCCAATAGGATTGTTTTGCCTCCAATAAGGAATAATTATATCTTAATTGGGATCAAATACAAGCTACTGTTTTACTGATACAAAGAAAAAGGAAATCATGTTAAAAAATCGGAATTATCTTATTAAAATGGAGTCTATAGCAGATGGCCATGCCATAACCCGGAACTTTATGGATAACAGGTCCTATACCTTTACTTTCCACCAATGAAAACAAATGAGGGCCTTTCTTCAGATGAAAACACCCCAGTCAGGCAACCCACACAATCTGTAGCTTCGTAATTAAGAAACAAATGAAAAATTAAAAATGAATAAGGATAAGGAATGCTATGTGTAGTCACTATTTCTGCTGGAGACACAAAGCATAGACCTTGATAAACTTATTAGGAAAATACAAAGGCAAAATATTGAATGAAGGATGTGACACTGGGGGCCATCTCCTACCATGTTTATCATGACACATAAACCCTCTGTTATAATGCAGGGGTATATACAACAACAAATGTTAAAATAACACAGAATGGTCTGGAGCGGAATTCCTGGACTAGGGTGCAACTGCATTTGGATGCACTCATAAAGAGTAGCGATGCCAGGAACTCAATCTGTCCTGCCACTTGGGAACATTACATGACTGAAGCAATATATTGTTAGATAGCACTGATTTACTTACACAAAATAAATTTAGCCTCGGAATAGCAAGATTTATAGCTTGTCTATGGAGCAAATGGGTTACCAGGATAGCAATGTAAAGAGGCCACTGAAGGTCATTTGTAAGTGTATAAATATGGGGAACTCAAAGATGAATCACATGGTCCTCAAAGAGATATTTATTGCACCCAGTCTGTAGAGAGTGTGCACCTGCTTTAATTATACTAGAATATACGTTGGCTCCAGGAGGTTTATGAACCTCCATTTTCAAACAATGGTATATAGTCTCCTTAGGATTGAAATGTAGCTAGTGGTGCTTTTGAGGTATTTAATTGCATTTGCACCCAACATATATAGCCAGATAGCTTTTTGTTGGTCTTGCCTAACGACTAAAGCTTTAGACCATTTCCCCAAATCATAGCTAGATCACTCAAGTTTTCTGGCAAAATGCAGATGTGCTGTCACATGGTGGTTTTAGAGTAGTGGCTTCTTCTGTGTCACATACTATTATTATTTTATTATTAACATGTATTTATATAGAGCCAACATATTTCACAGCCCTGAAAAAGTATATGTGTTTACATGAATAAATAACATGAAATATATACATAGAACATATGGAGTTACATATATCACAACGGATATTGGTACAAAAGGTAAGGAAGCCTTATGCAAAAAGAGCTTACAATCTAAAGGGAAGGGAAGAATACACAAGGTGAGGGAGTGGGCAAGAATTAAGTGGGTGAGAGATGTGATACTGCATTTGGTAGTTAAAAAGAGTGAGGGTAGGCTTCTCTACATAAGTGCGTTTTAAGAGATCTTGTGAAAGCAGAAAGGTTGGGAGAAAGTCAGACAGACCATGGGAGAGAATTCCAGACAAGTCTTGAATGCTGGGCCAGATTTACCTGGCAGGCGCCCCTAGGCCCGCTGTCATTTGTCGCTAGGGTTGCCACCCTGGCCTAGCCGGTAAAACACCAGCAAAGGCAGGGGCCGGTATTACAAATTTACCGGCAATGTAGCTGCCGGTAAATTTGTAATACCACTTAAAAAAGGCCCTTACTCTGCCTTAGTTCCAGTTAAAATTTACCTTTCTCGCAGTCTTCAGCCGATCGTTGGATGTGGCTCCGCCCCTTTGACGGCACTCCCCGCCCACTTTGACGTCACCCCCGCCCCTTTGTGACTCCGCCCCCCGCCTGCCGGTAAAAATTTTTACCAAAGGTGGCAACCCTATTTGTCGCCCCTGTCCCCTCCCTTTACTTGCTCAAATTTTCATCATCAGGACGGAGCAATGGGAATTGGCACACAGGAAATTTAAATTTCTGAACCAATGTGGGTGTGGTTGGGCAGCATGCCGCCCCCTAACATCCTGCAGCCCTAGGCCCGGGCCTAGGAGGCCTCTCCACAAATCCGGGCCTGCTTGGATGTGAGGAGGTAATGAGAGAAGAGTTGAGTAGCAGGTCAGTAGAGGAGCGTTGTAAGCAGTTGGGTGAGTATATAGAGATGAGTTCAGAGATGTAGGGTGAGGCAGAGCTATGAAGTGCATTCAATGAAATGGTACAGCTATGGGATCTATTATCCAGAATGCTTTGGACCTGGGGTTTTCCGTATAAGGGATCTTTCCATAAATTGGATCTCCATACCTTACGTCTTCTAAAAAGCATTTAAACATTAAATATGGCCAATAGTATTGACTTGCTTCTAATAAGGATACATTGTAGCTTACTTGTGATCAAGTACAGGCTACTGTTTTATTATTACAGAGAAAAGGGAAATAATTTTTAAAAATTCGAGTTGTTTGATTATAATGGAGTCTTCAGGAGAGGGCCTCCAATAATTTGGAGCTCTCTGTATAACAGGTTTCCAGATAACGGATCCCATACCTGTACATATAAAAATACTGTTTAAATGCTTATTCTTCTGGGTGCAAAGGAGTTTCTTCACTTTGCCTCAGAATAACACTGCAGTTAAAATGTTTGGACCAGTTCTTGTACCCAGGGCCGACAATCACGGGGGGACAAGTGTCCCGGGCCTGGGGCTGAATGGGGGCCCAGCAGTGCTGCAAGAGCCAGGCCCCCCTTTGCGAGCGCAGAAGTGTGCACTCCTTACGAAGTCCTGAGGCAGAATGCGGAAGTGCCGAACATATACGAAGAACCAAAGTCACGAAAACTACTGACACCAATGTGGGTTTTTTTTAATCCCCTGGCCACCAATGTTTTATTTTAATACTCTATAGGCCCCTGCCATATTTTATGGGGCCCGAATTTTTTTTTTTAACTTGTAAGGGGGTCCTTGGCAACAAAGTTTTAAAAAAAAATATTTTCTGCAGTCCCAATTTTTATTTAACTTGTAAGGGGACCCTGGTTTTTAACTTGTAAGGCGGCCCTGGCGCCAAGGTTTTTTTTAACTTACATGGGGTCCCTGGTCACCAATTATTTTCTTTGAACTTGTCGAAGGGCCCTGACCACCAATTTTTTTATGAAAAACCTTTTATGAGGGGCCCTGGCACCAATGATTTTTATAAAGCAGCCCTGGGGGGTTAATTTTTTAGCGCTGATGTCTGTGTGATCTTTTAACGTTGATGTTGAGTGGGCGGGGATGATGGGCGGGTCCTGGGTGGGCAGGGCCCCCAAATTTTGTTGTGCAGGGCCCGGGGATTTCTAATGGCGGCCCTGCTTGTACCACACTTAAGAGAGCAAAGTGTTTAAGTAATACAGGGGTGTGTAGGAGGCCCCATATCTCTTTATTTAATAGTGCTGGTGCAGATGGCCTGTGTCTTGTTAGTATAATGCCTGAACAGGAGTTGTTATTATCCTTTACCAGTGAATGGTTAATTGAACAATGAAGTATTCTCTATTATACAAGCCAGTGATTTGAGACTGGAGTATAGAACGTTTTCATGTTGGAACATGTTTAACAGATCTGTTGCCCTTTATCACAAACAGCTCTGATTTATTGCACAGACCATATTGTAACAATTACACATTATCATCTACAATATTTTTAGTCTCCAAACCACTCAAGCATAAACCAGTGAATGACAAAGCCTGCCCTCCCCAGACAGATGAAATCTGGTACTGACAACTGCATATATGCCTTTGTGACACTATTTATTTACATACCGGTACTGGAATGTCAGCGCTTTAGTGTTCCTATATAAACAACAGATTTTGTATTGTTTGCGCAGCCACAGCAAAGCTTTCTTATCTCCTCTACAGTCCTGCATACCTCTCAACATTTCGGGAAAAAGAAATGCCCATTTTTTTTGGCCACACCCCCTAATTACCATGTTCATTTTACAAAACTTGGCAGGTTATGAAAGTTTGAACATATTTCTGTGTGTTTTTTTTTGTGTTTTTACAGTTTTGCTAATGAAGGTGAATTGCTCTTTAAACTGCACAGTTCCCCCCAAGAGACTTGCGTATCTTTAATAGCTACAATTGCTTCCTTGCTTATCTTAAATTGTTACAAAAGCATCCCCTGGCACATATTCTGGGCTCTCTGCTAAAAACCAATTAAGTAAAAAAAACTTTGTACCTTTTCGGGCTGTACAGTGCAGGGGATCGAAGAGAAAGTCTGGACATTTCAGTAACGATCTGGGACTATCAAAATCGTGACTGTCCTATGACAAACGTGACAGTTGGGAGGTATGGGGGCCAAATGAGTTCCAGGCACCTCCAGCCAGCAATGCAGCAATACTCTTCTCATTCAGTCGGATGAAACTCGGGTTAATGGTCACATCGTGAATCATGATAATGCATTTTACTACTCCAGTTGTAATTCAGGGCTGTATTTTTATCCTGTATTGCCCAAGGCACCAGATTCAAGGCACGGCCCATGGGTGTCTCACACACACACACGGTGCCTATATTACATATACACACACAGTTTACAGATAGCCCACAGAATTTACAGTGGATTTTGGCCCAAACAAATTCAAACTTTTGTAATTTTGGGGCAAAATCGATAAAAAGGTTGTGAGCTTGGCATGGGATGCAGATACAAGCTGGTAAATATGGTGGGGTCTACACACTCTCACACGAGTCTCTAGCATGAGTTTCACAAGTATGACATCCCCAATCCCCAATTACACAATAAATACATGTTACACAAGTATGTGTAGTAGCATAAAGAGTGAAAAAAAGGAATACAAATATTATAAAAAGCAATTCTCCATAGGCTGCATTATTAACTCAAAGCAAAACTCATGAGAAAGAAATGCAGGCCTATAGCTTTTTAGAGTTCTCTGCAGAAATAATGTTCCATCTGAGAAGATAATGTGCCATGGATTCTTTCTGACTGCATTAATTGCTTTATGCAATTAAACTGGGCGTATAAATGTCAATTATAGAGAAATCACAGCCTCTGCATATAAAGACAATTAAGAAAATACAAGGCAGCTGGCACCGTGCTGAGCAGGAATAATAGGAAAAGCTGAACTAAACCCACTCGGTTGAACCTATGCCTTTCAGCCCCTAGCAGCAAAAGGATCTGCCTATGTATAATACAAATAAGGTAAGGTGCTATGATGCAGGTAAAAGTCACCATATTATAGATGTGGTCCAGGAGTCCCATCCCAGACCTTCAGCACAGGTAAGCGGAAAACAATCAAAAACAAAAATGAGTAAATCCATATAATTATATCATGAACATTTCAGAAGCCTTACACCAAGGTGCAATTAATCATTGACTCTGGATCTGCCTACTAATTATGCTTAATATGTGGGAAAGTAGGTGTAGGGATGTAAGGAGTTAAACATTCGTGCTTTGAGGAAGTGTCGCTTACGCCCTGTGGGAAGAGAGGTGTTTTCAATAGGCCAAGGGGTAGTGTTCCCTGATATATAATCAGGCGTTAAGCTTCTAATTGGACTGAATGAAAAGTTGCGAGTAAGAACTACATTGGATCCAACATGACACAAGTGTCGATCCGATAAGAATCTCTTGTGTAGTTCTGCCCTAAGGGCTAGGGCAGACGGGGAGATTCGGGGGCATTTTGTCGCCTGGCGACTTCTCGCCGTGACTTGTAGCCCCCGAACCTCCCCGAATAGCCAAGTCCTGGGGCGCACCGGCATTACTTGAAAACGCCGGCGCCTATTCAGACGGAGCGGCGCGATTTTTGAAATCGATCCAAATTGCCTCGCGAGTCAATTTGGAGCGATTTCAAAAATTGCGCCGCTCCGTCTAAATAGGCGCCGGCATTTTCAAGCAACGCCGGTGTGCCCTAGGACTTGGCTATTCGGGGAGGTTCGGGGGCTACAAGTCGCGGCGAGAAGTCGCCAGGCGACAAAATGCCCCCGAATCTCCCCGTCTGGCCAAATGGTTTTGACTCATAGTAAGTTAGGCTGAAAAAAGACACACGTCCATCAAGTTCAACCTTTTAACATTTTTTTTACCTGCCTAACTGCTAGTTGATCCAGAGGAAGTAAAAAAACCCATCTGAAGCCTCTCCTATTTGCCTCAGAGGGGGGAAAAATTCCTTCCTGACTCCAAAATGGACCAGTCCCTGGATCAACTTGTACTATGAGCTATCTTCTATAACCCTGTATTGACTCACTTGTACTATGAGCTATCTTCTATAACCCTGTATTCCCTCACTTGCTAAAAAGCCATCCAACCCCTTCTTAAAGCTATCTAATGTATCAGCATGTACAACAGTTTCAAGGAGAGATTTCCACATCTTCACAGCTCTCACTGTAAAATAACCCCTTCCAAATATTTAGGTGGAACCTCTTTTCTTCTAATCGGAATGGGTGAGCTTGTGTCAGCTGGAAAGATCTACTGGTGACTCCACTTTAGAAGACGTTAGGGCTACTGTCACCTCCTGACCAGGCAGTAGCTCCAGTGTTCCCTTAATAGGAGCCTCACACTTGTGCCTAAATAATCGGCTACAGGCGTCACTGAAAATATCAACAAGCTGGCTTTTGCATAATTGCAACCAATTTGCAATAAAATGCAATTTGCTGAAATTTCAGTAGGCGCGACATACCGTGCCAAACTCATCGCTCCCTGCCTACTGCAATGATACTGGAATTGTGGGGGAAAATGCAACTTGGTGATTGTGCTCAAAATTGCACTTTGCTCCCGGCATTTGTGGACGTAGGCAAAATGGGGATATTAACAACTAGAGTTAAAGTTTGATAAAGTGAACTTATTGTACTTAGAGATCACAAATAAACATGGTACTTATTGTCTTGGCCAGACCCGATTAACTGCAACGGTGCAGAGCAATGTCAGCAGCTGCAAAAGCCAACAATATATCACAATCCAACACAATGTGCTTTTGTGCTTTAGGTTCTGATAGCTATTAATGAGCAGGGAAATTAGAGATGGGCAGCTATAATGAACGACTCTCAGTACTGACCCCTGAAGAAGAGGATCTTAAGAGGGAAATTATAACTATATATATATACAGTATATCCATTCATGGTTACTACAGGAATGCTCTGAGCAGTCTTTCACTCAGATATAAGAACACTGAATAACCACAGTTAGAAGATTTTATTTTTTACTAGCGTAGTTACTAAAGTGCCAATTATTGGAGGGACTCGAGAGAATGTCCATCATCACAGCTACCCCTACATCTAGAAATACAGGGGAAGATGAGCGAGACATGAATGAGAGGTGTTTCAACAAGGGTAACACAGTACCAATACTCTAAGGCTATGGTCAGACAAGGCATATGTATCTAGGCTTGGGAACTGCAGGTTTGACCCCACACATCTGGTGACCTGAGCATGTTCACAGTGCCTAGCACAAGAATATCCGCTGCATTATCTATAATTTCCAACACTACGCGTGTCATAGTATTTGTATGGAACAGAAGGGTCATTTAAAGGGGGGGCGTCACCTTTAAAAGATCTTTTAGTTTGCATTATAGAGTGATATTCTGAGACAATTTGCATTTGGTTTTCATTATTTACTATTTATGGTTATTGAATTACTTAGCTTTTTATACAGCAGCTCTCCAGTTTTTAATTTCAGCAATCTGGTTACTAGAATCCAAATTACCCTAGCAAACATGCATTCATTTGAATAAGAGACTAGAATATAAATGGGAGAGGCCTAAATAGAAAGAGGAGTAATAAAAAAGTGGCAATAACAATACATTTGTAGCCTTACAGATCATTTGTTTTTAGATGGTGTCAGTGACCCCCCATTTGAAAGCTGGAAAGATTCAGAAGGCAAACTATAAAAAAAAGAAAAAAATTAAGACCAGCTGAAAAGTTGCTTAGAATTGGCCATTCTATAAAATAATAAAAGATAACTTAAAGGTGAACCACCCATTTAAGTGACAAACTAGGTGAGAGTAGTAGAGAGAGAGCGCGAGCGAGCAAGATCAGAGAAGAGTCCCCAATTTAAAGAGGTAGGTGGGCAGTAGAATTCCAAGTGAGGCAATTGCTATGAGACCCTAAGACATCCCAAGGCACCAAGATGGTGAGAACCTTATAAGGCAATTTATTCAGTGCTTCTGTGGCATCAGAATTCAAAAGGGGTTATAATTAGTGATGGCCGAATTTATTCGCCTGGGTCGAATTCACGGTGAATTCCCGCGATTTGCCACTGGCGAATAAAATCGCAAAATGCCAGGAAAAATTCACCTGGCCACTGTGCGCCGGCATCCAAAAACTGATGCCTATGTCCAAAAACAAACGCCTGCGTCCAAAACGAGACGAGTTTCTTTGCCGTTTTGCGAATTTCCTGAGAAATTCACGAACAGTACCTCTCTATGCATCTGTGTGATCTATTTGTCTGTCTGTCTTTTTATCTATATATACTGAGATTTACAGATACAGAAGTTACAGGTAATAAGGACCTACAATTGTAGGGAAATAGATACTGTTCTTGAGCTAAAGCCATTTTAGTGTTGTTCTAAATATATAATATATATATATATAACATATTTTAAATTTAGGGGCATAACTACAGAGGAAGCAGACCCTGTGGTTGCAGGGGGCCCAGGAGTGTAGGGGGCCCAGCGAGGCACTAATTAATTAGCAATTTAAATATTTCTTGGTAGAACAGACCAACTTATCAATATTTTGGGGGCCCTAAACTGAATTTGTTGTGGGGCCCAGTATCTAGTTATGCCACTGGTTAAAATGCTCTGAAAGATAGACAGAAGAGCATTAGGAGTTAAAATTTAACAAAAGCAGCCATACATTCAAATAAACTCAAAATCAACTCCCATTGTCATAGTTTTTGCTGAGGGTCAAGTAACAAGGTTGAATAAGTATATGTATAATATCTATATATATATATATATATATATATATATATATATATATATATATATATATATATATATATATATATAGCATTCAAAAAGACCAGCAAAACTGGGAGTTTAGTGAAACAGACAATTTTGTAACTGTTAGACTAAACTCCCAGTATTGCTGGTCTTTTTGAATTCTACATACATTTTCGTGCACCTGGGTATTTAACAGTTAAAGCGGTGTGCCACCCCATGGCCTATGTATATATATATATATATATGTGTGTGTGTGTGTAATATTTTTTCAAAAAGCAAATACTTTATTGATGCCAATATTTTTCTACCCCCTGTGGAGTCCTTTCTCAAGACCTACAAACAGTAACGGATAATCCCACACCCACAAGTACACCAGTGACACCAAAACCATAACATTATTGTAAAAAAAAGGACACCAAAGCGGACAAAGAAATAATAGAAAAAAAGAGCATACCACAGGAAAAAAACTATATCTCTGGAGATGTTGCCCATGCCAACCAATCAGATATTTGGTTTTGATTTCTAAAGGTGGCCATACACGGGCCCATAAAAGCTGCCGACAGACTGAGTCGGCAGTTTAACGGCCCGTGAGTGGGGCCCTCTGACGGACTTCCCAGCCAGATGTCAATTGGGCAGGATTAAAAATTCAGTCGGATTGCGGCCGCATCTGTGCGTTGAAGCGGTCCCGCGATCCGACCGCCCATATGCGCGTCATTCTCATCCGATCGTTGGGCCCTAGGGCCCACGATCGGATCAGCCTGATATCGCCTGCCTCAAGGTGGGCATATCGGAGAGAGATCTGCTTGTTTGGTGATGTTGCCAAACGAGTGGATCTCTCAGTGTATGGTCAGCTCAACTTGTAGATGACTGTTTAAATCTAATTGTTGATTGGTTGCCATGGGCAATATCTCCAAGATATCTCCAGAGATATTTATCTCCAATGTAAGTAAACATGCCCCTTGGTTTCTTCTGGAGGCCCTCTTCATTTGTTTGACAACTACCCCAGTCAACCTTTTCTGCTGGGTCAGACCGGCCAAGACCCACTCCCCTGATCTGCCCTGATCTGCCGCCTCCAAAAGAAAACATAGATGTGTTTCTCAGCATGCGCTGGTGTTTGCACATGCACACAGAGGCCTCAAAATTTGGAACCCCGTGGGCCCTAGTGATGTGCGGGCCGGCCCGATACCCATGGGTTACCTGCGGGTCGGACAGGTTCAGGCTGACCTTGCACTCTTCTTTGCAGGTGGTGGATGGGTGAGGGTTGAACTCTTCTCCTGCTCTCCCGCCACCTTGAAATGCTGGCTTCCGACTTCCGGGCTTGTCCTTTATAGATGCTGCACCTACTTGCCCTTCCCCATTTGTGACATAAAGGGGGGGGGGTGGCAGGTCTATAAAAGCGACCCAGAAGTCGGATGCTGGCAGGGCCCGCTAAGTAGGGTCGGGTTAGGGTTGGGTTAGGGTGCAGGTGTGAACCACATATCCCTAGTGAGCCCCAATGCTCCAATCCAACCCTGCTTTTCATGGGTCCATTTCATGGTTCCTAATAACAAGCCCCAGATCCTATTGGGCCAGTCCTGAGCTGGCTGTTCTGCTCACTGTGTAACGCATTTCAATACTGTTATTCTGAATAATATAGATTATATTTGCTGTTCATTATATATTTAAACTTGCTTTGTAGTTTTGCATGTATTTCTCCTAGAAACCATTAATTAGTGAGTCTTACAGATTTTAGACCAATTTTTGGTTGCAAAAACGATTGCCATCACTTTTTTTGGGTTACCCTGTACCAACACATCAGACACAGTTTGTCATCCCCCCCCCCCTCCTCCACAAATAAACTTGACCTATGTTGGACCCAGTTCATTAAAGACCACTGTGAGCCTAAAATGTGGAGGCAGGTGGATTTGCTTAACCATTTGGCAGGAGGATGATCTGTTGTTAAATATTATCCCACAGGGCCTTGGGACAGTGACCAAGAGCTGATCTTTGAACGCAGGTTAGTTTTATTCCTAATGACTATCTATTACATTTAGACTTTTTTTTTTGTGGGGGGGGGGAGGTCAATATTTCTACTATGATTTGACACTTGCAGTATTGGGAAAAGTTGTTATTGTTTTTTTTAATCTGAAGTCTTAAATGAGGATATTCCTATGTCTGAAAAAATGCTGGGTGATTTCAGGCTGATTCAATCATGGGCCCTAGGGCCCAAAGACTGGATCATAATGTATGGCATACGGGAGATCAGATTGTGAGACTGCATCAACGAGCATAGGGGCACTGAGATGAGACTCTCGCTTCAGGCGGCAGGGCCCTCTTGGTTACCAGGGGCAGCAAAAATAGCACTTCTCGTAACTTTAAGAGATGGATTTCCAGTTTTCAACCCGGAAATTTGTCTCTTCTAGTGCAGAGCGCACAGTTGTGAGCGGCGCTGAAAAAGTGGGTGCTGTGGGAAGAGGGGGGGGGCATCAAAACGTGCAGGATCGCCCCTGAACGAACAGATACACCCCTGAACGAATGGATTTTTAACCCTGCCCGATCGACATCTGGCCAATATTTGACCAGATATTGATTGGGGAAGCCCATCAGAGGGCCCCACACACAGGCCAATAAGCTGCCGAGTCTGTCAGCAACTGTTATCGGACGTGTATGGCCAGCTTAAAACTTTTTCACTTTGGTCACTGGGGTTTCTGTTTCATTTGGGTCTAGGGTTGCCACCTTTTGCTGTGGCTGAACCCGGACATGGGGGGCGGGCCTGTGACGTCATGCTGTGGAGTTATGACGACGTGATCGCCGATTTGCCGATCGCTGCGTCAATCAAGCGAATCCCGCCCGGATTTCCTTATTTTTTTAAAATACCGGGCTGTCCGGGTCAAAACCGGACAGGTGGCAACCCTATTTGGGTCTGTGGTAGGAAGGGAGGAAGCATTATGGCAGCTTCCACACACAGAGTTGCAATACCTATAAGCATGCAGTTAAATAGCAATCTGCAGAATAGGCTTATTTTTATAGGTTGAGTGACAGTGTAATGGCACTAAAAGGGCAGCCTATAGCCTCCAGATTACAACTCCCTGTAACCTCTTATATGATGATGGGGGATCCTAGGAGCTGTAGTTTAGTGACAGCCCGCATCTGTAGTGTAGTGTAGTGCAAGCAAATACTATACTACCCAACATTTCACACTTAACAGGTACTTAAGCTTTGTGTGTTAAAGGGCAACTAAAGTCTAAAATACAGTAATATTAGAAATGCTGTTTTTTGTATACTAAATATAAACATGAACTTACTGCATCAGAAGCCTAATTAAACAAATGATTTATGCTTTCAAAGTTGTCCGCAGGGGGCTGTCATCTTGTAACTTTGTTATACATCTTTGCAAGACAAAGACTGTGCACATGCTCAGTGTGGTCATGGCTTCAGTTGGGAGGTTAAGCTTAGGGATCGTCATAAATGATCAAAACAACACAAGTCAAATAATAATCTGCCAGAAGCCGATACAGCAAGACTGATTAATAATGAGAATATACAGACTGCACTGGGTCTGTAGATATAAATATCTACACGGTAAAAACGGTACGCATTTTTGAATTGAAGTATATTGGAGATAGATTTATTTTTCATTAAAGAAACTAAAAATGGCATTTTATTTTTTTGCCTTTACATTCCCTTTAAATAAGACAGGCTATGGTGAGTTTCTACCACACCGCAGGGGGCGCCAGAATAACAGTTTCAGGTCCTGGTGGCTCAGTATGCCCATACATCAGGATGCTGAATTGGATGAATCCTAATAGCACACACAGCCAGCATTCTGCATAGCCCCCTCTAAACCAGACTGCCATCCTTCCCCCAGTGTGTTTGTGTAATAAAGCATGCATCTTGCCCTATGGGACACTTCTCCCCCAATGCTGCACCATCATCTATCTCTAGCATCAGAAATAACACAAAGGAGCACCCAAAAGTCTAACTGTAAGCCAGGTCGAGCCCAGAGTCATGCACTGAAAGGCTAGACACTCACATTTAAACTCTACTCAGCCGCTAAACATCCAGTTATTTAAATGCTCACCCAATGCCGGAATAAACATGCACTGAATGCTGATATAAGGTACAGGACAATAAAACCATTACATCTGGTCTTATCATTGCCCATGAGCTATCAGCCAGCAATCTGTAGTAGCACTTTAGCAGCCAACGGAGGCAGATAAAAAGCGTAACAAGAGGCGAGGCACCCAGGTGCCAAAAAGGCATAATAAATGAGCTTGTCATCAGGACATCAATACAAGTACATTTCCATGGGCAGCAAGTCAATGGGGTGCTCTGCTAGCAGACATTTCAATAAAACCGACGGGGCATCAGTGTGTTTATGCTCAATAGTGGCATAAATATGCATGTAATGGAGGCAGGCTTTCTATACGGCATGTGTGAGTATCCTAGCAATGCAACGGTCCCCTTGGTGATCAATAGACCCTTCCTTGGAGGAGACAGATGGTTAGATATTGCGATAAAACCATAATAATAAAAGGAATCTAACATGTACATGCCCATAGCATCTCTGATGCCACTCCGGGCACCTACTGTGTGCCAATACTATGCACATGACTGGCATGCTGTATCCATCCTTTCATCTCTGACTCTGACAAAGGGTGGCATAACATTTGCACAGATTGCTATGTTGTGCCTTTATATCCCTGCAGGGTTACATGCCACAGGGAAAGACATGCAAACCTTTCATCATTATTTGATCCATCACCCCCAGTACCTCGTGTGTATCAGCCCCCATGCACAGTACTTACTTGCAGCCACCACCAGGACACAGCCAGCCCAATGCAAACCCCACAGCAGAGACAGCCGTCCCAGCGCCATGTAGGGTGCAGCCTCCCACCCAGGCTGCCTGCTCCCCTCTCTCAGCAGTCAGGGGTTACAGAGAGGGGCTCCCTCTCCCTCCAGTCAGACGCCATCTTGCACTAGTTTTTTTTTTCCTCTCTCCCTCTCCCTTTCTCTCTCTCTCTCCTTTTTTAACCCCCTTTATGTTTGTTCAGGCAGCTGCAATCTCTGTGTCCTTTTACTGCCATCTATTGGTTATTGTGCCTGTGCGAGGACATCATTCCTTACTGTCTCATGTTAACAAAAGGGTCACATGTTCTCAAGATCAGCAGCCCCCCTCACTATTCACAGCAGGGGGGCAAATTGCCTTTTGGAAAGCTTGTGAAAACATGGGAACTATGTGGAAAAAACAGAAATAAATTAAACAGCAAAGGGGCCCTGGAAAAAAAAAGCAAGAGTCTAACATTGCAGAGATAACACTGGGGAATTGCCATTAGCATTTATTCGGCTCCCCCAGCACAATAATATAGGCTATAGCCCCAGAGAGTGGTTCCTACTGCTTAACAACAGTCGTACAGACACAGCTATTCCTGCAGCATTGAACATGTATCCCTTATAGCAGGAGTGCCCATACTCTAGTAATGTGGGGTCTACCTTTAGTGACGCTGTCCCATTATGATCTACATCCTTAATATCACTGAAGCATTCTGTTCCGTGGAAAATATTACTTAAATATTATTCATTTGTAACAGAATTTATATTAATATATTTAAAAAACAACTATTTCTTGTGTAAGAAAAAGAGGCGACTAATTGCCACTTCTGTGGGGCGACAATGTCCCTGAACTGCCTTACATATGCTTGAGTGAAGAATCGCCTGCGCTAATGCACTTGTGGCGCTTCGATTTCCGAAGTAGAGCGAAGTTGCCTCATGAGGAAGAGTGGAGATTGTTGCCCCACAGAAGAGGCGATTAGTCGCCAGGCAACAAATCTCCCTGAATCTGCCCCAACCCTTAGGGTGGTGACACGCTAAGATTGCTGGGAGATTGGATGCCTTCCCGCCTGCTAGAATGTAAATCGCTGATGGGCTGGCACTCGGATAGATTAGTTTTACGAAGTCGCCTATAGTTTCCTCGTGAGGCAACTTCGGGCGACTTCAGAAAATGAAGCGATCCAAGTGTCATCCCGCCGGCTATTTACATTCTAGTCGGCGGGAAGGCATTTCGGGGAGATTAGTCGCTTGAAGAAAAATATATTTGTTGCTGGGAGTCTAATCTCCCTGGAATCTTAACGTGTGTCACCACACTTAGAATAAATATCTGAATGAAAAGAATAAAATAGGTGGGTGATTTAGTCAAGCTGTTTGTTGACAGTGTTGTGAGATCTACTGATCACCAGCTAAAGCTGGCCATACACAGGGAGATACGCTCGTTTGGCGATGTCGCCTAACAAGTGGCTCTCTCCCCAATATGCCCACATTGAAGTGGGCGATATCGGGCCGATCAGAATGAAGGAGACACAGGCCGTAGGATTGCAGGACCGCATCAACGCAAAGATGCCATGATCCAACGGGATTCTTTAACGTGCCTGATCAAGATCTGGCCAACTTTCAGCCAGATATCAATCGGGGAAGCCCGTCGGATGGCCCCACACAATAAGCTGATGACTTAGTCTGTCAGACACCCCTGCCTTATAGAATGCACCTGTATGTACAAGTCATAGCAGGACACAGGGTCCCACTGGGGGGGCCTGGGACTTCTGCCTCAGTGCCCCCCTCCGGACCCGAGGGTCACTGCCCTCCCCCACGCACATGCGCACTAGCGTTAGCATGCACATAACGACGCACAATTGCACTGTGCAGGAAGTGGACCAGGAAGTGGCACATCAGTGCAAGGGTGCGTATTAGGACGAACGCTCTCACTGTGCAGGAAGTGGGTGCAGATCTGGGCCAGCAGGGTCCACTGGTGCGGGGGCCCACCGGGTTTTTTCTCGGTTTCCCACCGGCCCAGTCCGACCCTGTCAGGACAACATTTAGAAATCACACGACACATACGAATGCAACATGAAGCTGCCCTACCAACACCCCATTTTGCTAAAAGGCAGTTCTTGCTGGCGACAGCAGGATACCAAGGGTGGTTATCTATTAACATAAGTAAAATTTGCCTCTGAACAGCATAGTAACAGATCTCTGTGCATCATTTAACTGCACTGTTTATAGCTAACTGCTGACTTGTTGCTATAGGTTACTGAACCAGAACACATGACACATACATACATATATGGCAGTGGCCAATAGTAATATGAAAGATATATACAATGGCATTTTGTATAAGGGAAAAATGCAGCTAATAATCACAACTGTAAGGATAACCTCTACTGTTTATGAAATACTGACCATGTGTTGTGCAGGCACTTTTAGTGCTGTGACACACTGGGCTATTTGGGGAGATTGAGTTGCCTGGCGACTAATCGCCTCGATTTTGTGGCGACCAATCTCCTCAAAAACCTTCCCTCACTCTGCACTGGCTTAAAATGAAAAATCGCCAGCGCTAACTACACGCGGCAATTCATTTTTCCGATGTCGCCCGAAGTTTCCTTGCGAGGCAACACAAATCGCTGCGTGTAATTAGCGCTGGCGATTTTTCATTTTTGACTTTCCAGCATACACAGACATTTTTCATTTAAAAAAAAAAAAATAAAAGCACTTACCAGGGGATTAAAGGCTTTAGTAAGACAATTAATAAATAAATGGTGCTCCAGATAGAAAGTAAACACCTAACCAAGACGATGGTGTGGTCCAGGTGCCCCAGACCCCCAGCTTCAGGGAGCGGCAATCCTCCCATGACTAAGTACCACGCAGGTACAAAACGCGTAGGGCTCATGGAGATGTATTTATACTTTTGAATTTTGTTTAAATAAAAAATAATGTTTTAGCTTTAATACATACTTGACCTTTTGAGCTAGCATTAAACGCTTCGCACTTTAGTGAATTTGCCCCTCTGATCTTGTGAAAATATTTATTGTGCAGTTGGCACGAAAAATACTTTCTATTTTCAACATATATGGGGTCCCTAACACAAGATAACAGCTCCCTAACACAAGATAACAGCTGCCTGGTAGATCTGCCTGGTAGTAAAAACCATGTCCCACTGAGTTCCTTTCAGTTACACTGAGAAGGAAAAACAGCCTGCCAGAAAGCAGTTCCCTCCTAAAGTGCTGGTACAAGTCACATGACCAGGAGCACCTGTGAAATTGACAAAATGTGTAGGTCCATCTCAGATTTCAAAATTGAATATAAAAAAATCTGTTTGCTCTTTTGATAAATGGATTTCAGTGAAAAATTCTACTGAAGCAGCACTATTAACTGATGTGTTTTGAAAAAAAACATGTTTTCCCATGACAGTATCCCTTTAAACTTTACCAAGGTTCCTCATGAAACACTATTTGTCAAAACAGTTCTGTAATCTGCATGACTCTGGACAAGGGACACTGCATTTTATTCATTACCTGCCCTCAACCCTGGTGATGGCCAACTCCCAGCGACTCCCAGCAGAGCAGGCATTACAAGTGACTCAGATGGGATCTCACTGGAATAGTTGAAGAAGAGTAGAATAGTTGAACTGTAACTCTCAGCTGAATACAGTTAATGTTGATTGCCAGTGGTTCTTAAGCAACAAACAGGCACATTATGTAAATCAGGATTCATGATAATGGTGCCAAGTTTATATGTGCTCATAGAGTAATATGAGTAATATTTTAATTGCATAAGTTTTGATTGAGAGTCTGTCTTAATTTTAGCCTCATTGCAGGAGAAGGAAAATTACAGAGTCCTTTTATTGCCAATAGATTAGCTGCAGTGGTGCAAGCTAGAATGCTATATTTATTCTGCAGAATGATTTACCATACCTGTAAAAAGCTCTAGAAGCTCTCTGTTTGTTTAGGATAGCAGCTGCAGTATTATCTTTGTGTGACATCACATCCTGTCTGAGCCTTTCCCTGCTCACTTATAGCTCTGGGCTCAGATTACAGCAGAGAAAGGGGGGAGGAGCAAACTGAGCATGCTCACACCCGGGGCAAGGAGGTTTGTGTTGAAGGCAGGAAGTCTGATACAGAAGCTCATGTGTACACAATAGAAGGAAAGAAATGCTGTGTTTCTTTTGACAGAGGACTCAGAGAATTACTTTGAGGGTTTACTGGTATATTTAGGTGGACCGTTAGGTTTACTTAGTTTTAACCTTTCCTTCTCCTTTAATAAGTTCCTTATCATAAAGCTGACCAGACAATTAAATATCCGCTCATTTTGCAACCTTGTCACCAACACATGGAGACAACTAGACTTATCCATTTGAAACATACTGCAAGGGGAGTCATTGGACAAGAACCACATCAACATGCTGATTAAGTCTTTGCCAGATGGGATTTTCATACCTGTCAGATTTTCAGCCAGTTAGAAGTCATGCAGCCCATAAGGAGACCCCATACATGGGCCAATAATCTGCCGATTGTCTGGAGAGAGCAAGATAGCGGCTTTCATCAGTCCACATGTTGCAGTTCAAGGTCAGACTGACTACCATTCCTCTTACTAGTATAAACTGTCCATATGGGATATTTTTAGGCCAGTTCCGATGACGGTCAATTTTTGCACTTAGCAGTTTATTCCTGTCAGGAAGGTTTCTTAGAGGAAATGTAAATGTTTAGAATAAATGAATGTACATTGATTTGAGTGCTATTCTAAGCACTTCTGCAATGGACTATTTTGTTTTGAAGATTCCAAGACAAGAAGAAAAATGTTTTTAATGCTGGTCAGTTTTACAACTGTCATCCAGTTGGCAGAAAGTGTCAGAAGAAAGAAAAGGAACTGTTCTGATGTTGTTCTCTTTACGAACCTCTGTTGACTTTTCGCATGTCTTTCATGAACAACCTCAGATCAGTTTTATTTCTTCTGACACATTCGGCTAAATAATTAAAGCAATCTGCAAAAGAGCTTAGAATAGCACTCTGAGCAATGTGACATTTATTTTTAAAGTTTACATTGTCTTTAAATAACGTGGCATGGTCGAATTCCCTCAACAATAACCATGGTATGAGCTAGATAATTCATTATATTTTATGTATTTTTCCTGTTCTCTTATTTTCCCAATGAACTGCCAAATGCTGACCCAAAATTACTCCTGTGTGCTGTCCCCGTAGTTTGTAATGAAATGGACTCAACAGAAATGAAATAATTATGTTTTAAAAAATAAATGCAACTCCATCTGTAACAAACTGCTGATGATGGTAGGATGAGAGCCCATTATTGGTTGCTACAGAATCCTCAGTAAATTTCATACCAGTTATTACTCTACCCTTCCATCAGTTTTCTTAGGAACCATTTCATCCTACTCCATGGGGATTATGGTTTTTGCTCAGAGAACAATTGATGAATATGCCACTTACCTACTTTGTAGAACAGCCAACATATAATGCCACTCCAGAATCCCCCTCCACCCAACGTCCCTGCTCCACAGCTCATGTGTGTATCCCAGCCTCTACGGGTGCCACCAGCTTCCCGGCCGTTTCCCCACCTATGTTGTCACAAACCAGGTGGCACTCCATGCTAAAAACCTGTGGTTTATTATAATAGGCTGCTGGACAGAAATGCCTGTCACTGTACTGGCTTTGTGTCCTATAGGAGCCGATGATATTGAATCATCCTCTCCGAGCCTACCCGAAGGCATGGACTCCGTTGCCCAAGTGTCCCAGGCATCACCCGCGGACAGCTTGTGCGGGTGGGCCCCCCTTCACTGAAGCTCGGAAGGGCCCACCATCCCTGCCCCCCGAGTCGGTTTGGGGTCTTTGGACTCCCTTTCGCCAAAGCTAGGGGGAGTCCCGTCTACCCTGGGTTGTGCTGAAGCTTGCCCCAGGGCGTCATGGCCTGCGAGTCCAGCCAAAGGGACTGTGACCCCATCAAGGGTGCTCAAACCAAACACGAAAAGGGTGCTGGAGTGAGCGGTGCAATGCCATTGATTGCCTTGTGAAGGCTCCAGCTGGCAGCCGGAAAAAGAAAGAAGAGGAAAGGAGTAGTGGAGAGAAGATTCCCCCCCCTTGCCAAGCAGCCTGGGATATGGGTAGTGAAGTAAGATTAACAAGGGCATGTGAAATATGCAAGTCCCAAAAAAGTGAGTCAAGCCCCCCCTCTCATTCAGGGCTCACAGCTCAATACTATCATCAAGCTTCCACTTCTGGGCCTAAAGCAGAGGATCAAGTGTATCTGACTACACATCGATCTTAGTGGCCAAAAGACCAAGTGTTTCCACTTCCTCACATAGGATCATAAGAAGGTACTACACTTGATCTTAGCCAAAAGGAGAGCCGATGATTAAGGGCACAACACCTGAAACTTGTCAGGCCTTTCTGTCCAGCAGCCTATTATAATAAACCACTGTTTTTTAGCCTGGAGAGAAGCCTGGTGTGACAAAACAGGTAATTTGTAGAACACCTTCATGTTTTACCCTTGGGACTATACTGAGATGATATACAATGATATTCCCTGTGAAAAATGTATGTAATCTTACTCCTCCTTTGTGCCAGCAGCATACTATTTTAAGCCTTCTCAAAATGCGTTTACCCATATTTTTGGCATAACAATGTCAATGCAATGCGGATCACTTTATTTCGATATATATATATATAAAAACAAACACCCATATAGAGGTAATGGCATACATATCATGCTACATACTAATGAGCACAGGCACCCCTTCGCTAGTGAAGGAGATGCACGCTAGCGTTGCTTCGCACTCTAATGCCAGGCCAATTTTCACTCTGGCAAATGGACATAACTCCGCAAATTCACTAAGATGTGGATTTTACTGAACATTACCTCTTTCTCCAGACTTGGCTTCGCCAGCTCTGACCTGGCTACATGCATTGGAGTGAATAGAACTTCCTCAATCTTTACTTACATGATATTTTTTGAGTGTAATATCTTCTAAATACAAAAAATGCTGGCGTCTTTTCAATTTTTCAGGGTGTTAGGCTGCATAAAAAAAGTCATAAATTTTTTTTAGGGCACCTGGTTTCCCCCATACATTTTCTACCATATGGCACATTATTTAACTGTGGGCTTATGTGACTTTATTAAGGTTCTCTTGGCATGTCTAGTTATCGGTGTAAATGTAATGTATTAAATGCACCATGTAACATAAATAGCTCCATTCCACTTTAAATTGCCAGCAGTATGCAAATTTGCCTAAGCGCAAGAACTGTAGCGAAGTTGCACTAGGCAGCATTGAACACTAGCACAGCTTTGCTTTGACTTGCTCGCTCTGCCGAAGTAATTCTAGCGAAAATTCGCCAGCATTAGGCACCCTGGACGCAACTTCGCACTTTAGTGAGTTAGCGTTGTCTGAGCGAATTTCCCCCTGGCGCAGTGTTGCGATGGCTGCGCACTCTTTAGTGAATTTGCCCCAAGGAGTGCAGTACAATCCCCGATTTACCTGGGAGTGGCTATTAAGAAGAATATTTGAGTGCAAGCAGTAAGCATTACTGATAGCATCACATCACAAAAAGCTTTTTTATTTTTAGAGTCAAACTAAATTTACTGTACAAGAAAACCCTGGAGTATTTCTTTGAAAGAACACACTGCAAGTATTCATTATTTTTTCGGTTTTCTTGGCTAGGGCTCTATAGTAGTTTTGCCAACCAGCAGTAAAATTGCTGATGATTTTTGGATGGGTTAACATTCATGCATTAGTTAATAAAATACAGAATCAATAAAGCTGTTTCATGGGCTCTGGGTTAGTGTTGTGTTGAGTTTGGGAGAGTTTATGGATAATTCCTCACTCCTATCTTCCTGCTACGGATATGGGACCTGTTATCCAGAATGCTCAGGAACTGGGTTTTTCCAGATAAGGGATTTTTCCATATTTTAAGTTGACTAAAAAAGAATTTAAACAGTAATTAAAGCCAAAAGGATTTGTTTTGTCTCCAGTAAGGATGTATTAAATATTAATCAGGATCAAGTACCAGGTACTGTTACAGAGAAAAATGAAATCCTTTTTAAAAATCTGGATAAAATTGAGTCTGTGGGAGATGGCCTTCCTGTAATTCAGAGCTTTCTGGATAATAGGTTTTCAGATAACGGATCCTATACCTGTGCTACATCTACATTTAGAGAACATTTGTTTTCTACAGTAATAGCTGCATCACTCTGTTGTCTGTCTGTTTATGATGTTTATTTAGTAACATATATTTTCTGAGCCTCACAACAGAATCATGTGCCAGGTACCAGTGGAATAACCACAAAGATGTAAGTAATGTTTGGATGAAAAAAAAAAACGTAATGAAGTCCGAGTTTTTACCTGCACTCTTACCCATTCAGTGTGTGTTCTGGAAGCATGGAACTGAAGTTACCGAACCTCAAAAACCTGTTAACTTTTTAGTATGTTATAGAATTTCCTATGCAATTGGTCTTCATTGTTTATTTCGTATAGTTTTTAAATTATTTTCCTTCCCTCTGGTACCTCTTTTCAGATTTCAAATGGGGGTCACTGACCCCAACTGCCAGAAAACTACATACAATTTATTGCAATAATTGCTTTTTATTACTTATCCTTCCATTCACTTCCTCCTAATCATATTCCAATTTCTCATTATAGAGATGGGAATATGCCTGGTTGCCAGGGTAAATGCCACAGCACTCAGATACTTCCTGAAATACCAAACCAAAGAGCTGCTGAACAGAAAGTGAAATTACTGAAAGAAACCCCACAAAATACTTTAAATGTTTTAAAATAACAGAAAGTGATAGAAGCTCCTTAAAGGGATACTGTCATGGGAAAACATGGTTTTTTTTCAAAAAGCATCAGCTAATAGTGCTGCTCCAGTAGACTTCTGCATGGAAATCCATTTCTCAAAAGAGCAAACAGATTTTATTTTATTCAGTTTTGAAATTTGACATGGGGCTAGACATTTTGTCAATTTCCCAGCTGCCCCTGGTCATGTGACTTGTGCCAGCACTTTAGGAGGGAACTGCTTTCTGGCAGGTTGTTGTTTTTCCTTCTCAATGTAAGTGAATAATACACAGCGGGACATAGGTTTTACTATTGAGTGCTTGTTCTTAGATCTACCAGGCAGCTGTTATCTTGTGTTAGGGAGCTGTTATCTGATTACCTTCTCATTGTTCTGCTGTTAGGCTGCTGGCGGGGAAAAAGGGAGGGGTGATATCACTCCAACTTGCAGTACAGCAGTAAAGAGTGATTGAAGTTTAGCAGAGCACAAGTCACATGACTTGGGGCAGCTGGGAAATTGACAAAATGTCTAGCTCCATGTCAGATTTCAAAATGAAATATAACAAAAATCTGTTTGCTCTTTTGAGAAATGGATTTCAGTGCTGGAACAGCCCTATTAACTGATGCATTTTGAAAAAATAAATTTTTTCCCATGACAGTATCCCTTTAAATGTGTCCTTGGTGTGAACATTCCAGTCACATATATGATTTTTAATTGATGTTATGAGATTTAAAATCCACCCTGCTAAGCTTTGTGCCACTGTTTCTAGCAGCATAGGTTACAGTTATTCATTGGACCTTCAAAAATATTTTCTAATTTCGATCGCTGCTTCAAACGCTGAGCCCTAAATAGTCAAGAGCATTTTAAAATGATGGCGGTGGTGTAAAAGAATGTCACACAAGTGAACAGGGCCCCCAAACCGCTAGAAGATTGAAAGAACAGCTGAATAAATCTATCTTATTTCAAACAAGCACTGCATTTCTCATGCTCATTGTGTAGAATAAGATATCACTTCTCTTTTAAAACTGTTGGTAGGAGATTTCAAATAATCAAGTGCCAGCTGCTTTTCTCACTCACTTTTTGGGGCCTCCCTAGAACTTGTTTGCCATCTCATCTTGGACCGTGCGTTGCCAAGGTTACCGTTTTTTGGCATACAGGAGTCTGGAAAGCCCATACTTTTAATCTGGACAGCTGCTGGGCCAGTCATTCCAGCAACAAAACACATGGGAACCTTTAGGGACTTTGCTGAAACAAAATGCTAAAACAAACTGTGAGAACAATACCCTTTCAGGTGGTGCGTCTCATGCTCAGAGCAGGATTACACTTTGAGATCTGATAGCATGTAATTGTAATAATTAAAAGGAAAAAAAAATCTTTATTTTCCCTAGGAGAAATTAATACTCCTATAAAATGATTCCAATGGGAAAACTGAGTCTTTAGGAGAGAAGCCTTGCTTCAATCTAGGCTCATCTCAACATTCTTGTGGGTCAAACAGGGGTATAATAAACACAGCAATTCTCTAAGTTTTCCAGCACAGCAAAGGATAGGACAACAGACTTTTTCTACTCTAATATGAAATGCTGACTTTAACGCTCAGGCGCATTAAAAATTTGGGACTAAAGATATGGGATCTGTTATCCCATCGTCCAGAAAGCTCTGCATTATGGGAAAGGTATCTTTCATTGACTCCATTTTCAATCAAATAATTCAAAATCTTTAATAATAAAACATTACCTTGTACTTGATCCTAACTAAACTAATTGGAGGCAAAACAATCCTATAGGGTTTACTCAAAACAGACTTCATCAACAGGGGCTACAGCCCCATGATTGTGGATCAATACATTCATGCAGCCACCAGGATTCCCAGAAGTCACCTTCTACATTATAAACAAAAACCTGAAATAAATCGGGTTCCCCTAGTGGTCACATACAATCCACAACTAAGGACCCTCAGAAAAATAGCCAGAGATCTACAGGGTACACTTCAAAAGGACGAGCGGCTCAAAAGCATTTTCCCAGATCCACCACTCCTAGCATTCAGACAGCCTCCCAACCTAAAGTCACTAATAACAAGAAGTGCCTTATTGCACCCCACCAAAAATGGAACATACCCCTGTGGCAAAAAACAATGTAAAACCTGCCCACATATCCTGACTTCTGACAAAATTAAAATTCCGACACATTAGAGGAATACAGCATCCACGGTCACTACAACTGTTCTTCTTCCAATGTGGTGTACTTAATACAATGTACTAAATGCAAAACAGGGGGACTGTATATAGGAGAGACTGGACAAAGCCTGAGAAAGAGAAATACACACCACCGATTCACTGTAACCAATAAAAAACTGGACACACCAATAGGAAAACATTTCAATGGCCCTAATCACTCCATAAAGGATTTAGGAATTTTGGTTCTTAAGGGCAATTTTAAAACAGATAACGATCGAAAAGTATGGGAATACAAATTAATGGAAACCTTCAATTCTCTGGAGAAGGGACTAAACCTGGGACTTGGATTTATGTCTAATTATGTGGACTAACAAAGGATTGCACCAGGTCAGAAATACCAACATGTCTGGATATGGACTAAGATATCATTTGGAATTCCTTTGATTCTACACTCCAATAATTCAGCCCTGATTTACAATCTAGTTGACCCACATTATCTTGTACCTTATCTGTCTATCTCTTGCAGATCCCCTCGTAAATGACTTTGACACCTCACACACAGTTTGATATTCCTTTTTGTTGGTCATTTGATCTATGAGCTAAATGTTGTATATATACCAGAGAACACCACAGCTTCATTGTAATCAGCTTGAAAAAGGAACTAAAATGTTCTGAAAGCTTGCTATGATTATATTAGTTAGCCAATAAAGGTATCACCTTTATACCATTTTGTTATTTTTTATTTCAAAAGGGTTGCCCAATAACATTTAAAGGAGAAACAAAGGTCTTCCAACTTGGGGGTGCCAAAAGTTAGGTACGCCCTAGTGATTGTACATGTATATACTTACCTGAAACCCCAGCGAGCACCATGGAGCGATCTTCTTCTGGTGTCTTCTTCTCTCACAGCTCCACATGCGCAGTAGTGCGAAAAGCGTAACTTTAAGAATTTTTTTTTTATTTATTTCTACTGCCCAAGGAAATTTGAAGATAGAAGAAGCAGGAAAACAATCACTCTGTGGTGCTCGCTGGAAGACTCCCGGACCAATGCAGTTTCCTTCCAACAGAAGCACCGGCCCAGGATTTCAGCTAAGTAAATAAAAATCACTTGGGAGTGCCTTACTTTTGGCACCCCCAAGTTAGAAGACCTTTCCTTTTCCTTTAATATTTAAATTACTCTTTTAGTAGACTTAAGGTATGAGTTCCAAGTTACACAATTGCTTATCCAGAAAATCTCAGGTCCCATACCTGTACTAGCAAATCCAGCTGGAAGGGATGCCACTGTTGCAATAAATGTAAATGCAAACAGTACAGCCCTGCAACTTGCACAAATGTTAACCATATGTTATACTGAGATAGTAATAACTTGGCAATATGACAGTAGAGTGTAGGACAGGTGGAAGGGCTGAAGGATGCTGGTGGCAGGCAACAGGTCAGATACATGGTACCCAAACTGTGGGGCAGGTAACGATAGGGAAAGATGTTGGAGTGAATGCTTGCTCTAATAGAAACGCCTAAAAGCCCAGCTTTAAATGCTGTTAGGGTGAGATTTGGGGATAACATTTATTTGCTGTCCTAGATGTTTTTGGATACCTTGACCAAAGGCTCGACCTCCAAGGGGGGGGTCTTCAATTGAAAAAGCCCAGCAATTGTCACTGTGCAAAGCCAAACCATGGCTGCAACTCCTTAAATGATTTGCACCAAACTAGATTTGAACCAGTCAAAGCTTACAATTTGCCTGCAGATTGCTGCGGGCTTCCTTGTCGTTGCCATAGCTTCAACCAGATTTAATAGCATTAGATTGTTCAGTCAAAGTTGTTTTGTTTTCTCTCTTTCTGTATCAGTACTCTATTGGATTTACAATTTGTAAGTTTGTTGACAGACAGGATTCAAGTTTAAAAGAAAATGGTGCTCTTCTGGTGATAAGAAGTTAGAGACCCCAAATAATGGGAATAAAATTATATATAAATATATTTACAGTATATCAGGAATGTTTAACCTGCAGGCCTCTAACTTTCATTGGACTGGAAATCTCAGAATCCCCCACAACAGCAGAACAGTAACTGCAGCTTAGCAACTGCTGGAAGCCAACAGGCTATGCATCCCTGATAACAGAAATAACCTGCAAAATATATCCTTATCTTTATGGTGCTTAGTGATGTCATATCCATCATGACTCACTCACTCTATTATAAAAAAATAACGTACCCTCATTGTAAATTGTGAGGATATTCATCTTCACCGTGGAGTTTCATAACCTACAAAAGAGCACTTTGGTCTGGGCACAAGCCTTTATGTGAATATGGAACTCCTCAGTCGCTTCTAATGTCCTTACAATAAAATGCTACAAAATGGCTTATTTATAAATACTGCTGGGCAAATCTGCCCATGGGTAGTAACCTATAGAAACCAATTGATGATTGGCTTGCATTGGGTTTATTACCCAGAGCAAATTTGCCTTATGTTTAAAAATAAGCCCCAGTGTGTTCACCAAGGGCAAAGACCTTCTCTGCCCATGAACACAGGCATGTTCATTGATACAGTGATGAAAGCACTCATGGGTCCCACTGTGACAGTAATTAGTAGCATACCCCTGAAAAGCAATTTGTTTTCTGGCAATAGCCATGGCTGTTTTAAGGCCTTGGTGGACCTTGGGCAAAGAGGCAACTAGTGGGTCCCCCACAACCCTGCAGGCAAGAAAGTTTTTCGATTCTGGTCCCGCCTCCCCTCCCTCCCTGTGTTTCCTCCCTCCCTGTGTTTCCTCCCTCCATCTCTCTCCATGTGCGTCCCCCTCCCTCCATCTTCCTCCCGCCCTGTTCCCCTCCTTCCGTCTTCCTCACTGTGCGCGTCTCCTCCCTCCGTTTCCCTCCCTGCGTCTCGCCCCGCCCCCCGCGCAGTGGGCCCTGGGCAGGCGCCCCATCATTTGCATTGTTAAAGCAGCCCTGGCAATATCTGCACCACATTCCTGCAGCAATCATCCTTCCTCATAGCCACACACCCCACGTGCAATAGGTCTTATTCATATTGAATAAAACCACACACAAAGCTTTCTTTTGGAGAAATTAATAAAACAGATGCTTAGGTAATTCCCCAGATAAGCTGAACTGCTATACATCAATACTATTGTTTCAGCACTACTTTCCATAATTCCAAGAAGCACTTGTGTGTTTCAGATTTCACTGTATTGCAGTATTTATGTCATTATCACAGTACAGGCCTGGATAAGATGCTTGGCTGGCACTGGATATCCTGCAGGAAAACACACTTAAAAGACACAGTAAAAGGATGCTCTGATTGGACAGTGGCAGCGTACGTATATAACCAATCACAATATAACACACAAGCAGAGATATTCTATTTTTCCCTAATGCATCAATACCTTGCGGATCTATGGATATGCTGTTACCAGGCTTACTTATTACCCCAATTGGAACCTGAATGCTTTTCTGCATTGTATCTGCCTTTATTGCCAATATATGACTATCTGTTTGGATGCACTTACTTGTGGCTGAATGAATGGAGAAAGACTGCTGCTGAGACAACAAGCTATGGCACAAGAGGTTGTTCTCTCTAGCACAGACAATAATATGACAGCTGCTTCTCTGGCACATCAATGGGCTGCATCTGAAATTCCTAATTAAAACAGTAGCAGTTATTTTTAAGAATGAATACTTTGTGACTAAAGGGAAACTGTTACTGATATAACTGTGCACCCAAACTGCAGTAGATACTTGTGGGAATTCTCTAAAAAGGAACATTCTGTAATAACTTCGCAAAGTTGGGCTCATTTATAAATAGTGGGCAAATTTGCACCTGGGCAGTAACCTATGGCAACCAATTTTGATGTGAGGTGCCGAAGGCAGTGTACAAGGAGTCACATGCTGGGAGTTATAGTGCTTTCCTGTTCCCGGGTGTAGGGATTGCTGAGGTTGCATACTGTGCTGTTCCATGTGAGGGTGGTTACTGTGGTGCTGGGAGGTATGGTGCTACTAGGGTTGCCACCTGGCTGTTTTCTTACCGACCTGCCCGGTATTTTTTATGGCTGGTCCCAATGTTAGTAACAGGGAAAAAAGCTCAATATATAGGAAGGCCGGTATTTTTTTAAGTGGCAACCCTAGGTGCTACCCAAATCTGGGAGTCACAGTGTTACATAGTAAGTTAGGTGGAAAAAAGACACACGTCCATCAAGTTCAACCTTTTTTTTTAACCTGCCTAACTGCTAGTTGATCCAGAGGAAGTAGTCCCTGGATCAACTTGTATAATGAGCTATCTTCCATAACCCTGTATTCCCTCACTTGCTAAAGAGCTATCCAACCCCTTCTTAAAGCTATCTAATGTATCAGCCAGAGAGAATTCCACACCTTCACAGCTCTCACTATAAAAACCCCCTTCCGAATATTTAGGTGGAACTTCTTTTCTTCTAAATGGAATGGGTGACCTTGTGTCATCTGGAAAGACCTACTGGTGAATAAAGCATTAGAGAGATTATTATATGATCCCCTTATATATTTATACATAGTTATCATATCACCCCTTAAGCGCCTCTTCTCCAGTGTGAACATCTCCAATTTGGCCAGTCTTTCCTCATAGCTAAGATTTTCCCAACCTTTTACCAGCTTAGTTGCCCTTCTCTGTACCCTCTCTAATACAATAATGTCCTATTTGAGTGATGGAGACCAAAACTGTACGGCATATTCTAGATGTGGCCTTACACGTGCTCTTTAAAGTGGCAGAATGACCCCCTCCTCCCGTGACTCTATGCCCCTTTTAATACAGCTCAAGACCTTATTGGCCCTTGATGCTGCTGACTGGCATTGCTTGCTACAGCCAAGTTTATCATCTACAAGGACTCCAAGGTCCTTTTCCATAATGGATTTGCCTAGTGCAGTCCCATTAAGGGTATAAGTGGCTTGAATATTTTTACATACTTTTGGTTGGGGTGAAGGGTTATCAGGCTCACTGTGTAATTTTACAGTAAGAATCACAGTTCTGTCCTGTACCATGGGGGTTCTGTTGTGAGATGTTGGAAGACAGTGTTGCTCTAGAGTGAGGGGGTTCTTGGGTCACAGTGTAATTTTAAAGGGCAAAGAAATAAAATCCCATTTTTACTTTCTTTAATGAAAAAGAAATCTATCTCCAATATACTTTAATTAAAAAATGCAGTGACTGTATGCTGTGAAATTCTCCCTTCATTTACTGCTGTGAATAGGAATTGTCAGATGGTCCCTAACTTCTGGCAGGGAAACAATCATACTTATGAACAGCAGGGGGAGGCCCCCGCCTTACTTACCAGCCATGCAGAACTCAAGCATCTTTGTTTTTTCATCCTAAGAAGCCCAGACCACACTGAGCATGTGTATGTAGTCTAGTCTTGCAAAGATGTATAACAAAGTTACAAGATGACAGCCCTCTGTTGCCAACTTTGAAAGCATAAATCATTTGTTTGATTAGGCTTGTGGTGCAGTAAGTTCATGTTTATGTTTAGTATACAAAATACAGTATTTCTAACATTATTCTATTTTACACTTTCCTTGTCCTTTAAGTTAAGAACTCTCAGTGCATTTCACACTTACACTGGGGGTTACATTTTATGCATACTGGGAGACACAATGTAAATATACACAAGGGGTTATTGGGTCTCTTTATCCTGCTTTGTGGGGTCAGTTGCAGTGTGATTAATGGTGGGGAATCAATTCTGTTAAACAGTGCTAAGGCATGCTAAGGGTCACAAAACAAGCTGATGATGGATGACAGTGTCCTTACCTAGGGTCAGCATGTCATATGTGCTAGACAAAGTACAAATGAGCCATTGGACAGACACATCCAAGGACACATTACTTGTGGGGAAAAGTATCTGTTTTAAGTATTCACTAATTGCCTATAGAACAGTGATCCCCAACTAGTGGCTCATGAGTAACATGTTGCTCACCAACCCCTTGGATGTTTCTTTCGGTGGCCTCAAAGAAGGAGCTAATTTTTTTTAAATTCCAAGCTTGGAGGAAAGTTTTGCAAAAAAAAAAACAAGGTGTACTGCTAAACAGAGTCTCCTGTTAATATAGGGTATATCAAACAGCCAATCACAGGCCTTATTTTGCACCCCCATATATTTATATTTGAATGTGGCTCACAGGTATAAAAGGTCAGGGACCACTGCAGTAGAACTATGCCTATTAAAGCGCTACACAAGTTGTTGGCACTATAGAAATACATGTTAATAATAAAACAATGCAACTTTTACAAGCAGCGCAGAGTGCAGCAATGGGTCACGTTTGGTATCCCAAATCCCAGAAGAAATGCCGAGGTTCATGGCTCACGCCTCTGCCTAGAACAGCTGCTTTTCACGTTGCGAGGAGCCCTTAACACCCAGAGACTATCTAACAATAGACCTACGTTTGGCAATGGAAAATGGATACTACGTCTTTAAATACTTGAATTTCTCACCAAGCTTGACGGTCAGGCCTTTAGTCTTATGCCTTGTATTTCCCAAACATAAAAGTATAGCAATTCTTAAAGCAAATATGTCCAGATAAATGTATACTTTTTTTTTATGCACACTTAGTGATTTGAAGGGAGTCGCAACACTGAATAGAAAGGTTTCTTTGAAAGTAACTACATCTTAAAAGTAAAAAGCTGAACAATTTTGACTATGGGGGGAATTCACAAAAGTGTTGGGAATGAAAAAATGTCTTGAAAGTGTCGTAGCAACAGCCGACAAATTCACAGAGCATTTCACCGCCAATTTTCCGACATGTACGACCTTTCTGAAAAATGGGCAAGGTTTTTTTTCGGCACCACTTTCCCTGGCATTTTTATGAATTGCTCGTAAACTATATATTTTTTTTTTTTGCCGACAATTTTTCCGTCGCATTAGGCTCTCCAAAATGAAAATGACGGTAAAATTGTCTTTTAAAAAGTCTTGTAAAATGTCATCTGTGCGATGAAAATAGATACAACATTTTAGAAAATTGTGGAACATCTGCCTTTGTGAATTTGCCTTTTGTACGACATTTTACAAATTTGTCGACTGCCACTTCTGGGTTACTTATTTTACTGACACTTTTGTGAATTCCCCCCCCCTCAAAGTGTTTAGTAGACACTGGCCCTGCACAGCTCCACCTCTGAAACACTGCACCTTTCGGAGTTATTGAAAAAAAAATTTTTTTTTTTTGTTAAGACTAAACATTGCTTAATAAGATGGTGGTTTTAACTGCACCTTTAAACTGCTATGCATCTTTTCTATGAGTAAAGGTTTGTTAAACCTATGTTAGTAAGCAAAGACCCTAAATAGAGGGACATATGTTTAAAAGGGCAGGCATTCTGTTCTATATATTTAGTTTGCAATAACTCTGTAACCTTTCATGACTAAAATATTTGAACTGGTGATTGGGCGCTGTGGGTTTCTGGACAAATTACTGGGCCAAATTGTTTCCTAGGTACAATCTACTATCCTATAAGGACACCCATTTTTGGATTATTACAACACTCTCCCACATACACTGCTTTGAAAGTGACAATCTGTAAAGGACTGCTTTTCCAGTGTTAGAATTCTGTTCCGGCAGTCAGACTTCAGTCTGTTTTGTTAGTAACAATGACGATCCCCACAGCTGCCCTGATTGTAAGTATAGACTGGCCAGACTTTGTGCCCAAAAAAAAAACGGTTACCTTGCCAACACGGACTCCAAGGGAAAAAAAATAGAAAACAAGTCCCAGGAAAGCCCCAAAAAAGTGAGTGAAAAAAACAGCTGCCACTTGATTATTTGAAATCTCCCGTGAACTGTTCTGAAAGGAAAGCTTGCTTATTTCTACCAAACATTCAGCAAAATGATCAGATACACTGGATGTACCATTTTGTCCTTGAGTTGTTCCTCTAGTCTAGGAGCTTGTTTACTTAGCTTAAGGGAGAACTAAAGTCTAACAAAAGTAGGCTAGAAATGCTGTACATAATGGTTTGAGCTTCTGTACCAGCCCAAGGCAACCACGGCCCTTTAGCAGTAAAGATCTGTGTCTCCCCAGTAGATGCCCCAGTAGCTCCCCATCTTCTTTTCTGCTGATTCGCTGATTCACATGCTCTGTGCTGCTGTCACTTACTGAGCTTAGGGACCAACTCACAATATACAGTACACAGAATAGAAATGTCACAGTATAAGGCTGATTAGTAAGTAATACAGATAATTACTACATGGCAGCACAGAAACCAGTGCAATTAGCATCAGAATTTAATAACCAGCCCGGTAAATCAGCTTATATTACAGACAAACCTAATTTTCTGCTGGATAATTAGTGACGACCCCTAAGCTTAGCTTCTCAAGAGCTGCTCAGAGCCCACTGAGCATGTGAGTGTCACAGACACTTTCCAAGATGGTGACCCCCCGTGACAAGTTTGAAGTCCTGGATCATTGCTGCTATTGACAAGCTGAAACTTTAGTTTCATATATAAAATATGTAATTCTTAGAGTACATGCATGAGTTTCATCAGAAATACCCTGGGTCGATATACTTTTTAGCTAACAGAACAACCGGGTGCCTAACAATTTTACAGCCCCTGGTGAATAGACCTTTTCATTCTCCTTTAAAGAACAAGTAAACCTTTTTTTTTTCTATCTGTAAATTTGCTCTAAACAGCCCCCCAGATTAATGTACCTTAGTCCCTGCTGCAAGTCTGCTCTGGTTTCTGTGTTATCAGCAGCTTGTTTCCCCTTCTTCCTGGTGCAGAGTGAAGCCCCGCCCCTTAGCTTACTGAGCTGACCTTATCTCTTGGACTAGTCCTGGAGATCATTTGCATACTATGACATAGCAGAGAGCAGTGTGTTTAGCAGCTTTTGCTTGGGGAAACTAGCTTACTAATGAAACACTGGCTCCCTCTTCCTCTCTATTGTGGAACAGCATCAAATGGACTGCTCAGTAAACTAAGGGGCTGGGCTTCACTCTGCACCAGGAAGAAGGAGAAACAAGCTGCTGATAACACAGAAACCAGAGCAGACTTGCAGCAGGGACTAGGGTACATTAATCTGGGGGGCTGTTTAGAGCAAATTTACAGAAAGAAAAAGAAAAACATTTACTTTTCCTTTAAGAAAAAAAATTGAACATTGAAGGGACAGCCTCTTTCACTTTCCTACTGTAATAAGGTTACATACCTCAACAAAGCAAACTGGTTTAACATTTTGCATGCCAACAAACAATGAATCTACTTTGGTGACACATGCTGTGAATGGAGTTCTATGTTTTGTTTGAGATCACATATTCTCTGTTGGAGCGCCCCTACGTATGCATCTTCTAGAATGTCAATGTACTGCTGTGCTATCTATGTGTATACCCAAAGAAGTCACATGAAATAATTATAACAGTCAAAGAACAAAAAATAAGATAGCAGAGACAGGATAAAAGTGTTTTTCTATTTTTTGTAAAGACTAAAGCATCTCTATTTTCAAACAGCGCAGAATATGGCACCTTTAAATTGTCTGTGTGGAAAAATAGTGGCAAGATGTATAGATTGATAGTCTGATGACTAAATTAAAATATGGATAATGATGACAGGTTCTTTTAAAAACAATCAATGGCATTGTAAAGGAGAGACGTTCCAAAAGGGGGGCAAAATAATCTCAGCCTATTGCCCTGCACATCAAACCACTGACTAAAGCAGGATTGGGATAAGGCAGAAACAAATTCACAAATATTCTTTAACTATAGGTGTTTGCCAACAACATATGAACAAGGTCCAAAATAATTTAATTGTACACGAGTCAGCGCCTCGATTCAGAAACTGCTTGTTTGAATTCATCGAGTATTACCAAGGACTTGAATCTGCCATTGGAGGTCGACAGAGATATCCATTTGAGGTCCACCATATAGGATGAGATGTTCTGCCTTTCTCACCAAGACAGACAGACTTTAATACAGCAGCAGTAACAAGCCCCTACGGAAGATGACTTCAGAGTTCAAGGTGGAAGGTACAGAATGATTTCACTGGACGTGAGTTGCTGCAACACCTGTATCTCATTCATTTCTTCTGCACCAGGAAAAGGCAGCAGATTAGCTCCAGAATCATGAAATGCATGTTCACAGATACCTGGAAGAGAGGCTGCAGAGCATTCAGATTCAATGATCTCTATGTCCCTCCATTGCAGAAGAGGGGAGGGCAGGCAGTGCACCAACAGAAGATGGGCCAACAATGAACCCTAACACTACAGCCTCTCCGACAGATCACAATTTAGAGTGGAAATTATTTCCTGTGAAGAAATTGAAGTATTTATATTAGATATAATGTTATATTACAGTGAAAACAGAGAATGTGGTCTAATAAGTGTGTGAACACCAAGTCCCTTTTCTTGCTATAATCCAGAAAGTTTCTTGTACTTCGCTGGGCTATATTCTGAATTGCCCAACCCCAACAGACCTGTAATGATGTTTCAAAGACAGGATATTTCGTTGATAAATTAAACTGCAAACAAACTGATAAAATGTTCAACTAAAGTGCTTTGTAAATTAAGAGGGACTTACCCAGTCACCTCTGCAGCCACCTCTGCAGGTGGAACCCTGGTACTGTACTCTGAGCAGAGACAGAGAAAGTTTTGATTTTACAGGGAGGTGTAGAGAACAACAGGAATTGTGATTGGTGCATTAGGTTCAGTTTATTAGAACCCATGGCTAACAATGAGAGTCACTCTCATTCATCATGATATTGCATGATAGCCTCTGGTAAAGCTCGTGGATGACCACTGGTTTTAAAAGAAAATAAAAAAAGAAGAAATCTGCATCCACACAAGCATAGAGATTCATGCAGAGATTTCCTATATTCCAAAATATCTATAGCAAGAGCAGAGGAGCGGGCATCTGAAAAGTAGATATGCACATTTATAGGCTGCAGCTGGATTACCCACATAAAACATGTTTAGTTTAATAATCCGCAGAAGGAACAGTAAGGTTGTGTGTGGGGCATTTACTTGATGAGTGTTCATTTCATGGTTTTCGAATCATGCCATGCGAACACCGTACGTTATTTACAGACCTCTGACCAGCTCTATACTTAGCCTCAAACATTATGTTTTAAACCAAACAACATTTCTGAGTAGCACTAAAGAAGTTACATTTCCAAACAAGTGAAATCATATCTTGGGCAGAAATGCCCCAAAAATACTATTCAAAGTTAGAGAAAACATGGAAAGGTCTTTGTAAAAACCAGTAAGTGCACCCCATAGTTCCCTCTTCTCTTAAGACCTGCACCTGACAAGGCTGTGTACATAAGGCCTATTTTGGCCCTGTTCTGTTAGCAGCTAGAATGCTGCCCTACCATCCCTTCCCACCTCCCTTATAATTAAACCTTTGCTCACAAAGATTTGGTGACTGCTATATGAGAGCCCAGATTTTCCTGCAGATAATACAAGAGGTGGAGTTCATAATGTTCTCCTGATTCAGGTACACGGATACTGTGACGCTCTTGTGGGTATATCTACAAAAAAAGCATAAAATATAAAGTCATTAAAAGCATGAACACTTTAGCAAAGTTGACATTTAGATTCTAATCTACAGAGTAACAAACGGAAAATATTCACACGCACCCTTTACAATTATGAACACCGGACGGATTTGTCCAAGGGCAGTAAACAGCAACCAATTAGCTTTCAGAAATCTATTGTGGGATAAATAATACTAGATCTCCGACTGGCTGCTATTGGTTGCTGATTGGAGCCTATTTTTAGTGTTAGTAAAGGAGCGCCACAGCCTCCCCACCCATATCCACAGCATGTTGGCCTAGCGAAGACGCAAGACTTGGAAAGGTCACAAACACATTCAGCAACTGACTGCTCTGTAACAAACTGTACTGTAAAAAAAAGTGTCTTTCACATAAATGTGAATGGATATGCTTATGCAGAAAAATACATTAGCAGAATTAAAACCATATCATACATAAACAGAAGTGGTTTAATCCACGGCTTGATTTCTTATTCAAATTATCTACATCTATAAATGACATTAATTCATAAAACATATACCTTTGAAAGAACAGTGAATTACTTATCTGTGATATAAGGTTTTGCAAAACTAACTTACCTGCAGATCGTATGGTTTTCCACTACGTACTAAAAAGCTGAGAAGAATACTTGTGTGTGCAAAATGCACATTCTCATCTAGAAAGCCATGTAAAAGCAGCAGACGGTTGGGCCTGTAAAATGCATTGTAGGGAATAATGTTTTTTTACAGTACAGGCATTTTCTAGGATCAGCAACACTTACACTATAAAGTTAAAAGATTATTTGACAAATTCAGGGACACATCTATTCAATACAAGCTGCAGTACTAAATTCACACAGAAAAATACTTCCTCACAAACATTTTTTTTGTATAGGGAAAACTCTAATCTTTCCAGTTTACATGATCACGATAATATAGACCAATATTTTGTGGTTTTAATGTTATTTGTAAATGAAACTGAAAAGTACTGTGCGATCCTTTTATATTGTCTAGGTGTGACTCAAAACAAATTAACAGGAGTAAGTTATCATCTAAGTCTTTTATAACTAATTACAAAGTTTAATTAATCTTTCAATGCAATCCATACGCACAAGTGGTAATTTTACACTACTTGGGTACTTTGTATGCTGCTGTTAAAGGAGAATTAAACCCTAAAAATGTCATGTTTTATATACTGATCTTATTGCACCAGCCTAAAGTTTCAGCTTCAAAACAGCATCTATTTTCTAAGACTTCAAACTTGTCACAGGGGATCACACCATCTTGGAAAGTATAGGACACTCACATGCTCAGTGGGCTCTGAAAAGCTGTTGAGAAGCTAAGCTTAGGGGTAATCACAAATTATAATGCAAAAGATGAGGTTGGCCTGTCATATGAGCTGATGCTACAGGACTGATTTTTAAAAATCTGATATTAGTTGCATTGGTTTCTGTGCTGCCATGTAGTAATTATCTGTATTAATGACTAATCAGCCTTATATTGTGACATATTCTATATGTACTGTATATTGTGAGTGGGTCCCTAAGCTCAGTAAGTGACAGCAGCACAGAGCATGTGAATCAGTGAATCAGCAGAAAAGAAGATGGGGAGCTACTGGGGCATCTTTAGAAACAAAGATCTTTACTGCTAAAAGGCTGTGGTTGCCTTGGGCTGGTACAGAAACCCAAAACATAACGTATAATATGTCTAACCTACTCCTGTAGTTTAACTTTCCTTGTCCTTTAAAAACCAAAACTCCTAGCATATAGGTAAGAAAATAGTTTTGAGTTTCAACACTTACTCAGATGGAAACTTCTCTGCCTGCATTGCCACTGAGCCCAGATAGTAGCCATGTTCATTCTGGTCTGGATGTCCCATGTACCTCTCTGTATATCCTGTGTCATAAAAAATCCAGAGAGTAACAGGAGCTCCTGCAATAGCCACCTGTATTTAAGGAACAAGAGTGAAGGCAATATGAAGACTGAGACAAACCAGTCAAGACAAATTAATAAAAAAAAAAGAAAGAAAAGCCCCACACAAAATAACCATAACAGGAATATGTGTTCTGGCACACAAAGGAAATTGTCTGCTGAATTGAAACTAGAGCTTTACAGGAGATAAATGGAGAAAGAGGAGAGCCTAACAATATATCCAATAACAAAGTAGGGTGCACTGGTACAATTCACTTCATGTACTTACCCTAAATATATCAGGTCGTTGTATTAGGGCCATGAGAGACAAATAACCTCCATACGACCATCCATGGACACCTACTCGGTCCAAATCTATAAAGCTGTGTTTGGCAGCGAGATATTGCAAACCCTCCACTTGATCATCTATCTCCACCTGACCCTAAAAGAAAGATGAAGGAAAGTAAAGTGACAAAGAATACAAAATAGAGAAGATCATAAAAATAGAGAAGATCACCACAGCCACCAAAAAAGTGTAAACAAATTCCAATTCAAGAAATTGATTCTAAGTCAAATGGAAAAGTTTACGACAAGAAACCCTTTTCAACAAGATTTATAAAAGTGTGGAATAAGAGCTCTCCGTATTCTATTCATATCGAAGGGATTTTTAGAAGAGTATTTATCAATGTGTGAAATTACAGGTCACCATTTGATAAATGCTAGTCTAAAAATCCCATAGCAATGAATAGTAAGTGGGTGGTGGGTGAGTCTTTCTGTGGTGAGCTTTAATTTCACACAGAGATAAATTTGCCCCTAATTGTTTACTGACAAAGATTTATTTTTTGCCTCTTTCTTTACTAGATTAGATTAAAATCCTGTTTGGCTGCTGAGGTAAGCAGTCTAAGGCCACTAAGAGACACACCTATGCAAGCTTTTTAGTGTTACAATTTAAATTCCAAACTGAAGACCTACAGAAGACAAATTTAGTTCAATAATTAAATAAAACTTGAATAGTGTAATGTAATAGGAACTGTAGGCCGGGGAAAAAAAAAAAAGTTGCATTGTGGAATTTTATTTTGCAAATATAAATGGATACTGACAACTACTCTTCAAAATAATTACGTGCATTAAATGTTACCTATAGGTTATCCGTTTTTCGCAGATGCCTGCTCTTGTAATGGTTACTTTAAGTTCCTCAGCCCGACTGTCCCTTCTCAGCCCGACTGTCCCTTCTCAGCCCGACTGTCCCTTCTC
>CM044435.1:111503665-111523960 GCA_024363595.1 Xenopus borealis
TTCCCAGCCCGACTGTCCCTTCCCAGCCCGACTGTCCCTTCCCAGCCCGACTGTCCCTTCTCAACCTGTCGAAAATTCTAACACTAATGGCCGACTGCTACACAAATATGGCAGCCCCCTCATAGAGGAACATTGGGATAAGATAGCTAATGGAAAAGCAACAGGCAAATACTTTTAAGGCAAATTATAAATAGCATGCAAAAACACTGTTATGATTGTTATGACTGCATATTGGAACAAACCATAAAACACAAAATCTTATGTAAAAAAAAAACAGCAAATGTGAATGAGTTATGCAGAGAGGGAAAACGCAAGACAAATGAAGATTGCTTACACTGTACATATAGTTTACTATATTTCCCCATAAGCCAAGTGAATATTTCCTTAGAATAGCAGTGCCTACATTGGCATAATAAATAAATCTAAGGTGACCTCCCCGCTTTAATTTAACAACTGGAGCCAGGAAACACAAGGTTTCACCCTCACATCCCTCTATCTTTTATCATCTTTTTCTCACCATCTTGTATTTGAAGGCTCCTTCAAACTTCAGCCCACGATGACAAGAACCCCGATTATCAATAACCACCACCACATAGCCCAACGAGGCCAGAGTGTTCAGTCGAAAATATTTTAATCCCTTAAATCGATTGTTAACCAGTTGCACCTGTAAGAAGAGAAATTATTAGGACTACACATACATTGCCTAATAACAGCCTTTTGACAAAATGTTTAGCCAGAAATTCCTAGGGGGAAATTACATTTTCAAATATATATAGGTGCAGTTATGCAACGATTATCTTTTCTTATGTCTGTTTTTTTGTGAACAGCAGTTTATTGATATTAATCTGCAGCAGCAAGAGATGCTGACCTTTTCACTTTGGTTTCCCATATTTACTTGCAGCACATTTAAAGAGAGTGTTCAAAGGAAGTGATACTCTATAATCAGAGGAGAAATCACCCATGTGAATGAAAATCTAAAATATCATATGATTATAATGCTCGTGGAGTAGACCGATGAATCAAAATGCTAGTATTGCTATATTGTTTTTTTTTTTTTCGGCTGGCATAGTGTTCTTCCATGATTCAACAGACATTAAGGGACAGATTTTCTAAGGGTCGAATTCGTGGGTTAAAATACTCTCGAATTCGACCATCGAATTTAAAGGGAATTAAAATCCTTCAAATTCGAATTCCAAGGATTTTACAGCAATTCGATCAATCGAATATTAAATATTCGATCGAACGATAAAATCGTTCTAATTGAACGATTCGAACTATTTTAACCATTCGATCTGATTTTTTTATTTGATCAAAAATAGTTAAAACCAATTCAGTAGGTTTAATCTGGCGAACTAGGCAGTCGAATAAAAATTTAAAGGGAAAGTTATTCGACTGTCGAATATTCGATAGAATTAATTCGAATTATTCAAATCATTCGATTCAATCAAATTTTCAAAATTCGATGGTCGAAGTGGCCTTCAAAAATATTTGAAAAATTTAATTCGAATCTTTTTGAAAATACGATTGAATTTTGAATCCATCATGTGAATTTGATAAATCTGCCCCTAAATGTTGCAGAGAGAAAAATTTGATAATTTTGCAGTAAACCTTAATTTCACCTTGCATTTGTGCCCAGTTACATTATCCCTTTATGTTTAATCGTTTCCATTCTCAGAATTTTCACAAGGGTAAATATGAGATATGGGATGACTCTGACGTAGTTGGCCAGCTTAAATATATTGCAATATATGGACAGACAATCCCTGTTTTGTTTAAAGGGTAAGGCATTTTTTAGTAGCTGTATGCACAGAATGTCTCAATGTCTTAAATATATTGATAATGGGTTGAGTGCAGAGGACGTCTTTTATTTGTCCTTCTGTTTTTTTCTTACCTTACACTTTTCTCATTTCCTGTAACTTCATTTTAATTTAAATCTGCTAATTTTAACCATGTCTCACCTGTGGGCCCCCATAAATGAAAAGTACAGTTGGGTATTTCTTCCCTGGTTGTAGTTGATGAGGTCGGTACATCATTCCATACAAGGTGAACCCTGTTCGACTTGGGAAGGAGAATATTTCTGGGGCAATGTATCCAGGCAGTGTTCCTATGAAGAGAAGAGACTCCAGTTAATTGTGTAAATACATCCATTCTGAATAACAGATGCTTATTGCTTCAGATTTAACCCATTTGTGGCAGGTGCCCTTGATTTTGCCACAGCGCTTTGCTGTCAGACAATACATGGCCCACTACAGATAAAATATGAAACTGGAAACATGAAATCAACATCACTGAGCCAGTACTGTATATTTTAAAATCTATGGCAGGTAAGAATTGTCATATGATAAATACGCGTGTTCTCGTACATTGTTAATATATTAATAATCCAGTGAATCTGTAGAACATATATTCTGTTGTCCTCATGTATTTACTAACCTGGTGATTCAAGAAGGGTTGCCCAAAATTCCTTGTCCTTCTGTGCTGGATCTGAACCAGACCCAGTCAAATGGAAGAGATGCACAGAATGTGGCAGAGTCTGGCTGCTGTATCTGCTGATGAACATGTCGCAGTGCTGTTAAAAATAAAACAACTAACTGTATAAGTGTTTACTATCAGTTTTGTTTTCTTTGGCAATAATCTCTGACTGATGCATCCAGACCTACAATTTTCACTGTCTTTAACAGAAAATGACAGGCCACATTTTTTGGGGAGAGTGATTATGGGGCACTGCTGTTCTTATCAGTGATGTTTAACATTATCCAAACCATCATCCTCTACGCCACATGTATGGGCCAAATATTCAAAAACAAACTATCATTACTCTCTAGTCTAAGTTAAAGGGGACCCGTCACCCAAAGGAAATATTCAAAATCCTATTTTATCAATTCAGTCAAGCTTTATTTACACTATATAAATAATTTGATTCTTGTTTCCTTCAGTCTGGGAATTCAAAATTATAACAAGCAGGCAGGAGCCATTTTGTGGACACTTATTAAGGCTTTATTCATCTCAAACTCCTGTCTAATGTCCATTCCCGTGCCCTGGCTACACAATTAAACAGTGTAGCAAATGGGGGAATGTGTGGAAAGCAGTGACATCTAGGAAGTGCTGAATGGAAAGTGAAAGTAATTTGTCTGCCCCGCCTCTATGCCACTGGCATAGAAGAGGGTCAGACAATATTTGATTGACAGCTGAGATTTTTCAATGAGCTTACAACAGCTATGAATGCTTTAATAAAAACAGAAATTGGATTTCATGTTTGATTTGAAAAGGACTTTTATTATACCGATTTTTGTGTCTGGGTGACGGGTCCACTTTTACAGAGATTGTGGTCAGTTATATAATGGAGGTTTACCTGGCTAACAGAGCAAGCATGAGAGAACCCTAGATCTGTCAGTCTTGTCACTTCTCCAGGCGTCTCATAATTTGCAACATATAAATGATGCTCTAGTGGCGTGTCCTTTGTGCCTTCAAAATACACCAGCTTGTTGACCTCATCAACTCGTATCTGTAGTAAACAAAGGAAGGGCCTGTTAATAAGTGATATTATTTATGTAGAGCAGACACATACAACTGTATTTAGGGCTAGAGCAGACGGGGAGACTCGCGAGTCAATTTGGAGCGATTCCACAAATCGCGCCGCTGCATGTGAATAGGCGCAGGCGTTTTCAAGTAACGCCGGTGCGCCCCAGGACCTGTCTATTCGGGGAGGTTCGGGGGCTACAAGTCGCGGCTACAAGTCGCCAGGCGACAAAATGCCCCGAATCTCCCCATCTGCTCTAGCCCTTAAGTTTGCATTGTAAACAAATGCCACCTTCCCACTCATTAACAGACTAGATGACACAATGAAAGCTATAAACTACTAAACAAACTTGTATGTAAAAAAACAACTATTGAGATATAAAAAATACATAGTATATAAAATATGAGTTATTTTACAATTAAGAACTTTTCATTCAGTACTGGAACAATTTGTAGAAAGTGCTTTCCCAAACCAGTATTCTTCTGATTAACTTGCATTATGTCACATTTAAAGGAGAATTCAATCCTGTAATAAACGAAACCTGTAACCCCCACCCCACAAAGACCCCCCTCTCTCCTCCCCTCAGCCTAACTGCCCCTGGGGGGCTGCATTCAAACACATTCAGCCAAATTGACACATATATCCACTTTCTTAAATGTGTCAATTCTTTAACACTTTAGTAATTATTTAGTAAACCTGCCCCCTAGTGTCCTACTTCTCACCCAACTGCAAAACAAAAAAAACAAAACAACTTACGGTTGATCCATGACGTCCAAGAACCTCCCATTCTCCACTTGTAACAGCTACCTCTTCCTTTATGGTGCACCGAAAATCACCTAAAATTTTAAAAATAAAACCAGACATTCTGAAACTTTCAGGAATAAGTAGCAGTTTTCAGACATGATAGCAAGCTTCTATAATTTAGGCTCTGGACAACCCCTGGACCAATAGTGCAAACAAAAAACAGTACTTCCTGCCAAGCCAGGCACAGTGCACAAAAGAAAGAAAGAGGCCCGGCACACATCAAAAAAACAACGCTGTAACAGTAGGATGCTGGATCTCAAAATTTTGTGCTAATAGTGCTGCACTGCCACCCAAATATACTGCACAATTCAAGTAATAAAAACGGCTTTCCAACGGATATATTTAGCACTAAAGCTGCATGAAAAGCAAACTACCATTTCCATGCCAGGTATACCTCCCCAAGCATTTTGGATGTACAAGGTGGTGCCCAGTTTGGGAACCCCCTGTACTTAAAATTCAGACTATTCTGTCATGCAATACGGAGTGACCTACTGAACTTGTAGTACCAAACACTCAGCAAAAAAAAAAAACAGAGGATTCTGCCATGATTAATATGGGTTTTGGCACAATGTACCTAAAGGGATCCTGTCATTTTTTCAAAATGCATCAGTTAATAGTGCTGTTCCAGAAGAATCCTGCATTGAAATCCATTTCTCAAAAGAGGAAACAATTTTTTTTATATTTCATTTTGAAATCTGACATGGCGCTAGACATATTGTCAATTTCCCAGCTGCCCCAAGTCATGTGACTTGTGCTCTGATAAACTTCAATCATTCTTTACTGCTGTACTGCAAGTTGGAGTGATATCACCCCCTCCCTTTCCGCCACCCAGCAGCCTAACAAAAGAACAATGAGAAAGTAACCAGATAACAGTTCCCTAACACAAGATAACAGCTGTCTTTTAGATCTAAGAACAGCACTCAATAGTAAAACCCATGTCCCACTGCGTACTATTCAGTTACATTGAGAAGGAAAGACAAAGTGCTGGCACAAGTCATATGACCGGGGCAGCTGGGAAATTAACAAAATGGCTAGCCCCATGTCAGATTTCAAAACTGAATATAAAATAATCTGTTTGCTCTTTTGAGAAATGGATTTCAGTGCTGAAGTCTACTGGAGCAGCACTATTAACTGATGCATTTTGACCATGACAGTTTCCCTTTAACCATTTTTAAACAGTTGAAATATCTTAATAATCAAGACAATGATTCAAGAATGATCCATTGGACCAACTAACATGACTTACTAAGCCCAAGTAGATCAGCACTCCCCTTACTGGTACCACCTGTTCTCAACACGCTGGTTATTCGGTAAAGATGGCGAAATCCTGTCTTACACTCAGAGGCGAATAGAAACTGGATTTCATCATCTCGGGTTTGGGGAAAGAAGTGTAGGATGTCATGTATCTGTTAAAAATGTAAAGACGCAAGACATGTAGAAAGAGCCACTGGACAATGAGTGAGTAAGAATACTAAATACTAGAAGATACACTTATTCACTGTCTGTATCCTAGGCCAGAGGGTAAATTCTCTTTTCTTTTTCAGAAAAATGCAAATATGATAGATCAGTTTTCTAAAAATCACCTTCATATGGCAGATTTACTTTTTATGCAAACTAAATTGTAAACAGGAAGGCAGACTTCCTTGACTGATGACTGCATGGAATGCTACAGAGCTCTGATTTCTAGGTTATAATACAGTAATCATCAGTTTACACACAGAATACTGTAATTTGAGGCTGCTCCCACAAAATTCGGAAGGCCCCAACTAGGGTTGCCACCTTTTCTTGAAAAAAATACCGGCCTTCCTATATATTTATCTTTTTTTTCTATTAATAACATTGGGATCAACCATCAAAAATACCGGCCAGGCCGGTAAAATACCGGCCAGGTGGCAACCCTAGCCCTAACCCCTGACAAAATGTCAGTAAAACTTTACATTTATCCAGATATCTGTTGTCTCTTCATATATCACAAGAGGTGTTACAGAGTCAGTCAGTGAATTTGAAAATCGGTGGCGCTCTGAAGGATCTTTGTGGGGAGACACAAACAATGCAGGAGGGAGAAGTACAATCTGTAGTCGGGTCTGCAGTCGATCAAGTAGAATGGCCCAGGCACTGCAAAAGGAAAATTATTTTGTAATCCCTTAGGTGATGTTTTACAATTTTTATCATGTTTTGAGTGGTTTATGAATTAGGAGACTTCTGGCTCTTTAAAGGCTGCAGATAAAAATGGTAGCCTGTTGTTGGGGGTCACTTATCCCCACGACCAGAAAGCATATGGACGGTGAAGCATCAGTTGCACTGTTGCGGCTATTTTGTATTGCTTATATTTTCAGGATCTTTACTAGTCAATTTCAGGGGTACTCAAGACCACCAATGTCTAGGTTACTTAAACTGTAGCAAGCAGATAAAATCCGGAGATCTACATGAAAAAAAGCCTTCAAATTGAAACCAAGGCTCAACACACTGACTACAGGTAATGCTATTATGCAAAGAAATAAAAGACTTTATATACTATGTAAACAAGTTAGGGACCGCCATATGGGGTTTACCTTGACGTGGTATGGTGGCTTATCAACTTTATGGTCATAACTTAGTACAAAATAACCCCTGTTTTTAAACAATATGCACTGGCATTTATACGGATTTACTTATGAGACAGGGGCCCAGGGAATGTGCTTTGTAAGTAGCACTTCCATTATACTTAAATATACTTTTACTTAGCCTTTAGAGTGCTCCCACAATCCCCCTTTTTCTACATGAAAAAAACACAATATTTTATTATTGTGGTTTTTGAATTTAAGACCATTGCAATTCATCTTAAAAATCTGCTGCATACACCATATTACACTATTTAAGGCAAAATACCCCATCTAAACGTATGGAAGAAAGATTAGACATTCAATAAATTAACTTAATCCATAATTCCTTTTCTACACTTCAATGTAGAATACAAAGTACACCAAAATTAACTGCACCATACTCACTATTTCCCATCAGGAGTCCATCCAGCTCTGGCTATGTACTCAGTGCCTCCGAACATTACCTCAAATGGCTGTCGAAGTTCCTTATCTACCAAATCTAGGATCTATGCAGGAAGTAAAGTAATTTCATGGTGAGTATGAGTAACATACAGTTTCCTGAACATCAACAGAGCTTAAAATACACAGTGTCAAGACATTTCAACACTGCTAGTCACAATCAGTCCCAGCTAAGATGGTCGGTTTTGGAAGTCGTCACCCCCTTACACAGGGGTGGTGATATTAAGAAGTTATCACAAAGGGAAGCTTATTGGATTAAGAGATTAGACACACTACAACCAACAGGCATGAATGATAGTTGGAGTAAAAAATGTTTCCTTTAATGCTGTTACAATGTTGCCTGTAGTTGAAACTTATGCTTCATTTGTTTCTCCTTTTACAGATAAAGATCTCTATGCCCAAGATAGATACAATATTCTAATATGTACGGCTAATGGTAAGATGTTTGGGCTTTTTCCCTCCTTCATTGTTCAAAAACAGGACTATTCAGCTTTTTCTGTGGTAGGCCCTAGAAGTGGGCAGTTGCATGTGTGTAACCCTTGGATTTTGAAATAATTAATTTGGAAAATGTTTTTCTTTCTAATATGTTTTGAACATAATGAACTATATACTTGATGTTTGGAAATTAAACCTTTGTGATATGGGAATGATTTGTACCTCATTAAGGCAAATCAACACTTATCCTAAATGACCTCACATCCTGTCTACACCTTTGGTAACTTTGGTAACTTTGGTAACTTTGGTAACTATAATGTACTCTTTAAACTTGATAAAGGGCGAGCAGCCCGAAACGTTGTGAAAATAAACCACTTAGCAGTAAATTTGCTTTCTCTCAGTTCCTTCAATACTTATTGGATCAGAGCTTAAAATATACCAAAAATAAAAATGTTTGCACTAGTAAAAAAAAAATGTGTGATTCAGAAACACCACTATAGTTTATATAAATAAGTTGGGCTTGGTTCTTTGGAGCATTATTCAAGACCCCCATCCTTTTGCATTTCTCCCTTAAGCAAACACTGCCTGTCTATTGCATCATGCCAAAATGAATCAGCAGCCATAGAAAAAAAAACAAACAAACAAACGACTAATTTAAAATATCTAAGCAATAGTATTTGACATGTTCTACATTTTCATTACATGATTCAATGTGTTCCACAGGGAAAGGGGACCCTTTCCCTAAAAATGCATGTTTTAATACTCACCCTGCCCTCAGCATCTACATTGATCTCAGACAGCTTAAATGTAACTTTGGGGTTTGCAGTTCCTGAAAAAAGGAATATTTAACCACTCAGTAAATGTTTTGTTCCCTCAAAATAGTGAGAAAGGCAACTCAAAAAAGGCTCCTGGATTTAGAAACTTACTCACCTGCCTTTGGGTAACGGAAGGAGTCTGTTCTACGAGTCTCCAGCATAGGCGATGTGACATGGATGATCTCTACCTCCGATTCATCATTCTCCTCATAGAGGATGCGCAAAATCTGACCACCAGATGAAGCTGCAAAATAAATCTGCATGAGGATGGCTTCTGAAATATGGAAGCATTCTAAACACACAGCAATAAACAATCAAGACTAAGAGTGACTTTCACAATATTTCTTACTTTTTTCATTACGTGGACACCACCAGTAACCAGTGTAGCGATCAAATTCCTCCTGAAGCACAAAAGTTGCAACACCAGCAGATTGTGCATCCTCTTCAACACCAGCCAAGTCTAAGGACAGACATTTGCATGGTCATGTTATCATAAACATAGTCATCAACAGAAAAAAAAAATATTAAGAAGGTTATTATTCCATTTTTTTTATATTCATCATGCACGGAACGTACAAGTACAAGCCTAATTTATCTGCATACCTGTATATATTAAAATGGTAATGGAGGTAACAAAAAATATATGCTACAGATTTCAGTACTGTATGTCTATACATAAACAAAACTACCAGAATGTCTTAATTAGGAAGATATTAGACTGCTTGAACAGTGTTATTACTCTCAGCTTTAAAAAGATATATTATTATTACTACGAAATATGTTGGCACCATAGAAATACATGTTAATAATAAAGAATATGCATCTACCCAGGGGAAAATGCTTGACATGAGTTTTTATGTGAACATGAGCATGCATACTTTGCACACGATTAGTCATCCATCTAACAAACACAGACTTTATGTAAACTTCAGTTTTGTACATGTAACTTATTTATTAATGTTTTAAGGGGCAGATTTATCATTGGTCGAATTTCGAATTGAAAACAAATTCGAAATTCGACCATGGGAATAGTAGGTGAAGTAAAATCCTTCTAATTTAATTTACATGTTCAATTCTCCTTGAAGTAAGACTTCTCTGTACATATCCCACTCTATTCAGCAATTATTCTTCATGCTGCTTGCATGAAACAAGAGCATAGTATGTAACAAGTAAGCACAATGAATGACCATATCAAGTGAAGTGTGCATCCATCTTTTTCTAAAGCAAGTCTACATGATCCATCGAGGTCACCATAACCAACATAAAGTTTCTACAATGACATTCAGTTCACTCAGAGTAGATGGAAAATGTTGATGGTCCACACAAAGTAAGGGTCAATGCTCAACCAAAAACACAGATAGATCGTCTATCTTGTCACATATGTGACCTTATTAAAGAATTGTCAAGTAAACACATCTCACCTTTGTGCACAAAGGTCAATCTGCGCTCCTCCCCAGTCTCTGTGTTGGCTATCCAAAGGTCATTGCTGTGAACAAAGGCCAACCAGCTTGGGTCTCCAGGACAGATGGTGGGATCCATGCGGATGTTTGGGCAACTAGTTTCTAATAAGTGAGGCTGCAGTGGCTGTTTCTGTATGAATTAGACATGCAGATGAGTGAGACAGCAGAGAATTTGGCTTAGTTCCTTGATGACAAAATATAAGCAGTAGAGAGAGTAAAAAACCCAAGGCATCATCTGGTCACTACAGATCAGACATTTCTCTATGCAGCAGAGTTTTTGTTCTGTAATGTGTCTCACTGATGCACAGCAGACTTAAGGTTGCCATACATGCTTTGAACACGATGCCAGTGACATGGTATATGTTGGCTCCCAATAACAGCAATGGGAAGCACAAGAAGTAGACCTGAACCAGAGACTCACTTTTTTTTTTTTTTAAAAGAGGTCATTTCTTGTCACATTGCCATAAAAGGAATTGTTCAATGTAAAAATAAAAAATGGGTAAATAGATAGGCTGTGTAAAGTAAAAAATGTAATGTATAAAGGCTGGAGTGACTGGATGTGTAGCATAATAGCCAGAATCCAAATTCTTGCTTTTCAGTTCTCTTGTTTTCCACTGATTGGTTACCAGCCAGTGATTTGAGGTGGCATGGGACATAACTGTTGCTTTTGAATCTGAGCTAAATGCCAATGATCAATTGCAAACTCACTGAACAGTTATGTCCCATGTGGCCCCCCTTTAAGTCACAGACTAACTCATTCTCAGAGAGCTGAAAAGCAGGAAGTAGTGTTCTGGCTATTATGTTAGACATCCGTTCACTTCAGCCTTTATACATAAAATTTTTGGCCAACTAACTAGCTTAGAAACATTTTTAATTTTGCACAGCCCATCTATTTAGCCAGTTTTCATTTTAACACTGAACTGTTCCTTTAATGGAAACAAACAAATATATGATCACTGTATGCGCCCATTTAATATACAGCGCTGTGTAACATGCTGTCCCTTTATAAATATATGTTAAAAATCCTGCTCACTGTTACTAGATGTAAATGATTTGCCCGGCAGTTACAGAATTAAATTTTTGCACAAGGGTTTGTACACTAACCAACCTTTACACTTGGTGATGGCCCGAGTGCGCCTTATTTTCGCTTTGAGGAACATACACTATAATGCCTAGTTATACTGAAAGCCGATCTATACTAAATGTTCATTATAATTTGTATATTTGGCTGCATCTGAAGTCACAAAATAGGATGAAGGGAGTAGTGTATGAAGTGTTACTTACAGTAAAACCACAGGAACCACCATCTCTAACAGTATAAATGGCACTTCCAGCCTGAAACAAGAAGGTGCCACTCTCTGCGTGGTAGTCAAAGGCAGAGATTCCCACTGTACCAATGCGCTTCCTCTCTCGAAGCAGCTCCTCCTCACGGGAATACATGCCATAATCTGGAGTTGCCTGGAAAGAAACCCACACTTTATTACATTTGTGTATGTATAGCACCAAATAATAATTGCCGATAAATAAATTATTCCCACACAGAAATTAAACTCTGAGTTAACATTTAATATGATGTAGAGAATGATGTTCTGAGAATTTGCAATAGGTTTCATTTGTGGGTTTTGGGGTATTTAGCCTTTTATTCAGTAGCTCTCCAAGTTAAGCTGGCCATAGACGTAAAGATTTTTAAAAGATCTCAGCGGTCTGCCTGATAGGGTCCAAATTACCCTAGAGACCACGCGTTCATTTGAATAAGAGACTGCAATATGGAGAGCTGTATAGAAACATGAGTAATAAAAAGTAACAATACATTTTTAGAATGTAAAGGCAAAGATAAAGGCAAATAATTCAAAAACTATAAAAACAATAACGAAGACTGTAAAGTTGTTTAAAACAGGCCACTCTAAAATATTCTAACAGTTATACAGACTCAGAATATGAAGTAAATAATCTCTCTGATTTTACAGATGTATCTGTGTTAATAAAAAGTTGTTTCTGGATGCAAAGCATGCAAGTGAAAGGTTGACTGGATGTTTTTTTTTTTCCATTTGCATTTTCCATAAGAGGCACTCTTATATACTGCAGAACTATGTTAATAGTCCATGTTTTTTTTTTACATTTTATAGTGAAGAGCTCTGAGGTAGCTTGACCCACCTTCACATAATATTACCAACAGCTGCTTCACGGTAGGTATCCCTTCTCCTATAATAATTGCAGGTGAAGTTGTACCGTGTTAGCCAGTAGGAATGTTACAGGGCAACCCTTTGAAATAAAAAATAAAGTGGTATAAAGGGATACCTTTATTGGATAACTAATATAATCATAGCAAGCTTTCAGAACATTTTAGTTGCTTTTTCAAGCTGATTACAATGAAGCTGAGGTGTTCTCTGGTACAGTATATATCCAACATTCAGCTCATAGGACAAAGGACCAACAAAAGCAATATCAATCTATGTGTAAGGTGTCAGTCATTTTCGAGGGGATCTGCAAGAGACCATCAGATAAGGTACAAGATCGGGTGGGCCAAAAAGGCTGAATATTAATTAGGGCAGAATTAATGGAATGTGGAATAAAAGAAGTTCCATATGATCTCAGTCCAGATCCAAACATGTTGGGATTTCTAACTGTGCAGGCCTCTCTTAGTCCACATAATTAGCCATAAATCCAAGGCCCAGGTTTAGTCTCTTCTCCAAAGAATTGAAAGCTTCCATTAGTTTGTACTCCTACACTTTTCTTTCATTATACGTTTTAATATTGCCCTTAAAACTCTTAATCCTTTATGCTGTGATGAGGGCCACTGAAATGATTTCCTATTGGTGTGTCCAGTTTTTTATTGGGTAAAGTGAATCAGTGGCGTGTATTTCTCTTTCTCAGACTTTTCCCAGTCTCTCTTTTTTACAGTCCCCATAGTATACATTGTATTAAGTACATCACATTAGAAGCAGAACAGTTGAAGTGGCCATGAATGCTTTACTCCTCTAATGTGTCCGGAATTTGTATTTTGTCTGAGATCAGGATGTTCCATTTTTGGTGGGGTGCAATAAGGCACTTCTTATATTATTACCATCCTTGTTTGGAGTGTTTGTGTACAATGATTTGACATCCATTGGTACCCTCCCGTAGTGATCCTATGCCTGCAAGTTTGTTTAGCACATCAGTGAACTAGGAAAGGCCTACACCAGGTCAGAAACACCAACATGTGTGGATCTGGACTAAGAGATCATATGGAATTCTTTTTATTCCACACCATTAATTCTGCCTTAATTTATATTCAGCCTCTTTGACCCACCCTATCTTGTACCTTATCTGCTTCTCTCTTGCAGATCTCCTCACAAAATGACTGACAACTTACACACAGATTGATTTTCCTTTTGTTGGTCCTGACCTATGAGCAAATTGTTGGATATATACCAGAGAATGTCACAGCTTCATTGTAATCAGCTTGAAAAAGGAATTAAAATTTTCTGAAAGCTTGCTATGATTATATTAGTTAGCCAGTAAAGGTATCACCTTTATACCACTTTATTTTTTTATTTCAAGAGGGTTGCCTTGTAACATTCTCCTCCTATAGAAATATTGATTATCATTCCTATCTGTTCCTATTGTCTGATCATTTTAACTCCCCAACCTGCTCTTTGAGAGATGCAATTCAACATATATGAATGTCAAGGACACAGGATTTTCTTCATTCCACCTGGGAGTTACTCACCTGGAAAGTGTCAAGAAGAGGTTTCCAAGACAGCATAAGCACAGCTCCTCTGTTGATGTTCTTTGGAATCTCTGAGTAGAAAAGGGTATTCTCCCGGTTTTCGCCAGACATTGCTGTATAAAAAATAATGTTGTGAATATGGTAAAACTTCTATATGGACAGTTAGGGGCAGATTTACTAAAGGTCGAATAAAAAAAAATTAAAAATTCAACCTTGGGAATAGTGGGGAGGTAAAATCCTACGAATTCGACTATCGAATTCGAAGGATTTTACCACAATTCGATTGAATATAGAAAATTCGATCGTTCGAATATTCAAATAGATTTTATATTCGATCTTAGGGAATGATCCCCATTTCGGTAGGTTTAATCTGGCAAAGTAGTTGGACAAATTAAAATTTAAAGGGGAAGTATTCAACCATCGAATTTTAGAATATTCGAATAAAATTAAATTGGAATATTCGAATTATTCGAATTCGAATATTCGATGGTCGAATTTGCCTAATTTGCATATTTGAAATTCGAATTCAAATCTTTTTGAAAATTCGATCAAATTTCGAATCACTCATGTGAATTCATGTGAATTTAGTAAATCTGCCCCTAAGTATTTGAATCCCTTATATCTGTCACATTGATCAAATACAGGTATGGAACCTGTTATTCAGAATGCTCTGGACCTGGGATATTCTGGACAATGGATCTGTAATTTGGATCATCACACCTTAAAGAGATTCTGAAACCTGAAATTAAACTCTTTTTTACATCTATTATAATATTGGCTTTGAAAGATACTTCTAACTTTGCCATAAGGTATTTGCACGATGCTTTTACATTACCTGTCTGATCCCCCATGTTTGAGGGGGCTGCCATATTTGTGCACCCGGCATCTGTTATCATTAGAAACTGTAACTAATAGGCTGAGATGGGACAGTCAGGTTGGCAAAGTCAGAATAGAGCCAGGTTTAGAAGTTTCAACTAACAGTTATATAAAAAAAAAACCTTTCAGCAAAAAAATGATCAACATGACCTATAGGTAACAATTAATGTACATTCATATGTTAAAATTAATTTTTTAGTGTCAGTATCCCTTTAAGTCTACTTGAAAATCATGTAAAGATTAATAAACCCAATAGGCTGTGTTTGTTTCCAATCAGGATTAATTATATATCTTAGTTTATGTCAAGTACAATGTAATATATTATTATTACAGAGAAAAAGGAAATCCTTTTTAAAAAACTTTGGATTATTTGGATAACATTAAACCGAAGGTAGACAGCCTTTCTGTAATTCGGCTTTCTGGGTAACGGATGCCATATTTGTAAATATTTATTAGAAAACAACAAATAATCCAAGGCTACTGAGAGGCTATTCTCTGTTGATAGTCAGTGGTAGTACATCCCTTGCAAGAGGATAACTCATTAGACCAGGGCTGCCCCCTACCTGCTGTGCTTGCTTACCATGTGTAAACTTTAATTGGTATCATCACTACAGAGATTAACTGGCCCCTGCATTGTTTAAACCTCAAATTCAGGCTCATCCCCTGTATTGTTCACACCTATGACCCCCTGCATTGTTCACACTTGTAACAACTCTATTGTTCACACCACTAAATCCCAGTACTTTTCACACCAGAGACCCAGACAGAAACTGCCCACATTGTTCACACATTATACAAATGCTAATGAAGACCTCCTCTGCTGCCTGTGTGTGCCCTACTCAAGGTATGAAGATCTAAATTACATAATCCATTATACAGAAGGACCCAGGCCCCAAGGATTCTGGATAACAGGTCCAATGCCTGTACAAGCAAAGACCTCAGTGTTCTCTGAAGTCAATCCTTTATATAGATTTTTCTGTACAGGTTTAAGGCAGTTCTAAGGCATTAACAACAGACAATTTGCTGTGAAGAAGTAGTATAATGGACACATCCAGCTTAGCCTCAAAATAATCAATGAGCGCTCATTGACCAGATTATGGATTGGACATGGATTATGTAGTACATTTTAGAGAGGCCCTCCACTGCCTGCGTGTGCCCTACTCAAGGTATTAAGATCTAAATTACATAATCCATTATACGGAAGGTCCCAGGCCCCAAGCATTCTGCATAACAGGTCCAATGCCTGAACAAGCAAAGACCTCAGTGTTCTCTGAAAAAAATCCTTTATATAGATGTTTCCGTACAGGTTTAAGGCAGTTCTAAGGCAGAATTAACAGATAATTTTCTGTGAAGAAGTAGTATAACTGACAGATCCAGCTAAGCCTCAAAATAATCAATAAACTCTCATTGACCAGATTATGGACTTGGACATGGATTAAAGAGAAACCCTTCAGACAGCAATCAGGTAGGAATCCTTCTATAGGTAAACACTGACTACCAGCTTGAACTGCTCACAGGTAGTCCAAGAAAGGGTTCATAAAGGAGTGCAGCATACACCAAGTAGAAAAAAGCACGGTTTCTTTTAATGTGCTATTGCCTTGCAGCAAACAAGAATAAAGACAACTTCCGGTAGTAGTAAATGAGCCATTGTTAGAAATCTACAACGCAAAATAATCTGTATAAAGTCTGGTAACAATAAAGGGAAATAATCCTTCAAATGTCTGAGAAACCAAATGTGCACAACAAAAAATAAATTAAAGTGGTTGTTCACCTTCCAACAACTAGTTGTTTTCAGACAGATCACAATAAATAACTTCTCAATTTTCTATGTGTGACAGTTTTTCTAATATTGACGTGTAAAGTGTAATTTTTCATCTTCTAAAGCAGCTCCAGGAAGGGGGATCGCCGACCCCCCAACTGTTCTAAATTGATACATTTAATGGACACAAATCTAATCTTTGTCCCTGCTGAGCAGAATCCCTGGGTTTAATTGCAGGCATCTGTTAGAATTGATACAATAGTTGCCAATACTCCAGAGACGCTGCTGAGAAATGTATCAACTAAATGTTGTAAAATTGGAACAGTAAGAAGAACAGTAGCAGGGGGACAGCCAATCACAGCCCTGCAGTCACACATGCACAGACAGGCTTCAGTTCCCTATCAGGTCCTGCTAGATTGGTTCCTGCCCTAAAGTGCAGTGAGCGGAGAGCCGCTGGGAATTCAGGGAGCAGGAAGTCGGAGAAGGGAGGGATTATTAGGGGGTTCAATAAATCAATACTGAAACAGTAAACCCTCAAAGTAGTGCTGTGAGTCCTCTGTCAAAAGAAACAGCATTTCTTTCCTTCCATTGCGTACACATGGGTTTATCACACTTCCTGTTTTCAGCATAAACCTCCTTGCCCCGGGCGCTCAGTTTGTTCCTCTCCCCCTCCATACTCCCCTCCCTGCTGTAATCTGTGCCCAAAGCTATGAGTGAGCAGGGAGAGTCATAGGTAGGAAGTGATGTCACGCCAAGCTAATATGGCAGTTGCTATACTACACTCAGAAAGAGAAACAGAAAGCTTCTAAAGCTGTTTACTCAGGTATGGTAATGCATATGGCAACCAACAGGATGTTTTTGTACCTTCTATTACATAACCCTATTTATTTGCTCAAATGTGCTAGCTGTTAACATTATTAGTATGAGGTTTTTGAAATACCATTTCTCAGTATTTTGCATACATAATGTGATAAGAGCTTAGTGCTCAAGTGGTTATACAAAAGAGCCTAAGAAATAACCAGCTGAGCTTATATGAGCTTAGGATGGTGGAGTTTATTTTGCAGAGCAGCAGTGGCAGCACCCATAAAGAATGCAAGTCAAGCAGTAATAGGATTCTTTTCATTTTAAGAACAGCTCTGTTTGCACACTAAGAACAGGAACTACCCCTAAACCAGCCACCCTGAATGAGCATTATTTCATGGAAAAAAAGAAAGTTCCACACTACAGGGAATCACATTGTTCAATTCATTTTCAATTCAAAGGCCCGGGGCCGGTCGTCCAGAAGGCCATAATTTGGATAAAAACTGTTTTATACATACTTCTTGCAGTGTTGCTAAATACAGCGAAAAAATGCCAAAAGGTCTGTATGATAGAGCTTTCTGCAAAACAAAAAATTATGGATGCACCGAATCCAGTTCAGGATTCAGCAGAATCCTTGTGCCTGGCCGAACCAAATCCTAATTTGCATATGCAAATTAGGGGTGGGAAGGGAAATCACGTAACTTTTTGTCACAAAACAAGTACGTAAAAAATGTGTTTTTTTTCCACTTTTTACCTTCCTGTCACTAATTTGCATAAGCAAATTAGGATTGGGTTTGCTATTTGGTCGAATCTTTCATGAAGGATTCAGCCGAATCCCATAAAGTGGATTAGGTGCATCCCTACAAAAAATACTTCCATTGTAAAATCCCAATAATAATTCTCTAATATACATACATGTCCATGTTTTCAAAAGAAACTCTTGCACAAATGCTCACTTGCCATTGCAAATATTCTGGCCACTCTGCACAACTACAAAGTTGTAGGAAAGCAATAAAAAAAACAAACATTGCCCAGTGCAAAGAAACAAATTTAAATCTACCAATCAGCCACAAACACACACACACACACACACACAACTTTAAGGGGCCCATTTACTAAATTTGTGTGAAGAATTCGAAATTGGATCAAATAAAAAAAAAAAATGAATATGCAAATGAGGTAACTTCGACCATTGAATTTTTTAATTTTGACCCATTCAAATAATTCAAATTTAATTGTATTCAGATATTCGATGGTCGAAGTACTTCCCCTTTAAAAAAAAATTCCATAGCCCAGTTCGCCAACTTGGACCTACCGAATTACTTTAAAACCCTATGGGAAGCTCCCATAGGTTTTAAAACACCTATGGGAGCTTCCCATAGGGTTTTAAAGCAATTCGGTAGGTCCAAGTTGGCGAACTGGGCTATGGAATTTTTTTTTTGTTATTTGATCGAATAAAAAAAATTAGATTGAAGGGTTAAAATCGTTCGATTCGAAGGATTCAATCGATCGAATTTTTAACATTCGATCGTTCGAATTGCGTTAAAAACATTCGATTTCGAATATTTTCGAAATTCAACCACTTCCCCTTTAAATTCGAAAATCAAAGTTGAGGGTTTATTAACCCTTGAATTAGAGTTTTAGTAAATCTGCCCCTAAATGTCATTTGCAAGGAAAGACGTATGTATGTTAGCTGTACAATCTGCAAGCAACTTCTACATACCCAGGTAGTACATGCGATCAGAATGAGGACTCTCAGGATCATTTCTCTTTACAAACGTGAAGCTATGAGGTGCCTTAGCCATCATGTACCCATGGTATTTCCTAGTGTCTGCCAGCAGTTTGCGCATCTGGCTCCAGGAATGGCGCTCAACAAAGAAAGGCTCGGGTTTCCGCTCCCCTCCAGTGGACTCTGTACTCCCATGGCTTCTTGCAGACTCAAATATTTCTACCCCAACTTGTTCAGTTTCCATTGCAGCCGCCATGTTGCATCCTGAAATGAGTGATTTAAATTGGTCAAATATTGTACATAACAGCCAAAATAAAGCAACACAGCACAAATTTTAAGAAACTGAGCCCCTTGAACAACTCCGAACACATCACAGAAAGATTTACAGAGAAATGCACACTCAAGTACAAAAGTACTGCCAGCTGTGCAGCTAAATGAATGCATTTGTATTTGATGGTTTCTGTAGTATCTGTATTGTGCAAAACATAGGAAACACCAACAATGTAAATGAAATCTTATTTAAATTAAAGTGGATAATAAAGCTGAGATGAATAGGGTAAAATCTGTTAAAAAAAAAAGATATCTGCATCCTGACACATATAATAATGCATCATAAATTAGGAATGATTCTAAATTAAACGGTCTAACCTGGAATGATTGCTTGGTATTGCTCGTATTAAAGGGGTGGTTCACCTATAAGTTAACTTTTAGTATGTTACAGCAACTTTTCAACTGGTCTTCATCTCTCTTTTTTATAGTTTTATTAATTATTTTACTTCTTCCTCTAGCTCCAGCTTTCAAATGGGGGGTCACCCCATCTTGAAAATAAACAAATGCTCTGAGAGGCTACAATTTTATTGTTATTTATACTTTTTATTCAGACAATTCCTATCGATTTCCCAGTCTCTCATACAAATCAACGCATGGTTTCTAGGGTATTTTGGACCATAGCAACCAGATTGCTAAATTGCGAGAGCTTCTGAATAAAAAGCTAAATAACTGAAAGACCACAAATAATGAAAATGAAAACCGACTGCAAATATCACTCTCTGCTTCATACTAAAAGTTCATGAGCAACCCCTTTAACTTTATAAGGGATATAAACAAAAAACAAAACAACACATTTTGCGGAAGGAATGAACATTTTTCATTATCTCAAGGTTATTTCATAGATGCGGTCAGTCAAGCACTGTAACCTGGCATTGTCTTTAATGAATAATGAATCAGATGTCATTTGAGTTTAGGACTGGCCAGATATGAGATGACTTAGACGTAGTTGGCCAGCTTAAATATATTGCAATATATGGACAAACAATGCCGGTTCTGTTTAAATTTAAATATATATA
>CM044435.1:111524056-111545503 GCA_024363595.1 Xenopus borealis
TATAGCAGCCCCTCTGGCATTTGCCCTAACCCACAAATGGCCAGTCCGGGCCTGTTGTGAAGTGACTGAACTGACTGATTTCGGTAGCAGTACCATTAATGTATATTGGTAATCTGCTCAGAATGACATTTTCACTTCTTTCATTATGAAAACAACTTCTTTGTTTGGGTGTATATCCCCTTTAAAGAAATCTATTTCACAACACCACCCAGCTAGGCTAAAGCTTTCTGAGGAACTGCTGGTAGCTGGAAGGGTCGGAGTTAAACAGAGAGGGCTGCTGTAACACGAGAAATAAACAACAGTAACATTAAGCTCCCTGGCCACGAACACTGGGTTAGACCACTACCCACTTCGGCTATTATCGGCCAAGTCCGTGGAAGTCTGTCACCACCCAAGATGCAACACTTGCTAAGGAATCCCAGCGATACCAACCAAAGTGGGCCAAGCTTCTGAGGCACCCTCCGTCTAGTTATAACTCCCCCTCTGCCAGCGCTTTTTATCCCGAGCTCAAGTACTTACCTATCATGAGAAAGCGATTTAATAAAGGCGGCCCAACCCGGCTTCAGCTCTCTTTCCCGGTTATGACTTGGCTGCTCTCAGCCTCTGCGCTACTCCCGCTCACGCATCCGCTTCCTGGTAGTACGTTGTAAGATGAAGCGCCTAAGACACGTGACCCCTACTGGAGGGAGGATAGACCTACAGCTCTAGTGCTCAGTCCATTGTACTGTGAATAGTGACGTAATCTAGAACTGTAGTCAAACTAAAAGGCTGAACCAGGGCCTCTTCTAGCAAAGGATGTATTAATTACAAACTAATTGCATTTTTACATTTCAGTCAGTGCTTCTCTTACATTTGCACGTTTGGGTATTTGTGGTTTTTCAGATATTTTCCATACTTTCCAACTGTCCCTTTTTTGGAGGGACAGTCCCTCTTTTGACAGCTCAACCTGCAGTCTCTCATTTGTACTGGGAAGTCCCTATGTTCTCTGCACTGAACAGCCAGAAAAAGTTTCTAACTTAATTGGCTTTTGGCAGGGATCCCAGAACAGCTAACAGGTGCAAAAAAGATACTTTGTAACACTTTTGAGATAAGAAAATAAGTAGTTGTAAAAGGAGAAATATTTTCAAACTTTCATAATCTGCCAAATTTTGCAAAATGAACATGATAATTAGGAGTCTGGCCACAAAAAATGGGTGTGTCCAAAAAAAATTAGTCGCGCTACTTGCGAAAAAAATTTTTTGTCCCTCTTTTTACTTCCATAATGTTGGGAGGTATGATTCTTCTAAAGTTAGACGTTCTGGGGCCTGGGCCTGTGACCGTAGGGTTGTGTCACTAGGGTTGCCACTTTTTCTTGGAAAAAATACCAGCCTTCCTATATATTTATCTTTTTTTCCTATTAATAACATTGGGATCAACCATCAAAAAAACCCTAGTCGTCACCTGGCCGGTATTTTACCGGCCTGGTCAGGAAAAAAAATATATATATATAGGAAGGCCGGTAATTTTTTCCAGAAAAGGTGGCAACCGTACCTGTGAGTGAAAATCGACAAGTACACTTTTCGTAGGGTTGCCTCCCTTTCTGGAAAAAAATACCAGCCTTTCTATATATATTTAGATTTTTTCTCTAGTAATAATATTGGGATCAGCCTGGTAGGGTTGCCACTTTTCTGGGGAAAAATACCGGCCTGCCTGCCTATATATTTATGTTTTTCCCAATTAATAACATTGGAATCAGCCATCATTTTTACTGGCCAGGCCAGTAAAAATGCCAGCCAGGTGACAACCATAACATATGATACATATGGATATTACCAAATCACAAGGGACAAATGCAGACACATTGGCATGGATGTAACTACCAGGTGAGCAGATAGAGTTGCCACATGGCAACGACGTTACGGGGGAGGGGTTTTGCACAGGGAGGGTAGACTTCTCCTTTAAGTGGGAACACTTACCAGACTTACTGGCTTCTACGTGCTTCACATGTACCGCCATCCCCTGCAGTGATGTCCTCTCCATGATAGATTAAAAACACGGAGCACCAAGGAGGCCAGGTTGCCACCTCGGTGCTCTGTTTTTTGAATCTATCATTTGTGCATGTATTCCATATTAAGGGGCACATTTACTAAAAAGTAAAAAACTCAGAAATTTGACCATCAAAATTTTTTTTACGTTTTTTTATTGAAAATTTACCTTTTTCGTTCCAATAACTCCGTTTTCGATTGAATAAAAATCAGTTGAATCTTTTGAATGCATTGTTAGATTTTCAAAAAATTCCAAAAACACGCCTTAAAGGTTCCAGGAGGTCCCCCATAGGCTAAAATAGCAATTCGGCAGATTTAAGGTGGCGAAGGGTCTAATTAAATTTATTTTAAAAAGACAGTACTTCAATTTTCGAATGGTTGAGTTTTAAAATTCGATTTGATTTCTTTTCAATTCGAATCAAATTATGTCCTATTCGATAGTTGAAGTACCCAAAAATTACTTAAAAATTCGAATTTTCACTTCGATCTTTTGCTGTCAATCAAAAGGGTGGATAAGGGCTCCATGGAAAATTTTTAATCGTGTCGTGCAGTCACTAGAAGTGACATTGTGACTCATGCCTCCCGACATTTTCGAAGTAAAAAGAGGGACAAAAATGCAAATTTTTTTGACCACGCTCATTTATGTGATCATACCCCCTAATTACCCCCTAATTACTATGTTCATTTTACAAATTTGGCAGGTTATGAAAGTTTGAAAACATTTTTCCTTATCTAAACTGTTAAAATTACTTATTTTCTCCTAAAAAGGGACAGTTGGGAGGTATGTTGTGAATTCCTGTCGCCAGAAGTAGCATCATTGCATGTGTTAGCCAATGAATTCTCAATGCCCATGAACAGATGTTTCCTGAAAATGCCTCATGATGGACCTTTGGGTGACTTACACAGGTATAAACCATTACTTAGAGCAAAGGAAATTTAACAGTAATATTTTCCCCGCAGGTTGGCAATTCAATTGGATACAAACAAGAAACAAATCTGTAACATTAAAGATAGCAACCCAATGAGTCACGACTAGGGTTGGCACCTTTTCCTGAAAAAAATACCTGCCTTCCTATATATTTATCTTTTTTTCCTATTAATAACATTGGGTTCAAACTTTAAAACTACTGGTCAGGCCGGTAAAATACTGGCCAGGTGGCAACCCTAGTCATGACTCTATCTACAATGTAACAAGCCGACTAGTTCAGGGAATTATTAGATACATGTTTCTAAAACTTAACTTTTAATATGTATGCCAACAAAAACTTACTAGCGCTGCCAAACACAGACTCACAGCATATTGTACTCGTAACTGTGCTAGAGAATCTCCTTAAAAATACACATTCATAAAAACAGACCATAGTGTAGAGTGGCTAGGTGGTGGACAGGGTTCCGCGAAATGTTTAAAGTTATTTGTTAGCATTGGTAGTATTTAAATACACTTACAGCAATTTACACAGGCCCGGATTTGTGGAGAGGCCTCCTAGGCCCGGGCCTAGGGCTGCAGGATGTTAGGGGGCGGCATGCTGCCCAACCACACCCACATTGGTTCAGAAATTAAAATTTCCTGTGTGCCAATTCCCATTGTTCCATCCTGATGATGAAAATTTGAGCAAGTAAAAGGGAGGGGACAGGGGCGACCTCTAGGTAAATCCAGCCTTGAATTTACAGTATTGCCGGAAGGAAAGATTTTTTGGAAGTGCATTTTTACAGCAGTTGACAAATTTCCCCTTGTGCCACTGGCTCGGGCTAAATGGCCTGCACAGTGGAAAGGTAGCCATGCACATATATGCTCACTCGTACTTATTTTTTTTGGCACGCAGGCAAATTAGTCCGTTCAGTCTGCGGACAACACACCAGTTCATGTACCTAAAGTGCCTGAAACACATTAAAAATAAAATCACTGTGAATATTGAGCTATTTTGGAGCTACTTTTCAAGTGATTTTGGCTAGCTTTGTGACTGAGTTTGGCTGGTTTTGAAAACTGAAACTGGCCTGGAAACCATAGTTGGGTTATTTAAACTCATAGAGAAGCAGGATAAAGGGTGGCTGGTGATCTAAGCTTTTCCTGAATGTGCTGGTCAATATGTGAGGAGGTGGCTGAGCCATACCTTCCAACTGTCCCTTTTTTCGGAGGGACAGTCCCTCTTTTGACAGCCCAACCTGCAGTCCCTCATTTGTACAGGGAAGTCCCTCTTTTCTGTGCACTGAACAGCCAGAAAGAGAAACAAAGTTTATAACTTATTTGGCTTTTGGCAGAGAGCCCAGAACAGCTAACAGGTGCAAATAAGATACTTTGTAACAATTTTTAGATGTAAGAGTTTAGCTAAGGAGAAATATTTTCAAACTTTCATAACCTGCCAAATTTTGTAAAATGAACATTGTAATTAGGAATGTGGGCGTGTTCAAAAAATTTCACTGCGCTACATGTGAAAAAAAAAATTTCTCCCTCTTTTTTTTCTAAAATGTTGGGATGTATGGCTGAGCGAATAATGTGCATATTTTCACATAAACCTTTGCTAGCCCGTCAGTGTATAGGGTCTTGTTGTCTGGAACATTCCTGTCAAAACATAGGACATATATAAGCATAGCTTTAATAACATAATTCACAGGCACCATCGCCCTTTGATCTGCACAGCTTCTGCTAGGACTCCTCCTTTTCCACCACAACACTGTCCTTAATACAGACCCCCTCTTATCTGTAATGGTATTCTGCCGCTGTTTTTGAATTTCCTCCTCTGGGTGGCGTAACGAGACGGCCGGCTGCACCGCCAGGTTGTTCTAGCAGCGGCAGCACCTGGAGAGATTGAGAGAGGGAACCAAGGCGAGCGGTGGAATGAGCCTGACACCGCACGTGTTCTGGGCACAAAGGCACCACGAGCTGTACCTGCGGGTGGATCTGAGCGATGTGCAGGTAGGAGGACAATGAGAGGGATAGAAGGGACTTATTCTTCTTCACCTTCTACTGAACTATGTATCCTAGCATAACACAGCCTGAAGGAGATCTCAGTTCTGTGTGTAAATCCATTGCTATCATCATGGAAGTAGTGCCCTGTAACTGACACTGGAGCCCTCCCTATATGTGTCACTGATTGTACCTTATTGTACCTTTCCCAAATATACTTTAACTAGGGATGCACTGAATCCAGGATTTGGTTGGTATTCGGACAGGATTCAGCAATTTTCAGCAGGATTCAGCCGAATCCTTGTGCCTGGCCGAACTGAATCCTTAAAATTATGTAACGTTTAGTTACAAAACAAGGAAGTAAAAAAATCTTTTACCCTCCCCCTCACTAATTTGCATATGCTTTCAGCAATTAGTAGAGAATCGTAAATGGTGGAATTGCCATGTAGAATTGGCGTGCGCCAACAGGCGGGCTTCTGTGGGGCCGACTTCACTGCAGTTCTACAATACAAATTCCACCATCTACGATTCTCTACTAATCGCTGAAATAACACTTTCATGCCTATATCTATGGGAGAACAATGTGAGTGGTTCTAACTACCTTTATAATATCTTAATAAGGCATACTACACTATACAATGCTTCTTTTTTCGGTTTCTTGGGGATATACCAATTAGCAGATATCAGCGCACTGAACCTCGTCTAAATTTACTACATAAAGTGAACGTGTGGATTCACATTACCCTCATAACTGACTTCCTGGTGGATTGTGTACCATGTATTATATTATTCGCTCTGCAGTTTATACAGAGATCAACTCAGTGCCAGGTTGGCATCACTGTAAAGAAGAGCGAGAAGATTTGGTGGCCACGGTTGATCAAACAAGAGCGCAAGCCTCTGTTCCTAGCCCTAGATTGCGATCGCAGGCTAGATGAAGCCGATGCAGAGATGGAACTGCAAGAGAAGGTATAGTCATATTGTACAGAGGCTATATTCAGGTTAAGGCTATAAGTAGGATATGGTGATATAGAACAATATCTGTACGCCTGGCTAATATTTAACTATTCATTGACATTTTATACATATTGGCCAGAGTAGCATTAACGTAAACAATAATTTTTCTGTTTACAGCTGCTTTTTGTGTGAGTCAGCATTCTCCTTGTTTATGTTGCCCCAGAATAGGTCATTGTTAAAGGGATACTGTCATGGGAAAAATGTTTTTTTCAAAATGCATCAGTTAATAGTGCTGCTCCAGCAGAATTCTGCATTGAAATCCATTTCTCAAAAGAGCAAACAGATTTTTTTATATTGCATTTTGAAATCTGACATGGGGCTAGACATTTTGTCAATTTCCCAGCTGCCCCAAGGCATGTGACTTGTGCTCTGAAAAACTTCACATCACACTTTACTGCTGTACTGCAAGTTGGAGTGATATCACCCCTCCCTCCCCCCTCTCAAGCAGCCTAACAACAGAACAATGGGAAGGTAACCAGATAGCAGCTCCCTAACACAAGATAACAGCTGCCTGGCAGATCTAAGAACAGCACTCATTAGTAAAAACCCATGTCCCACTGCTTTCCATTCAGTTACATTGAGAATGAAAAACAACAGCCTGCCAGAAAGCAGTTCCCTCCTAAAGTGCTGGCACAAGTCACATGACCAAGGCAGCTGGGATATTGACAAAATGGCTAGCCCCATGTCATATAAAAAAATCTGTTTGCTCTTTTGAGAAATGGATTTCAGTGCAGAAGTCTACTGGAGCAGCACTATTAAATGATGTGTTTTGAAAAAAAAAATTTTCCCATGACAGTTTCCCTTTAACCAAGGCCTACATGGGCCATCTCTCTTAAGTAGTGTGGTCTCAGTACTCATGTGACTCTGTTAAATCACCAAAAGAAACAGGAGGTCATTTGGTATCAGTTGGTCTTTCTCTATGTAACTTTATCACCAGGCACAATCAGGTAGAAGAAAGGTTGGGTTGACATTCCAGCACACCAGTCATTTCCATAATGACAAAGCTATGATAGAGCTGCCGCTATCTCCGTAATGAAGATAAAGGAGTGGACCATAAATGGGCTTCTGAGACAGGCAGATTGAGAATACCCCACAGATGCTTGCTTACCTTGCATGGCCTGTTCTTTGTAAAGGTGGCCATACATGGAGAGATCCGCTCATTTGGTGATGTTGCCAAACAAGCGGATCTCTCCCCTATATGCCCACCTTGAGGTGGGCAAAATCAGGCTGGTCCGATCATGGGCCCTAGCGCCCAACGAGCGGATCACAATGGCGGAGATACCGGTGGTAGGATTGCTTTACCGCATCAAGGAACAGATGTGGCCGTGATCCGACCGGATTTTCAATTCCTCCCGATCAACATCTGCTCACCTCTGGCCAGATATCGATCGGGAAAGCCCATTGGAGGGCCACATACATGAGCCAATAAGCTGCCGACTCAGTCTGTTGGCATTAACACAATGAAGGGAAAGAGTTGGGTTGAACCATAGCACCATAGTTTGGACACAAATGGTTAAGGGTGCTTTTGGTTGCCTTGGTATGTGCCATTGACACAGTTGGATAGTCCTAACTGGAACATAAATTTGCTGTCGTTATTTTTTCCTCTCTAGATAGGTTCATAGTAACTGGAAAATGGATCCTGTGGGTTACGGATTGGTGCAAATTTTGCCCATGTTACTGCAAACCTTTCGTATACTGCTGTTCTTTTGATACAATAATTAATGTTGTCATTGAATTCTGTGTGTTGTTCCCTTTCAGGAAGAAGAAAGAATAACGAAAATTAGAACAGAATCTAGAAAACGAGAAGATCGTAAGACTGTCTTATTTATATGCATCTGTGTTTGAGTACCAAAATCCAGTAAATTGTATGCCTGGTTTTCCAACAGAATATAGTGAAAAGTGTCTAGACCTGTACCCCAACTATATTTGTATCCTATGGCCAGGCCCGGACTAGCAATCTGTGGGTTCTGGCAAATGCCAGAGGGGCTACTATAAGGTCCCATAGAAAGTCAGTATTTAGTGGGCTGGTGGGGGCTGTTTGGGCCTCTCTGTGGGTTGATTGGGCCTCTGTGTACCTGAAATGCCAGGGCCTATTTGGACTCTCAGTCCAGACCTGCCTATGGCTGTTGAGCCATATGATTGGGTTGAACCCAAAAGGCTGAAAACCCAAAGCCAGCCATAGACAGGCAGTGTTTTGCTGTTGCCATTCTTGTTTTGAGTTGGCAGACTATGGCCACAATGAAAGCCACTCCAATCTCTATAAATTATTCAGATATTGATTAGTAAGGCTGGAAAATCATATTAGTCGAAGAGCCGCACAAGCCATGAATGCAGTTCTGCACAGACCCACCATGTGATCTGATTATTGACCCAGGGCCTAATAATTTGCTCCACTTGATTTGGTATAGGTCACAGCAGGGCAGAGTACAACTTTATCAAAGATGGATTGTGCTGGTTACAGTAGATATGAAAATGATAAGGTACCCTTAAAGGACCGGTAACATCAAAATAGCAAAGCCTTTATTGAGAAATAATTTACAGAAACTCCGCTTCCCCTCCTCTTCAGACAAGGCGACTATCCATCCTGTGGTGCTCGATTTGTCTTCCCTGGCTATTCACTGATAGAGTGTCCTCTGCTCCAATCTCCTTGGCTAGTATTCCCAGATAGTATTGACACTATCCTTGCCTCACAAGAGAAACGCTCAGACTGGTGACAGAAGAACAGACTTATCCCCCAGGCACTGGCACAGCAAGATTGCAAGAACCGTTCCATCAGCAATGAAGGGAAAGAGCTGTTGGAACAGATCTTGCCAGGATAGGAGCAAACAGAAGTAGATCCTTTCGCAATTAGTAAAAGTAGATTGTGCTCGCACTCTGCAGGCAGCACTACCCAGCTCAGACTGCACACAATCTGTGCTTTCCCTGACTGGCCAGTGTGATTGCATCTCCCCAGCAGTCTGGTCTGTCCCCAGGCTCTCTCCGTAAAGTCACTGTGTGTCCAGCCAGTGTCCCCCCACCTCCTGCACAGTCTCTGCGCCAATCTGCTGAGCGCAATGAAGGGAAAGAGCTGTTGGAACTGATCTTGCCAGAATAGGAGCAAACAGAAGTAGAACAGGCACCGAACCCGCTGCCATCCACTTCCTTCCTGCACCTCATGGGGAGGAGCCTGCCGACATTTCCTTCCTACTGCTGCTCCTGGGAGGAGGATGAAGAAGAGCTGGAGAAGGAGATCGGAGCAGAGGACACGCTGTCAGTGAATAGCCAGGGAAGAGAAATCGAGCACCACAGGATGGATAGTTGCCCTGTTGCCTTTTCTGAAGTGGAGGAGAAGCGGAGTTCTCAATAAAGGCTTTGATATTTTAATAGTCTTGGTGTTTTCTAACTAATTTTTTTAAAGAATTTTTTGCTGTTACTGTTCCTTTAAAAGACAAGCATAGTTAAACTAACGTTGTACATGATGTTTTGTGCTTCTGTACCAGCCCAAGGCAACCACAGCCCTTTAGCAGTAAAGATCTGTGTCTCCCCAGTAGATTCCCTAGTAGCTCCCCATCTTCTTTTCTACTGATTTACTGATTCACATGCTCTGTGCTGCTGTCACTTACTGAGCTTAGGGACCCACTCACAATATACAGTACACATAGAATAGAAATATCACAGTATAAGGCTGATTAGTAATTAATATGGATAATTACTACATGGCAGCACAGAAACCAGTGCAATTAGCATCAGAATTTAATTGTTTTAATTTAATCAGCCCTGTAGCATCAGCTTATATTACAGACAAACCTAATTTTCTGCTGGATAATTAGTGACGACCCCTAAGCTTAGCTTCTCAACAGCTGCTCAGAGCCCACTGAGCATGTGAGTGTCACAGACACTTTCCAAGATGGTGACCCCCCTGTGACAAGTTTGAAGTCCTGGATCATTGCTGCTATTGACAAGCTGAAACTTTAGGCTGGTGCAATAAGTTCAGTATATAAAATATGGCATTTTTAGTTCTATTCATTTTTAGAGTTTCCTTCTCCTTTAAACCACACAAAATTAGCTCCCTTTATAAGCAAGTGCCTGAAGGTGTACCTGGCTTAGATACCCAGCCTTTTGGTCTGTATAAGTTATGTGTCTCCGAGTCTTTTAAGAGAAAGAGAATACTGTAATTCCTATTTTTACAATTTAAGTTATTTCTGTGTCCACCCCCAGCTTTCCTGTACCTGAAGCGTGGCTATTTATTCATGTATAACCTTGTGCAGTTCTTGGGATTTTCTTGGATCTTTGTTAACATGACAGTACGACTTTTCATACTTGGGCAAGGTAAGCAGTAGCGATGCGCCTGATAGGCTTAGAGAGACTTCCTCTAAAATAAATGTAAACTCTACTGTGAAGATTGCAATGTTACTTGTATATCCTAGCTCTTTCATCCATGCTATAGATGCGGGGGAACTAAACTTGTGGTTAAGCATCATTTGGAAGGCCACAGTATGCCCTGTCTTTATTGTGATTTTAACAGTCTGCTCTTATTTGTCTCCTTCCAGACTCTTTTTATGATACTTTTAATACCATGGGCGATATGATGTATTTCTGTCAGACTCTGGCTCTTTTGGAGATTATAAATCCCTGGTGGATTTGGTGAAAACAGGAGTTGCACCAGCATTGATCCAGGTATTATGAGACCGGTTGTGCACTAACTGCTAATTCATTCAGCTGCTTTGGGGCACTAAAACCTTTTCTTCATATCTTTTTGGTCTCTGAACACCAGCTTGAAGAAATAATGATGTATAAAAAAATTTAAAAAAAGTATTGTCCTTTATTTTTTTGCTCTTTACACAGTGGATGCCTGTGATCTTGACAACAACACGGCGTGACATAGATCAAACGAAAAACAAGCATCTGTGTTTTTTGTGACAAAATTCTATTAAACCTTGTAATGAATCCAACTAATACACTTTTTTTTTACAATTTATGTTTATTTATTGTAAAAGAAATGTCTGTATAAGTACAATAAATTGAATTAGGGTAGATATTGAGACTGCTAAATGTAAATGCAAATAATTCTAACAAGCACATTAAGCTTCATTATTCAGGTCTTGGGTAGGAATTTCATTCTCTTTTTTATTCTTGGGCAACTGGATGAAATGCAGACAAAAGCCATAGTCTTCTTCATATTCTACCTATGGAGCTCCATAGAAATTTTCAGGTGGGTAGTTCTTTATTGTGGCCAGGCTTATGTGTTGATATTTTGGGATGGATACCCATGGAATACCAGCAAATCTGTTGCATAGAAAGTAATGGGTCTGGTGTAAACCCCTGCAAGTGCGGGTCAGGTAGTGGTTCTGGGTTGGGGGTATAGTGGATTGGCGGGTGCGGATCAGGTTGCAAGTGAGCAGGACTTTTTTTTTTTGGGGAGGTTAGGACTATTGTTTCACTGGAACAATAAAATATCCAGATAAACAATATATTTATAACTAAGGATTACGGATGCACTGAATCTAGGATTCAGTTTGAGATTTTGCTGTAGGAGATTTTTGTAGGACTGGGATTCAACTGAATCCTTTGTGCTCAACTAAATTAAATCTGAACCCTTAAAGCCATGAGACTTTAAAGTACTGGACAACGATTGGTCACAACTTTTTTTTTCCCGATAATGCTTATTTATTGGGAAATTTTGAAAGCAGATCCAGTCTTGTCTATGACACACTGACAGGTCTAGTACAGTCCAACTCAAAACCATTCCACCCTGTGTGCAAGGGAATGTCATTCAATCACGTTAGTATGTGACACTTGCTCTTGAGTGTTCTAGAATTTGCGTGACAGTTGGGATTTAGCCATTTGTCCAGAGAGAAACGCTCTGTAGAACATTTCTATTTATCCGGATTTCTGCTCCTCTTCAATGTGATTTTCCTTTACAAACAGATAGTTCTCAGAACAGTTTATCAGAGGCAAACTGACACCTCTTTGCCCTCCAGGTACCCATTCTATATGCTGGCCTGCCTAGACAGTGAGTGGAAGCTGCTAACGTGGATCAGATACACAATTTGGATTCCAGTTTACCCTCTTGGAGCACTGGCAGAAGGTACCTTGTGTAACAGCCTCACTTTTAGGTCCACATATATCAGTGGCAGAAGGAAAAAAGAAATTCTTTAAAAATACCAAGAAGTACACAAGTGAGGGAATACAGGGTTATGGAATATAGCTCATAGTACAAGTTGATACAAGGACTAGTCCGGTTTCCATTTTGGGGTCAGGAAGGATTTTTTCCCCCTCTGAGGCAAATTGTAGAGGCTTAAAAAAAATTTTTTTTTTGCCTTCCTCTGGATCAACTAGCAGTTAGGCAGGTTAAAATAGAGTTAAGAGGTTGAACTTGATGGACGTGTTTTTTTTTTCTTTAACCTAAATTACTGTGTTACACAAAGCATCTAGTTCCTCTCCATTTTATTTAGTTCTTCTGTTTTACTAAGGTGTGTGACATTAAATTCAAATGACAAATGTCTTAGTATCACTTTGCTCCTTGATAGCGGTTCATGTGCACCAATCCTGTGTCTAAATTAGACAGACTATATCATGGTGTAACCAGCCTACAGAATTGTTATTATCAACTATAGTCAACCTGTGCTAGAGAACCATCTATAAGATGAAATAAATCTAAAACCACACAAAAAGTTATGAGTTAGTCTTGCAGATAATCTGTGAATATTTTCTTCAGAGCAGTAACTGTGATTTCCCTCTGAAGCTGCATCTATTATCCAGGCAATCCCCATCTTTAATGAGACAGGAAGATTCAGCCTTCGGCTGCCTCCACCCATTGACTTTACTGTCAGTTTCTCTGTATTCCTTGTTGTTTACTTGGATCTCACATTTCTGGGTGAGTCTGATACATGTTTATTGGAATGTAAAGTCTCTGTCATTTGAACAAATCATTTAATATGTCCAACTACACACCCCATACTCTACCAGATGCACTGTCAGTCTCCAACCCTTTCCATTTATATGTATATAATACGCAAGATCCATGACTAGCCGGTAAATTATATTCTTATAAATGGTGCTTAGTGATGTCATTGGTTAGAATTGGAGCTTAGTCATTTTGTTCACATGACTCACTGAAACTTGTGTATTATAATAAATAAAGTACCCCCTGTTGCAAAAAATGAGGATATTGGAAGTTACCTCGGAATTCCATGACCTCGGCCTTCACCCTTGTTTTTATATGGTCATGCAACTCCTCGGTAACTTATAATACCCTATTTTGAGAGGTACTTTATTCACTATATAATGTTCTATTAAGGGGACATGACACAAGGCTAAATAGAATGTACTACCCTGCTTTTGTTTTGACTGGAAAACCAAAATCTTGTGTGGATCCTCCAGGCCAAATAGTTTTACCTGCCTACTTGATATTTCCTAATGCATGTGTGGTCTATGTAAGGCTGCTCTAAACATCACTGATTTCCTTGTGCTTCTGAACTAGTCATAGTCTGGCCTAGTTCAGACGTATCCTATATACCAAGGAGGTAGACGAATGGAATGCAACAACAGGGGAATGAATGCAGAGGAAAGGGGGGGGGGGGAATAAAAAGTGTTGCAAAGTAAACAACACTTTTGCAATGTAATAATGAATTTTTTTCTTTCTAAAAGGACTTGCCATCAATTTACGGCATTTACAGAGACGCCGGCGTTTGGGCAGCAGAAAGAGAAAAATGCAGTAAACGTTCTACAGTATGTTCACTGGAAACATCACCAGTGGTGTCTCTAACCCCTCTGATTCTAATTCTTCATTCCATCCTACTCTCACATTCCTCTCCTTTCGCTGCACTGCATCCATTTTAAAGATTTAACAGTGCCATCCCTCATGTTTCCTGTCGGTTCTGGTGTATCATTTTACAGCCATGTCATTTGCTTACAGTACAGGCCACTCTATCAGACACAGCTGCAGTCAGTATTCCCATTGGCTGAAGCCATAGCTCAGGGCATGAGTGGCCATAGAGAGAAGTTCAATTTAATACTTCTGACATGAAAATCTCAGTAGCTATATGATTAATGTTTTATGGGCCCAGAGGAGCTGTAAAGCCAGTAGGTTAATATGGTGGCAATATAACATAATATAAAAGGAGCAATTGCGTCTATTCTATTCCAGAAATACCAGCTCTATAGGGGGGATAAAAGTCTGACAATTAGTTCTGTAATATTTGTATTAACAGAAAAACCCAAAAACATTCCTTTTAAAATATTTCACATGGCTTTGCTTTCTCCACCAAGAATAATAATGTTTTATTCTGGAAATGGTACAGTCTTTGCTTTGTCAGTCAGCACTTCACATGCCACATAATAAAGCATAAAATTAGGGACATGGTTACCCGATACCAAATACAATTTAAAATAAATTGCAGTCAAGGTTTTTGGTACGGAGATGTTCATATTATGAGGTGTTTTTACGATTTTCCACCTTAAGTTGTGCTGAAATAATAAGTAATTAAAATAACCCTCCCATGATGAGTAATTGTAAAAAGAGACAAAATAACGTACTATAAAATGTCATTTAACCCAGAGATACCGGATACAACGAAACCAGGAGGGTATGAAAGGGTTAATGGTGGTCTGGGAAGGTAATATAAAGTGGTACTCATGTCATGCCAAGGGCCTGCTATCAGAAGGTCAAAGGGTTAACATCAGTCCTAATGGGAGGTGGAATTGTAGTTACAGAACTGCATGTATACACCCTGTCTGCAGCTGGCAGAGATTGGCCACATTGTGCCTAAGAAACAGTTTGATTGGGAAATATTCCAGCTGCTGTGCACCTGCCCTGTTCCCAGAAGTGTTTTTACCATTTGTGTGCCCTCTTTTTATGGTAAATGCCAAGGGTATAAAAAGTTGGACAAATAGGTTTGACATTTGAAGCTCTCTGTGTCCTACTGTCAAAGTGCGACAAGCTTCCCAAGATTCCAATGTTTTGTCTAATAATTCAGTTCATCTAAAGAACCTTTCTTGTTTTGAAGTCTTGTTTAAGAATAGGGTTACAAACAGCTGTAGCCATGCTGGTAATGTGCCAGACAAATGTCACCCAAATTCCTGTGCTTGACTACAAGCAATGGCAAAATGTGCCGCACCCAATGGGATATGTGCCTAAAATGTCTTGCATGACACAGTAGTGGAATTTTACATTTTTGCTCGGTGTGTCTGCAAAGATATTATACATTCATTATATTTCAATGTTTTTAACGCAATATTTGCTTATCCCTTTGTCTGTACCTGGCTGATTAAAGGAAAACTATACACCCCACACAATGTAGGTCCCTATAAAAAGATATTGCAGAAAACAACTCGTATGTAAAAATCTGCTTCATTTAAATAAACCATTTTCATAATGTACTTTTTTAGTAGCATGTGCCATTGGGTAATCAGAAATAGAAATCCCCACTGGGATTGAAGGATTTGTGGTGCACACATTCTTTAATATTCCACTTAATTTGATATAAACTTTGTTGTTCAAGCATTCATTTTGGGGGTACAGTTTTCCTTTAAAAGGAGTCTGAACCAACAGAAAGGGATAAACATATACTGCTTTAAGCTGAAATTATACTTGCATAAAAAACATTAAAATCAATTGATATTGGAAAAGTTATTTAGAAAGCTTTTCAAGGTTTATTTTGGGGGGTGGCTTTAAACACAACAGATCCATTTTAATGTAGCAGACAAATTTTTTAACAAGACAGCATTTTGTGTCCGTATTAAAAATATTATTTAAAACAAAAACACTTGGGTCCAAACCACTACTAGGAAGGCCAATCTGAGCCTCCAATTAGCCTAGTCTTATGCTGGCCTTGCATTGGCCAATACTGCTTACTGACTGACTCCACGCATATGTGGAGTTTGGAAGATAATTTTTCCTCTTCTGGAGTTATTCTCTCTCTGGATCAGATATCCTGTTAAGACAGTTTTCACTTAGAGAAAAGGTTGCATTTTATGGATGTCTAGCTTTTTTTCCCAACATGATATACAATATATGTAGCTTATTGGCCCCCATATAGGCAGTAGCATAAACATAGGTTAAAGGGCCAAACGGCATAATTGAGGACCCCATTTATTCAGATTGCTGCTCAGTTTGTGTCCCTCTAATAGAAAACAAATATCTGGTTGGGACTCCATCCAATATCAATTTTTCTGGCTGGACAATTCCACTGACCAAGGACCACATAGGGTTATGGATCTGCTCCTGTTTTACACCAGTCCCCTGTCATGGCCTACTTCTTCCAGCACGTGGCTGATAACATGATGGCACATCATTCTGCACTCTCCCGGACATTGATCCCTGTATCAGAGAGACAGTGCAGAGATGTGCAATCTTTTGCAAATTATCATACCTGTGTGTGAGTGCAAAAGTGAATCTATTTCACTATTACTTACCAACACATTTGGAGTTTGAACACTGGAGGTAGGTAGGCAGGTGCGCGTGTGTTTGAGTGAACTCTTTTGGAGAAACCAAGCTCATAGAACTGCTGTCAGACTGCCATTTATATATTTATTTGCATGTCTCCAATAACCCAAATGTTGGGGATGCACAGGAATAAATCATTCCAGTAAAACAACAGGAGTTAAAAAAAAAACCCCACAGTTCTTGAGTCTGTAATGCAACTTGGGGGCTATACAGAGGATTTCCAACTAATTCTGAAGATTTCATTGTATCCTTAAAAAGTCCACAGTCATTCATGGTTCTTAGGGTCACAACTAAACCAATTACAAAAGTGTCCCACAGCTAAAGCTGGCCATAGACGCAAAGGTACGTCCGATTTTCAGATTGTGTCCCGACATTTGTAATACCATAATGTTCAGCCAATCAGTCTACTGCCACAATCACTGCATGTATCGGACGAGATCAGTGGGAGACTTGTCACTACTATTTGTTGGACATAAGTTTTCATATTGTTGCTGTCACTTATTGGCCTGAGCATTGTGTGGTTTACTCTCTTAACTACTTTATCTTAAAGGAACAGTTCAGTGTAAAAAAAAAAGAAGAGTAAATAGGCTGTGCAAAACAAAAATGTTTCTAATATAGTTAGTCAAAAATTTAATTTATAAAGGCTGGAGTGACTGGATGCATCTATATTAGAAACATTTTTATTTTTCACAGCCGGTTTACTCTGTTTTTATTTTTATACTGAACAATCCCTTTAATGGTTAGTAGCAGGTGGGAAAATTGGCACGGATGATCGTTTGTCCGACAATAGACTATAATCTGTATGTCTATGATCAGCTCAAAGTGCCATGATGGTATTGTACCAGCAGAGAGCAATGTCTACGCTTTCATCCATAAGGTTCACATCCTATCAGAGGATCTGCCAGAGAAGTCTGTCTGTAAAGGAACAATATTATGATCATAAGCACCATGTTCAGAACCCCCGGTGCTGGCAAGTTTAAGCTGTGCTGCAGCATGTGACAGTTGGAATGCAGCATCAGGATGTGCAGTATCTGGCAGCAGTGTGCATTCCCTCTCCAACATATCAGACACCCCCTTTAGCAGATCCAGGAAGCCAAATGCCAGCGCTGCCTTTCGAAGTCGATTCAGCTCCTGGGAAAAGAATCAGTAATATGGCAAAATGGATATCAATCGTATTTCTAATACCTTTCTGTGTAGCTCTGGGGGGGGGGGGGGGGGGGGGGGGGGTCACGGACACTACTACTGTCTACTTTTCTAAATTGCTACATTAGTTGATATATCTTTGTCCCTGCTAAACCGAATCCCCGAGTTTCATTTCAGGGATTATTGTGGAACTGATACAATAGTTGCTAATATTCCACAGATGCCGCTGAGAAATGTATCAATTAATGTAGCAAATTGTAACAGAATCTGCACTGGAATTACTGAGCTGCCAGACTGCAACACCAGAGATGGGAACAAACTTCAGTTTTGGAAAATGATCATATATAAAACATGCAAAGTAATTGGGAAAAAAGTCTGGGGAACAATATGAAAACAAGTGAACTGAAAAAAGTGTTTGGAAGGTGAACAATCCCCTTTTAATAGTCGCAGAAAATGATCTTTTAACACATCAAATTAAATATATTTATTCTGCTGCTACAGTTTTATAAGAATTAGGGATGCACCGAATCCACTATTTTGGATTAGGCCGAACCCCCAAATCCACTGCAAAAGATTCAGCAGAATCCCGAACCCTAATTTGTATATGCAAATTAGTGAGAGGAAGGGTAAAAGCCAGCCGCGCACAAAGAAAATTTTTTACTTCCTTATTTTGTGACGAAAAGTCACATGATTTTAAGGATTCGGATTGGCCAGGCACATGGATCCTTCTGCCTGGCTGAACCAAATATCCATATGCAAATTAGGGCCAGGGAGGGAAATCACGTGACTTTTTGGCACAAAACAAGGAAGTAAAAAATGGTTTCCCCCTCCCACCCTAATTTGCATATTCGCCCCGAATCTTTTGGAAATTACTGCCACATGTGGATGGCAAAAAGCTATTTTTGGGTTATACACAATCCACAGAAAGAATGCTAGAAAATGGGAAAGAAATTGCAATCAGCAGTAAAGTATTAACAAAATGTTCAAGCTCATCTTCTTGATCTGCAGGAAAAAATTAGGACAAGATTGCTATACTGCAAATGTCATAACTTTTGAAGGGAGCGATGACCAAAACATTCAGTGAATGAAACTCCACTATAAACCACAATTTTTGTCTTCTCTGATTCTCCAAGACATAAACTGTAATACCAATGGGGGAAGGGACCTCCTTCATTTAGCGCTTGATCTTTAATGCATTTGTTTATATTTGTTCTTGTATTGACCTGTTTTCTTTTATGGATGTACTGAATCCAGGAGATTCGGTTAGTGATTTGGCCTATTTCAGCAGGATTTGGATTCAAGCAAATCGAATTGCCTGGTGGGGAGGTTCTCCCATTCCCACCCCTAATTTGCATATGCAAATTAGGGTTCTGAATTTGGACAAATCTTTCGCAAAGGATTTGGGGGTTTGGCCAAATCCAAAATAGTGGATTCGGTGCATCCCTAGTTTTTTTTAGTTGTTCTGTTGTAGTGCTGTGTGCACAAGCAGCTCTATATTAAGATTTACATACATGACAATAAATCAGATTTTTTTATTGCTTACTTTATAGAAGGTCTGTGTTTTCTCGGGGAGCTTTCGGGCGTTCCTTAAAATCTTCTGTACATCCGTCTACATGAAGGCAAAAACGAACCTTGGGTGATTTAAATACTTTGTAATCTGCTCACTGAAACCAATGCTTTTTAAGTTGAAAACTACAAGTTAATTTCCTGTGATGTTGCATGTGGGCATAGTAATAGTATTTTAGATATACTGTTGAAAACCTGTAGTGACCTAATTCCTTGCAAACAACGATCAATGCACTACAAGGTGGTTAAATACCAATAGCCATGAAATCTGTTAACTCTTGTAAATATAGTTGCCCTTTACTGCACTCTAACACAAGTTTTCTTTTTTTATCAGCTAGAGAAAAAATGAAAACCAATTGCAGAATATCTCAGAATATCACACTTTTTATGTCATACTAAAAGTTATCTCACAGGTGAACAACCCATTTAATTATTTTAGTATAATTTGGCCCTTGAATATTGTTTAAGTCACCCATTGATGTCTGTTGAGCTTTAAGTGAGGCTTTCTGCACACGTGCCTCTAGCTGGATGGCCTTGATCTTTATATTACTAGAGGGGGAAATCACAAAAGTGGAGATAGCCCATTGTTAGAGTAAAAGTGGTGGTAAATGACTTTCTCCATATTCACAAACAGAAATCCGCCTCAATTCCGACTCAGCCACCACTTCGTTTTTTAGTGAAAGAAGGACAGTTTACAGATGCTTTAATGATTTTGTCTTTCAAAAACAAAATAAAATGGTGCAAAAATTACATTTTGGACAACATTTTCTCTCGACGTTTTAAAAATGGTGTAAAGATAAGTATAACTCTTCCCCATGTGTCCGATCAATTCTAAGATAAATTGTTCTTCTTTGGTTCAACCAGTCTTCATTTCACACCTCTTGTAGGTGGGGATTTTTATAGTCAGGGCACATGTTTCTATCTAACCCTATAGGTGTGAAAGCCTCATTAACAAAACAAGTAAAACACTGATTAAAAAAGTGTGTTTTCTATAATCTGACATGTTAAAAGTTTTTAAAGTAACACCTAAAAATTAGTGTTTTAAAGTAAAGAAAATATGATGTAGTGTTGCCCTGCACTGTTAAAACTGATCTGTTTGCTTCAGAAACACTACTATAGTTCATATAAACAAGCTGCTAAGTAGCAATGGTGGAAATTGAAAAATGGCTATATGGCACAGGATAAGTAATGGATAACAGATAACATTATGTTGTACAGAGCTTATCGGCTATCTGCTGTATAACTTGAGCCTTTTCTCCTTTGAATGGCTGCCCCCATGGCTACACAGCAGCTTATTTATATAAACAAAAGTAGTGCCTCTGAAGCAAATACAGAAGTTTCAACAGTGCAGAGCAACACTGCATTATATGTTTATTACTTTAAAACAATTTCATTTTTTGATGTTACTGGTCCTTTAAGATAAGAAAACATATTTCTGATGCAAATCCCTATATCTTGTTACAGAAGTGGAATTATCCAAGGCAGGTTTAGAAGGCCCAGGTTATCCTGAAAAAAATTATGTATAGTTTTCCTAGATAAAATAACCCCCTTCCCCAGAAATTCCAATTTGATGACTGACTGACAGGTTTAGTAAGAGTTAAAGACAATATCAGAAAAAATGTAATTGAAACGTTGTGCAAAAGACAAAATATTTAAAAGGGGAGATAGTGGTTTGTGAATTTGGTGGAAAATCTGACATTCTTATTGCCACTTTTATTTTGTCTCAATATCACCACTTTTATGAACTCCCCCCTAAGAGTCACATCTACATCAACTCAGTTCTGTATGCCTCAAATTCCAAACGCCAGATTTCTCTTTGAGCCACCCCTAGGCCAGAGGTGACTGGTATTAGGTGTGTTAGCAGTGCTTCCAACAAAATTGGAATGTAGCTTGGCACAGCGCTATGAGGCCTTTCCACAAATCCAGGCCTGATACCATCACTTCCAATATTGTTCCTTGCAGGCGCCAGAAATACACAATTAAGTGAATGCCCAGTGTATCATCCACTGCATGTTACCTGAAGCCCACTGGGTTTTATCCATACAGTCACATTCTGTGCATAACTCCTCTTTGCCTTGGGCTGCAGAGGGAAGGGACTTTTGTTGTCTTCTTCTCCATAAGGATTTTCTTTTGCATCTTTTTAAATGAAAACAGGCCATAGCAATTAAATCAAATAATTACAAATTATGCTTTAAATAAAATAAAACATATATATTAAACTTATAAGACACGCACACTGCCAAGGGTCTGTGGGTGGTGGAGCCAAATTCAAAAACAAAACCCATGCTTATTTTCAGATATTCCTGGAACTAAAGCAGCTCAATGTGCAGCAGTGTAGCTGATACATTGATATATATATATATATATAT
>CM044435.1:111563930-111600941 GCA_024363595.1 Xenopus borealis
TATACATGGGGAGACAAATCACATAATAAATATTTAAAAAATCATAGGACAAAGATGTTTAGTGCTAAGTGGTAAGAGACATAGTGGGAAGGAGGTCCCTGCCCCGTAGAGCTTATAGTCTAAGTGAGATTGGAGATGAATATCTCCAGAGAGGTTTCCCATGGAAACCAATCAGCAATTAGATTTAAACACACCCCTACAAGTTAGAAAACAAAAGCAAAGATCTGATTGGTTGCTATTGCCAACATCTCTGGAGAGCTCTGGAGAGATATTTGCTTCCAATGTTTGTAAACATGCCCCATAGTTTTTTTTATTCAGCAGCTCTCTGGTTTGCAATATCAGCAATCAGGTAGCTACGGTCCAAATTACCCTAGCAACTATGCATTGATATGAATAAGAGACTGGAATATGAACAGGAGAGGGGCTGAACAGAAAGATAAGTAACAAAGAGTAGCAATAACAATACATTTGTAGCCTTACAGAGGATTTTAGATGGGGTCAGTTACCCCCATTTGAAAGTTGAAAAGAGTAAGAAGAAGAAGGCAAATAATTAAACAAATGAATAAAACAGTTGAAAAGTTGCTTAGAACTGACATTCTATAACATATGAAAAGTTAACTTAAAGGTGACCCGCCATTTTAGAAAGATTTATGCTGTACTTGATCCAATTTAAAATTGACTGGTTTTGGATCCTACACCAATAAATACTTATATGAAATATTTACTAACAGCCATATTAGGTTTGAAAGAGCACATTCATTCAGTGCAGAATTCTGCTGGATCAGCACTATTAACTGGTGCATTTAGAAAAAAACATGTTTTACCACAACCTTTAAAGGAACAGTATCACCAAAAATTAAAATGCATTAAAGTAATGAAAATATAACGTACGGATTGTTCTGCACTCATACAATTGGTGTGTTTGCTGTAGAACTTCTACAATGGTTTATATAAACAAGCTGCTGTGTAGCCATGAGGGCAGCCATTCAAAGCTGAAAAAGGGGAAAAGGCACAGGATACTAAACAGATAACAGATTAGCTCTGTAGTATACAATGAGATTCTTCAGAACATATCTGTGGTCCATTGTGCATCCTGTCTGAAGCAAACACGCCAGTGCAGGGTAACTGTACATTACATTGTCCTTCTTTTAAGGTGTTACTGTTCCTTTAAGCATACATTTTCTACCACCCCTTACTTTTCTCCAGTAGCAATGACTCATAGCAAATTACCTGGGAGGGAATAGATGCACCCCATTCCTGCTGCACAACATTGGAAACTCCTTGCAGAGCTGATTCTAGACAAGTTTTGTCATGGTCATCTATATTACTTAATGCTTCCTGATCAACAGAAAAAAAGAGAGATAAACTGAACACAAACTACTTAATCTCAGTGGCGAACATACAGTTTTACTTAAAAATACTCAACAGCTTCTGTTATTTCTTGACATTTAAGCCTAAAGAATGAAATAGTTAAAGGGGTTGTTCACCTACAAACAACTAGTCGTTTTCCGATAGAGCACCAGACATAACTTTTTCCAATGACTTTCTATTTTCTACGTGTCACTGTTTTTTTTTTTTTAATATTGAAGTGTAAGGTGTCATTTTTCACCTTCTAAAGCAGCTAAACTGTTCTAAATTGATACATGTAGTTGATGCAGTTCTTATCTTTGTCCCTGCTGAGCAGAATCCATGATACCGGCAGCTGTTAGAATTGATGCAATAGTTGCTAATTACTCCAGAGATACGGCTGAGAAATGTATCAACTAAATGGTGCAAAATTATAACAGTTTAGAGTCTGCACCTGAATTACTGAGCTATCAGACTCAAACACCAGAGACACAAATTCAACTTTAATCTTTAGATTTTGGAAAAACAGTAAAAAATTATTCATGGAAAGTAATTGAAAAAAGTCCTTATTTCTGGGGAACAATCTGAAAAACAACTGAACAAAAGTGTTTGGAAGGTGGACAACCCCTTTAAATCAGTATCTAAAAAAAGTTGTCAAACTATCATATAACACCAACAAGTTCAATTTTAGCTGGTATTAAAATATGCATTATCAACTCTGACTACCATTAAAAGCAATATTACATAAAATCAGGCTTTCTAAACATTTGTATGAATGAATACGTGTTTGTTTACATCACTACAGGGAGAAAGAAACATGGTTACATGACACTCATCACCATCAAGTGTAAATTCAGCTACTCCCCTCAGCTGGAGTTACAGAGAGCCCAACTAGGTGTAGGTCGGCAGAAGAGTTATGTGCCTAACGCCCCCCGCAGTTTTGCCCAAAGCATGTGCCTCTTCTGCCTACTGTTAAAAGAAAAAAAGCAATACCTGAAGGGTGTTATAATCCCTGGTAAAAGGAACCATTAGTTCCCACAAGGAAGAGAAGACGACCATTGCGGTAAACTCCAGTTTGTAGTTGGTGGCCATGTGTTCAAAGAGCATTGTGAGGCCATGAACTGCCAGGTGTTTGCGCTGGAATTCTTCTGTCCCCTCCACTGGGACTGGCCTTGTCATGGAAAGGGACACGTCCATCACCACTACGGTGGGCATGATGGCTGTTGTGATAGCAAAACTGCAAGAATTCATAAACAACTGTTTATACAAAGCCTCAACAGTTTCAGTTCTATAATGCATTAGTCAGCGAAGTTAAATTCAATTGTGGCCTTTTACACACACAAACCCAAGGTACAAATAAATATACACAGTGCCACAGATGAATGTATGATGCAGACTTCCATCCTAAAGACTAGCAAAAAAAAAAAAAAGTATACATTACATTTTTGGCTAACTATATTAGAAATATTTTTTATTTTGCACAGCCTATGTATCTACCCAGTTTTTATTTTTATGTTGAACTGTTCCTTTAAACCTTTATGCACCCTTTTGGCTCCACCTTCTTTCATTTCATGTTGAGTTTAGGGCAGAGAAATGTCTTCCCATTTGTCAGTCCCAAGTCCAATTTTTTTTTCCAACCAGCACCTCAGTATACTTAAATACCCATGTCAGGAGTCTTTTGTATGTTCGTGTTTATTATTATTTAGCAGCTCTCCAGTTTGGACAGCTATCTGATTATTAATGAAGTGGTGAAAGAAGAAGATGGCTACTTGGTGATGCTATAGAAGTATCCTGGCCTGGTGCAGTTTTCAACAAAACAGGAGAACAGTCTTAGAATATCAGGTATATAAGGGGGGGTGGGTGTGTGTGTGTTGCAATGCTTAACATTTGGCACCGCCGTACTGCCTACTGGATCACGAGAATATCTTTGACAATATCACTAAGTGACTGTCGCTACTTTTTTTCATACAATTGTTGACCGTCACTTGAAGGGGTTGTTCACCTTTAAATAAACTTTTAGTATGATGTAGAGGGACAATTCTGAGACAATTTGCAATTGGTTTTAATTTTTTATTGTTTGTGGCTTTTGAGTTATTTAGCTTTTTATTCAGCAGCTCTTCAATTAGCATCTTCACCAATCTGGTAACTGGGGTCCAAATTACCCTAGCAACCATGCATTGATTTGAATAAGAGACTGGAATATAAATAGGAGAGGGCCTGAATAGAAAGCGTTGTAATAAAATGTAGCAATAACAATACATTTGTAGCCTTAAAAAACTGAAATTCGGCTCTTTAAGTTACCAGAGGCGGCTTTTTGCCGCTTCGTGCCTCGTGAAGCAAGAGTCTTATTTTACCTCATGGCCGGAGCGGCCCTGTAAGTCACAGAGTAGATACATGACCATGTAAAAGTATAAGGCTGAAGGCCAAGTGTTTTTATACAGGTCATGGAACTCTGAGGTTACTTCTAATATCCTCATATTTTCCAACAAGGGGTACTTTATTATAATACACAAGTTATAGTGAGTCATGTGCAGGCTCAGATTTGCAAACCAGCCACCCCTAGGCCAGCTCTGCTCTCCACCCCCTTCCCCTGCCAATTCTGTTCCCCTCCTCTGTCCCCTCCCCTTCCGGTTGCATCCCCCTCTGCTGTCCCGTTCCAATTCCTTCCCCCTCCCCTTCCAATGCTCCCCTCCTCAGTCCCCTCCCCATCGTGTCTCCCTCTGCTGTCCCGTTCCGATTCCTTCCCCCTCCCCGTCGTGTCCCCCTCCAGTTCCCTCCACTTCCTGTGCTCGGCTCCTCTTCCCCTCCCCCCTTCTGGGTTGTGTCCCCCTCTGCTGTCCCGTTCCATTTCCTACCCCCTCCAGTCCCCTCCTCTTCCGGTTGCGTCCCCCTCTGCTGTTCTGGTACCTTCCCCCTTCACCTCCTGTGCATGCATCCTCTCTCAGTGGTGCACACAAGTACTATTGGTTGGGCACAGCACTGGAGACCGAAATGCAACTTCAGTGCTAGAAGCTAATTGTAATGCTGCCCCTCAAATTCTGCTGCCCTGTGCCCAGGCCTTTGTGGCCTTGCCACAAATCTGGTCCTGGTCATGTGACAGAAATTACATCACTAGTCACCATTTGTAAGGAAATTACATCACTAGTCACCGTTTATAAGGAAATTACATCACTAGTCACGGTTTATAAGGAAATTACATCACTAGTCACGGTTTATAAGGAAATTACATCACTAGTCACCGTTTATAAGGAAATGAAATCACTAGTCACTGTTTATAAGGAAATTACACAATTAGTCACTGTTTATAAGGAAATGACATCATTAGTAACCGTTTATAACCAGAAGATATTCAAGGCTTGTGTGTATAATAAAATGTTTATGGCCAGTTCAGGCAGTCAGTGTCTGTATTGTACTTCCAAACACACAAGAGAATTGCTGATATAGCTGCTGTGCTGAATGCCAAGGCTATTCACAATTAATATTAATTTCTTAGTTTAACGTAAGATGAAATTCTAGTAAAGTTTTCTTTTAAGTATCCCCCTCACCCACCCCCATTCCGATTTCCTGAAATTCTATCACAGTCTCACAAACCACCAGTAGTGTATCCGATAGAATCAGTTCTAAAAGCAACCTGCTGCAAGAGAGCTCAGCCAGGAATATTTATATTCACTAGTGTCAGTAGTGCATACCGCCCGACAGCTCCGCTTTGCTTTACACAGCCTGCAGCCCCGGATCACTGTTTAAACATCCCGCAACGCCGCTAATGTCCAGCTCCCTGGCTCTTGCCGGACGACTAATCCAGATGGACTAAATCTAATCTCGCGAGACTGTGACGCCGCGTCCGCAAAAACGTGGTTTAGTAGCGAGCCTCGACGCAGTGCCTCATAGTTACTTCCGTGTTACACAATCGGGGGCTGCTGTAGAGCGTGAGCTGGTAAAGGAGGCCTGAGGGCGCCAGCTAAGAACCTTTGTGTTGTGTTTTTGCAGCTACAACTTTTGTCTGGAAGAATAAAATAAAAAGATGTTCTTTAGTGGTGTTTGTCAAAACCGACGGTGCCCATTGAGACCACACATACCGACACATATTTGAAAAATAAAAACAAAGGCACATAAAGCCCTGCCGCAAGCAGCTGGGCGAACTCTTGGACACTTCCATTAAATGACCACGCCCCCCTAAATTACCACATCCACGTTTACCAAATATCATGTTATGGAAAGTTTGGGCACATTTCTGTGGGGTCAGGATTTATGTGTTATTACAGTTTTGCTAATGAAGCCGAATTGTCCTTTAAAGGAGAAGTAACCCCTGTTGGTCTCAAATGCCCCAAAATTGTTACTTACCCCTCCTACTAGGTCAGTAGTTCTCAACCTTCCTAATGCCATGACCCTTTAATACAGTTCCTCATGATGTGGTGACCCCCAACCATAAAATAATTGTCATTGCTACTTCATAACTGTAATTTTGCTACTGTTATGAACATACCTCCCAACTGTCCCTTTTTTGGAGGGACAGTCCCTCTTTTTAGAGCTCAACCCGCTGTCCCTCATTTGTACTGGAAAGTCGCTCTTTTCTCTGCACTGAACAGCCAGAAAAAGAAACAAAGATTTTAACTTAATTGGCTTTTGGCAGAGAGTCCAGAACAGCTAATAGGTGTAACTAAGATACTTTGCAACACTTTTGAGATAAGAAAATAAGTAATTGTAACAGTTTAGATAAGGAGAAATATTTTCAAATTTTCATAACCTGTCAAATTTAGTAAAATAAACATGGTAATTAGGGGGTGTGGCCTCAAAATGGGCGTGGTCACAATAATTTTGCCGTGCTGTGGGCAAAAACATTTTTTGTCCCTCTTTTTACATCTAGAATGTTGGGAGGTATGTATGAATCGTAATGTAAATATTGAGGAATCTGTCAGAATAAAAAAAAAATCCACCAATCAGAGGAAGCCCATCAGTAGACGTTGCATTCAGTCTTCAGCTCCCTCTACTCGGCTTGGAGTACTCTCTCTTACTACCCGGAAGCAGCCGATAGCACTAGACGCTCCCGGAATTGTCAGCTACTGTGCATTCCCTTAATAACGAATGGCTGCCGCAACCTAGGGTTGCCACCTCACCCCTTTAAAACCGAACACATATGGAAACCACAGCCTGCATGGCTAATTAGCAATACATTTAGATGCATGCTGCAGACTGAACTGATTTATGTGCAGCCATGCATCATGCATCTAAATGAATTGCTAAATAGCCATGCAGGCTGTGTATTCCATATGTGTTCGGTTTTAAAGGGGTGAGGTGGCAACCCTACGCAACACTATTCTTTAACCCACCCTGTCTGAACAATGGTTTTGTAGTTTGGACACCCCCTAGGTGACCCCTTTAAAAGGGTCATTCGACCCCCAAAGGGATCCCGACCCCCAGGTTAAGAACCTCTGTTCTAGGTGCTCTCAAGCGGAGTTCACGGCTGCCATCTTCTCACGAGCGGTCTTCTTCCTGTAGTGAGTGGCGTCTTCTGCCACATGCATGGCAGGTAGGGTTGCCATCTTTTCTTGAAAAAAATACCGGCCTTCCTATGTATTTATCTTTTTCTACTATTAATAACATTGGGATCAACCAACAAAATACCGGCCAGGCCGGTAAAATACCGGGCAGGTGGCAACCCTAACGGCAGGAGGCATTTGCGCACATGCGCCTGAAGGTCACGGTAGATCAGGAACTGCAAATGCCTCCTACTGTGCGTGCACGAAGTAGGGTTGCCACCTTTTCCTGAAAAAAATACCGGCCTTCCTATATATTTTTCTTTTCTTCCTATTAATAACATTGGGATCAAACACCAAAAATACTGGCCAGGCCGGTAAAATACCAGCCAGGTGGCAACCCTAACCAGAAGACGTCAATGGATCCAGGTCTGCACTGGTGGGGGAGTGTGTAGGGTTGCCACCTTTTCTTTAAAAAATTTCTGGCCTTCCTATATATTTAGCTTCTTTTCCTATTAATAACATTGGGATCAGCCATCAAAAATACCGGCCAGGCCGGTAACAAACCAGCAAGGTGGTAACCCTAGGTGTGTGATTTTGTATAGCCAGCGGATGTGCAAATGAGAGAAGAAGCCAGCTTTCTGTGACAAACTTGTATTATCTAGCTTTAAGGGTAAGGCCACACGGGAAGATTTTGGGGAGATTTGTCGCCTGGCAACTAATCGCCGCGACTAATCTCCCCGAATGGCTTGCTAGTATCTTGCACTAAAGTCGCCTGCGCCTATTCACACACAGCAATGTGATTTTCAAAGTCGCTCAAAATTGCCTCACGCCGCGTGTGAATAGGCGCCGGCGACTTTAGCGCTAAAGGAGAAGGCCTGGCCGATAAAAATGATGGTTGATCCCAATATTATTAATAAGGAAAAAAGGTAAATATATAGGAAGGCCTGTATTTTTTTCCAGAAAAGGTGATAACCCTAGTTGGGGGTGCAGCCAAACGGTTGCTCTGAGAGGAGCAGAGGTTTCGACCAGCAACATATAGAGAAACAAGAGATGATATGTAGTTAGGTGCAGAGGAATGAATGGATTTGAAGGTTATGAGGAGGAGTTTTTAAGTTATTATTTGTTTTATAGGAAGCCATGATAAGGCCTTCATCAGCGGAGGGGCCTATATCCTAAACCAGGATTCCTCTTTGTCCAGATATAGCAAGGTCTACTTTTTAGTAGAGAGGTACTGGGCAGCTACAATTCTTACTAAACAGATAATGCAATCTGCAGCTTTAAGATGATGATTATTTTCAATCTGCCACCTTTGATTACATAGTAAATATTTAAAGCCTATATGGTACGTACAAGGCAATTCTCATCTGAAGATTAGAGATCACCATAAACCTAGAGATGACAAGTTCTATACAAATCCTTATATGCTGTCTCCAGTCTAAATGTAGAAATTGTTTCAATAAAGAACAATTCCTCCCACATGAAGCAGCTTCTCCCCTGGGAGCGAGGAAAGTACATTGTATTGTATATAATCTTCTTAATACTGCAGGTATTAGTGTGGATTGGACACTCCTCTTGCTGTGTGTCCTTCATACCTGACCCTCAACAGATTTGAGCTGGTGGAGATTTGCTGCTGATGGGGACATTCCCTATTCCCTTGTCCTGTCCAAGTCAGTTCATTGAAGACTGTGGGGACAAATGGTTCCACAGAATTACCTGCTGGTTGCTATGTTAAGGTATGTTGGAGACTCTTAGCGATGAATCATGGGTTTTATTTATGCATTGCACAAAACAATTAGCTGCAGTTTCACAAATGTTATTGAAAGGTTCATAATCTAGAAATGCTAGATTGTGGGTAGATGGACAGATAGGTGTGTGTGAGTCTAAATTTGGTGAAATTTAGGATTTAGTGTTGGGTGCCACAGGAAGAATGGCTGAATGTTTTGGGCAAGTTATAGGGGAGTCATTTTTGACTTGTATGTTTTGGGGAAAAAAAGGAATTTAACCAGCAATGTACAATTTTTTTTTTTAACTGTATTCTAAACTACAACTTCTAACGTATATTGATAACCTTACAATTTTGGTATGATAGCTTATATTAGCTATAAGTCAGCAACATTTACCCCCATATGTAATAAAAGGCAATAACTTTGCCCAGGAGCAGTAACTCATTGCAACCAATACGATGTTTGCATTTTTAAACAGGTGACAAGCAAATCCTTCCCGCTGATTGGTTGCTGGGGGTTACTGCTCATGGCAAACTTAGTGTCTTTTATTACATAACCCCTTAAGGGGAAATGTAATATTTGCAATGTACAAAACTTTGCGAATAAAAATTCACCCGACGCAATCTAATATTTTCCATCAGGCATTTATTGCATTGTGAATATTAATTGCGCATAGCGAACCTGTAACACCTGCTCTGAAGTTTCATTAAATATTTTGTTGCAAAAAGCAGTTTGCGGTTCTGAAATTTTATTACAAACACTGTGAAAGTTTGCAATAGCAATTTGGTCTCATACTTTGCAAGGATGGCTTTGAGGTCTTTAATCAGTCAAAATGTCACAAACATGGTTGCTAGTGTCTTAGTAAATTTGTTTTGCGCTAAAAAAGCATATTACAAACCTACTATAGAGTCTCAATATTTGCCCATCTATTTAACTATGCATTAAAAAAAAACAGTTTAATTTAATGCAGGTATGCCCCAAGTTCCTCCCTCTAGCTGTACTGGGGGTTATAGATCAGCAGCAGATGCAGGCCTGTGCTATAGCTCATTGTCCTTCAGATTATGAAAATCTTGCAAGTATTTAAAATTGATAGTGATTCAATTACTAACTTCCTTCCGATGAAGTGACCGTTGTAGTCACGAAACGTTTAGAGCCATGCACTCTCCTGCTTGAAAACAATACCGGCTTATATATTTAGGTTTTTTCCCTATTAATAACATTGGGATCAACCATTTTTACTGGCCAGGTGGCTGCTATCTGGGTACCTTCCCATTTTTCTGTTGTTAGGCTGCTGGGGGTATAGGGAGGTGATATCACTCCAACTTGCAGTATAGCAGTAAAGAGTGACTGAAGTTTATCAGAGCACATGCCTAGGGGCCACTGGGAAACTGACAATATGTTTAGCCCCATGTCAGATTTCAAAATAAAATATAAAAAATGTTTTGCTCGGATTTAAGTGCAGAATTCTGCACTTTTAACTGATGCATTTTGAAAAAAAAAATTTTTCCCATGACATTATCCCTTTAAAGACAAGTTGCAGATTGATTGGTGCTGACAACTTCACTGGTGCAATTTAGCACCTGTATTAGAAATCAGCCTCTCTGTTTCCTTGCGTCCTTTTAATAGTGCTGTTCAAAGACGTGTGCACAGAAGCTTGCTACATGATATGCTACAAAAACATGCAATAAAAAAAAAAACAAAGCGTGCTAGTGATATTAATCTTTTTACTTAAGTGGTTTGTTTTAGCGCCAGGCCAATGATAATAGCAAATTTCTTTCTGTTTATTGTCCTACTGACAGTGATCTGTTTAGGGAGTTATTGGGTCTTAGGATCAAGATGCACTAATGCCAGTGGTGTGTCTAAGGGATCAGTGCCTCTTAATATGATAGCCTAACAATTACAGTGATATGTTAACATGGTTGTACAATTACTGTGCATAAAACAGACTGAAGATGCTTGTTGTGTAAGACAATTAAATGTTACGAAATTGCTTTACAGTCACAGCATTGTGGCAGAAAGAGACAGAAACATCTAAAAGTATATTATGCAATAGTTGATTCATTAAGCTGGGTAGTACTGCAAGCTTTCTTAAAATTCTTTAGAAATCTTTTTTTTTTAATAATCCTTTTATTAATTTTCAGTCACTTTAAATACACTTAAATATGCCATACATTAAAATAACAATTGGCTCAACTCCACATATGCAATATTGCTAGTATTACTAACCCATAACAGATTATAGTACCAAGCTTGTTCATAATTTAGCATTTTAACTAGTTTAGAACACCCAAACAAATCTTTATAGATCTTATACAATAAACTGTATAAATGAACCAGGAATATGCTATTTATAGTATACTCCAACACAGAACTTAAAGGGGTGGTTCACCTTCAAGTTTACTTTTAGTATATTGTAGAAGGGCCAATTCTAAGAAACTTTTCAATTGGTCTTCATTATTTATTTTTCATAGTTTTTTAATGATATGCAATTTTCTTCTGTTTCTTTGCAGCTTTCAAATGGGGGTCACTGACACCATCTAAAAACAAATGCTCTGTAAGGCTACAAATGTATTGTTATCGCCACTTTTTATTACTTATCATTCTATTCAGTCCCTCTCCTATTCATATTCCAGTCTCTTATTCAAATCAATGCAGGGTTGCTAGGGTAATTTGTAACCTAGAAACCAAATTGCTGACACTGCAATCTAGAGAGCTGCTGAATAAAAAGCTAAATACCTATAAAACCACAAACAATTAAAATGAAAACCAATTGCAAATTGTCTCAGAATATCACTCTCATACATTATAATAAAAGTTAACTCAAAGGTGAACAACCCCTTTAAAGGAATTGTTCAGTTAAAAAATAATAACTGGGTAAATAGATAGTCTGTGCAAAATAAAAAATGTTTCTAATATAGTTAGTTAGGCAAAAATGTAATGTATAAAGGCTGGAGTGATTGGATGTCTAACATAATAGCCAGAATCCATCTTCTTGCTTTTCAGCTCTCTTGGTTTCCACTTGGTTAGGCAGTAATAAATCCGTGACTTGAGTTGAAAAGCAAATAACCAAGGCCATTCCCCTGTGGAACTCCACTAACAAGACTGGTTCAATTATAAAATGGTCAGTTTACCACAACTCTTTGTAATCTATTCTTCAGTCAGTTCTCTATATAAGTACAAATGTTATGTTCCAGCCAATATTCCTTTATTTCACCAGCTCTCGTAGGGAAACTCAATGGGAAAAATTAGGTTTGGGAAAAGTCTTGATAAAAGTGTTTGAAAACTGTACAAATTTTTCAGATTTGACTCGATTTATCACCAGAAATCCCCTGAATTTTTCAGATTATCATATTAAACCCAGGGCAGACCACAATATCTTCAAATTGGAAAAGGGACATCTGCCATTGACTTCTACAGGACCTCAACAGGTTTCAGATGGAGTATTTTTGGATTTGGATTTTTTTTTAGTAAATAACCCCCATAGTATTGTGATTATCAATGTAATCAAATATTTGATCCACTAACAGGCCTATAGTTTTCAGGCTAAGAACATGATTTTGTTTTGAATAGTAGCACCACATTGGCAATTCACCAGTCTCTCGGCACCATGACAGACCTCAATCCTGAAAAATTAAACAAATAGGTTTGACAATTGCAGATCAAAGTTAATTTAGTACTCTAGTATTAACACCAGTCTCAGGCTTTTGTTTACCTTTACAAATAAAATTTTTAATTTTCTCCTGGTTGACCCATCCATCAATACTTATGTTATTAGCATTTGGTCTATTAAAAAGGAAGCCTTTATTAGCTAGTTCTTCAGCTGACCCTCCAATGATAAGGGTCCCACCCCTTCTTGCTTAATTTATTTACAATAACATTTAAAAAATAATTTTGGATTCACTTTATCCGTTACCGCAAAGCCCCTTTCCATCTCTATTTAAGCTTGTCTGATAGCTTATTTGCATGTTTTAATGGCCTCCTTGTACCCAATGAAAGCTTCCGCTGTCCCAGCTAACTTGAATGCCTTAAAAGCATGTCTTTTCTTACCAACCTCAACACTTCTATCAAAACATAAAGATTTTGCTTTGCACTGATGTTCATTGCTTACAAGAGGAATATACTGACACATATATTTATTAAGCAACATTTTAAAGACTTTCCATTTTCCTTCTGTGTTAAACTGTCATGGTGAGTATCCCAAACTCAGAGCAAACGCCAAGGTTCCGGTCATGGCACATGCTTCTGCCAATAACAGCCACTTTTAACGTTGGGAAAAGCCCTTCGCTACTGTGATGCCACTTAAAGTGAGAGAACCAAGGTGAGGGTTCTGGGCAGGCAAAGGAACTGGAACGTGGGTCAAGAGGAATGGGAGAGTAGTAAGCGTGTTTGTGGAACTGGCCAGGGTCAATACCAATCAGTCAACGCAGTACAGAATCGGAATCCAGAAGGGTAGTCAATAATCAGCCAAAGGTTAGTTCAGGCAGCAGACAGTGATGGCCAGGAGAGGCAAGGGTCTAGGAACAGTAAATCAGACAAGAATTTGCACCCAGGAACTATCTAGAATAGACCTATGTTGGGCAAAGGGAAAACGGAAAGAGCAGTCAAGTCTCTTCAGTGCGATGAGTTACTGCTCCCCTCTAATCCACACAGAAGGTCCTCTGACTCTGGCTGATGTCTCGCGCCAGCCCCGCGTCAGAGTGTCTACATGGAACTGGAAGGCACCAAGTCATGCTCTAGGATGGGGGAGCAAGTTCAGACATACCAGGCTAAAACAAAACCCAGAGGGGGTTGGGACATGCAAATTATATAAATTATAATGCTTGTAATAAAGGACAACAAGCCAAGTGAACTGAAAATTAAAAAAAAAAATGTGCCCCCAGTGATTGTGCCCTAGGCAGTTGCCTACCCTGCCTAACCCTTGGTCCGGCCCTGCCCTGGAGCGTGACTTAGCGCCTTCCAGATCCATGTTAACGCTCTGATGCGCGTAAGTAGTAGGCTGCAGGGCCAGCTTGAGATGTCAGTCAGAGTAATTCATTACAAAAGCTGGATCGTTTGGGCAGAGAGAGCCTGATGTGCTCGCTAGAGGGGAGCAGTAACGGATCTCACTGAAGAGACCTGTCTGCTGTTTCCTGCTGGGTTTTTGGCAGCTGCATCTGCCTTTTACTTCTTGCTGGCACAGGTACAGATCATTGGGGCTTGCAGGGGTGATCCTGCCCATTTTGCCATCTGTGGCGGCCTTCATGTTGCCACCCCCCTCCCCACAGCTCTCACCTTTTCAGTCCCGGACGGGGGGTCGGGAGGGGGTCCATGTCACTAGTGAAGATGTTGCGATTGTGCTCTCTGCACTAGAAGAGCCAAATTTCCGGGTTGAAAACCAGAAATTCATCTCATAAAGTTACCAGGAGTGGAATTTTTGCCGCTCTTGCAGTATTAATGGATATGGCTGGGCCCATTGTTGGCTGCTGGCCTTGCAATGGCACAGGTACAGATCATGGGGGCTTGGGTTGGGCACAGGTACAGGTGGGGGCATGGGGACTGAAATATTAATGGTGGAAATGGCTGGGCCTGGATGGTGGGGGGGGGGACAACCTGGACGGTGGGGGTTCCAAACTACCTTGGCCCTGAGTACAAGGTACTGCTTTATTATTACAGAGAAAAAGGAAATAATTTAAAAGAAATGGGAATTATTTGCATATAATGCAGCCTATGGGAGATGGCCTTTCAGTAATTTGGAACTTTTTGCATAACGGGTTCTGGATAATGGATTTCATGCCTGTATTAAATTATGTTTTGTTTTCTAGGGTTTCAAGTCATGCCTGGCTGCTATCTTCAGATTTGAAAAGTATTAGGACCCAAGTGTGCAATGCAGCAACACAAGCACAAGACATTATGAAAAATCATCCATAACAAAATAATTCCTCGTAGTCATCAGCTTTGAAGAATACTGCATTTACCCCCACACACGCTGTTATAATCTACAAACTATTAAAATGCATTTCCGCAGAAGGAAAAGGCTTCAGTGGAACAGAATTTTGTTCCTGGTGTCTGTGATGTTTCTTTGTTCACTGTACCAGCTGTCTGTCAACCATAATGTAGATACTGGACCTTGGACTGAGACGGAACTGGAGGATCCCATCTCTGTGAGGGAAATACAAGAAAGAAAGTTTATTAGTGTGTCAGTTAGAGAACTAGGAAATCAGTCAACCCCAACAGCCACCACTACTTCTACTACCTCTACCCCCACTACAGAAAAAATAACACAAAGGACCAAAATTAGGCAATGTATTAATGTGGACCCAGATCCAATAACACCCCCCATCAAACCAAGACCTACTACCGCTTTAACAACAACCACAGAAAAGACTAAAAGTTCCACAAAACCTAATTTGCCTCATGCTAAAGGGGAGTACCCTGAGGACTTGTTCAGCATAGAGGAACGAAGGAGAGGTTGGGTTTCACTTCACATCTTTGGCATGATGTATGTATTTGTGGCCCTTGCTATTGTTTGTGATGAATTCTTTGTCCCAGCTTTGGGGGTGATCACCGAAAAGTTACAGATTTCTGAAGATGTTGCTGGTGCAACTTTCATGGCAGCTGGAGGGTCTGCTCCTGAACTCTTCACATCTCTCATTGGTGTATTTATTTCTCACAGCAATGTTGGCATTGGCACCATTGTGGGCTCTGCTGTTTTTAACATATTGTTTGTCATTGGCACATGTGCCCTCTTCTCAAGGGAGATCCTCCACTTGACTTGGTGGCCCCTTTTTAGGGATGTCTCCTTCTATATACTTGACTTGATCATGCTCATCATTTTCTTCCTGGATAATGTGATCCAGTGGTGGGAGAGCATGCTGCTGCTACTTTCCTATGGGCTATATGTGTGCTTCATGAAGTTAAATGTACAGGTGGAGGCATTGGTGAAAGAACAGCTCTCCAAACAGAGACGCCTTGTTAAAGTCATGGCTTTGGAAGACTCATCCAAGGTTTGTCAGTTTTATTTCATTTGATAATTGGAACTATTAATGGGGAACTATTGCAAAAATGAAAATGTAATGTAATGATCACACTGAAATAAAAAAACTTTCTAAATACAATCAATTAAATATTCTGCATGGTTTCTAAAATAATGAGATTTATCTTCACTATCTCTCCCTCAGCATCTGTTACTCTTTATTCTGTCTTCTTGCAGCAGTTGGGTGTCCGATATTCATTGACACAAAGGGGCAGATTTACTAAGGGCCGAAAAAAGTTGAAATTCGACCCTCAAAGTTTTTTTAAAGGGCATTTTCCATTGAAAATGGACCTATTTCGATGATTTCTTAACCATTTTTCAGAGAATATGAATGATAACACAAAAACATTTCTTTCACTCATGGTTAGTGGTTGGCTGAAGCCATTTATTATCAAACAATTGTGTTTACTCTTTTTAAATCATAATCACTACACAAACTACCCAAATTTCCCTGATATAACGTTTACACACCCCAGTTCTTAATACCATGTATTGCGCCCTTTAACATCAATGACAACTTGAAGTCTTTTGTGGTAGTTGTGGATGAGGCTCTTTATCTTCTTAGACAAAGGTAAAGCTGCCCATTCTTCCTGGCAAAAAGCCTCCAGTTCCTGTAAATTCTTGGGCTGTCTTGCTTGAACTGCATGTTTGAGGTCTCCCCAGAGTGGCTCAATGATATTAAGGTCAGGAGACTGAGATGGCCACTCCAGAAACTTCACTTTATTTTGCTGTAGCCAATGACCGGTCGACTTGGCCTTGTGTTTTGGATCATTGTCGTGTTGGAATGTCCAAGTACGTCCCATGCGCAGCTTCCGGGCTGATGAGTGCAAATTTTCCTCCAGTATTTTTTTGTATTTCACCTGAAGTTATTCTGGTAGTTGTGACTGAAATTTTTGTTTTTTTGGTTACAACAGAACTAGTGTTTGAACACTGCTAATTGGCATTCTCAATTCCTTTGATATTTTCTTATATCCCTTTCCTGTTTTATAGAGTTCAACTACCTTTTCCCGCCGATCCTTTGACAATTCTTTTGCTTTCCCCATGACTTAGAATCCCAACAACATCAGTGCAGCACTGGATGATAGCTGCAAGGGTCTGTCAGGAGTCCAGAAACTCATTGACGTTTTATACACACCCACTAATTACAAGCAGACAGATCACAGGTGAAGATGGTTACCTTTAATAGCCATTCTAACCCTTTTGTGTCAAGTTGTGTGCATGTTATCAGGCCAAATCACCAGGGTGTGTAAACTTTTGATCAGGGTCATTTAGGTAGTTTGTGTAGTGATCATGATTTAAAAAAAGTAAACACAGTTGTTTGACAATAAATGGCTTCAGCCAACCACTAACCATGAGTGAAAGAAAATTTTTTGTGTTATCATTCATATTCTCTGAAAAATGCTTACGAAACCATACATTTTGCTAAGGTATTTAAACTTATGAGCACAACTGTATCTGACATTATTTGTATATGGTTGTGAGTTACAGCTGTCATAATGCTTGGCTCTGTGGAGGCATCTTTAATACATAGGAGACAAATAGCAACGAAACCCCCCTCCAATCTTTTAGGCAACTATGAATAATTTATGTGTCAGCTTTCACTTTGGGCTAAAAATGATCATTATTGTTAAAAATGGTGCCTTTGTTGGAGCTCCCCATTGATCTGCTACAGTGCCTGTACTGTTTCAAATGAGGGGTGGGCGTGTTGCAATAGTCCCTGCTAGTAGTACAGTAGGAGAGGCATAGCCAATAATGGGCCTGCAGTCACAGAAACAAAGACAGGCTTCAGTTCCCTATCAGGTCAGCCTGGCTGCCGATTGGTTCCTATCCTACAGTAGAAGTGGAACACATGAGTAGGACCAGGGCCACTGAGCCCCCCCCTTGCACCTGAACCCCCCAGCACTCAACCCACCCCCCCACAACTGACTCCCTCCACTCGCACCTGACCCTCTCCCCCCACACCTGCTCTCCCATACCTGCTCTGCTCACACAGCCCCACTGCTCACTTCCCTTGCCTTTGCAGCTCCATGTTTGGGGACTGGACAGGAGATTCAAACAACTGTCAAAATCTCCCGCCCAGTTCCCAGTTCAGAAGTGACCAGCAGTGGGCAGCATGCCACCCCAGCTTTCTTCTGCCCTAGGCCCTGCCCACAAATCTGGTTCCTATTAGGGTGTTTGGAGAAATTTTCAATAAATCAGCCTGAAACACTGCTTTTTATAAGCACATTCTTGCTATATTTAAAATAACATAATGTACTGGCACATTCTTGTTTTTCCACACAATATGTTCCCTTTAACAGAACCACATTATTTAGCTATGGTCACAGGTAGGCTGTTTAAGTTAAGCTTATAAAATATGTATTTGCTTCCAATAATGCATATTTACGGAGAGAAGGCATTCTCTGTGGGCAAAATATTCTGTGCCCAAAGACATTCCTAAATCAGAGGTTTTCAAACCTTTTGTCTAAGGTTCTCAATTGATGCATAGTATTTATGTCAGTCCCCTCTTGCTCAAAATACACACACTTGAGGGTATAGGGCAGTGATCCCCAACCAGTAGCTCGGGAGCAACATGTTGCTCTCCAACCCCTTGGACTTTGCTCCCAGTGGCCTCAAAGCAGGTGCTTATTTTTGAATTACTGGCTTAGAGGCAAGTTCTGGTTGTATAAAAAAACAGATGTCCTGCCAAACATTCTCTCCTGTAGGCTGCCAGTCCATATAGGGGTTACCAAAAAGCCAATCAGAGCTTTTATTTGACATCCCCATGGACTTTTTCATGCTTGTGTTGCTCCAACTCTTTTTTAAATTTAAATGTGGCTCACGGGCAAAAAAAGGTTGGGGACCCCTGGTATAGGGTATGTGTTCTCTGCTTATGGAAAAATGCCAGCAGAGAAAACCCCATTGTGTTCTGAAGCGCAAAGCCAGGAATGGTGGCCATCTCTGCACCCAAGGGCAGATTTCAGCTGAAAAATGCACACTTTAACATGGTCACATCTGATCCAGGTATGAACATTTTTTCCTAAATTGATATATTTGTTCACTACTCTATTTTTTAAAAACCTATCCGATAGGATAAGTGTACAAATACATGTTTTATTTCATCCACTTTCATTATTCGTGTCTTATGCAGAAAAGCAATGGAGCAGTTGCACAGGATGAACCAAAGCCACCAGAAGACAACAACAGGTTAAAAGTAAGTAGAATAATGCACAGTGATCTGTCCCAAATCAGTTTAAATCTATAGTAAACTACCATAAAAGGCAAATGCTACATAAAGAAAAAGCAGCCCACTACAACCTTTAGAACTTTTTATTTTTGTCACAAGAGAATATTTTACTAATATTTAATCTAATCTGGAAAAAAAATAAAATCCCATTTTTACTTGTTTTAATGAAAAAGAAATCTAGCTCCAATATACTTTAATTAAATAATAAACCTGACTGTATTCAGTGAAATTCCCCCTTTATTTTACTTATTTTGACAGCTGTAGATAAAATTCAGACAGTCCCTAACTGTTCTGCAGGGAAACAATCCTACTTTCAAACAGCAGGGGGGATCCCCTCACCTTACTTCCCAGAACTCGAGCAGCTTTGTTTGTTTCCCTGTAAAGCAGCCGATGATTGTGTAGAGATTTGTATCCGTAGACCCAGTGCAGTCTGTACATTCTGATTATTAATCAGTCTTGCTGTATTGGCTTCTATGGCAGATATTATTTGACTTTGTGATGTTTTGATCATTTATGACAATCCCTAAGCCTAACCTCCCAACTGAAGCCCAGACCACACTGAGCATGTGCACAGTCTTGGTCTTGCAAAGATGTATAATAAAGTTACAAGATGACAGCATTTCTAGCATTATTCTGTTTTAGACTTTAGTTCCATTTTAATGATATTGAAAGACAGGTATTTACTGGTTTCAACTGAAAGTTGGGCTGACAGGTTTCCTTTTAAATTTATCTTGCTAATATGCAATGTAATATAAAATAAAGCCTCACTTTAATGCAGGATGCCTATGGAAAGAAATGCAAGTTGTGCCAATGATGCTTATCACCTACCTGGGCCTCCTGATCACTCCCAATTTAAACCTTTTTGTTTGCACCCATCAGTAAAAAATTACTAGTATAAAGGTACATCTGACTAAATAGGAAAAATCAGCCTTTCAGATCAACGTAGGTGTTTAACTTCTTTCTAGCTGAAACCATTCCTTACTCGAGGGGGGAGTTCAGCCTCACTGCACAACAGCACCATACGCAGCACCATCTTCCAACTTATGATCCATACCTTGGACCCTCTCGGAGAAGGTGAGTGGGCTAATCCTTTCACTATTTACCACTATCTTTATAAATGTGACAATAGGTTTCGTTTTTCTTTATTAAAACTAAGATGATCTTGTCTGGAACACTGTACTCAGTTAAAAATAATTGTGCCAAATAGCCAAAAATGTAATTTTAACATTAATATTTTAAAACTTGAACCAGTTATTTAAACTGAAGTAAAGTTTTTTTTTTTTATATGATCTTTTAGTATGATAGAGAGAGCGATATTCTGAGACAATTTGCAGTTGCGTTTAATTTTTTATTATTTGTGGTTTTTGAGTTATTTAGCTTTTTTATTCAGCAGCTCTCCAGTTTGCAATTTCAGCAATCTGTTTCGTAGAGTCCAAATTGCCCTAGCAACCATGCCTTCATTTGAATAAGAGACTGGAATTTCAATAGTTGAGGGTCTGTTCAGAAAGATGCGTAATAAAAAGTATCAGTAACAATAGTGTAGGTTTACAGAGCATTTGTTTTTTTAGGTGAGTCAATGACCGCCATTTCAAAGCAGGAAAGAGTCAGATGAAAAAGGCAAATAATTCAAAAACTATAAAAAAATAAAAAAAAAGAAAAAATTAAGGACAATTGAAAAGTTGCTTAGAATCAGCCATTTTTATAATATACTAAAAGTTACAGGTGACCCACCCATTTTAAATTTCTATGGTTATATTGATACCTTTTTTCAGTTTGCCAAAATACTGTAACTTTTTGGATAGCAATGCATGTTACATAATAACAAAATCACTCACTAAATTGGTTGTGTACAGTGTCGGACAGGGACACCAGGGGCCCACCCAAAAACCTTAGACCAGGGGCCCATCATAAAACCTTAGACCAGGGGCTCACTCTCAGTACTAATATTCTTCATCTCCTCAATCAAACTCTATTGTCCTAGTTTGTTTTCTTTACATACTATAATCAATTATTCCATCTATTTAGCCTCTTTGTTCTCACAGAAATAGGGAATGGCCATGAAATAGGCCAAAAGTTTAGCAGCATGAGGGCCCACTGACACCTTGGCCCACCGGGAGTTTTCCTGGTATTCTGGTGGGCCAGTCTGACACTGGTTGTGTATATTAGACTTCAATGTGATTAAATTTAATTGAGACTGAATTTAAAACATTAAAGGGATACGGTCATGGGAAAAAAAAATTTCAAAATGCATCTGTTAATAGTGCTGCTCCAGCAGAATTTTGCATTGAAATCCATTTCTCAAAAGAGCAAACAGTTTTTTTTTATATTTCATTTTCTCTGACATGGGGCTAGACCAGTGTTCCCCAACCAGTAGCTCGCAAGCAACATGTTGCTCTCCAACCCCTTGGATGTTGCTCCCAGTGGCCTCAAAGCAGGTGCTTATTTTTAAGTTCCTGGCTTGAAGGCAAGTTTTGGTTGGATAAAAACCATGTACACAGCCAAACAGACCATCACGTAGACTGCCAGTCAACATAGAGGCTACCAAATGGCCAATCATAACCATTATTTGACACCGCTAGGCAGTCCCAACATCGGGGGGAGAAGTGTCCCGGGGCTGAAGGGGGGCCCGGCAGCGATGTAATCTTCAAAGGGCCCTGGCACCAATGCTTTTTAATGGGGGGCCTGGCGGCAAATTTTTTTTTTACTTATAAGGGAGCCTTGGGGGGTTACGTTTTTAGCGCTGATGTCTGTTTGGTCTTTTAACTTTGATGTGGAGTGGGTGGGGATTAGGGGCGGGGCTTGGGTGCTAGGGCGGGCGGGGCTTAGGGGGCCCCGAAAATTTTGTTGTGTGGGGCCCCGTGATTTCTAATGGCAGCCCTGCCGCTAGGGACCTTTTTAATGTTTGTGTTGCTCTCCAACTCTTTTTATACTTGTATGTGGCTCACGGAACAAAAAGGTTGGGGACCCCTGGGCTAGACATATTGTCAATTTCCCAGCTGCCCCAAGTCATGTGACTTGTGCTCTGATAAACTTCAATCACTCTTTACTGCTGTACTGCAAGTTGGAGTGATATCACCCCCTCCCTCCCACCCAGCAACCTAACAACAGAACAATGGGAAGGTAACCAGATAACAGCTCCCTAACACAAGAACTAAGATCTAAGAACAGCACTCAATAGTAAAAACCCATGTCCCGCTGTGTTCCATTCAGTTACATTGAGAAGGAAAAACAACAGCCTGCCAGAAAGCAGTTACGTCCTAAAGTGCTGGCACAAGTCACACAACCAGGGGCAGCTGGGAAATTGACAAAATGTTTAGCCCCATGTCAGATTTCAAAACTGAATATAAACAAATCTGTTTGCTCTTTTGAGAAATGGATTTCAGTGCAGAAATCTACTGGATCAGCACTATTAATTCATGCGTTTTCCCATGAAAGTATCCCTTTAAAAGAAGGCCAACTGAAATTAGCAGCCACTCATATATATATATATATATATATATCAATACAAGAAAGTGAGATGACGATGGTTTACTAACCAATCTATTATTAAGGTGCGCAACTAAGTAGATCAAAAGTTAAGTAGATCAACAATGGTCTACCAGATCTAAGCCTCCATCTGCTGACCTGTGCCCCATATCCTACTGTTACATCTGTGCTGCAGGTACCTGTTGGTACCAGACCCATTGCAGGTCTAATTAAGTGGAGATGAGTGGCATTAAAGGCCTACAGCTTAACAAAGATCAGTGTTGATTGAATGGTTTTTAGTTTGTAGCATACACTTGTTTTTTATTCATATAGATGGGGTTATTTACATTAAAAAAAACAGTGTGCAAAGTGCTGAGAGCTGTAGCTGGCATCTGGAATAAGCAGTGTTCTATTTAGGGAGGAGGCAAGTAGGTGTCTCCTCTCCCGCTCTATACCTGTACCTTAAAGGGGATGTAAAGGCAAAAAAATAAAATCCCATTTTTACTTTCTTTAATGAAAAAGAAATCTATCACCAATATACTTTAATTAAAAAATGTCTACTGTTTATATAAGAAACCTGAAAAATGTAGTGAAATTCACCCTTCGTTTTACTTGCGGACAGCTACAGTTAGGAAACTTCAGATGGTCCCCTAACTGTTCAGCAGGGAAACCATCATGCTTTCAAACGGCGGGGGGAGCTCCCCCACCTTACTTCACAGAATTCAAGCAGCTTTGTTTGTTTCCCTGTAGAGCAGCCTGCGACTGTGTAGAGATTTGCATCCACAGACCCAGTGCAGTCTGTATATTCTGATTATAGCTGAAGCCATGACCACACTGAGCATGTGTGTAGTCTTGGTCTTGCAAAGATGTATAACAAAGTTACAAGATGACACCCCCCTGTGGCCAACTTTGAAAGCATAAATCATTTGTTTGATTAGGCTTCAGGTGCAGTAAGTTCATGTTTATATTTAGTATACAAAATACAGCATATCTAGCCGTATTCTATTTTAGACTTTAGTTGCCCTTTAAAGGGAACGTTAACGAAAATTTTAAAAATAGCTTCATCATACTGAAATAAGAAATTTTCTAAATACAATCAATTAAAAATTTTTTACTGTTTCTGAAATAATCAAGTTTAACTGCACTATTATCTGTTTCTCTTTATTCTCTCTTCATGCAGCAGTTGGGTGTCAGATGAATGATCCAATATAATTTAAAGGGGGCTCTTTTTGCCTAGAAGATGTATTAGAGCTCACTCTATTAAAATAACAAGAACTCATGTCTCTCTACATGCAGAATTTGTGCAAAAGGCAGTTATTTTGTTAGATTTTGTTTGTACTGGAATCAGTTAATCGAGTGAGCTGTAATACATTTGCTAGGAAAAGAAGACCCCTATAAGATATATTGGATCATTCATCTGAAACCCAAATGCTGTTTTTTTCAGAAACAATGCTAGAATTATTTACTCATTATATTTAGAAAGTTTCTTATTTCAGTATGAGGAAGCTTATACTGTATTAAATTTTCATTTTCACGATAGTTCCCATTTAAAGATTCAGATGAATTAGGGAGCAGAGGGAGGAACATCCCATAATGGGGCCCTAAGGAAAGCAGTCAGAACATGGCTATGCTGCTCCTCCTAACATTGCTCTCTAATGTTTGATCCAGTGCTTGGTTTAGAAAACAGCGTTCCTGGCAATGTGCAGGCTTTTGCTCTCCTAAAGGTGGCCATACACAGAGAGATCCTGGTGATATCGCCAAACGAACAGATCTCTCCCCGATTTGCCCACATTGAGGTGGGCGATATCTGGCCCAACTATCGGATCATAAAGGAGGTGATACGGGCGGCCGGATTGTGGGACCACATGCACGCAGAGATGCGCCTGCGATCCGACTGGGTTTTTAACCTGCCCGATCAAGATCTGGCCGACTTTCAGCCAGATATCGATCGGGGAAGCCTGTCGGCTGGCCCCACACACGGGCCAATTTTATCTTTATCTTTAATCAGCCCATGTATAGGGGCCTTTAGTGCTCTATCACTTGTCTGCCATGTATTATCTAATTCATAAATGACCCCTATAGTCTGAGCAAGTTCCAACTGACTGCCTCCTATCAGTTAAATTGCCCCACAGTTGGTTGTGAGAACTGGAATAATGATGCTGCCATAGGAATTTAAGCAATGTGCTGTTAATCTGTGTGCAGTGTTGCATGGTTTTTGTATTTTTATATAAATGTGTTTTTGTTTAATTTTTATTATCTTCCAAATTAAATCAGTGCAGACATTGTAATCCAGAGAACTTGGGTTACTGACCCTTTTTTGTGCTTGAATGGGGCAGCTATTTCCTGATACAAAGTTTACTAATTCATTTTAAATTATGGCGAACAGGGAATCCGATCTTGCTTTATGGCCGTTATTCTAGATGTATGCTCAGGAGTAGAGCCTCTGTCTCATAGGATAAATAGGATCATCTGAGTAATGGCTATGAGTGGTCGCGTTCCTGGTCACGATTATTTGTTTAATTTGTTTCGGTGCAGGTAATAATTGTCCCGCAAATAATTTGCATCAGGGTGTTAAGATTCAGATGGGTTGGACAGAAATGAGCTGTGCCATTCCATAAAGCAGGAAGGTGTTCAACTGCTCAACATTACCCTGAACTGACGCAGGCATCAGCTTTGATAACTCTGTCAATTCTTCAAATGTTTCCCTGTTGAGAAAATATTCCTGCCAGAAACGTTTTGTTGAATCATAAAAATAGAACTGCAGGGAAGCTAGAAGTGTATCGGCCCCATAGATTTTGTGGGCAGAGAATAGACTTCAGCATTGCATGGTCTTCCTAATTTACTACCTATGACATCATGGCAGGCAATCACATAGAATACTTGTGCCTTAGTTGTGTCTGTGTCCTGCAATGGCCTACTTGCTGTAGATAATCTCCTTGGCTTTAAAGTGTAGTTTAAAAGAGATTGACGCTAAGTAGATACATTCTTGTTATGTGAATATGCTGGCTTATGTCAGGTGCCACCCACATAGGGACTGCCATCTCACTGGGATCTATAATGGCATTAAAGGGTGGATGCTGGCTACGATTATTACGTAGGATAGAATAAAGTCAACAAAGAATATCAGTGCATGTTTGCTAGGTTAATTTGGAACAGCAGATTGCTGAAATTCCAAACTGAAGAACTGCTGATTAAAAAGTTAAATAAATACTCAAAGAAGAAATGAAAACCAATTGCCTCAGAATATCACTCTCTACATCATACTAAACATTAACCACTATAAAGCAGTGGATTTAATTTTATACCAGGAGGGCTGGTGGTTCTTCTCTCTACTCGCCACAGCAGTAACCAATGAAAAAGGAGTACACACGTCTACTTACAACAGAAAAATCACTGAATATAAGCTTTGTAGATATGTCTGATCATTCCCCATTGACTGCTGCTCCACACAGGAGATGGGAGAACAGCCAACTGGTGAACCATGTATATGGGGTCTTAAAGGGCACCTGTCACCTAATATTGTTTCCCCCACCAGTGGTGCTGGCTTATCCAGCTTGCACCCCGGTTGGAAGAAACTAAGCATTAAGCCACCTGCACTGGGAGGGAGCACACACATGTGTATTATGAGCAAACACGCATGCACACTATACAACATGGCTTCCCGCAATAGGAGCTCCCTCCCAGTGCGGGTGCCTTAACATTGGTGAGGGCTATGCTTTTATTTTTAAAGAAAACTTGTTTCCCCAGACTGGAGTGCAGGCTTTGTTAGCCCACATCTCTTGTGAGGGATACAATTTCAGGTGCCTTTTAATGTAACTCATACTCTACCTCTAGCCAGATCTTTTAGATTTTGGTAAGTCATATAAAGGAGTCCTATATACAATGATTTTTCACTAACGTGAATGACTAAGCAATGACCCTCCTACCTTACTATAGATCGCTGCACTAGTCAGAACTTGGTATGATCCTGAAAACAGCAATACATTGAAGCACTCATGAACTACACATCTTGCAGCATGGACATAAATATTACTTTGGGAGTTTGGTGCCCCTTAAACAAGAGGAATGGTATATTAGTACCTTTAGTAACCTGTTATAGTTGTTCTACACTTAATGAAACTTTGTAGGCAAGGGCAGGAGAAAGGGCTGATGAGAAAAAAATATAGAGTGGAAAATTAAAGGAAGCAGAGAAAAGTAAAAGGATTGGAGATGGGGTAAGTAATAAAGAGGCGCATGAGAGCAAACAGCGAGAGGATAAAAAGAGCTGAAATAACAAGAGTAGAGAATGGACCAGAAAAGAGGATTAGACTATAAGAGAAGAAGGCAGGAGAGAAGGATAATGAAGTGGGGATAATGAGCCTTGGGTCTAGGTGCACTCACCTGCCATTACTTAATTAAAAGGGCAAGTCAACCCCAATATAAAAATGTGCCTAGTAAAAGAAAATATAATTCTCAGCAACTTTCCAATATGCATACATTACATGGTTTCAGTGCTTTTTAAGTTATTTGTAAAACCATTTGCTATTGAAAGCAGCATTTGCTTAAATCCTGATTGTTACTATTTAAACAAGGTTGCAAAAATCTTAGTTCCCCAGCAAAGACTGGTCTGTTAATCAGCTGTCTTGTCTTACATTGTATCTGAGCCAACAGTACAGAGAATAGAAAGGGACAACACTGCTTTCAATAGCAATACATCTACAAATACATTACATGCCTTTATTAGGCAAAGTATATGTTTAGGTTTGACATTCACTTTAAAGAGCGAGATACTGAACTCATGCTTCAAATCACAGCCAATCATGATGTGCCATTCTCTGGCCTGCTTAATTCATTCTAGGTTTATTTTCCAGCGCACAACATGTATTCTTAATTACATTTCTTAATAGCACATCTTTAGAAAAAATATTTTCTGCACTTAAAAGCTTTGGGTGGGGATGAAGGAACCAGGAAAAAAAAGTATTAGCTGAAGTGTGAGGTTGTTTATACTGGTGGGCCAGCTCTGTCTTGCTGTCTTGGCTTTTGCTTTATGGAGAAGGCCACAATTAGGACTGTAGGGTTGGTGGGAGGTCCAGGTTGCTGGTCTGACTGTACTTACAGCATGAACCTACAGGATACACAGTACATGACACTGGCACTGATAGGGTTAGCACCTTTTCTTGAGAAAAATACCGGCCTTCCTATATATTTATCTTTTTTTTCCCTATTAATAACATTGGGATCAACCATCAAAAATACCGGCCAGGTGGCAACCCTTGGCACAGAATGAGTGAAGATTGCTCTGCCTCCCTGACCTTCAGATTCCTACATGCAGACCTTTCCCCTCAGTAGAGAATAATAGTGTTTAGATTAACTAGAATCTCATCAAACCTGGACAAGCAGTCAGTAAAATCGAGTCTTATCTGCTTAATGCTTGAGCATTGAGAGACCCACGTGCCACTAGCCTCTGCCTTGTTTTCACTGCATGAAGCCGCCAAGTCAATGACCAGCCTTTTTTATATCTATTCTTTTTTCCCTGATGAAGACCCTTCGTGGGTCAAAATGCGTAGGGCATATACTCATTATGTATTTTTATTTTTGACATAATAAAAACATTATTTCGTTCTTGGTCCCCATCAACTTGCAATTCTAGTTATTGAAGCCATTAAATGGTGTGACTCCGGTGTGCCTGCACATCAGTTACTAACCCTACTATAAATATCTCAATGATTACAGACAATTGTGAGACAAAGTGGGAGGGGGACCAGCAACCCAGAAATAAAGTTTAAAAAAAGGGAGTCTGCTCAATAAAAAAAAAAAGATCCTCAATTTAAGTCACATGGAAGTTATGTAATGTAAAAAGGAACTAACTTTGCCCAGGGGCAGTAACCTATAGCAAACAATCAGCTAGTAGAATTTACATGTTACAATGCAAACATCTTATTGGTTGCTATAGGTTAATGCTCCTTGGCAAACTTAGCTAATTATATTACAAATGGGGGATGCATGGAGAAAATCAGGGATGTCTGGCCAGTGGCCGTCCAGCTGTTGAATTCAAGGTCACGGCATCATCCAAACAGCCTTTAAAGAGGTTGTTCACCTTTAAATTAACTTTTAGTATGATACAGAGAGTGATATTCTGAGACAATTTGCAGTTGGTTTTTATTTTATTTGTGGTTTTTGAGTTATTTATCTTTTTATTCAGCAGCTCTGCAGCTTGCAATTTCAGCAACCTTAGTGCTAGGGTATACTATATATACGTATATATAACATGAATTGGTTGCTACACAATATTTTAAAGGGATACTGTCATGGGAAAAAAAATTTTTTTCAAAATGCATCAGTTAATAGTGCTGCTCCAGCAGAATTCTGTACTGAAATCCATTTCTCAAAAGAGCAAACAGATTTTTTTATATTTCATTTTGAAATCTGAAATGGGATTAGATATATTGTCAATTTCCCAGCTGCCCCAAGTGATGTGACTTGCGATCTTATAAACACTCTTTACTGCTGTACTGCAAGTTGGAGTGACATCCCCCCTCCCTTCCCCCCCCAAGCAGCCTAACAACAGAACAATGGGAAGGTAACCAGATAACAGCTCCCCAACACAAGATAACAGCTGTCTGGTAGATCTAAGAACAGCACTCACAGCACCACTGTTTAACATTCCCACTCAGTTACATTGAGCAAGAAAAACAACAGCCTGCCAGAAAGCAGTTCCCTCCTAAAGTGCTGGCACAAATCACATGACCAGGGGCAGCTGGGAAATTGACAAAATATCTAGCCCCATGTCAGATTTCAAAACTGAATATAAAAAAAATCTGTTTGCTCTTTTGAGAAATGAATTTCAGTGCAGAAGTCTGCTGGAACAGCACTATTAACTGATGTGTTTTGAAAAAAACATGTTTTCCCATGACAGTATCCCTTTAATATGTCATTTCTACTTTCACATGACACTGGAGGTCATCTTTTGGTTCCAGAATTTCCCACTGGATAGCTATTAGCCGTGTTTATGGGTATATGGAACAATGCTATTGTACTACTGTTAGAATATTGTTTTTATTCTTACTTTAAATTGTTTTATTTTGGTTTATCCATAGTTCTTGGTTTGATCTCTGGTTTGCATATGTAGATTGAATGATAATACATTATGATTTTGATGGTAATTGATGATAATACAGCATATACCATAAGAGAGTAACACTGCTCATTTCCTGATACTGACATTGTATCATTAAAGGCAACATATAGGATAAATAAAAAAAAAACTAGTTTTGTCGGTAGTAATGTATATACTATATGATGCTGGTTTTACTTTTGGCAGTAAATTAATATTGTTTACAAAAATTGACCTTTTATTCGAGCTCCCCATAGATGTTCTCTGGTTCCTGTTTCAAATGAGGGGTGGGTGTGTCCTAACAGTCCCTACCAGAAGCACAGTAGAAGGGGGACAGCCAATCACAGCCCTGCAGTCACACAAGCAAAGACAGGCTTCAGTTCCTTATCAGGTTCTGCTAGCTGCTGATTGGTTCCTGTCCTACAGTGCTGTGTGCTGAGTGCCCACAGCCTGCGAAAGGAGACAGTGGGAAGTGGAACAGATTGGCAGGACTAGTAACAAGAAAAGTAACAGGAAAGTAACAAGAAACAACTTTTCAAAGCTAATTCCTGCTATATATAAAAGAGTTTAATGCACTGGTACAATCTTATTTTTTACATAATATGTTTTCTTTAAATCCTATGTCCTTCTAAGGATAATAATTGTTTTTCTTCATTTATTTCAGCTGTCTATTTTCAGTGTTATTAATGTCCAGCCTTCTCCTAGTGTCTCCTGTTGAAGTATCTAGCATTCAGACTTTCCAATACACTCTTTAATAAATCAGGACTGCCAAGTCCACACCAGGAAACCATATACTTTATACCCAGGCTACAAGCTATTTTTCTTCCTCTCTCTCTACACTTAATATCCTTATTTTATTAGTATTGTTTCTTTATATAGTATATTCTATGCTGCCTCTTTGTTCCTATGTAGAAATAGGGAATGCCAATGAAGTAGGCCAAATGATTAGGAGCAGGAGGGCCCACTGTCAACTGGATCCACTAAGAGTTTTCCTGGCATCATGGTGGCCCAGTCCCAGGCCACAAAGGAAGGCTGATATAGGAGCAAGTATCAGGCATTGTAGACAAATATTGGGTCCTTGGCATGGCATACCAGTTATGAAGGTCTGAATGTCCTCTTTGTAACAAAAGGTGAAGATAAAGCAAGCACTTCTAACATGTGTCTAATATATTTAAAAACTATTACAACTAATTAAGGAGGCCTTCACCTTGAGCTTTACAATTCATTTTCCAGTCTGTCTCTCAGCAAAAAGGCAATGGCTTGTAGTTGTTCTGTGTTTTTTCCCTTGCATTGTATCTTGCTTGCTTTCTGCCATAGTTCCAGATTCTGTGTTTTAAGCTGTGCCACACTTCTCTGTTGTGGATTTGCATAGTCCATCTGGGAATTATCCCGGCAGCTAAGGATTAACTCTTACTTGCATAAAGGGATAGAAGGGACTTTAGTTAAAGGCGCAGAGTAAATAATTTAAAACAAAACTCAAAGAAACTGCTCCAGCTCACTGTTTCACAGCTCCCAGTGGCCATGTGCTCAGTCCTCAGTGTCTCCACTGTGTCCACATCCTGAAATAAGCAATTGAACAGCACTGCTGGTAAAAAGGTTTATTACAGCGGGATGCTTAATACACCTAAGGGTTAGACCGCACGGAAAGATTCAGGGAGATTAGTCACCTGGTGACTAATCGCCAATTCTTTGAGGCAACTAATCTCCCTGAATTGCTTTCCTGTAAGTCGCCTGCGCCTATTTCACATGCGGCACAGTGTTCTTCTAAGTCGCTCGGAATTGCCACACGCCGCGTGTGAAATAGGAGCAGGCGACTTACAGTTTAGCGGGCGCAAGACATGGGCAAGCAATTCAGGAAGATTAGTAGCCCCAAAGAAGCGGCGATTAATCGCCAGGTGACTAATCTCCCTTCAATCTTCCCATGTGGTCTAACCCTAACGCGTTTCGGGAACAGGTCCCTTAATCAAATAAACCTTTTGATCAGAAGTGCTTTTTAGTTGCTTATTTCAGGATGTAGATAATGTAAACCTTAATAAGCAGGAGCATAACAATAGGGCATAGGAACCAGCAGCTTTCAGTGGTCCACGGGGTGTTAATTTACACACCAAATATAAATAAACATGAATGTTTTGTCCATTAACTTCTAGTTATGCCACTGCTCAAGTATATTCCTACACCGGTACCTACCAGATACACTGGACTACAACCGGCAGCAGCCATTGACTTTTGGAATATTTTGTGATTTGTAGTCAGCAACCGAAACAGAAGCAATGGCTGCAGATCTCTGCACTCAGTTACTCAGAAATAACATTGTAGAAATCCTGGCTTTGAGAATAGTCTAATTTCTAGCTCTACTACAGTTCTGTTTGCAGATGGTTTAAATGCCCTTCAGTTCACTTATTGGTGCATTATATATTATCTATGGCATTATATGACACCAGATGACAGATTATATGACACCATTATATGACACCAATTCATTTTGGGTTCACTAACACATGCACATTAGTGTGCACACTGCTTTTTGCCATGACTAGGGAAGGAAGAAAACCAGGGTCCAAATCTGGGCCAGCGGGCCCACTAGAGTTGGGGGCTCACCGGGTTTTTTCCCGATGTCCCGCCAGCCCAATCCAACCCTGGCTAGATATTACTAAACATTAAATCAACCCAATAGTATTGTTTTGCCAACAATGTGAATTCATGCAGATTAGTTACCATGAAGAACAAGGTACTGTTTTATTATTACAGAGAAAAACATACAGTACAAGAGAATGTCGGCACAAAATGTGGGAATATCGAGGAGGGTGGTGCCTGGGGATTGTGCCAATGAGTAAACATAGTATGTGTGTAGGTTTGTGTGCATGTTTTGTTCATGAGTGCCCAGTAAGTTCCTTTTCTTGTTTGCAGCAAAATTTAAAGACAAGGCTGAAATCATGAACAACCTGGCCAAGGCCAAGGTAGAAACAGAGGCCAAAAAAGGACTGAAAGCCAAAGGTGAGAAAAACAAGGGAATCTGACTTTTTCAGATCTCCCTACCACAATAAGAACACTCGTTAGACCAGGGAAGTCAACAGAATGCCTTCATTTAGTCCTTAGAAACCTGAAACAACCAAAAAAGTAGATAGACTTCACTCCAAATCTAACACAAGTAACTCAAAACAACTGGACTTGCTGAGAAATTTAAATAAAAATGTTTCCCTGCTCATCCGAGCATTTTCTTCAGTTCAACTGACTGGTGTAGGGGAGTTCTCGGCATATAGACTCTTCCACTAATCCAATCACAACGGCACATTGTAGCTCTTCAGAGAGGTGACATCTGAAATTCACAGAGGTGTTGATTCTGTGATAGGATTACCAATATATCATGCAACTCCTAGACACAGGCATTACTTGTGAGAGTTGCATGAATGGATGTGTGAAGAGTTTTTAGTTACTTGTATTAGCTATACCATGACCTGGATAAACGAGAATCTTCACCGTCGTATAACTTGCTTATAAATTAAAAAAAAAATCTATTCAAAGGATAATGCAAAAAACATGGCTCTGTGATATATATATATGTATTTATATGCATATAACAAGGTAAAGAAACCATGTCCACATGACAACCAATAGGGAACATGCAGGTTTCCAGCTCCCATGACCATTACAGAGCCAAACCCTGCTCCCTTCTCCTCTGGGGGGTAATGCAGGTAACATAAATCAAACACACAGACCCTGAGCTTACCCTTGAATTCTATTTTGGGATTAAATAAAAGGGATTTTGGTTCTTTTCCTAAACAGGAGCATCATTATTAGAAAAAAGCTTTATACTTTAACATATACATGCGTGGTTATTACAAAATTTGGATTTTTGGCAATGGGTGTTATTTTCCCATGCCATTTGATATTTCCCAGCATGCTGCAGGTTAGCAGAGTCCAGGAGCTTAGCGTGTGCTTAGTATTTGAGTTGGCACTACTCCTGCCATGTACCCAACATTCTGTGGGCATCCTAGCCTGCTGTGACATATTTATCTAAATTACAATTTAGATAACTATTTATATAAAATAATTTTTTTCATGCATTTTCTTCATGATCATAGGGTATATAGATTTAGATTCCTGCAAAATCCTACCAGCTAAATGTATCCGTGCATCTAATGCTAAAAGGACTCTGCTTTCCATGCCTGCACCTCTTCCTCCTGTTGTTCCGCACAGACTCTGCACATAGCTCAGACAACTCTGTTGTCTCTTGTGGACAGAATGGGTCCCAGCAGGCACTTTCATAGGGTGACGGTGGGCTATAGAGCACATTATTTGTGGCAGTGCAAATGAATGGTTATGACTCCATTGCTTTTTTGGTGCAGCAATGAATGGGTTAATTCCATACTAGCAAACAACAGATGGAGCCTACTAAAGTCACTCTAATCCAGCAGCCAGGGTATCAGTAACCAAGAGTCTACCGCTCCCTGCCAGCCACTATCCCTTGGGGAGAGTCAGTCAATGCTTTGTGTTTGAAATGTCCTACTGGGTTCCATGATCTTATTGGTTCAGTATATTCCTTCTCTTTCCTGTATTTCCCTTGCTGATATTCATATACTGATCTCTACATTGGCTTTCCATGCACAAGTACTTGTCTAGATCCTTTCTCGATCCTTTCATTTATAGGAGAAATAAGGCAGAAACAATACAGAGTGTCACTGGATGGAATATGGATAGTGTCCATCTCCTATATCCACTGTACTGTAATATTATTTAGCTGTTCCAGCAAAGAAGCCACTTTCTTTATTACAAAGCTTTTATCTGTGATAATCCAGGAGGTGAGAAGGAGCTAAGGTATCAGTGACATCACTAGGCCCCAGTGACTATTTTTGGGGTAATTAGCCTTTTATAGTAACTAAATCAACCACAATAGTTCCGGCAGATAGTTGATGTGGTCCTCAACGCAACAGCCTGCATTTACCGGCACTGTGGTTTGATGGTTTGGCCCTCAGCCGGATACTGACTACCTCTTTAAGTGTATGGCCAATTTAAGTAGGATGGGACTGACAACTGAAGACTCTAGCTAGTACTTGCCACTCATTGATCCAGATTCTACTGAGGGGCCCAGTAACCATTAGTCACACCTCCAGCACCACAGAATAATCACAGAGTACATTATAGAATAAATGAAAGATCGAATCACTGGACTTGTTCTTAGAGTTTATTCATGGTAAATGTAAGTGGTTGGTACGAGCCACACAGACCTTCATATGAGGTTGGGGAGAATGAGGTCTCCCCAACCAACAACTAGACTTAGAGTAAGGAACCAGAGCATGCTGGGTGCCAGAGGCATAACTATAGCTAAAAGGGACACTGTAAGGGCTGGGGCCCAAAAGGTATAGGCACTGACTGATAAGCACGAATTGCCAAAATCTCATTAACAAAGTATTCAGGTCCCTAAAACTATTTTTACTTTGGAGCGAAGTAACGTCTTGTCATGCCACTGCTGGTGACCAAGAATGAAATGTTTGAACTGAACAAACCGTAGCTGCCAGAAAGAGAACCCGTACCTGCCAGATAGAGACCCATAGCTACTAGATCAGAACCTGTAGCTGGTGGGTTAGAGCCTGTAGATACCTGATCAGAACCTATAGCTATTGGGTTAGAGGCTGTAAATACCTGATCAGAAGCTATAGCTGTTGGGTTACAGCCTGTAGATACTGGATCAGAACCTGTATGCTTGGTAGAGCCTGTAAATACCTGATCAGAACCTATAGCTGTTGGGTTAGAGCCTGTAGATACCGGATCAGAACCTGCAGCTGCCAGATAGAGACCTGTAGCTAGCAGATCAGGACCTGTAGTTGCTGGGTTACAACCTGTAGATACCTGATCAGAACCTGTAGCTGCTTTGTTAGAGACTGTAGATACTGGATCAGAATCTGTAGCTGCTGGGTTAGAGCCTGTAGATACCTGATCAGAACCTGTAGCTGATGTGTTAGAGCCTGTAGATACCTGACCGCAACCTGTAGATACCTGATCAGAACCTATAGCTGCTGGGTTAGAGCCTGTAGATACCTGATCAGAACCTATAGCTGTTGGCTTAGAGCCTGTAAATACCTGATCAGAAGCTATAGATGTTGGGTTACAGCCTGTAGATACTGGATCAGAACCTGTATGTTGGGTTAAAGCCTGCAAATACCTGATCAGAACCTATAGTTGTTGGGTTAGAGCCTGTAGATACCAGATCAGAACCTGTAGTTGCTGGGTTAGAGCCTATAGATACCTGATCAGAACCCGTAGCTGCTGGATTAGAGCCTGTAGATACTGGATCAGAACATGTAGCTGCTGGGTTAGAGCCTCTAGATACCTGATCAGAACCTGTAGCTGATGGGTTAGAGTCTGTACATACCTTATCAGAACCTGTAGATAATTCATCAGAACCTGTAGCTGCTGGGTTAGAGCCTATAGATACCTGATCAGAACCTATAGATCAGGGGTGTCCAAACTGTGGCCCAAGGGTCAAATCTGGCCCAGGATGGATATGAATGAGGCCCAGCTTGAAACTCTCAGTTCTCGATAAAACATCATGTTGCAAAGGATATAGGAGGAGGGGGACTCTGCCCATTGCCCAGTTAGTAATAATAATATAATAAAAAGTATATTTAATATCCAGGTGTCCCTTATTCCAGTGTATAACTCCATCTGGCTATCTTTTTTTGTGTATTTTCTTTACTTTTACAAATCAAAAGTGTTTGTGTATTTCATGTGTGGCCCCCCCACAATTTTTATTCTTCCAATGTGGCCCTCAAAGCCAAAAGTTTGGACACCCCTGCTATAGATGCTGGGTTAGAGCCTGTAGATACCAGATCAGAAGCTGTAGCTGATGGGTTAGAGTCTGTACATACCTGATCAGAACCTGTAGATAATTCATCAGAACCTGTAGCTTCTGGGTTAGAGCCTGTAAATACCTGATCAGAACCTATAAATGCTGGGTTAGAGCCTGTAGATACCAGATCAGAACCTGTAGCTGCTACTGGATCAAAGTAACTGTAAAATGATCTTGCTGTTTGCAGAGGAAAGCTGATTTCAAGAAAAATGTTCTACTTGACTTTCTTCATGCTGGGGTTTAAATGGCAAGGAAACCTTACATAACTGGGTACTGAGATAGGAAGTGTTACAGATTTCTTAGTTAGTCCTTCTGGGGGTTTGAGATGGGCCAATGAGAAGTACAGTAGAACACATAATTGCTATATTGTGCATGCACGACCCCCTCAAGCACTATCTGGGAAATAAAGAAAGATTGCAATGTTGTCACCAGATGAATAAGGTTTGCTTTATCTGCATATTCTACATACAGTATCACAGTAATAATAATAACTTGTCACACAACGCAGGCTAAAAGGCCACCAACTGCCAGCTTTATAGTTATCATGAGAGCTGACTTTTTTGTCCATCACTTTGCAGATGATAAAGATGACGCTGATCTCCCAAATAATGTGAATGTACAAGTAACACCACCCACTGGCTCAGAGCCCTCCAGAGATGCTGAGGATGAAGGAATGGACAAAGATGATGTTCAGGTATTTTATAAATATATAATACACAAGTGCCGTGATTATCCTTATAAATGTGGTCATGGAATGCCTCGGTAACTTCTAATATCCTTCTATTTTACAATAGGGGTACTTTAATCACTATATATATAT
>CM044435.1:111643395-111662891 GCA_024363595.1 Xenopus borealis
AAAAAAAAAAAAAAAAAAAATAAAAAGAAACCACAAGTTCAACTCCTCCAGTTTTATATATATGCCTTCCTTCAAAATAATAAAATCCCATCTATTGCCTACTCAGGGGCTAACATTCTGCAACCCCAAAGGACAGTCTTTATTGTAAACAATCAGCTCTTTAATCCCTCTGAAATAACAGACCTGTACTAGATCGGTCATCAGCAGGGTCAGCATATGTTACATCTGTACTGAATGAAGGCTGCTCTGTAGGGTTCATGTCAACAGAACTATCCAAACTGCCATGGCTGACTGCATCCAGATCACTGCAGTCTGTTTAAGAAAGAAAGGAAAGAAAGGTGAACTAATATGTTATGTCCTTATTATTATTTTTTTTTTTTTTAAATGTACCCACAAATCAGAAGTGCTAGTCCTTAATTTGAGCATCTGAATGATGTAGTAGTTGGTGTGAGAGGGGGCACAAGATAGGGCACACCTACATGCTGCCTGCCCTCGTGAATACAGTGCTGCTCAGTGAACCATTCTGCCAAATGTTGTACAGATACGTGCCTATGGGCATTCAGTGCTGAGCAGGTTGCAACCATAAGAACATATTGAAGTTAAAAAGTAAGACATTCAGCATTTAGGATTTAGCCCATGCAGTATTTATACAGTTTTTTTTTCTTTACAATTGGTATAAAAGAAAGCTGGAAGATGTGTTTGTAATTACCTGATGCAGGAGGCTGAAGAGCTGAGGTGTGTTGTTTTATCAAAGCCTGTTTGAACTGGGCTACTGCAAGCACCACATTTCTCACCTTTATCCATAGAAAGTATCCCCCTCGATTCCCAGAGGGCCATACACTTTCCAGGACAGCCTGTGCAGAAAATGGTTTGCAGCAATCTTACTTTAATGGACACAAGTTGTACATTTACATCTACTGAATTTATAGTTACAGCTTGGCTAAATTCAACTCTACAGCAAATATCTCAAGATTTATTCTATCCAGATAAACGTTATTTGTTAACTCCGACAGCAAGTTTAAAATTATTTTCCCCACATTCTCAAATATTTCTCCCCTTACATGAGGTAACAATTCAGCTCTATTAAAGCATTTTCCCCATTTTTTTTCTAAGGAAATTGTTCTCCGTTTTATCCCATGGGTCAAAAAGCTGAATGAGGTGAGAGAGTGTGGGGGAAAAATGTTAACTTTAAGGTAAATAATTTCTTCCTTTGTTTTAGTTATAAAAAGATATTAGTAGGAAATAATTTAGGAACATCGGACTTGGGAAAAATGCTAGCGCACCTTATGTATAAATGGAAGGGGCTCAGGATTGAATAGCATTCTGAATTATATAACACATTACAATCAACAGAGAAGAGCAACCACGTCTATTCACTGCTTACCTTGTTATAATATCCATATGTTATAGCATTTGGCTGCACTCCAACCTTCTTCATTTCAAAGAGAACTTTAACAGCAAGGACAGGTTGCCCGTATTGGCCACACAGCTGCATTAGAACCCGATAGCAAACCTGAAAGAGTTTTCAAACAATCCATAAATATCAACAGGAAAAGTCTTTGTTTGCCCGCGCCTATATTTATCCCTAGAAAACACTCCAGTGTGATTATTTAAGAAAATCTCACACACAGAGCAACCCATGTGGCTTCCAATTCATGTCAAGTGGAGCTGACCAACAGCTGGCATTTTAACTTCCATTACAAGTATCCAAAATGCTTGGGACCTGGGGCTTTCCGGATAAGGAATATTTCTGTAATTTGCATCTTCATACCCTAAGCCTACTAGAATCATGTAAACAATAAAGTGATACTGACACTAAAAAAAACAACTTTTTAAATTATGAGCGTACATTAAAATTACCTATAGGTCATGCTGATTATTTTTTTGCTGAAAGGTTTGCTTTTCTCAGTAATTGTTAATTGAAGTTCCTAAACCTGACTGTTTTGAGAACCTGACTGTCCCATCTCAGCCTGTCAGTTAAAGTTTCTAATACTAAGAATCCTTCTGCACAAATATGGCAGCCCCCTCATACAGGAAAATGAAGGGTTAAGACAGGTAATGTAAAAGCATTGTGCAAATATATTATGGCAAAGCTATAAGTAGCTTTCAAAGGCAATATTATGATAGATGTAAAAAAAGAGTTTATGGTAAACTGACTTTCTGTAATTCTGAACTTTCTGGCTAACAGGTTTCCGGATAACGGATGCCATACCCATAGTAAAGACGAAACTACCCAAAAGCACAGTGCCTGCATGATAAACAACCCCAGATTGCAGGGTACTGAAGTTCTTGAACATGAAATACATTTTTCCCCAAGGCAGGCATACAGAAGAGAACAGCAGCAATGGAAGCTAGAGAATAAGTAGGGGTACTCTGGTAAACAGCTGGCTGTGAGAATTGTCCCATGAGCCAAATGGCAAACGATTTTCAAAAGAAGCCAAGTTGTTTAGGGGTTGACAGTACCTCATCGGGAGAGTCAATCTTTTTCATGTGCATCTTTCGCAACACATCATATGCTGTGCGCAGGGCTCTCACTTTGGAATGGCAGAACTTCACATATGCAGGGAGACAAATAAACCACAGTCCATAGCAGTGTCTCAGCAGACATCTGGACCACATCTGAGGGACTGAGGAGTACTGCTTGGCTATTTTATGTGCAGACCGGATTTCCTATAGAAGAAAAGAGAGTTAAAGTGAAATGGTTTTCTTATTGCTTGATAGGTTAATCAAAGAACAAGATAATTATCCATAACCAACAGTTGTAGCTCTACTATATAAGGTATTTCTTGAAAGCACCTGTTTTGTTCTTCTGAACATTGGAGAAGGACTGCAGGGCGTGGTGGGTTTTGTACTAAGTTTTTGACTTTTTAGGAGTCCATCTGGCGTGTCAAAGAGATCCAAGGTAAGAACAGGGAACCCATTGTAACTGAGGCACAAGCAAAGAGAAATATTAAGTTAATGCAAGAACAACACTTTAAACCGCATCTTAATTTGTATGAACATTATCACGGGTAGACTAGGAAACACAGGAAAAGACAAAAACAGGGAGAGGGACAAAACAGGGAGAAGGTGGAGAAGCTACTAGTGAATAATGTACAATGGAATGTGCTTGAGAAACCCTATGCAACATTTCACTGCCTTTTAAATACAATAATAATAACTTAAAGGACAAGGAGAGTTAAACTAAATAAGTAGGTAGAAATGTTGTACATTATGTTTTGTGCTTCTGTACCAGCCCAAGGCAACCACAGCCCTTTAGCAGTAAAGATCTGTGTCTCCCCAGTAGATGCCCCAGTAGCTCCCCATCTTCTTTTCTGCTGATTCACTGATTCACATGCTCTGTGCTGCTGTCACTTACTGAGCTTAGGGACCCACTCACAATATACAGTACACATATGAATATAATTTTAATTAACAGAGGGAAAAATGAACCCAGACCTAAAAACACATATGGCCAAATACATTATGTACCTATAGTTTTTAGAGGGCTCCTCCCCATTTGGTAAGTGGGGAATTTCCGGCGGTGTGATGAACACTGTATGCTCACTTCTGTGAGAATCATCCAGTTCAATAAGACGTGTCTCTCCTGCTCGATCCACATCCACCTGATAATAAAGATTGAGATAAATCACAAGACTAGAAGAAGCCGAATGTTTAGCAAAAGTCAGAATGGGTTCAATTCATGCCATTATTTGCAATTACTTGTTCCAAAGGTAGTTAGAACACCCTTTGCTAACTTAGCCAGATATATGGAGCATAAGGTGATTAATTATATTGTGACAACTTGTGAAACACAGCCAACTGTCTTTAAAGAAGAGTCAATGGCAATCACTCCTATTGTTAAAAACAACACATTACATATGGCAACAAATATATTCATACATACAGGGGCAGATAAAGCTGCCGATATCGGTTGTTTAGACCAATTTGACAGTTTATTCACTCGTGTATGGGGGCTTCCGATAGGTCTTCCCGACCGATATCGATCGGGAAGGTCGGATTTTCTTCCAACTGACCTGTCGGAAGTCCATTGCGCTGCTCGTAATCCGATTATTCGGCCAATGTGCCAAAAGTTCAGATTACCCCTGCCAATTAGTGGCATATCTGGGAAAGATCCGCTCGTTTGGTGATATCGCCAAACGAGCGGATCTTTGCATCTATGGCCAGCTTTAGCAATTCAGGATTGAGAGAAGTGTCTCAGGACTTTCTTTATTTTCAACAGCGAAATATAGAAAAAAGTGTCTTTCAGTGTTTATCAGTCTGGTATAAATCAAGTAAAAAATGTAAAAAGGAATCCCAAAAGGAATTTCTGCATCATGAGTTTCTCTGATCACATTAGCCAGACCAGCCAGAACTAAAGCAAATAAATACAAATAAATACACACTGCAAAAACATGTCAGATTGTGTTTATCTGCACCCTTTCTGTTTGTATATGAGCTTATTACTATGTGCAACCACAGTTGTGGTCTCGCAAAGACAGAACAGAAGTCAAATGCGTGTTTTATGATGCACTAAAAATAATTGCACCAAGTGCAACTCCCACTGGTGGATGTAGATTTGCTTGAATTATTGGTGAATGCGCTGCTTTGTTACAATCCTTAAAAACTTACCTTGTCACCTTTGTCTGCACTATTCCTCTCTGAGAAAAGCTTGTTAATGAGAGAGTAACAAAGTATAAGAAAAGGTTTGTTTGTGTGCCAATAAGGTTAAAAAAATGAACATGAATAAAGCCAGACCTAGTTAAATGGCTATTAAGAACCTTTGATAACTAATTTCCATAGTTATTTGCTTGAATAACAGTATATATTGCTCCTTTAAGATTCACCAACCAGAAGTTTTTAAAGAACCCTGAACTCTCTTTTACTAATCACTTCCTCATATATAAGCTGTGCTCAGACCCAGACAGCTTTTTGCTTTAGGCCCTCAATGAACTAGGGCCTTAAAGTCAAGTGTTCCCTATAAAACTCTTTTGGCTATTTAAAGGAACAGTAACAACAAAACATAAAATGCTGTAAATGAATGACAAAATAACGTAATGTTGCCCTGCACTGGTAAAACTGATGAGTTGCTTCGGAAACACAACTATTGTTTATATAAACAAGCTGCTATGTAGCCATGGGTGCAGTCATTCAAGCACAGGATACTATAGAGCTGATCTGTTATCTGCTGTGTATCCTGTACTTGAATGGCTGCCCCCATGGCTACAAAGCAGCTTGCTTATCTAAACTATAGTAGTGTTTCTGAAGCAAACACCAGTGCAGCACAATAACACATTATATTTTCATTACTTTTTGTGTTATTGTTCCATTAATTGATAAATAAATTTACTTTATCCTTTACAAAGAGCGCACTATGTACTTAATTCCACATTTCGAGACAGGTGCACTTTTATAGAAGATACATGTGAGACAAAGGCAAAAACAAGCGTGTAAAAAAGAAGGCAATCCAATCCTTTATATATGTATAAAAACACATTAACTAATCATTTAAACAAGTATATTTAAATTAACCAAAATTAGCACCATCCAGACTCATGTATTGGTGCTGTCTATGCTTATCTTGTAAATGGGCGGTACTGAATTACTTTAGTATTAAAATGGTGTTACTAACTTTCTCAACACAGTCATCAAAGAAAGCCAGGCTAGCATCCTTATCACTGACAAATGAACACTCCTCAATAAAGCGGATGAACATCTGAGTCTTGGTCATCATGTTGTAGAATTTGTGGTGAGAGCGATCACGACTTTTTAAGAAACCTAAAAAAAAAAAAAAAATTCCAAGGAAGGGCATATTGTTGTCCTGAATGTCTGATCCTATTCTGTGTGTCCAGAGCAGCACAATAAAAAAGGGAGCACATCACTTTTGAACTGCAGGTATTGGTATAATTCTTTATTTATTGTTATTTACTGCTGGCAAATGAAGAGGTCAGTACCAATACCCCCATCCCAATATTGTTGTTTATGCTCTGACTTTCACCCATTTTTTATATGTCTCTAAAAGTCCCATAGGATTGAATAGTGTGGGGGAACTATTTGATAAATCTGCCTCCATGTCTGTAAACCTTCTCTAACTAATTAAATTTCTATAATCAAGTCTCCCTGACACAGTAACCAACAGGTTTTGTGAGTTGTAATGTGTTGCTCTCATTCTGTGTGGATGTATTGCATTGTAATTTGTAACCCAACCATTTATGAAATAAGATATTTTCGGTATAATAGTAGATTATTTTTAAGAAAAGACAGTGGGGGCTTCTGTGGACAGGACACTTGAAAAACAAAAGGCAAAGAGGAAGTGTTAAGTGTAAAGCTGGAGTAGTCTTGGCACACCCGTTTTCTTTTGTTTATCAAGTGTCCTGCCTCCTGGAGGGTTGGATTTTACTCCAGTGTCCCCTAAGGCTAAGGCCAGACGGGGAGATTCGGGGGCATTTTATCGCCTGGCGACTTCTCGCCGCGACTTGTAGCCCCCGAACCTCCCCTAATAGCCACTTCACTAAGCGCACCGGCGTTGCTTGAAAACGCCGGCGCGTATCCACACGGAGCGGCGCGCTTTTTAAAATTGCTCCAAATTGCCTGGCTTCACATATTTTCCTAAAAACAAAGACACTGGGCTTGCCAGGCTATATATGCACTGTACTGATGAAAAAATACACGGATACCTTGCAGTTCGAAGAGAGAGCTGGCATCAGTTGCCGTCTCTGATGGTGCTTGGGTAATTGGCCTAAGGTATGATCTGTATCCTTTTAAAATAGAGGCCATAAAGCACAGGAATGCTTCCTGAATCTCCATGTCCAATTGATGCAACTTTTTCCCATAGTTGAAGTCATAGTCATTCATTGCGAGTTCCATAAAAGCTTCTTCCCGTGGTCTGTGTAGCACTAAAGGGGAAATTTCAAGAATACTGAGGATACTTTATTGAAACACCCATCAACTTCCCTCTTTGCTTAAAGACTCAAAAAAGTAAAAACAGAAATGAATGCTTGCTTTCTGATCTGGGGATAATAGCTACAGTATTAACAGACAAGAAGAGAGAACCCATAAATTAAAGGGATCCTGTCATGGGAAAAAACATTTTCTACAAAATACATCAGTGCTGTTCCAGAAGAATTCTGCATTGAAATCCATTTCTCAAAAGAGCAAACAGATTTTTTTATATTTCATTTTGAAATCTGACATGGGGCCAGACATTTTGTCAATTTCCCAGCTGCTCTGATAAACTTCAATCACTCTTTACTGCTGTACTGCAAGTTGGAGCGATATCACCCCCCTCCCTTTCCCCCACCCAGCAGCCTAACAAAAGGTCAATGGGAAGGTAACCAGATAACAGCTCCCGAACACAATATAACAGCTGCCTGGTAGATCTAAGAACAGCACTCAATAGTAAAACCCATGTCCCACTGCGTACTATTCAGTTACATTGAGAAGGAAAAACAACAGCCTGCCAGAAAGCAGTTCCATCCTAAAGTGCTGGCACAAGTCACATGACATGGGGCAGCTGGGAAATTGACAAAATGGCTAGCCCCATGTCAGATTTCAAAACTGAATATAAAAAAATCAGTTTGCTCTTTTGAGAAATGGATTTCAGTGCAGAAGTCTACTGGAGCAGCACTATTAACAAAACAAAACACGTTTTTCCATGACAGTTTCCCTTTAAGAGCAAAACAATCCCCTGATAATGAAACATAAAGGTAGAATGAAGCTTAAGATGCATCACACTGGAATGATTATTACAGTGTTGAGTTATTACCAAGCTCCCAATAAACTTGCATTGCATTTATTTTAACACAATTTATTACCTCAGGTTTAGCGTTCGGCAATGTATCAGTATGTTGTGTGAAGGTGAACTACATCTTGTAAATACATCTTGTTTCGCCAACGGCTTTGTCAAGGCAGAAAAGCCGTTGGCGAAATGCGCATTGGCAGAAAACTCTGGTTTGAAACCCTGTATTTGTTTTTAATTGTATTTCACCTTCTAGTAATTTAACTTTTTAATCTTAACTGCATTTTCTCTCCTGGCACTTCTTCTCATTTACATGGCTCTGTGTGATTTGTGGTTCTGTTAGGTAAGCATAGTTCTCCTTTGAGATAGTTAGATTAATAAACTGAGACCACAGTCCACATTGCTTGCCGTACTCCCACTGTGGGGTCCCAGGGCCTAGAATAAGCATAGGCAGCAGCTCTCTGGGGACTTCTCCACTCTTTCTCCAATTTCCTTTTCCTACTGTTTTCCCAATGCAGATATAAAATTCTTTGCGGTGCACCTGAGCCATTTTCTCTTTTTAATATTTAATCAATTAACTTTTTAACTTATCACAGCCAATTTATATAATTAATTTATTGCACTCTACCTCACTATCATGATATAAATGAATTCAACTGACAATCATATGAACTATTTTTAAGTGGTCCTATATCTTTGAACTATTTGGATATTTATCTTTCCCCTTTTTGGTACCATTTAATCCTTCAAAGACCAGTTTTGGTCTCTGTTATAAATTTTATAAAAGTAGATGATTGTTGGTAATTTATGCACATAGCACTTTAATATATGAATTCTTTTTTAATAATATAAGTTATTACTCACAAAGGGTTATCATATGTATATTTAATGAATTAATGTTTTTTTATTTAATGAATTGGCGGATGAACTTTCCCTAAAGTTTCAACCAAATGTGGTAAGCATTAAAGTGGACCTGTCACCCCAAAAAAATATTAAAAATCATATTTTATCACATTAGTCTAGTAAAATGAACATCAATTACAGTATATAAATTATTTTAATCTTGTTTTCTTCAATCTGGGAATTCATCATTATAACAAGCAGACAGGAGCCATTTTGTGGACACTGTTATTAAGACAAGCCTTGCATCATCTCAGAATCTTGTTTATGCACCAGAATGGGGGACCCAATGTCTATCCTCATGTCCTGGCTACACAATTAAATGGTTAAGAGAACTGGGGGAATGTGTGGGGAGCAGTGGCATCTAGGAAGTGCTAAATGGAAAGTGAAAGTGATTATCTGCCCCACCTCTATGCCTAAGGCATAGAGGAGTGCATACAATATTTGATTGACAGCTGAGATTTTTAAATGAGCTTAAAACAGCTATGAATGCTTTAATAAAAAAATGAAATTGGATTTCATGTTTAATTTGAAAAGGACTTTTATTATACAAATTTTTGTGTCTGGGTGACAGGTCCACTTTAATTGATTACTTTTCATCATAAGTACGAGTGCTTGGGGGTTTTATTACTTCTGTACAATTAATTAATCTTATGATTAGGTAAATCATACCTCTGACACTCTTCAGGTGCATCCTTGTATGTTTATAGTAAGATAAGATTCACCCTTCTTTTTACACATGTTTTAGAAACTATTTGCAGGTAATACTATACTGTATTTTGGTCTGTGAAAAGCCTATGAACTAATATCATCCTCTGAGGCTGGAGTGAAGTACATTGGTTTGTTCTACAAGCAATCAGTTTACTAAGCAGTTAAGGGATAAGATACTTAGGGAGACTGGTGCTAGATTTGGCATCAGAGAGGTATTTCATCTACAACAGAGGCCCTGCCATTGGGTTCAACGCCTTTCAGCCAACTATATAAGATCATGAAAGCAAAAAAGCAGCTACCCTCAAGCACAGGCTGCTGTAGATGTAAAGTTGCATCCAATGTGCATACAATACATACATTCTCAAGTTACTGTGACTACTTGGCTAAAAAACCCAAGTACTACACTATGTTTACTATAAGTAAATGGCGCATCAGTAGAAGGGCTATTTAAGAAATGTGAACCGACACTCACAGTTCCAATTGTGGGAACTCACTTGCAGAATGCTTGAGCAGCTCACTAAAAATACCCTCTGAGGGCTCATCCAGACGAGAAGATTCGTGGAGATTAGTCGCCTGGCGACAAAACGCCACGGCTTTCAGGTGACTAATCTCCACGAATGGCTTGCTCGTAGCACGCACCCGCTAGAAGTAAAGTCGCCTGTTCCTATTCTGAAAATTGGCTGGTGAGGCAATTTTGAAAATCGCGTCGCCACGTGTGAATAGGCACAGGCGACTTTACTGCTACGAGCAAGCCAATCATGGAGATTAGTCACCTCAAAGCCATGGCGTTTTGTCGCCAGGCGACTAATCTCTACGAATCTTCTCGTCTGGATGAGCCCTAAGAGCTATTGCATAAACAGATGATACATTACCACAATCTTTCCTAGTTAAAATCAGTTGTGTTTACCTGTGTGTGTCTGAGCAGTGCTATGTTTGCACCCTGCTGATTTTCACGGATTCATTAATAAACTATACCAAATTTGCACTTACACTCTGCCAGTTGCTGGTACAAGTTACAAAGAGTGTTGAGCAGGTTCTTGCAAGCTTTCTTAGGTAGGATTTTCCAGGTTACGTTTCTTTTACCTTCAATTCTGTAACACAGGCAAGAGTTTAGTGGAACAAGGTCAGAAAAAGCTAGATATTACGGATAATAAACACTATAATGACAACAACTTCAACATGGCTCTCAGATTTGAGTCTTCTAGTTGCCAAGAATGAAAAGTGGTTTAGGCACAATAGTATCCTTAAATGACTGTTAAAATGTTCTGATGCAGCAGCAAAATTAATAAACACACAGGATTGCAGATACAAAAAGGCTTTTCAAAAAGTTCTAAAAAAACATCTGAGTTTCATTTGTGCATAGAATATTAAAGAAATTCTCATTAAAATTCACAGTAAATCTCAACAGAAATAGGTTATTATTGTTAAGTGATAGGGACATCTGCTTTTATTTTGGGCTTGGGAAGTGTATCAGCGAGGTCATGCCACTGGCATTCCTAGACAACACACCTGTGTTAGTGCTTTGGCTGGACACAGGGCATGGAAGAGATGCCTTAATATCCAAATAAACTGTAAACTGCACTTATATTTCCTTTTTTAAATGATTTGTTTAAAAAGTCAAAAGCATTTTACTGTAAGAACAAAATCTTCTTAGAATAAACCAGAGAGGGTTTATTTTTAGCTTCTGTTAACATGGGTTAGCCCAGTGGTCCCCAACCAGTGGCTTGTGATCAACATGTTGCTCTCTGACTCATTGGATGTTACTCCCAGTGGCCTCAAAGTAGTTGCTTATTCTTGAATCCCTGACCTAAAGGAAAGTTTTAGTTGCATAAAACCCGGTGTACTGCCATACAGAGCCTCCTGTAGGCTGCCAGTCCAAATAGTCAATAGCAGCCCATATTTGGCTCCCCCAGGAGCTTTTGCATGCTTGTGTTGCTCCCCAATTTTTTTTTACATTTGAATGTGGCTCACAGGTAAAAAAGGTTGAGGACCCCTGGGCTAGCCCATCAGGCCTATTTAGAAGGCATTACATCAAAGCATCATACCTTCCCATTAGCTGTGCAAACAAAGTTGGGCAATGGGTGCAACACAGGATGCACGCTAAGTGCAAGGGCACATGGGCAGATTCAGTTTCCTCGTGAGGCAACTTCAGGTGACTTCAGAAAACGAAGTGCTGCGAGTGCCATTCCACTAGCGATTTTACATTGTAGCCGGTAGGAAGGCAGTTCAGGGATGACAAAATCTCCCCGAATCTGCCCGTGTGCCCCTGTTCTTAGGAAGCTCAATTTCTGGGTCTGTTTTACTAAACTAAAGAGAGAATTTACCTAGCTACTCCTCTGAGGGCACTTAATGGACTGAGGGTGAGCTGGAATATGGCAGTTGAGTTAGAGGCTAACCCACTTCTCTGCATGTGTCCTGTTCTTGCAGTTAGCGATTTTACTTTTTACCCCATTTGTGGGTCCCAAGTAACCAGATATTTAGTACAAGTTGGCAGGATTTTCAATAAATTTGCAGAACCAATCCATCTGTAATAGATCAGTGTGGTACAATATGCAATTATGCATTCAAAGTAACATCATAATCGTTTTTATGTGTAACAAAGCAGAGGCTACTGAAAAAATACTTACTGAGAGATGGTGTTGGTATCTAGGTCAACACAGCTTACATCCGGAGGGGGGTCATACAGATCAAAGTAGCGTGAATCAATTCCCACGATGAAGGGGCATGGGGCACTTAGCACGTCTGCCAGAGCCAAAGGGCAGAGTGGAATGTAGGGACAAGGCCAATGGAAAGGGAAGATCATCTTAGAAAAAAATGAGTGTGATATGAAGTTAGGGGGATAAATGTAGTCTTACTGTACAGGATAATATACAGAGCCCTTTGAAAAGAAATATCTAAATCTAATTTTTTTTTCCATTTAGTGCAGAGCTGTCCGTTTTTCTTACATAATGGACCAAACATCCAATATGCATAATCTTGGAGAACTGAATTATATATAAGTTACTGAAGAGTATGACCAAATAAAAACACAAGGCTGAGTGCTTCTACACAAGTCATGGAACTCCAATGTGACTAATATTTCACCAATGTGAAGGGTGTGAGAAAATCAGCTCTAACAAAAATATAAGGAAATCTACATAAAGGATGTCCACTTTCAGTAAAGCCTTACCAATGTAGCAGAAAATTGCAAAATAAACATTTTCCCAAATATAACAAATTGGCACTTTCACTGATATTTAAAACAGTGCACTTAACTCTGGCTTTAAGCACTACTGTGCATCATCTAGCTGTCTGCATTGATATGCAAAGCTTTAATCACATTGGCTCTTGATAAGATTACTGTTATGTAAGACAGTGAGAAACAGACAAGCAAAGTGCTGCTAGCCGCACTGTCCTGACTAATATTTTCTGCTGCCAGTCTCTGCACCAGAGGGTATAGCCTACACATTGGGATCTTTACAAATGCTTTTCTCATTAACAGCAAGAAGAGGAAAGATTTGTGTTACAAACAATAATTTGGGAAGATCTGCCAAAACTGCAGGACTTTGCCTTAAATGGACAACCCCTTTAAAACCTGGGCCTTTAAATTAAAGAATTTCATACACACTTTATATTTATGTACTGGATATTTACATGCTATGCTGCATTACTGCTGGCAGCGAATAAGGCTTTCCCTCATAAGACATGTGCGCTTGTTCTGCAGAACTGGCTCCAAAAGACTGCATTGGACTTGGTCCAATAACAAGTCTGAGGGCAGCCTATTAATGGCATGCAAATGAGGCCATGAAGCATTCAAATTTGCTTTCAGACAGCAGGAAAAGGCAATCAGGGATTTCAGTCATTAACTATGGTTAATTTGATTTGCCAGGGCAGAGCTGCGAGGCATTGATGTTGCAAGACAAAGGGAAAACAAAAGCGACATTAAAAAACAAACACATATACAAAACAGGGACATGTTTACATTTCTACCAATGCCAGAATGCATTGCAAATGGCAGTAGCACACAGGTACATTTTTGTTAGGCTTATGGCATTCAGATACTTTTGATCACTGCATTCCTCTTGGCGAGAGCCGTAGTGATCAAAACGACTGTCCCTACTGAGAGCTGCTTCCAGTTAATGAAAATTATTATAGCCAATTAATGTAACAGGTACAAGGCAGTGCTTTTAAACCGAGTGATGGCTCCGTTGATCAGCTAGCTTCACAATTAATGGAGAAGATACTTACAGACACTAAAGCTTCTGTGACACTTGTTAGAACCGAGGGGCGTAATGAATGGATCAGAATCTTGTGCTCCGTGACAGCAAATACAAGCAGAGTCACAGCGTTTTCAGGTCCCAAATTCTGCAGCATTGTCGAAAACTTTCCACCACTGTAAGCAACAAAAAATGATATATAAGAAATATAGGTACAACTATAACTGAAATGTTTGATAGATGCACATGGATGTGTGTACCACAAATAATATATATATATTTATACATATATAATTTATATACATATATAGGGGGTATCAACGGCCAAATGTTAAGTTTTTTTTTTTACTACTCGAATGAACGCACAACTCGAATGGTTTCTTATTTAAGAAAAAACTTGAATGGAAAAAAAATTTAATTCTGCAAAGTGCGAAACACGAAAACTTGAATTAATGGAGCTTCCTGTGGAAAAAATAGATAGAGATAGAGTTTTCAGGCAAAAAAAAAAACTCGAACATTATGAACATTTTCAAATGGTTCAAGGGACCTCTGCTATTGACTCCTACTCGATTTTTTTTTTACCCCGAAAATGTGTTTTGACCAAAACAAACAACTCATAGTAAACCCCATAATGTTGCCTATTTTATATTGTTATTTTTTTCCAAAACTGATTTTTTTTTTTAATGTAATTTCCTTTGTCTGTAAAACTTATTCAAGGTCTGACTTTTCTGAACAGTTTAAAATATTTTTGGACATTAAACACATTTTTTCACCCATTGGAATCTATGGGTGTTATTTTCACAGTGAGGCAATTTCGAGTGACTTGGAAAAACGCAAAACCCTGTGTAAATAGGCGCAGGCGACTTTACAGTTTAGCGGGCGCGAGACACAGGCAAGCAATTCAGGGAGATTAGTCACCCCAAAGAAGCGCCGATTGGTTGCCAGACAACTAATCTCCCTGAATCTTCCCGTGTGGTCTAGCCCTAAGAGACTTAAAGGAAAACTATTCCTCCCGATCAACTCATATGTAAAACCCTGCTTCATGTAAATAAACCATTTTCATAATAATATACTTTTTAGTAGCATGGGCCATTGGGTAATCACAAATAGAAAATAGCCATTTTAAAAAATAAGGACAGCCTCCTGGGATCGTATGATTCAATGGTGCACACAAACAAACTATAAAGTTAGGTCACATGAGCCAATGAACAGACAGAGTTGTGTCTTTTGCTTCCACACTTCTTCCTGTTACAGTTACAGTTGAAATATTTGTGGTCTCTGAGGCAGCACACAGACCATCACGAAATGGTGGCTCGAGGCAAGAGATGTAAAAGGGCAATATTTACTTATATATATATATATATATATATATATATATATATACCGTCAGCCATGATAGAGAAACAGTCCCTGCTTGAAATAAAAGCAGATCTAATGGTAACTTCAAGCTTGCACTGTCCAATTTTGAGTTGCACCCAAACAGTTTTACTCAGACTGAAGGGCACGATGATAGTGTATGGCAAAAATTAAAAAAGCTAGCCTCATAAGATCTGATTTTTGTGGCATATGTCAGTCCATATGAGAGTTAAAGAGACTGAAATTTGACCCCACACACAAAGATGGCCAAGTTGATGATTGAGTAAGGGTGGAGACAACATGGGCAGATTCTGAGAGATTTAAAACGAAAATGCAATTTCGAGCGATTTTCAAAAGCGCTGCGTGTGAATAGGCGCAGGCGACTTTACACTTTAGCGGCCACAAGACTGGGGGAAGAGATTCAGGGAGATTTGTTGCCCCAAACACGCGGCGATTTGTCGCAGGCAACAAATCTCCCTGTAATCTCCTCGTCTGGAAGAGCCCTAAATCTGTAATGAAGTCACCTGTGCTAAGCACAAGCATCACTTCATTTTCTGAAGTCGCCCGAAGTTTCCTCGTGAAACCAAATCTCCTCGAATCTGCCCGAGTGTCTCCACCCTAAAGTACTCATAACTATGCAATAGTTTCAGACCCACACAAGGCATTGAGGATTTCTAGATTTAAAGTCAAAAGCCTGCATTCTTGGTGGCAATACAGATAAAACATTTTTTTGTGTTAATCACAGTCATCATAAACACAGTGGTTAAGGATCTTCCTTCATGCAGCAAATGTGGAGAGAAGGCAATTTATTTTAGATTGAATGTATGTAATAAAAACCTGATTAACAGTAAATCCATAGATTCAGCGAAAGAATATTATTAGCTTCTGCAGCAAAAAAAAATGTAAGTAAAATATTCTACATGACAAATAGAAATTTAAGCTAATATACTATATAGGAGCAGGTATTTCTAAAGAAAAAAAATGTGACCATTAGTTTAGACAGCAACGGTCAAAGCAGCATGCGTTGCTGTGCAACTGGGCAGATTGAATCTGGAGGTCACAGAACTTTTTTCTGGACACATAAAACTACCAGGAAAATAGAATTATTCAATCATCAAATAAAATGACCATAATTAATAGGAAAATGTTGAAGTTATTATCCAGCATCAGGGGATAATGGTTCACAAGACTCAGCTTAACTTACATTTTATCTTGTGCCTTTTATAAAACAATTGTTAATTAGCTAGTTGCACGGGTCACAATCTCAGAATCTGTGTGCACTGAAAGGAATGAACAGAACTCAGTGGGGAAAGTGGTTGCTAAAGTAACCAAACTCACACCGGGACTGGAGGCTTAGAAATCACAAAGATCACGCGACAGCACCTATCAAGTTATATTAGGTGTAATGTTGCTCTGTTATGCATTGCTAATCCGCAGCAGCACCTGTGCATCCCTGCCTGGTTGTTAGTAAGGCAAACATCAGAGGAAAGAAATAGGTTAGAGGTGAAAACGTAATGCAGAAATATTTGTACTTGCCTCAGTGGAAGTGGTGAGGACACAGGCTGGCTTAGGATCAGAGTATCATGTGGAGAAAGCTAATCAGAAAGACAGAAAATTGTGTTTACTCAGCAGAGCAAATAAAAAAAAGATTAAAGGAGAAAAAATACAGTAGCAAATATGCGAGACTGCCGTATGCCCAACTGCTGGGGGGGAGGGGTGCTTGTTTATTAAACCAGTTATTTTGGTTAAGAGAAATACAGCTGTAATATTAGAGGGCAATATTCAGGTCCCAAGCATTTTGCATAATAGGTTATACAGAATGCTTGGGACCTCAGGTTCAGATCTTTCCATAATGTGTATCTTCATACCATATGTCTACTATAAAATCATGTAAACATTAAATAAACCCAATAGGCTGGTTTTGCCTCCACTATGGATGAATTACATCTTAGTTGGGATCAAGTACAAGCTACAGAAAAAAGGAAGTCATTCTTAAAAATTTGGATAATTTGGATAAAATGGAGTACATGGGAAATAGCCTTTCTGTAATTCAGGGTTCTATACCTTTATTTGCTCAGTTTTACAGGCTAGTTTGTTTCGAGTCTACTGTGGGTAAGGTAAAAAAGTAAATGTCTGACTGAGGGCTACATGTTGTTACACTGTTGCAAATTTAACACATTCATAAATGTCGACATAAATAGTCTGATTCTCCTGGGTAGTAACTCATGGCAACCAATCAGATGTTTTCTTTCATTGTTCTCCCTGCAGCTGGCTGAAAAAAATCAAATCACTAACTAGTAGCACTGGGTTATTGCCCAGGTGCAAATTTGCCCAATATTTATAAATGAGACCCAATGAGTTTTATACACCAAAGTAGGAAATAGCAGATAAAAATGTTGTTTTTTTTTTTTTACAAAATCAGATAAACTATTAGGATCAATTGTATTAATATTTGACACTATAAATCATGTGAATGTAGAAACGGATCCGCATACACAAGTATTTGCAGTCGGGGAATGTGCCCCTTTTATTATGCTACCAAACCATCCACGTTTCGGGGGGTACAACCTCCCTTCATCAGGAGGTTGTACCCCCCAAAACGTTGATGGTTTGGTAGCATAATAAAAGGGGCACCTTCCCCGACTGCAAATACTTGTGTGTGCGGATCCGTTTCTACATTCACACGGTTGCTAGGGGACCCGGCCGGGTCAACGGTGAACCAGCACCACAACAGCAGAGGAGTGGAAAGGAGGTGTGCGGTGGAGACACAACATATACACTATAAATCATCACACACGGGGGAGATTTGCTAAAATTTGTATTGGGGTGACACTGAAGGACTCGAAACAGGTGAATTCAATTTCCTAATGCCTTGCATTGGGTTACACTACCCTTTTAGGAAAAGAAATACACTGGCCCGGGAAATATCTATTGCAACAACCTTATCCATTCGTCCCTCGATTAGAATTAAGTAATATTTCCCGATTTTATGCTACTGTAGTAGAATTGTTGCACTGATCCTCTGTCAGGGTGTAGTTATTTTTTCTAAAAGGAGCACTGGCCAAGGGTGACTGAATTTACTGGAAGAGGGTGCCTAACATATTGACACCCTCTAGTGCATTCAGGTTTCATTGTCCTTTAAAGGGATACAGTCATGGGAAAATATGTTTTTGGTTTTTTTCAAAACACATCAGTTAATAGTACTACTCCAGCAGATTTCTGCACTGAAATCCAGTTCTCAAAAGAGCAAACAGATTTTTTTTATATTCAGTTTTGAAATCTGACATGGGGCTAGACATATTGTCAGTTTCCCAGCTGCTTCCAGTCATGTGACTTGTGCCTGTACTTTAGGATGGAACTACTCAGTAGCGGAACTAGGTGGAGCCCCCCCCCCTCCTTGTGCGTGTACGATTTCTGTGCAGCTGCAGCACGCGAAATTTGCCGGGGGGCCCTGTGGGGGTGCTGGCCCTGGCCAAATTGCACGCCCTGCTCCCTCGGTAATTATGCCACTGGAACTACTTTCTCGCAAGCTGTTATTTCCCATACTCAATGCAACAAAATTTTCTCTTTAAAAAAAAAAAAAAAAAAAAAAAAAAAAACTGATTTCACTGCAGAATTCTGCTGGAGCGGCACTATAAACATGTTTTTCCATGACCGTATCCCTTTAATGTACTGACACTTGTCGATTAAAATGTCAATTTATCAGAATGTCTCTGAAGGCTTTGAGCAATCAAACGGCATTCTGTTCTATGGGACATTACAGGTACCAAACCAATGATTGCCAAAATGAACAAGTGTTAAATTAAAATGAATCCAATGCAAGGTAATAGAAGGTTACACATCTGGAAAAGCTCTTTATCATACTAAAAAAAAAATGTTCCAGTGCAGCAAAGAGCTTGGTAAAGGATCATTTTGTTCGCTGTGAATAAAACTCTAAATGTTACACTAGGAAGTGTCTGGCATACCAGGCTCTAAGCAGCTTATAATGATGAAGATTTCTCGTTAGATGCAGAATCTCAGTGGAACCACCAGCTTAAAAAAAGCCTCCATAAACATTAGTGGAGTTTACCATGGCAACACAAACTTGATTGACAGCTCAAGTCCAACACCCCAAAGTATATGGAGCTGATGCTGCAGTGGCAACACAGAATAGTCAATACGCTGAATACGAGGAAGCAGGGGAAAATGTTACCTGAACTAGAATGCGTGGTCTCTGTGGAGATGGAAATGGGACTTTGTGCATGAAGTGGGAGATATGTCTAGGAGGAAAAAAAAAAAGAACCAACATGAATAATTTACATAACGTTCTTGTTTGAGCAGCTAAATTATTAAACATCTTATTTAAATGACAACCTTTCCCAACAACAGATTAAAAAAGGTTACTATTTTCAAAAGTGAACAGGAGATTGCTTGTGGAAAATGTTCTGTTATTGCCATGCAGCTCACTTTAGCAGTATGTATTGGTGTCAGAAACCACCAGTTAGGAGGATGGGCCCCTTTAAAGATATACTGTAATTGGAATTCTGCACTGAAATTCATTTCTCAAAAGCTCAAATAGATTTTTTAATATTTAATTTTGAAATCTGACATGGGGCTAGACATATTGTCAGTTTCCC
>CM044435.1:111669747-111751046 GCA_024363595.1 Xenopus borealis
GGTATTTTTGATGGTTGATCCCAATGTTATTAATAGGAAAAAAAGGTAAATATATATAGGTGGCAACCGTATCCCCACCCCAGCAGCCTAACAAAGGCCCGGACCTAGGACGGCACATTTTTAGTGGCGGCATGCTGCTAAATGCACCCCTCTGGCCTAGGGACAGCCCAAAAAGAAATCCTGCCCTGCCTGGTAGATCGAAGAACAACACTAAATAGTAAAAGCCACTGTGACTGATTCAGTTAGTAGGAGAAATAACAGCCTGCCAGAAAGTAGTAGTGCAGGCACAAGTCACGTGACTGGGGGCAGCTGGGAAACTGACAATTTGTCTAGCCCCATGTCAGATTTCAAAATTGAATATTAAAAAATCTGTTTGCTCTTTTGAGAATTGGATTTCAGTGCAGAAGTCTGCTGGAGTAGCACTTTTAACTGATGCGTTTTGGAAAAAAAAAAACAAAAACAAACATGATTTTCCCATGACAGTATCCCTTTAAATGAGAACAAAAGCCCACCTCAACCCACCTATGCAAACCATGTTTTGCTTGTCCTGAACAGTCCCTGGGACTCCCATATTGGTGCAGTAACTGGTGTTGGCCAACAAGTTACAGTGCTATTATAGGGGGCCCAGGTATTATTAAGGGCAGGCATCGTTAAACTATAGTGGATGCTTAATCACTCTTTTTTTTAGCCATTCAAGCTTGCTTGTAGTGCATGCTGGAATCAGCCAGTTAGAGCCTATAAAATCTGGCCGAGACTCACAGCATTAGATTATTCGCTGTAGCCAGACTAAAAATGCTTGGTTAAAGAATTCACAAATAAATGGTTACATATATAGTTACATATAGTAACAACTGTGAACAGTGTGTTAATAATGTAATAAATATCCACTACACTTCCATTGACAGTAAGTTATTTCACATAATTTCTCTCTAGAAAATTCCCCTATGAAAACAGAAAAAGAAATGCCAAATTATCCAGTTTTAATGACCTGTGTAGAGTCGGTTAAGTTGGCTATACACGGGCCCTTAAAAGCTGCCGACTTGACCCCTACAGACCAGGTTCCTTACTGAAGGGACTGATATCTGGCTGACGAACTAGCAGGCGAGTTTAAACCCACTGGGTGAGGACTGCATCTTTATGCCAGTCTCTGTAGGGCTGCAGTATGATCCGGTTGATGACCCCCTTACTACATTTTACTTTATATAACACAGAAAATAAAGGTTAATTTTCAGCTTACTGACTCACCCAAGATCTGTTAGAGGTGGCTTGTCTCTTCCTCTCCTGTAACAAAGGTATATCTGAGGCCCTCGAATACTCCCATTATTGAGGTCAGCTGAAAGTCCAGTTGGGGTAATGTCTATGCATACATAGCCCAGCGGTACTTCCTCCCCTACTGATTTGATTATCACGGTCACATCGGTGATGGGTTCCTTTGGTTTCGCTGTTTTATGACAGGCATCATTAAAGTGGATCTCCTCCTCAAGTGGTTTTGATGAATCTGTTAGCCCTGTAACTACAAAGTAGTCAGCTACACGGGGTCCTTTGTCTTCCATCATCTTGCGCTTTTTAGGTAGACAACTGAAAACCCAAAGAAAAAGATTTTTGTAAGAAATATATGGCAAAATTGGCAAAGAATTAAAACTACACAAGTGCTTATTTGACTAAGAAAGAGACAATTCCAGATACCAGCTATAAGGTGCCAGAGGTACTTTACATTTAAAGTAAAAAAGTTTTCCTACACTTGTGCAAGCTTCATCGTATGTAACACAATGGCTATTTGTGAAATGAACAATAGACTTCTACTTCCTTTTCCACATATACAAACAGTTATTCTGAGTGAGATATTTATTACAGAAGATTCAGAATATGACATCTATCACATATATTTTTCAGCAATTCATTTTCTGAGTTAAGATCCCCTATATGTCCCTACAAAGCATGCTCCCTGGGATTTATTAAAATCAACTTTTAGGCTCAGCCTCCAGCTGTTAGCCTGCATATTTTTGCAAGATGAGAGAAGCAGATCTGCTCAGTGCCACTTCTCCATTCGTTTGAATCTGATCAGCTTGTGTCAACTCACACACACAGTGGAACGGAACAATTGGGTGCTTCATCAGAGGAGGTCAGAGAGGTCCCTTCCTCTGATGAAGTACCCAATGGTCCGAAACGCGTCAGGACTAACATGAGGTATGGAGACCGGGGTGAAACGCTGCCATTTGTTATATGAATGTATTTATTGCTATTCTGTAATTTAATTGCTTTGGAGAATGTGCACAAATAAATGCCCGAAGTGAGTTACTGTGCATTTCTGTTTATGATTATTTGCTTAGTGCTTATGGACCCAGGCATGGTGCGCGCTTATAGATAACATAAAGCAATTATTATATTATATATACATGTTTTGCATGCTGCAATTCCAGAGAATTCAGAAGGGGGCTTGTTTTTTTTATTCTGGCGCTTTATTGCCCTCAGGAGAGGAAATTTCCTGCAAGCATTAAAGCTGCCAGGGCCCTAACAACGCATACATTAGTTGCTGATATTCCTATCATTCTGCAGAGAAAAGTATTGCCTAAAGTAGCAAATTGCAAAAATAGAACAAAATTTTTTAAAAAAATTTTAAATACAAAAAATGCATTGTTGGTGTACAGACTCTAAAAACACCTAACCAGCCTTCTTCTTCTGACTCTTTCCAGCTTTCAAATGGAGGTCACCGATTCCATCTCAAAACAAATGTATTGGTATTGCTACTTTTTATTTCCCATCTGTCTATTTAGAGCCTCTCCTATTTATATTCCAGTCTCATATTCGAATCAATGCATGGTTGCTAGGCTAATTTGGACTCTAGCAACCAGACTGCGGCAACTGCAAACTGGAGCGTGGCTGAATGAAAAAAGCTAAATAGCTCAAAAACCACAAATGATAAAAAAAATGAAAACCAATTGCAATTTCACTCTCTACATCAGTGATCCCCAACCAGTAGCTCGCGAGCTACATGTTGCTCCCCAACCCCTTGGATGTTGCTCTCAGTGGCCTCAAAGCAGGTGCTTATTTTTGAATTCCTGGCTTGGAGGCAAATTTTAGTTTCATAAAAAACAGATGAACTGCCAAACATTCTCTCCTGTAGGCTGCCATTCCACATAGAGGCTACCAATAACCAAATACAACACTTTTTTGACACCATCAGGAAATGTTTCCATGCTTGTGTTGCTCCCCAACTCTTTTTAAATCTGAATGTTGCTCACAGGTGATAAAGTTTGGGGATCTCTGCTCTACATCATGCTACGAGTTAACTTGAAGGTGAACAGCCCATTAATTGTAGGGAAAAAAAGAAAAACCTGTGCACCAGTGCATAAGATCTCCAGTCTCTTCCCCAACCACTTTCCCTGACATACAGTAAATGCGCCACCCTACTGCACCCAGAACTGCAAAAGCTGCAAATGTGAACAGTGAAATTGTGGCAAGTGCCATGATGCAGTAAGAAGGGGGCCAGGGTAACTGTGTGCTCATTTATTACCCCTTTAAAGGACTATTTCTCATAAGAATTTAAGTATGGCTAGTAAAACAGTCCAAAAGATACAGATAATTGCTTGAATGATCTTAAAACACCTTGGATAGGAGTTTCATTCGAATATTATTATGGTGCAAAACTGTTTAGGTATAAAGGGAAATAAAAAAAAACTAAAAATAACGTTTAGGAAATGTTCCTTAAATAAACACCTTGAAGACTGACGCCCCAAACAACAAATCAAAGGCTGAGCACTATTTTAGAAATAGAACTATAAAACCGGGTCACTGATCAGCTCTCTACAAAGCAGGGAATGAGATTCTTTTGATCTGTGCCTCTGTTTCCACATTTACTTCCAATTAATGAAGAGAGACGGATTGTGGGTTAGAGAAAAAGAAAAACAGAACTAAAAAGTGAAGGTTCAGATGTTTGCTGCTGTCAGCACTGGCTTCAAAGAGACTTCATTTAACTTCATACTTTTCATTTTGTCTATTTTTCAGGCATCAGTTGAATAGAACACTTTTTTTTGTCTACTGAAGCAAATATTGGGTGCATTTAGCATATTTTGGGCCACAGAAATGCTCCTGTGTCTGCTAATTCTGAATTCGTTTTATTATCAGTGTGTGGCGGGAGTTGGTATAATGATTAGCTGACTCCAGACGTTTATTTTGTATGGTGGAGAGAAGGGGTCTAAAAGCAACCCATGATCTACCCGCAGCTGGCACAAGGAGACTCCTGCTAGCAATGGCATTGCATGTATGCAGGCAGGATTAGGTTTGCATTTCTCGAGTCTAGTACCTTTTCATACACTTTATTTACCATAGTAGGCAATGTGTGGCCCTAATTGCTGATGTCACGCTTGCCATCTACTTTCCTTTCTGGATAATACATTTCAGTGATCCCCAATTAGTGGCTCAATAGCAACATGTTGCTCACCAACCTCTTGGATATTGCTCCCACTGGCCTCAAAGCAGGTGCTTTTTTTGAATTACAGGCTTGGAGGCAAGTTTTGGTTGTATAAAAAACAGGTGTACTGCCAAACAGTGCCTCCTCTAGGCTGTCAGACCACATAGGGGTTCCTATTAGCCAATCACAGCCCTTATTTGGTACTCCCCGTGAACTGTATGCATGCTTGTGTTGCTCCCCAACTCTTTTTTTCATTTGAATGTGGCTCAGCATAAAAATGGATGGTGACCCCAATTCATTTGAGCATACGATTACATGGCCTTAAGCCACAATTTTAAATGCAACTCAACCTACCATTCCTCTGTCCACTCAAGTACTGACTACCCAGTAAGCCAACATCCAGACCTGTATGGCCACGTTTACTATAGTACACATGCAGGTCTAGACTGGGAGTCAAAATAGGCCCTGGCATTCCAAGTACAGAGAGGCCCAATCAGCTCCCCACCAGCCCACTAAATAGCGACTTTCTATGGCATCTTATGGCAGCCCCTCTGGCACTTGCCAGAACCCACAGATTGCCAGTCTGGGCCTGTACATATGGGTGCAGTCTGCTCTAAAGACAAATGGGAAAGGAAAACATGTGGGTGGCGATGGGCAGCACTTCTTTTCCATGGGATGGTGTGTTCTTTTTTTCTGGGGCAAATACTTGTATTGAATTCAGTTGGGGTGCTTAACACATTGGACTCAACTTTTCATGTCCTTTTTTTGGGTTTAAGACAGTTTCAAATATCTGTGTCTCTAGAAATCCCACACTTATGTATAAATATGTCAAAGTGTGTTAAGGAAAACTGTTTTGTCGTAGTTTACAAATGTAGGTGTGATATTTCATGTAAAATCAGCCAATTTGGGACCCATGATTCACAGAATACCAAAGACAATTTTGTTTTCCCTTAACCCCCTAACTCTTCCCCAAGTTTTCCCTTTGTCTAAGGGCTGGCTATAGGATCAGGATCATGTAAAATGAATCCTATTGATTATGGGACACAGCAAGAGCAGTGGTGTATTCTTTATCAGAAACAATGAGGGGTACAATAACAAACAACTAGAGTGTACAGACTGACGCAGCAAATATGAGCAGTTAAAGTTAATTCTGCAATCAGCAAATGTTCTAAATCTCCACATGGAAATATCTGATTAGAAATCAAATGCATGTTTAGGTGCTCACTTGCAGAGCCCGGCCAGCAGAACATTATTAAAGGCATTTTTATTTGGCATTTTAAATCCACAGCCCTGTCCTGGTTCTCTTCTTACCTCACCAATCGTTCCTTCAGTGTCTTCTACAACGGAGTAGCATCTTCTCCACTACCTCTGGGGTTCATCAAGGCTCTGTCCAGGGAACCTTATTATTTTCCCTATGTACTTCTTCCCTCTGCAAATTAATCAGCTTGTAAGGTTTCCACTACCACCTCTACACTGCTGACACACAGATCTCGCTCTTCTCCAGATCTCAGCCCAGAACCCCTATCTCATGTCTCCTCCTGCCTGTCCGCTATCTCTACTTGGATGTCACAACGCTACCTTAAATGAAACCTCTCCAAAACAGAAATGGATCTCTTTCCTCCAACTAACACCAGTAGCATCCCCGAAGTATCCATCATAGCTAAAAATTCCCCAATCATCATCTCACATCCAGTTACTTGTTAAATCATGGAACTTCAACCTAAGGAATATATCCAAAATATGATCATTTATCACCCAAGATGCTGCCAAAATTCATATTCACTCTCTCATCATATCACGTCTAGACTATTGTAATTCTCTTTTAATTGGCCTTCCCCTCCAGAAACTGTCACCTCTCCAGTCTATAATGAACACCGCTGCTAGGCTTATACACCTCAGCAACCGCTCCTCCTCTACCATGCCATTCTGCCAATCCCTGCACTGGCTTCCACTGCCCTTCAGAATTAAATTCAAATTAATGACCCTGACATTCAAAGCACTTCACAACTCTGCTCCTCCCTACATGCCTGAACTCATCTCTATATACTCACCCAACCGCTTACTACACTCCTCTAATGACTTGCTACTCAACTCTTCTCTTATTACCTACTCACATGCTCACGTTCAAGACTTTGCAAGGGCTGCACCCCTCCTCTGGAATTCTCTCCCACGGTCTGTCCGACTTTCTCCCAACCTTTCTGCTTTCAACACACTTATTTAGAAAAGCCAACCTTCGCTCAAAATACCAAATACAATACCACACATAGTATCACATCTCTCACCCACTTAACTCTGATCTTGCCCACTCCCACACCTTGTGTATAATTCCCTTCCCTTTAGGCTAAGGCCAGACGGGGAGATTCGGGGGCATTTTGTCGCCTGGCGACTTCTCGCCGCGACTTGTAGCCCCCGAACCTCCCCGAATAGCCACGTACCCAAGCGCACCGGCGTTGCTTGAAAACGCCGGCGCGTATCCACACGGAGCGGCGCGCTTTTTGAAATTGCTCCAAATTGCCTGGCGAGGCAATTTGGAGCGATTTCAAAAAGCGCACCGCTCCGTGTGGATACGCGCCGGCGTTTTCAAGCAACGCCGGTGCGCTTGGGTACTTTGCTATTCGGGGAGGTTCGGGGGCTACAAGTCGCGGCGAGAAGTCGCCAGGAGACAAAATGCCCCCGAATCTCCCCGTCTGGCCTAGCCCTTAGATTGTAAGATCTTTCTGCACAGAGCCTTCCTCACCTTTTGTACTGGCATCGATTGTGATGTATGTAACTCCATATGTTCTATGTATGTAATTAATGTGATTTAGTTGTATAATCACATTTACTTTAGCTACGAAATACGCTTACTTTAGCTCTACTTTAATAAGCTTACTTTAGCGCTACGAAATACGCTGGCACTATAGAAATACATGATAATAATAATAAAATAATAATAACATTATTGATAAAAACAGCAAGGTCACTGAATACAACACAACATTATTTAACTTCTTCCCTTTTACCCATTCTTCAGTTTTGATAAATCCCCTTATCACAATCACACCACCTCCCACTCTCTGGGCATTACATATTTATAACTCAGAAATTATTCATATTTGCCCTCAGCCCTTACAACTTTCCCTAAAGAACACAGGTGGAACAAGCAGTGGCACAGAACGATCAGTCTATGAATGGCTAGAGAGCAGAGCTGCTGATTAGGATCAAATGCACTAAATGGTTGTTTAAACAAATATAATTACTTTGCAAAGTTGGGGGACCAGATAGGGAATTGTTGCCAATACACTTTTTTATATAACGTGGATTTTCTGTACTTTTTTCTGGGGGAAAAAAGGTGGATGATTCTAAGACAACATCCTCATCCCGCACCTGAAAGTCTAAGGGGGTTATTTTCTAAACCTCAAATCAGCGCCGTTACTAGGTGTAGGCAGAAGAGGCAGCTACCTCTAATATTGTCTTCTGGCTACCCCTAGTTTGCAACTCTCAGTCTTCCCCTTCCTTCCCTCCGGACGCCCTCCCCTTCATCGCTGTCCTTCTTTCGCTCCCTCCTCACTCTCTCCCCTCCCCCCTCTGTCGTTCACCCCTGTCCGGCTCACCCCTGCCCCGCGCATGTGAGTGGGGGGGGGGGGCGCGATTCTTGCCTGCCAGGGTGTTTGGGGCGCCCAGCCTCAAATTAAACTGGCTGGCTTTTTGGTGCAAAAACTAAATTTTTTGAGATTTACAATACCCCAATGCTGCAAAGCCCAAGACTCGTCTCAGACCAGTTGAGGTCCTGTATAAGTCAATGGGAGAGGCACCTATCTTAATGTGAAGGTCTGCGCTGGTTTTAGCCCAAAAACCCGCCTTTTTCTGGGTTTTTGGGCAAAAACTTAAAAAAACAAAAAAAAAAACAAATCAAGCTATTTGGGAGAAAAAAAGCATGAAAAATTAGAGCAATTCGGGTTCTCTCTTGATTTTATTTAGTTTTTCTACAATCCAATTAATTCAGGTAATTTTACTCATACTTAGGGGCAAATTTACTATTATTCCCCAAAATTAGCTCGACCGAATTCGTAATTCGATAAGCGTTCGACCATCGAATGCTTATCGAATTGTTTTAGGCTATCATTTTGCTCGCTATACGATTTCTCAATGAATTCGTACAATCTGATACCGATCTTTCAATTTCCTTTGAGCCACCGAAAAAATAATTCGATTCGAACGATCGAACACTCTGATCGTACAAATGGGGAGCTTGCCATAGGCTTCTATCACAATTCGGTAGGTTCAATCTGGCGAAGTAGGCAGTGGAATAACTTTAAAATTTTGATTCCTTCGATCATCAAATGATCAAATTACCGAATATCCGATCATTCAATCTATTCGATAATCGAAGAGGCCAAATTTGCATATCCGATTTCATGAAAAATTCGTAAGATCGTAATTCGATCGAATTTGATCGAACTTCGATCATTTCACGTGAATTTTGTAAATCGGCCCCGTAAGGTCAAATCGAGCATGGGAGTTTGGTTCTGTTTTTTTTTTATAAAATATTAGATACATTCAGATTTCAGTAAACAACCCCCCTAAATGTATCCAATTATGTTTTCACCACTGGATAAATCTCTCTCATCATGCAAGACATGAATTATATATGCCTTCGGCCTTCAATCTGGAATAAAAAGGACACTGGCTACTTATAAATCCTTGACTATTGCAAATGAGTGGTGAATATGCCAGAATAGGCCTTGCCCAGAAGCACAGTATGATATGATTAGCCAACTAGGGGGCATGTTTTTAGATAAAGAGTCACCTATAAGTTTGAAAACAAAAACAAATATCGGATTGGATCCAGATATTTTTCAATGCTAGTAAACATGCCGCTAGATCTCTTCCTTCAAACAGGCACTTATAGACTGCTGTTTTCTATCAGGTACAGCTACTGATAGTTCCGAGAGCCACTGGCTCCCCTGCACAGCCTATGAGGGTAACCAACAGGATATGGAGCTGGTACTTTAAAGTTTTTGGGGAATTTAGAGAAGTATAATGCAGTAATATTATATTTGTTCTTAACAGTATGAGGCAAATGTAAATTAAAATTTAACAAATTAATTTAAAATTAAATGAATAAAGCGCTCCCCATCTTAAACGTAGTGAGATAAAGAACAAATGTTCAACAAAGCAGCAATCAATAACCTATGATAGAAATAGGATTCTATAACTTTTGGCTTATAGGTCTGTAGTACTGTGTAGGTCCTTCTAAGCACACCCAAGTTTATTATTATTAATATCTACTGTATCATCAATAATCCTAAGGGCAAGGCCAGACATGGCGTTTTTTGCTGCATTTTTAAAAACACTATTTCGGGAGTAAATATGCCACTGAAACCACACGCAATGTTTTTAGTGCATTTTCCATTAGTTTCAGTAGTAGTGCAGTTTATGTATATTTACGCCAGACAGAGCTTTTTAAAAAATGCAACGTAAAAACGCAGCAAAAACGCCACATCTGGCCTTGCCCTTGTAAATTGAAACTAACAGTATTATGGCTTCAACTTGAATTTTTCTAAATGAAATGATTTCCCCATGAATTTAAGTTGCATTTGGCAGCAGAAGAAGACAACTCAGCTTTTCATCATTATTGCTGCTGTTATTATTCCAATCATTGCTATTCTTGGACTTGATTAATCAAGCGCTCTCTAAACCTGAGCAGCCAAATGATTTTATTAGTCTGTAAGTTTCTGCCTGAGAGTTTGTTATATTCATCAGTCAGGAAATGCTTACCATTAATGGACATTTAGGGCAATCAAATCGGAAAAATGTTTGTTACAAATCAGAAAAAAATGTTTGCTCAGTTTCCCAGAACTGTACATTTTGGCTGTAATGTATAACTATTAGGAGACAGGGCTAACATTTGTACAACACAGACAGAGCTCAAGGGGTGAATAAAGCTTTGTTGTGTTCTTGAAGGATTATGTTCCTAGGCAAGATGCCTGGGTATAAGCTGTCAATACTCCCTTTTGGAATTCCAGGTTAATATAAATTGGAGGACGTGAACAAGTTAAAGGTAACCACCGATAAAAGCTAAAAAATTAAGGCAATAATTCAACGAACAGTGATCACTATGTGCTATTAATACTGTAATTGACAACATGGTGGGGGGGGGGAACAACATCACACTGAACTAACACAGGAATTGAGCAAACTCATCACTGCAATGTTAATAATAAAGTATTCATCATAAATTCCTAAAAAAGGGTTTGTGTAATAACATTTTATTGTTATGACTTAAAAGCAACAACAACAGATAAAATAAGACTCTGTATTCTCAATATATATGCATTATATTCAGTATTCTGGATATATACAGTATATAGATTATGTTCAATATTCTGAATCTATATACATTACACTCAGTATTCTGAACTTCTATGCATTATGTTGAGTATTCTGAATCCATATATACTGCGCTCAGTATTCTAAATTTCTATGCATTATGTTCAGTATTCTGAATTCATATACATTAAACTCAGTATTCTGAATTGATATGCATTATGCTGATTACAGTGAATGTCTCTGGAACACTCACTTGCAACATGTAAGTTACATTTGATGTCCTTTCCTCTGACTTGGCATTTTCAGTTGAGTTGTTTATCCAATTCCTTAAATTCTAAATTCTCTTTTATCTAGTACCAGAAACCAAAAAAAGAAACAAGAGGGAAACAGTCTGTCATTACAGCGATATGGAAAAACACAAAACCGCATAATAAAAAGGAACAAAATTTTATAGGTTTCCAGAAGAAGAGAGCAACCAATGTGCAATGCCAAGCTCCCAAACCTTGCAATTAGGGATTATACTACTAACAATATAATGTTTTTTTAGCTGTCGACTTTATTTCATCTTACATGAAAGGCAATACTTAACAACATAAAAAGGAATGAATAGCAAAATTTACAGGTATTTACAGGTATGGGACCTCTTAGAATGCTTGGGACCGGAGGTTCATGTGCAAAACAGCCGCTATATATAAAGCAGGGGTCTTCTAGGAAAAAGAAATGTGGAGGGATATAAAACAAACCACCTGTTTAGGCCACTATACAATTCATTTGTGGGACTAATGGCCTTGAACTTAATATATCCACTTGGATAGCAAACTGGCCTAAATATAGATTACAAAGAGCGTTGATAAATAGGCCATTTGTTGTTAGTGGGAACCACAGGGGTCTGTCCATGGTCCGTTGCTTTTTAAGTTTATTAATGAGCTTGAGACTGGCATTGTAAATACTGTCTCTATTTTTGCTGATGATACTGAATTGTGCAGAACTATAAGTTCCATGCAGGATGCTGCCACTTTGCAGAAAGGACAAGGAAAGTTAAACTAAAGAAGCAGCTATAAATGTTGTACATTATGTTTTGAGCTTCTGTACCAGCCCAAGGTAACCACAGTCCCTCAGCAGTAACAATCTGTGTCTCCATAGATGCCCCAGTAGCTCCCTATCTTCTTTTCTGCGGATCCGCTGCACATGTTCTGTGCTGCCGTCCCTTACTGAGCTTAGGGGCCGACTCGAAAAAAGCTAATGCTTCATTTTAAAAATAGGGGGAAACAGAGACTTAGTGGGTTATTTATCAAGGGTAGAATTTTAGAGTTTTGAATGCAAAAAAACTTGAATCAGAGAGTTCAGGGTTAACAACCTGACAACCCTCCGAAAAAGCTCATGAAAGCTATGAACATCTTCCAATGGCTCAAGGGACCTCGCCATTGACGCCTACATGACCTTGATAGGTATTAGATGGTGTATTTTCACAGCTTGATCCTTTACAAATAACCACCTTATTCTAGTTTGCTTCTTATTTATACAGGAAATACTTGGTGCAATATTAGCTGCTGACTTGGTCCTTTCAGATCAAGTTGGAGGTGTACCGACCAGAATACTAGGGAAATACAACGGCATAGCTGTCCAATATATTTGGCAGCTTTTACAACCCCAATGGCATACATTGGACCATGGACACAGTCCTCTCCCAAAAGGCTTCCATGGGCAAATATTATGATTTCATTGTTGGTCAGGTGGTCAAATGACCAAATCAATCCAATTTGACCCACCAAAGAGCCTCCCGGCTGGCAAACACACCAAACAAGGAGATATATTTGTATGCCTATCTTTAGTCTTACACTACATAAATTCTGATCTCACACAACTCAGTGCATGAGCAAATTATAAAGCTTGGTCTTTCTAAACTTTGTGCCTATGTCTGACAACATATGACACAAAAACACACTACCAAAAATGTAGTAGGCAATAATAACCTCATATATATATATATATATACATAAAACATAAGGATTATGCTCTACTTTCATTACAATACATGTGAAAAAATAAAAATGATTTTTTTTTTTAACATAAAATGCATTATATAAAGATGTATTTTTATATGAAAGTGAATTTCAGTAGTTAAAGTGGAACTCCGGCTTCCAAACCAAAATTTGATAAAGAGGCCCACATTACACAGAAACCCCTAATATACCCATCACAGTTACCCGTTTCTTCAAAAAGTATGAATAAATGGCCTGAACTCCACCTGTTTAACAGTTCTTCTCTTTCTGCATCATTTGAAATCCAGGCAGGGAAGGAAGGACTAAAACACTGATGTTACAAATTGTAACAACTTCTCCACAACTTACAGACAGCATACAGGAAGTAAATAACCCACAATGCATTGCACTGTGATGTTCCTATGCTTATTGAAATCCCATGTGCAGGGAATTGTGGGGTTTAGAGGATGCAGGCTTAGGACAGCTGGCTGCTGACACAAATTACCAGTAGTCAGCCAGCTCAGCAAAGTAGTCAGCGAGATCAGCAGGAGAACAGGGAGCTAGGCTTAGGGAACTGTCAAAAACCATTAAAAACCCTGAAAACATACCTCATTTGACAGCTCAACCTGCAGTCCCTCATTTGTACTGGAAAGTCCAATAAAAATTCATGATTCATGATGGCCCCTGTTACTGGTAGAAAAAAAAAATATTTTCCTGCTGATTTTAGCTACACAGAAAGTTTCTAAGGGAGCAGCACAACGACCATAGCTGTTCACAAAGGAGTTGATTTACTAACAATCTTTGCTACTATCTATTGTGATCAATCCATGCTGCTCAGCAATAGTTAAAACATATGCTACATTTTTATATGCGCCTAATCAATATCTGGCTGATTCTAGGACAGATATTGATCAAATAGGACCTTTCAATGGCTCCAAAAATCGACTTAAAATTGCATTTTCTCTCATTATGCAAAAAAATGGGTTTTTGGAGGAGACTCCTTTAAAAAAAAAAAAAAACACATATCCTTATCATTACATAAGACTGCACTGTATTTCATCTATTTTATTACCAGCCTATAAAATGTAGATTTTTAGGACTGCGCCTTATCTTCCATTTGCACCAATTCCTATTTGTATAGTATCTGTATTTTCCAACTGTTGTAGCTATGGGAAATGCTAACTGCTAAACATGTTGTTTACATCCTCCACTGGTTTTGGATAAAGGAAGTCTGTCTGATATAGAATGTAGAGTATACATATATTAAAAAGATGTGTTACAAGTTCACTTTTATGGATAAGGTGATGCCACATGGGGAACTCCTACATTTAATTAGGGCACAAACATTCTTATTAGGCTACATTGCCACTTATACTGTAGGTGATTTATTGTACTGGCAGTAAGTTAGCAATCAATATATGGCCTATTCAGCTAAACCCATTCACAGCACCCAGGTTATTGTTGTAATAAGTAATTCCTTTGCAATTCCCTTACAAGTCCCCGGTTCAGAATGCAGCGAATACCAAAATCAAGTACCTTCGCACATTCTGCATTGGATTTCCCGGCTATTTGGAGTATTCAAATGGATTGTTAACCTTCCAAACACTTTTTCTACTACAGTTGTTTTTCAGACTATTCACCAGTAATAAAGAAGTTTTTCAATTGCTTTTCATTTTCCAAGTTTAGGCTGGGGCCGATATCTGCTGGCTGATGTCAGCCTTAGTGCAGGCAGTAGCTTCCTCTATTTTCTGCATTCGTAAGTGCTGAATCGGCTTTGACGCAAACAGACTCTGCGGATTACAGCATTTTACATTCTGAGCCACAACCCGCAGAAGTCTGTTTGCGCAGCTTCTGATTCAATATTTCTGAATGCAGAAAAGAGAGAAGGCGACTACCCTCAGTAGGGCTGATATGAGCTATCAGATTTCAGTTAGTGGTTTCGGTTAGCGGATTCTGCAGTCGGGCCGATATCAGCCAAGGAGTTTTTCGTTTAGCCGATTCCGCAGTAGGGCTGATATCAACCAGAGGATTTCAACCCCATGTGGCCTTGATGTTCCTGTCTCTGGTGTTTCAGCCTGGCAGCTCTGTAATCCAGGTGCAGATTCTGAACTGCTACATTGGTTGATACATTTTCCAGCAGCATATGTGGCAACTATTGTAGCAATTCTAACAGCTGCCTTTACTGAATCAGGGATTCTACTCAGCAGGGACAAAGATCAGAATCAACCAAATTTATGAACTTAGTGTACTCTGCTATATACGCTAGTGATGTGCGGGCGGGCCGATACCAGATGGTCGGGCGGGTTCGGGCCGACCTCACTCTCCATAGCTGGGTCGGATCCTGGTTTCTGCCTGTGACCTTACAATCCCGACTTCCAAGTTTAACTTCTATAGACGTGCATCTGCTCACCCCGCCCCTTTTGTGACATCATCGGCAGGGCGGGTCTGTCAAAAGGAACCCGAAAGTCGTGCTCAGGTGGAGGGAGGGTGGATATCGGAAAGGTGCGGGTCAACCTATGCATCACTAATACATACCCCTGGCTGCTTAGGAACTTGATGAGAATCGCACACACCGATTGTATTGCAGGTGGGGAGCAACCCCTATTTATTATGACCACCTGTGCATCAACGTTCGGGGGGGATTCACCCTGACGTTGAAATGTTGATACACAGGTGGTCATAATAAATAGGGGTTGCTCCCCACCTGCAATACAATCGGTGTGTGCGATTCTCATAAAGTTTCTACTTTGTACTGTACGGTTGCCGGCCGCCTTGAGTGATCAGCACCGCTGAAGCAGGGTCATCAAGTGAAAGGTGAGAGGTGCGGTTTAACTACATACTGCTTAGGAACTTTAGCATTGAATTAAAAGTTACAGTCTGCTGATGTAAAAGACTTCATCAAGTCAACGAAAAGTTACATTTTAGATTTTAGCAAGTGCCTATAGGTGTTTTATTTCTCCCTTCTATAAATATGTCCCTTGGGGCTAAACTACAAGGGAGATTTTGATCAGATTTTGTGGGTCAGATATCTTACCACGCAACAGGATGTTATGAAATCTGATCTCCCGTAGCTGTAATGTAACATCAAATGGATTAGATAAAGTTGGAGGAGTATTTTGTTCAAGTGTTTACATTCCTGACACCATAAGTTTTTATCTTGTCAGATGAAGTTTCAGCATGCAGAGCTCCCAACAGACAGTCGTGTTGGATGACAAATCTGCCATGTAGTTTACACATCAGATTTTTGTATCCATTACATTTTGACCCATGTAACTGCATCTGACTTGTAGAATGCGTTCTGAGGATCCAACATTATCCTACAAAAACTCCCGTGTAGTTTATGCCTTAGTAATGTGTCAACTTTATTAAAATCAATAAACCCTGTAAGTATGACAACTACTGGTGTAAAAGCAGAGAGTAGTTTTTATGCTTGGTATTTATTTTGCAGACAAATATCTGAATTGAAAGCCACAAAACTACCCAAGAATCAACAATTTAGCACAAAAAGATTTTATACAAATTAGGAGTCATCAACTACTTATTTACTTTAAACCGGAAAAAGAATATAAAGCAGCTGGACTTTTGATGATGGGAGCATTCTGGAAGCAATAGTCAATAACAGAAGCAATTCACCAGAAGCAAGCACTAATCAATAACAATATATAATACACAAAATCCGTAAATATCTTGTAAATCATATCCTTATAGGAATCGCCCGAAGTTTCCTCACGAGGTATCTTCGGGAGATTCCGGAAATCGCCGCGCTGCGTGTGCACAGGCGCTGGTGCTTTGTCCTTTTTACTAGCGGCAGACAGGGAGAAGGGAATTCGGGGAGATTGTCGCCTGCAAAAAATGCCAGGCGACAGAATCTCCCCGAATCTCCCTGTCTGTCCCTACCCTTAAACATGAGATTCAACTTCATAATTGATGCTGAGTGCCCAAAGCAGATATCCCTTGCTTTCCCTACCATGAAGCAGGCCCTGCGTTTGCAGTCAACAGCTTTAGAAAGATCTGGTACAGATAAACATGGGTGTGAATTCAAGTTCTGAACAATGAAAAACACTTTCAACATTTCTCTAATGTGCATTCTCAACTCTTAAAAAACAAACTCCCCCTTTTAAATATTCTGCTTCCTGGGAGGAAAAAATATTCACAAAATGGTCTCCTTCTTCTTCATCTTTAAAGGGGTGGTTCACCTTTAAGTTAACTTTTAGTATATTGTAGAAGGGCCAATTCTAAGAAACTTTTCAATTGGTCTTCATTATTTATTTTTCATAGTTTTTTAATTATTTGCAATGTTCTTCCGTTTCTTTGGAGCTTTCTAATGGGGGTCACTGACACCATTTAAAAACAAATGCTCTGTAAGGCTACAAATGTATTGTTGTTGCTACTTTTTATTACTTATCATTCTATTCAGTCCATCTCCTATTCATATTCCAGTTTCTTATTCAAATCAATACAATGTTGCTAGGGTAATTTGTACCCTAGAAACCAAATTGCTGACACTGCAAAATAGAGAGCTGCTGAATAAAAAGCTAAATAACTATAAAACCACAAACAATAAAAAATTAAAACCAATTGCAAATTGTCTCAGAATATCACGCTCTACAGTATACTAAAAGTTAACTCAAATGTGAACCACCCCTTTAACTGCATTAAACCATGGGCAGGCAGATACATGAAATCAACCTCAAATGCCACATATTTCCTCTAGTTTATCTCTTCTTCTCCTGTTAAATCTCTTTCCCACTTATCCTTTCATTCTGGCTACATTGTTATGTTACTGGAAAATGTATCATGTTTAAAAGTACCAATTAATTACATTTCTTATAAATGCTCAGTAAAACTTTTGGACACAGGTTTGTTTTTTTCCAGACTTCTCTCTGACAAGTCTCTGACACCACTGATGGTGACCTTGTGACAACTCGCTATTTATACTGACAGCTCTTATTTCCCCAGTGATGGACCGTCCCTTTCTATTTTAAATGCTTACATCTCTCAGAGTGTTTTCAGTAGGTCAATTGCAAGGAGAAAATCAGATGGCACTCATTGAGAACTCCACACAATGTTTTGGGGGATCATCATCCTTTTTCTAGTGCTTTGGGATCAAGGATGTGAGAGGGTTCCCACAAAATGTGGGCCACAGTCTTGAGGCAGGGGCTTAAGCAATATGAGTGGATCAGTAAGATGAAGTAAGTAGTAGTCACTATCGCTAGGCATCGCTGTCATACAGTATAATCTCGGTGCCAGGCAGCTCGCTCATACAGTGCCGTCTCTGTGCCAGGCAGCTTGCTCACACAGCACCACCTCGGCCCCAGGCAGCTTGCTCATACAGTGCTGTCTCTGCGCCAGGCAGCTCGCTCATACAGTGCCCTCTCTGTGCCAGTCAGCTCGCTCATACAGAGCCGCCTCGGCGCCAGGCAGCTCGCTCATACAGTGCCGTCTCTGTGTCAGGCAGCTCGCTCACACAGCACCGCCTCGGCCCCAGGCAGCTCTCTCACACAGCACTGCCTCGGCGCCAGGCAGCTCGCTCACACAGCGCCGCCTCGGCCCCAGGCAGCTCGCTCACACAGCACTGCCTAGGCGCCAGGCAGCTCGCTCATACAGTGCCGCCTAGGCGCCAGGCAGCTCGCTCATACAGTGCCGCCTAGGCGCCAGGCAGCTCGCTCATACAGTGCCGTCTCTGCTCCAGCCAGCTCGCTTATACAGTGCCGTCTCTGTGCCAGGCAGCTCGCTCACACAGCGCTGCCTCGGCCCCAGGCAGCTCGCTCATACAGTGCTGCCTAGGCACCAGGCAGCTCGCTCATACAGTTCTGCCTAGGCACCAGGCAGCTCGCTCATACAGCGCCGCCTCGGCGCCAGGCAGCTCGCTCATACAGTGCCGTCTCTGTGTCAGGCAGCTTGCTCACACAGCACTGCCTCGGCCCCAGGCAGCTCGCTCACACAGCGCCGCCTCGGCCCCAGGCAGCTCGCTCACACAGTGCCGCCTAGGCGCCAGGCAGCTCGCTCATACAGTGCCGTCTCTGCTCCAGCCAGCTCGCTTATACAGTGCCGTCTCTGTGCCAGGCAGCTCGCTCACACAGCGCTGCCTCGGCCCCAGGCAGCTCGCTCATACAGTTCTGCCTAGGCACCAGGCAGCTCGCTCATACAGTGCCGTCTCTGCTCCAGCCAGCTCGCTCATACAGTGCGGTCTCTACCCCAGGCAGCTCGCTCATACAGTGCCACCTCGGCGCCAGGCAGCTCGCTCATACTGTGCCGCCTCTGTGCCAGGCAGCTCTCTCATACAGTGTTGTCTCTGCGCCAGGCAGCACTCTCATACAGTGTTGTCTCTGCGCCAGGCAGCTCGCTCATACTGTGCCGCCTCTGTGCCAGGCAGCTCTCTCATACAGTGTTGTCTCTGTGCCAGGCACTAGCTCTCTCCTGCAGACTCCTCAACATCTTAGGCTTCGGTCTGTAACATTTTGCTTGCCTGGTGCTTCTGACACCTGCTCACTCTCTAGACAGACAGCTCAAACATTTTATATGGGTACCAAGGAATATGTAGTTGAACAGCCTCCCTGTCATGTCACGTCCATTAAAAAGAGAGCATGTCTCTGGATCTGTCAGTGCCAAGCTGCCTTCTCCTGGCCACCCTTCCTGACAGCTCTCTGTCTCTACAATCTCGGATCCTACATCTCATACAGCCTTCATAACTGCTCTCTGGTGGCACAGTCTCTGTCACTGTCATCCCATATAATTTCCCTGACAGGCCCCCGAGACACACATCCCTGTCTCAAACACCCTGTCCCACAGACACGCTACATTTTCACCCACAGTCTGCCTCATTTCCACACGCAATATACAGGCCGCCTGAGCTCAGTGCTTCTCCACTTGTCTTTCTTGTAAGCCACGCCTTTCAATAAGTGCCTTTAGCCGTTACCCTAATTTCCCTCACCTGTGACTCCTGTGTCTCCCTGTCAATCCGGTTTCTCTCAGCTCTTCTCTCCTCGCGCCATCTTGTGTTTGTAACTAATCTGGTGGGAGGGGGAGTGCTGCAGGCCATGTGACTATAAGCCAAGAGGAACTGCGTGCACCACCCTAGCCCTGGCTGTTCCAAGTCCTACGGTGTCCTTTTTAGGACATTAGTGTGCAAAATGACAACGCGTCCTGTTCCCTCTTCAGTAGAATCTCAGTCAGTGTTACTAATAATTCTTTATTGCTCCTCCCTCAGTTATACTGTTCCCTCCCTTCTGCTGCCTTGTTCCTCAGTGCTGACTGCAGCAGTCCTTCCTTATGTAAATGGGCCACCCACAAGACTGATAAACATGCAAGACTGAGATTGCTCTGCATGTAAAAAAAAAAAAAATCAGAACGTCAGTACTGACTTGAGCCTTTGCAGCAATTCCCTCCCCCTTCCTGGGTCCTGAACTGCTGCATATTTACATAATCACTCAGCAGCCAGCCCAGCCAATGCTCTCTATAGGTCAGGAGACTTACTCACTGACCTATAGGAGAGGATACAATAGGCGCCCCTCTGTTTGAGAGCCTGCAGCAGCCACTATTCCAACCTCTAATTCATTAGTCAATCATTCTGATTCAAACCCCAATGAATTATCTGTAAAACAATTTGGAGGAACTAGCAGTAACGTAACTAGAGGGGGGTAAATATGAAGCCAGGCCCCGCCCCCTCCGTACAAAATTATCGGCCCTGATTCAGTGGCGCCCCAGCGGCCAGGGGGCTCAGACCCTGACCCAGTTGCACCCCCAGTAGTTCCGCCACTGGGAACTAGAATATCAGTTAATGTTGGCGACCCATAATTAGAGAGTTGTAGTTCTACCAAATAAGCTATACCATATTACTTCCTCATTAGGTATGATGTGTGCTGGTCAGACGCAAAAAGTTATTGTCTCTGTGGGGCAGGCTGGGAGAGGGTCTTTTATTGCCTGCAGATAGTTTTAGTTTCTTTTTCTTTGTCTGTAATCATTGAATCGTCCAAGCATTTTATAGCAGCATCTGAGGGCCTGATGCTGTATAGCTAATCTATTTACTGCACTCGATAGGCCACTTTTTAAAGAATGTTTACAATAATGTTTATAGAAGCCGCTTATTGTATGCAGGGTGTTGGTAAAGGCTTAAGGGTAGAACTAGACAAGTGTTTTCCACGTGATTCTTCCAGATCCGATGTGCTGCACCAAAACACGAGTCACGTCAGATGCGACAGAAAACAAGCTTAGTAATAGCAATGTCGGATAGTGTTGCAGTGTTCATCCAATACGACTGTCGAATGCATGCTGCGACACCATCCGACTTTTGTATATCTTACCTTGTTTTCCGTCGCATCCGACTTGATACCTGTGTTTTGGCGCAGAGCATCGGATCTGGCATAATTGCGTGGAAACGCTCGTCTAGTTCCACCCTTATGCTTCAAAGGATGCAGCAGGTAATTGTCATACCATTACTCACAATGCCTGTTATTTTAGGTGGTTTCAAACTGTCTTGGTTTTTGGTGAATTTATCATGGCCTTGTTATATTCACAGAAATTCCACATATAGGCTAAACATATCTGCCATATAGTTTTGCAGGTCCAATAACTGCATTCTAACTTGAGCTTGGATGCCATGTGTTACTTTTCCTGAGAAAACCTTGTGCATTTTATTGAATATGGTGTTTTGTGTATAGCATTTATTGCCATTTAAAACTTAAACTTGTACTTTACCTATTGCAATCAATATACAAATTATAAAGCACCTTCAAAGTAAAGTAAACACATTTATAAAGTCGGGCAAACCTCCACGGATCAATACCAAAACGATGTACAGACCACCATCCAATGGAGGACTCGGCCTTCCAAACGTACTATCTTACTATAAGGCTGCGAGACTTTCCCAAACCACCATGTGGCATCTACCTCAAGTAGAGTCCCAATGGGTATAACTTGAAACACAAATCGCCTATCCTATAGACTTAACAGCCTTCCTCTGGGATGATAACACCCGAAGGAATATGAAAACTCCACAACACTCTGTGATAGCCCACACAATCAACATGTGGCACAATATTCTCCGTAAAACCAAATTAACCTCCTCCCATAGTGTACTAACCCCCATACACAACAACCCTCTCTTCCCCCCAGGTCTAGCAACAACTGCATTCAAATGGTGGAAGGATAATCATATTTATAGAGTCAAAGATCTCCTACTCACCACCGGTATCAAATCAATCCAATATCTGCAATTTGTACAGAATATGCCAGACGGGGAAATATTCAGATACTCTCAAATACACCACTTTATCAAATCAATAAACCCATCCTTTAGGTCTATTCCACCCACTCTACTACAAAAAACTTGTGCCCAACAATGGCTGCAGAGCAATATTTCAGTCAGAGAAGTAGAAGGAAGAATATCTACAACACAAAATTTATTGTATTTAAATGCTTTACTGACAGACCAATTGGACAAACACTCTGAAATATGGTCCCCATAGCAAAAGTATTGCAAATCCAAACAGTAAAAGGTCTAAGCATTATATATATATATGTATCAGTAACCTTTTTATTTCTTTTGCTTATGTTCTTTTTACATTTTTCTTTTCCCCTTTTCTCTGTTTTGTTTTTACCTCATGTCTCCTTCACTTTCTCCACTTCGCTTACGCATAGGGTTGCCACCTTTGGAAAAATATTTTACCGGCCTGCGGGGGGGCGGGACGTCATGTAAAAGGGGTGTGACGTCACGTAAAAGGGGCGGAGCCACGCACTCGATAGGCTGAAGACGCTAGAAAGGTAAGTTTTTCATTGAATTTAAGGTAAGGCAAGGGCCATTTTTAAGGGGTATTACAAATTTACCGGCAGCTACATTGCCGGTAAATTTGTAATACCGGCCCCGGCCTTGGCTGGTTAAAGTTGTAACCAGATGGTTATCTTAACCTCATGTAATATCACATTATGCCTGTACTTATAATGCTCGTATCCGTTTTGTTAAAATGCAAAATAAAAGAGATTTAAGAAAAAAAAAACTTAAACTTGTATATTCTGCTCATACGTGGGTGGGCTGCTTAGATGTTTTTGTCGGGGCTGCTTTTAACTCCCAGTCCGGCCCTGGTCTACTCTATACACTATTTGATTCCTCTGGCCTGTTACATCCTCTTTTTGCTACTTCGCCAGCGTTAGCGACTTTTCGGATCTTAGTGAATTTCCCCCTAAGAGTGAAGTTCCGCCACCAGAGGGAAATTCTGCAGCTCTCACTTCACCCATTGATATATAGGCCTTTCAAAATCCCATAGAAATGAATGGAGAGCGGCGGAATTTTACTCTAGTGGCGGAACTTCCCTCTGATAAATTTACCCTCTTGAATCTAAAAATACTCCAGCTAAAATTTTCAAGCTCACATATGGGCAAATTCACTAAGATCCAAAACTTCGCTAGTTTTAGCTTCGCTAGCATTCCCCGCACTGTGCTAGGCGAATTTTCACCAGCGCTACACAAATTCACTACAGTGCGAATTTACTAGGGTTGCCACCTTTTCCTGTGGCTGAACCCGGACAGGGGGGCGGGCCCATGACATTGGTGGGCGGGCCTGTGACGGCAATGGGTGGGCCAGTGACGTCATGGGGCGGAGCTATGCCGACGCGATCGCTGATTGGCCAATCGCTGCGTCAATCAAGCTATCCCGCCCGGTTTTCCTTATTTGGAAAACCGGGCCTGTGATGGCAATGGGCGGGCCCGTGACATCATGGGGCGGAGCTATGCCGACGCGATCGCTGATTGGCCGATCGCTGCGTCAATCAAGCTATCCCGCCCGGTTTTCCTTATTTGGAAAACCGGGCAGGAAGTATTGACCTGGGCAGCCCTTCAAAATACCGGGCTGTCAGGGTCAAAACCGGATAGGTGGCAACCCTAGAATTTACGCTCAGGTCGGCGAACGGTAGCGTAGTTGCGCTAGTGTTACTTCGCTAGGCAGAGCGTTGTTGCGCTAGCGAAGCCTAATTTGCATACAGCGGGTACTTTAACTTAGAATAGAAGTATATGTTACAGCCACTACATAAGCCCAGGAAACCTTTAATAAATAAAATAAAGTTGTCCTATTGCCCTACATGTGCCCCCTGTATAGTTGTGTTGCCATATGTTAGGAAATGTAGGGGGGAAGGAGGGTAACCCCCCCAAAAAAATATCGATCTTTTTCAGACTATCACCCTCCAATGCTAAAACACGCCAGTGTTTTTTTGGGACAGAAAAAAATGTAAAAAAAAAAAAATTTTCAACCTTTTCAACCTGGTCTGACCAGGCAAAGTAAAGTCTAACGTAAGTGGTAACGTTCAGGAAAATGCTCATCTTAGTGAATTTGCGAATTTACAATCCTTCATCAGTGCGCAAATTCGCCTGGTGTAAGGGTGCAAAGTTGCGCATGTCTATCTACTTCGGTAGCGTAAATTCGCCAGAGCTGGTGTTAGTGAATTTCCGAAGTTACGAATTGACGTCACGCTGGCGAATTAGCGCTAGCGTTAGACGCTTCGCGCAATAATGAATTTGCCAGATAGAAGTCAATGGAAGAAGTCTCTTGAACCATTTAAAGATGTTTGTAGCCTTCATGATGTTTGAGGTTTTTTTTTGGTGGGTTTCACTCAAACAACAATAGTTGTTTTCGCTGATAACTTGATTAAACAAATCTATATCATTTACAAATAGAGGTATTTGATTCCTTATCCAGAAAGCTTAGCATTACAGGAAGGGCATTTCCCATAGATGACATTTTAAACAAATTATTCTGCTTTTTAGAAGTGATTTCCTTTTTTATCCATAATAATAAAACAGCATGAAAGCATAAAAGCTGCATGAATCCATGTTGTTGGAAAAAAAATGCTATTGGGTTTATTAATGTTTAAATTAATTTTAGTAGACTTAGGGCCCTTACACATGGGCGGTTTTACCTGCGCTCCCTTGCGTTCCGTTTTGCTGCGTTCAGCCGCAGGGGAGCGCAGGTAAAAACGCCCGTGTGTAAGGGCCCTTAAAAGGGTTGTCCACCTTTGAGTTAACTTTTAGAATGATGTAGAGAGTGATAGTCTGAGACAATTTGCAGTTGGTTTTAATTTTTTGTTATTTGTGGTTTTTGAGTTATTTAGCTTTGTATTCAGCAGCTCTCCAGTTTGCAGTGTCAACAGTCTGGTTGCTGGGGTCCCAATTGCCCTAGCAACCATGCAATGATTTGAAGGAGAATATTGACTATTAATAGGGGAGGGTTGGAAAAGAAAGATGGGTGATAAAAAGTAGCAATAACAATAAATTTGTAGCTTTAAAGAGCATTTGTTTTTAGACAGGGTCAGTGACCCCCTTTTGAAAGCTAGAAACAGTCCGGAGAAGAAGGTAAATAATTCATAAACTATATAAAAAAAAATAATGAAGACCAATTGAAAAGTTGCTTAGAATTGGCCACTCTATAACATACTAAAAGTTAACATAAAGGTGAACCACCCCTTTAAGGTATGGTGATCCAAACTACAGAAAGATCCCTCACTAAATATATTTATACATCACTTCTTTTCTGGTCTCGTACATCACTGTACCTATAATTTTGTGTTGTCATGCGGCAGCAGCTATATAAAAAGATATATGTTTGCAGTGGAATGTTTATAGAAATTACTCAGACTGTAGGATTTATAGTCAGAGTTCTGGGCAGAACAGACCTGGCACTTTTTGGGGGACCAACAATATAAATAGGGTTAGTGAACTTATCCATTTACATGTTACCAGGGATCTGTGGCTCATCAGTACCTACTCAACTACAACTCCCTGCCCAACTTAAAGGGGAGCTATCGTAAAATAGAAAATTTTATATAAGCTTCAGCATACTGAAATATGATTTTTTAAAATACAGTCAATTAAATATTCTGCATTGTTTCTGAAATAATCAAGTTTATCGTCACTATCCCTTTGTTTTTCTGCATTCTTTCTTCATGCAGGAGTTGGGTGTCAGATATTCATTGACAGTTAGATCCAATATATCTTATAGGGGGACTCCCTTTCCTAGCAGATGTATTAGAGCTCACTCAAATAACTGATTCCAGTATAAAGACAATATAACAAAATAACTGCCATTTGCACAACTTTTGCACTTCTTATTTCAGTATGCTGAAGCTTAAGTTAAATTAAAATTTTCACAATAGTTCCCAGCAGCTGGAGTGACACACATTTTAGATCCCCTAGATCTGTGAACATTCATAAAGGATGTTATCTATGAAGGACCCCCACTTTATTTTAAATATATTTAAATACAATTTAAGAAAATTAACATCACTAATTTCTTTGACTTTATGCCTAGCACACCTTCCATTCTTCAGTAAATAGCATGTCAGTAACCAGTTAGTACTACTTTACGTGGCATATTTTGATGGCAGTAATAGCAATACTGTATAGAACACTCCCAAGTGTAAATTTTGACATGCCCATGTGCTATAGTTACTTCACATTACCTGCTCACATGCTGTTCCTCGGATGTCTCCATTGCTGAACTTGGTCACTGTGAGTCCAATATGTGGAGCTCAGAGTTCATCAGCCACCCAGCTCTCACTGAGACACTTGTGTTTCTGTTCTCTTGAGAGGAGCGACGTTGTTGACGTCACATGCACATAAAGTGATGGGGAAACCCTGTGGTTTGCAGAACATGCAGCAAGCCTTTGAAACATGCTGAGATTACATTAAGGACAGAGAAGGAAGTCTCTCGGCACACAGGGATCCAACAGTTTCTGCTCATGTACTTGCCAAGTGGTCTTGGGCCATACTGGGATGAACCCTGTGCCCTGTGCAGGAATTTGCTTTGTCCAAAACAATAGAAAGCAGCTGGTAAAGCTCTTAATCAGTGACTGGGGAGGAACGAGGCACAGTTAAAGAATTTCCGATTTTAAGAATCACACCTACAGATGGAACGTGAAGTGCTCACTTTAAAGCAGTAGCTCACCTTTAAATTAATTAAAACAGTCATAAATTAATAAAATAAAAAGCTGACTCATTTAGCTTTTTATGAAGCAGCTCTCCAGTTTTCAGCTCTCCGGCTTCTTTGGTCTAATTTACCCCTGAAACAAGGCATTGGTTTGAATCAGACACTGGAAGATGAAGAGGAGAGGGCCTGAACCAATACAAAGAAAGCATAACAATTTAATTGTAGCTTCACAGAACAATCGTTTTTTGGTTGCCTGGTGCAAAGTGACAGAAAAAGAAGGCAAATAAATGAAAAACTATAAAAAAAAAATGACAACAAATGACCAATTAAAATCTTGTTAAGGATGAGCCATTCCATAACATAATAAAAGTTGACTATAATGTGAACTACCCCTTTAGTAATTTATTTAGCTAAAACCCCAAACATGTATGAATGCTTATGTAAAAACTTAGTGAAAGAGAGAGATAGTATTTTATACAATTTTGTACCTACCTAGAACATGTTGATGGCATATGTCCCAGCATGACCTCAGAAGCTGGGTTCCAAAAAACAGATTTGTTGTTTTGAGGAATAAAGTTCCAGATGTTGAGAAAGAAGTTCAACCACACATAGTGAAACAGATGGTAAGAACTCTTTCTTTTCATATGATAACATGGGTGCAAAGATGCCACCATTGGTACCAGTAGCTAAAATACATCAATGGAGAAATGTTTGGCGTGCCATAATCTCAGTTAAAACGAAGGCATAAGAGGAAATGCACTTTATAATTTAGCAAATAAATCATCACATATGGGCACAAAAAACATTGGAATTGACCTATATAGAGAACTGTCATGAGTTTTGTGTGTATCCGTAATCGCTACATTTCAAATCCCCTGTTACAACACTGTAAGCATTGTGTTGCATTATGACATTGCAATAACACTTGTGAAATGTCACAAAGCTATACCTTTAGTTAAGATCTCTTGGAATTAAAAATGCATTGCAGTGCCACTCAACTAAGATACAGCACCTCATGATGGCAGTTCAACAAACTACAACATTTTTTAAACTATTTCACACCTCAGTGATCTAATGCAACCTGAAGACCAGTTAAACTGGCCATAGACGTAAAGATTTTTGAAAGATCCAATAGTTATCGTGAGACCACGATTGTCTCAAAACGATTGTTTAAATGCCTGATGTGTCCATCAACTAAAAAGACCATTTCAGGCGATATTGCCAGCAAAACTGAAGGATCACAGCTTGCTTGGCCCTGCAAACATAGGTAGATTGCATGGGGACCGATAAAGATTTTCTAACCTGGCCGATCAATCATCAGACCAATGTCGGACGAAAAATCGTAAGACGAATGATCGTTTGTATCCCACTAACCGCACAATAATTTGACAGATTGGTCGGACTTCCCTAAGATCGGTCGTTCGGCAGGGAAATATCGTTGCATCTATGGGGAGCTTTAAGTGTGCTTGGTACCTGCCTAACTGCTGGATAGCTAATGCCCTTTTGGGAGACCACAAATGCACAATTTTCTATGGCTCAGTACATGCTACAATTTATGTTTACGCTGTGTTAAAATACCTAAGTAACTAATGTGAATGCTACCCCTGTGATAATGACTTTGCCCCTGTGTATTAAAGGGGTTGTTCACCTTTGACTACATTTTTTAGTATTATGTAGAGATTTGCAATTGGTTTTCATTTTTCATTTATGGTTTTTGAGCTATTTGGCTTTGTAGTCAGCAGCTCTCCAGTTTGCAATGTCAGCAATCTGGTTGCTAGGGTCCAAATTACCCTAGCATTCATGCACAGGGTTGTATTTAGGTCTGATGCTGCCCTAGGCATCAGACCTAAACACACCCCCTACGTCGCGGAAGTGACGTCAGTGCGCCGTGCCAGTGACCACTTCCGCTCACAAAGCTTGCCCTGTAGTGGAAGTGACGCCACACGCACGGCAACAGGAGCAGCTATGATCAGCATAAATCCTACCACCAACTCCTCCAATTTCTGCCCATTTTGTGACCTGCAAATCTCAACTTCCCATGTATTGGGCCCCTTCCCTGCCAGACTGAAAAACCTCAGTACCCACCTGATGTCATTTACATTGCAATGTTTTTTTTATTGCCTTGTTAAGAATATATGAGTTGTTTAATAACTTCAGGCAGATCTAGGTTTTTGGTGGATTTCAGCAAAATAAATCTGGGAAACACAGTCCCCACTGATTTATAAACACCCCACAGCTTTCACATTTACTTTGAACTGACTTATATATTCAAATACAACATCTCCTTGGTGTAATGTTTAAAAAAGCACGAAGCAATGAAAGCAACATAAACAATACGAACGAGGGTCTTTACTATGTGCCTGGGCTCTAAGGACAGAGGAGGTCACTATCCACATGCTTTCTTATAAGAAAGAGCAGGATATAATTGGTCTCTATGTACATAATATAATGGTTGAGTAATATTAGATTGTGACCCTTGGAGTGTTAAGTCATGCTCTCATATGTTCTCCTACAAAAATATGACTTATTCAGCATGTACAAGGTTCCCCATTTATCTTCGTTTCTAAATACTGCAAGAGCACAATATTAATGGGATTTAACAGCAGGTAAAAAGCAGAGCGGAAGGCAGTATTTTGCTTTGGATCACCCTTACTCCAACACATGGCTGGATAGCAACCAACTAGCAGGTCAATTATTGCATGCATTCTGCATTGGTGCAGACAACCTCTTACATCCAGTAGTACAAAGGATCATTTAAATCATGGTTCTGAAGATAGCAGTAATATCACTATGGTGCCATGATAGATGCCCCTCAGCAGAGCCGAAGACAACATTTTCCCTTGGAAGGATGCAATGGGCCAAGTAGGGGGGTTTCACATTTTAATGGAACAACATATTTATTCATAAGTTATTCATTTAAGTTTTGGTGTTGAAAGTGAAAATCACTGGGGCGATGCCAATTAGTGAGGCATCCCCACTGCATACAACTTCCTTTTACTATATTATAATTGGTTCCAAGTCTCATTCTTCTTCACTGCTGAAATTAGAATTAGTGTGGGAAGTGTCTGAAAAAAACATAAAAAACATATTGCCTCCACAGGCTGGCGATACATAGCGATAAAGGATTGCGGTGCAGAAATATTGTGTGGTTCTGTTTCTATTTGGAATAATAGTTCCTATTATAGGACAGCATATCTTTTGTTCATGTGTCCTATAATTGCACAAAGATGAATTTGAATAGATAATTATAGCTAGGGATGTAGAACAAAGAAGAACAGAAAGGAGGGCAGTGCTAAATTTTCTGAACTCCCCTTATAACAAACAGCCCAAGATCATAATGCCTGCTACCCCAGGCCAGCAGTCGTTCCTCCTTGATCCTGGGGAATAGACATGCGGGAGATTAAAAGAAATCTGCTCACACATTCCCCAGTGCTCTGAAAAAATCCAAAATGCAGCTGGGAAGCATTCTGCCCCTAAACTTGGTGGCCCTTTTGTGGCACACAAGTCTGAGCCTGATAACAAAGCACTTGAAAATGTGAATACGCACACATTACTATTATGCCATATCTGTAAATTTTTTCATTTCTCTCTGTTTCAGCTGGAGAGGTGGAAAATATATTCACATATATTTGTCTTCAAGGCAGCAGTACTTTCTGTTGCTTCTTTCACTTTCTCTGGTCTGAATGGGGAACCCCTTATTCACAAACCCATTATCCAGAAAGCTCCTAATTATGAGAAGACTGTATTAGAATTCTAATTTTATCAAAAGGATTTTCTTTTTCTCTAAAAATAATAAGACAGCACCTTGTACTCGTGCTGTTTAGAAATCAGTCGTATAGCTCTTGAGTGAGCATATCGGGGAGAGATCCAGCAACATATATATATATATATATATATATATATATATATATATATATACACTGTATATATATATATATATATATATATTACCAGTTCTAGTGCAATTGTGGGTGCAGATTCAAATATGTCATACAGTTCATCAGAAGGACCCGCACTCCATATATGTTTATTGTAGATGCATATTCAATGTTTCGGCCCTCACTATATATCAGTGGCGGGCCAGACCGACCAGGCTCCCTAGTCAACCTGGCCGGTCCCAGCGCGGCTTTTCTCGCATGTGTGCACGGGCCTTTTTGGCACACACTCGGGCTGCAAGCTGGGGGTAGACGACAAAGAAGGTGCGTGCCTGCCCCCCCCAGTTTTGCGCCCTAGGCACGTGCCCACTCTGCCTACCCGTTGGCCCAGCCCAGGTATATATATATATATATATATATATATATATATACATCCCAGGGTCACTGCACACGCGTGCTACCAGTGTTTCAAAATATAGGTAAGCAGATGCCGGTGCACACAGGTAATTTTTAACTAAGTTTTCCTTTATTGAATCCTTTCTCAAGAAAAACTTTATATACTGTCATGGGATACTGTCATGGGAAAAATGTTTTTTTCAGAATGCATCAGTTAATAGTGCTGCTCCAGCAGAACTCTGCATTGAAATTCATTTCTCAAAAGATCAAACAGATTTTTTTATATTTCATTTTGAAATCTGACATGGGGCTAGACATATTGTCAATTTCCCAGCTGCCCCAAGTCATGTGACTTGTGCTCTGATAAACTTCAATCACTCTTTACTGCTGTACTGCAAGTTGGAGTGATATCACCCCCTCCCTATCCCCCACCCAGCATCCTAACAAAAGAACAAAGAGAAGGTAACCAGATAACAGCTCCCTAACACAAGATAACAGCTGCCTTGTAGATATAAGAATAACACTCAATAGTAAAATCCCATGTCCCACTGTGACTCCTTCAGTTACATTGAGAAGGAAAAACAACAAAGTACTGGCACAGTTACATGACCAGGGGCAGCTGGGAAATGGACAAAATGTCTAGCCCCATGTCAGATTTAAAAATGAAATATAAAAAAATCTGATTGCTCTTTTGAGAAATGGATTTCAGTGCAGAAGTCTACTGGAGCAGCACTATTAACTGTTTGGTTTGGAAAAAAAAAATGTTTTCCCATGACAGTATCCCTTGATCATCTGACTCTTGACTCATCTGTTAATCAGTTGGCTTCTGCTACATTATTTCAAAAGTAAGACCAACCTGGGCAGCAAACAAAATGGAACGGGCAGAAACGACTTTGCAGTTGCATTTACTACTACGACTGTTGCTTAGAATTTCTATCATTAAACAAAAAGTACTTTTTTGGTTCACTTCTCTTTTAACAGTTCAAACGTTGCGTTTTTAAAAACGTGCAGCCGAGCATAAATATGCACAAAATGAAGCCCTATAATAATGGATAATACTAATAAATAATGGAATACACACTAAAGTAATTCCCACAGGGCGCTTGCGAGCCAAGATCTGCCGAGCAATGGCATTACAGGTATGGGATCTGTTATCTGGAAAACCGTTATCCAGAAAGTTCAGAATTACGGAAAGGCCGTCTCCCATAGACTCCATTATAATCAAATAATCCAAAATTTTTAAAATAATTTCCTTTTTCTTTATAATAATAAAACAGTAGCTTGTACTTGATCCAAACTAAGATCAAATTATTCTTTATTGGAAGCAAAACCAGCCTATTAAGATAATTTAATGTTTACATGATTTTCTACTAGTCTTAAGGTTTGAAGAACCAAATTACGGAAAGACTTGTTATCTGGAAAGCCAAAGGTCCCGTGCATTCAGGATAATAGGTCCCATACCTGTATTTCCTATGATATGCCAAGGAAACTCCATATTATTGGGGTCCGCAGGTTTGGAAATGTACCGCTGAAATACGCCACATATTTTCAATAAAGTGGGCAAGTTCTTGTCAGATGGATTGCGCATATACTTTTTTGCAGCATTGTATGATAGTGATGTGATGTTATTATGTTGTGCATTGATGATCAGCATGGCTACATTTTGCATGTAAATTGCTTTTTCACTTGGCTTTTTTCCACAACAGTTTACAAAAGTTCTTCCGAGTGGAATTGTGGGGAATGAGGAAAGACAGAAATGCATGTTGGGAAAAGAAAACTACTGGTTGACAAATGCATTTTATCAGGCGTGTGTGGTTTCATTGGACTATCTACACTCGAATGCGCATTTTATAAAATGTCAAACGTAAAAACGCCCAGTGTGACCTCATCTGAAAAGTCAGGATTGGTGTAAAATGTCTGTTTAACCCAGAGGTTTAGTCATACTCTGACTGTGCTCCCACCTCTATCCAACGTTTCTAAGAATATTTAGGGCAACTGCAATACTTTTCAGTGGTGGGAGTATAATCAGGGGCGCTCCTCCAATGAGGTGAGTTGAGGCACTCGCCTCAAGTGGCAGAGGCCCCCTGGTTACCACTCCTGTTAACTAAAGAGCTCTGCACTAGTGCCTTTGACCCCCATACCCCTGTCCGGCGCTGAAAAAGTGAGCACTGTGGAGAATGGGGGCAAATTGGAGGCAGTCTCAGGCAGCAAAATGGGCTGGATAGCCCCTGGGTATAATATTCATTTAGGTGCAAATTACACTGATTAGGAGGCTGGGCTGTTTCTGTGGGTGACAAGAGTGGGATTACTTCCAAAACATCTTTGTAAGTTTATGTGCTACTGTTAGTAGCAACACCCTGGCATGTTTTCAAACCCTCAAACTGCAGCGTTTGGGCACCCTGAATCTATTACCAAAGCATCCACAAGTGCTGTCATAGTGATAAGGGCAAACACATCCAGGAAGGCAATAACATCAGCCAGCTCACAGCGGACGTGCCTCATTTCCTGCCCACTTTCCTAAACGTCACAAGTTCTGGGCTGTACATTACCATGGATACTGACCTGCAAATGTTCAGTTAAACATTCGTTCTATAACATAGCAGCAAACGGCAAGCATTGGATCACTTACCACAACAACATAGCAACGTATTCAATGTAGCACCATGCTATGGACGCTTGGACAGCACATTGTTAGGAGATCCATAGAATTCAAATATTTGTGTTTATCATTATATACATGTTGTTAATATTTTATGGCACTACTGAGATATGGCTCTGCACTTCTAAGCCGAAGAAGCTTAGAATACCCTTTTCTTGCTTAGAGAAGGGAACATGTATATTCTATTTAAGGTTGGACTACACAAGTACTTATATATCATTATAACTGCATGCCAAAATAAATTGAGATATCTGCCTATACCTCACCTCATTCCCAAACCAAGGGATGGGTATTAATATGAAGTTGGACTTCTCTTTGCTGCTGTAATAGCCCCTAAACTTATAGGAAAGCTTTTAACTAGATGATGGATCATTGTTGTTGGGATTTGCTTTGAGCATTAGTGAAGTTAGGCATCCAGTCTGGAATGCAGTCAGTAGGGCTTGTTTATTAACATTGGGCAAATTTGCACCTAGGCAGTAACCCACAACATAAAATCAGTGGAAAGATTTTTTTCAGCTAGCTGCAGGTAGAACAATACAATCAAACATATGATTGGTTGCCATGTGTTACTACCCAGGGGCAAATTTGCCCACTGTTAATAAATAACGCAAGTATTCAAATTCATCCAACAGATGTCCATTTGGGCTAAGGTCAGGACTCTATGCAGGCCAATCAGGCTCTTCAACTCCCATTTCTGCAAACCCATTCTGTATGAATATTATGGGGGCAATATTGTGCCAAAACAGGAAAAAAGCCTTTCACAAAGAAAGGAAAAACACAACACCAGATGATGCTTTTCCAGTAGCGGTGACCTTTACATAACTCTCGCCAACACTTGGCATTGAGCATAGTGATCATTTTGGCAGAAAATGAATATCCTGAGAATAGAAACCTCTTGTGATTCAGATCCTATTAATACAAGTCTATCAGCCAAAAGTGCTCAGACTATTGTGCTTGTCACATCTTATGTTTCATGTTTATTGCACATAATTGTTTACAGAAATATGTCATGTTTATGTTTGTTCCCTGTAGATCTTGTGCTTATTTATTTTCGCTTAGAAAATCAATAAACATGCAAGCTAACCGGCGTGACCAAAATGTTTAATACCTTCCCGTGCATTTAACAAGAGACCCATCCAATATTTGTTGCTGTAGTTTGTTCAATAATAATAATAATAATTTAAGGACATGTTTGGGATGGTCACAGCTAAATTCATAAAACACCTCCAAAAAAGTGGTTGGCAATTTCCATCCACCCTGCTTGCCTGCTGACACCAGAACCACCTCTTTTCACCGCTAATGTTGGTATGTGGAGGAGGGGGGGTGACTACAAGCAGGACACAATTATGCAGCTTCTAGGTCTGATTCAATATTTAGGTTGCTGCCAATCAGAGACCTGGAAACTGTCCAAAGAAAGGGCAACTGTGACAGCATGATATTTAATAGTGTGACGTTTGGCAGGACTGAATGTCACAATGGCAAATATGCATGTGTGTGACTTAAACATAAAAAAGCTAAAGAAATAAAGTTAATCAGCTGCAAAGATAAATGGACTGAATGCAATTATATGTCATTTGGATAAACAAGGCCACCTAGTGGCTATATGCCATAAATAAAGATTTCTCACCAAAAATGCTCTACAGTAGCTCAGGACGGACACAAAGCACTTATACCAGCTATAGTAGAACTACATCTCTCAAACTCTTTGGCCAGTCAAGTTTAAGGTCGCCATACACAGAGATAAAAGTTGCCAACTCGGTCTGTCGCCAGCTTTTATCGGCCCTTGTATGGCCACCTTAAAGTGATACTGACACTAAAAACAACTTTTTAACATATGAATGTACATTAGATGTTACTTATAGGTCATGTTGATCATTTATTTGCTGAGAGGTTTTTTTTGTATATAATTGTTAGTTGAAGTTCCTAAGCCTGACTTTCTGACACTCTGACTTTGCCAACCTGACTGTCCCATCTCAGCCTGTTAGTTACAGTTTCTAATACTAACAGACTCCTGCTGCACAAATATGGCAGCCCCCCTCATACAGGAACATGGGGGATCAGACAGGTAATGTAAAAGCATCATGCAAATACTTTATGGCAAAGTTAGAAGTAGCTTTCAAAGCCAAAATAATAATAGATGTAAAAAAAGAGTTTAATTTCAGGTGTCAGTATCTCTTTAAGACTAGGGGCAGGTGGGGGGGGAGCATGTTGGCTTTGGGATGGATAAAGGACTTAGCTACTGAATTTCCACATACGGGCGATAAAAAATCCAATCTATTTATGTAACGTGCCCATCCATTGTTGGTATGACTTGTTTTACTGCAAAGCAGAGAAACTCTTTCATACTGCATACGGCCTATAAGTAAGTTGCTGAACTACAACTATAGTTGCCACTAGGGTTGCCACCTGGCCGGTATTTTACCGGCCTGGCCGGTATTTTTGATGGTTGACCCCAATGTTGTTAATAGGAAAACAATATAAATATATAGGAAGGCTGGTATTTTTTTCAAGAAAAGGTGGCAACCCTAGTTGCCACCTTTACCTGAAAAAGAAAACGGCCTTTCTATATATTTATGTTTTTTTCCCTATTAATAACATTGGGATCAACCATTATTCTTACTGGGAAGGTGGCAATATCGGCCAGGTGTCAACCCTAACTACAACTACCAGTTGATACCATACTACCCTTAGCAGCATAGTCACTTTTGCATCTGGAGAAAAGGGGGCTGCAACCTGTGTAATCTGGATTGTAAATAGTTCCCATTCAATTTAACAGCAATTTCAAATAAATTGATCAGACGCTTTCACCCTCCCTGCCTAAAAAAAAAATATCCTTGTGCAGAACAGCATTAATCTACATTATCAATTAGAAAAAAATAATTGATGCAAATCAAAGCATAGGTTCCACCGAGATTTGAACTCGGATCGCTGGATTCAGAGTCCAGAGTGCTAACCATTACACCATGGAACCGCGTATTAACGCTGGCCAACTTCGAACTTTAGGTTTTTGCAATAAAATTGTTTTCCTAATAACTTGACAGGTAGTTTTCAACTAGTTACCTGGCTAACTAGAGCGCGCTTCTCATCCTCTCATCCTTAAACTGCGCAGTTTCTGTTAATAGTCCACCCTTCGTTGCGACTCTCACCGCCCACCCCAGTCAGCTTCAATCAAAGCCGCCATCTTACTACTCTCAACTACTCGCGAAGAGTGCACGTAGAAGCGCACAGCGTCATTTTAGTGGATAAAATGCATTCAGGAACATTAAGCCAATACAGCATGTTTATAGGTTAAGTCATTCCCGTTAGAAATAGAAGATTAACAGAGACATCTTATTTGTGAGAATCGCACAACGGCTCTCAGTTGCCAGGTAACCCGGAAGTGACGGTTAGGGCCGTTTCCGTGCAGGAGTGGGCGGAAGTGCTGCTCCTGTTTCTGGGAGGGGTTCGAACACTGCCGGGTTTCCTGGAGATCTGACGGTAGTTACTGCTGTTCCTCACAGATCCCGAAAGTCAGAAGTGCCGCGAGGATGGGTACCAGGGACGATGAGTACGATTATCTCTTCAAAGGTAACCGGGGGAGTCTGAGACGGGAACGGGCAGCCAGTGCTTCACACTTTGGAGGTTAAAACCTTTGGTAGCGAGGCTTTAGCCTGATGTTTCTAGGGAGACTCACCAGCTGAGGCTGAACTTTAGGTTATAACCCCTGCCCTAGCTACCCGTCAGGCTGCAGATCCATGGATTACAGATTGGCCCTGGGGATACCGCATTCTCTGCATGGAATAGGCAATGAAGGTCTGGGGAGGACAGACGTCCAGGTTGTAGCTGTCTCAATAGCTCAGGTGACAAGGCTCAAGTGTGTAGATTACTTTAGTGGCGTCATGGCTCAGTGAAGCATGGGAGGAGGTTTGCAGTTGCAGGAACAACACATGCCTTTCTTTTCTAGGGGAAGTCATTGGGAAATGGTATGAACAAGAGGAAGTCTCGACATTGCTTGTACTGCTCAGGGAAACCATTCCTTTCATGGTATTCAGTGAGACACATAAATGTGACATAACAAAGCACCAGCTATAACTGATGACATCACAAAGTGCTGGTTATAAGAATGTGTGTAAGGGCTAGTCCACACGCAAGATTCAGGGAGATTTGTCTCCTGGTAACTGATCGCCGCTTCTTTGGGATGACTAATCTCCCTGAATTGCTTGCCCATGTCTCGCGTCCTCTGAAATGTAAAGTCGCCTCTGCCTATTCACACGCACTGCTGCGTTTTCCTAAGTCGCTGAAAATTGCCTTGTGAATCTTGCACTGAATCTTGCCGTGTGGACTAGCCCTAAGGGCAGAGAGACACGTTGGTGATTTAGTCGCCCGGTATCAAATTGCCTCTCCTTCGGGCGACTAATCTCCCCAAACTGCATCCTGCTAGAATCTAAATCTCTGGTGGGATGGCACTTGGATTGCTGAAGTCACCTCATAAGGAAACTTCAGGCAGCTTCAGAAAATGAATCTCCAAGTGCCATCCTGCTAGCAATTTAGATTCTAGCCAGTGGGGATGCAGTTTGGGGAGATTAGTTGCGGAAGGACAGGCAATTTGTTGCCGGGGGCCACATGTGTCTCTGTCCTAAGACACAGTGCAACACAGCAAAAGAATTTTGCTTTGTGAGGCAACTTCAGAAATCGAAGTGATCCAAGTGCCATCCTGTCAGGGTTAGGGCACACTGGGCGATTTGGGGTGACTGAGTCGCCTGGCGACTAATCGCTTTGACTTTGCGGCGACCAATCTCCCCGAATGTCTTCCCTCACTCTGCGCCTGGCTTAAATGAAAAATCGCGGGCACTAATCACAGTGCTCTCAGTGCCATCCTGCCAGCAATTTCCATTCTAACGGGAAGGCAGTTCGGGGAGATTAGTCACCCCGAAGAAGAGGAGATTTGTCGCTGGGCGACTAATCACCCCAAATCTGCCTGTGTGTGTCTGCTCATAACGTGATTGTGATTAGAGTCTGAAAGTTATAGTTCAGCAACAACTGGACTGGGGTCTGGGTTGCACAAATCTTCCCCTTAAGGGATGGGTATTTGCACTGTCTTGGCACAAACAGAATAGGAGTTACTGAGGGATATGATATAGTTATTCACTAGGTTTGGGAGATATTCTCGGATTGGATGTACTTTCAGCTCTGTTGGGGTTAAACATTGGTGAGGCTGTGAAGATGGAGTCAGACTTTCACCTTGCAGGTTGTGTTCTGTTCAGGGTCAGTGGCTAAAGCACAGTTTGACCTCTCATAAGTGTGGAATGTAGGGTGGGGTAGTGAGGAAAGTACAGGTCTGCACAGGATATTAATCCATCACCCCCCCCTCCTCCTCTCTCACCATATGACTCCCACTTGTCAGCTGGGCAATTTGCTTTGCCTTTAACATTTCTGCCTGTGAATGCTCTGGGCTTTTGCCAAAAACTGGCTTATTTGATTTAAAGGGGAATTCCACTCAGTCTTTCTTTTTGCCTTTTATTTGTCAGAAGAGTGGAATTTCCCTTTCATTTCCCAGAGGATAAAATATTTAGGAAACATTACTTCATGCAGAATTAGGTTGTTATATTAATGGGGCAGTTCACCCTAGTACCCAAATAGGAGAAGGAAATTGCTGAACAGTAGATGTGTTTGTGAAGTCACCAAGCCAGCATTCAGTGCCCCTGTATTTGCCCCGTGTGCCATTGTGCTGTAGCGCTGAGTTCTCTATGTTTGGCACTAGTGCTGGGAGTGTCGCATACAGTTGCACCAGGCGTGTGTGCAGATCATGGGAGACTTGACAAATAGTAGGTGTGGTGCTCAAGGTGTTGTTTCATGCATTTATACATCTGGGAAACTCCCTTCACGTTTGCCTCCTCCCCAAAATGTAACCTGTGTTACTTGCCGGCCTCATGATATTGAATCCTGGGGAGGTTAGCAGGTTTGAGTCACTAGACCTGATATAAGCTGGCCTTAGGCACAAAGATCCTATTGTAGGAATCATCGAACAATCGGATGTCCCCATCTCTTGAACTGCCACTAACCTTCAGTTTAAATAAAGTAGTAAAAGAACAGATCAGCCGATGTTCTGCCCCTGACAGCAATCGCACAAAAGTTTATGTCCGACAAAGCTGGTGACAGTCTCCCACTGAAAATCTTCAGATTGGCAATACATGCAGAGATATGATCGGCAGCCGACATCTAACCTGTCCGATCTACTAAACGACCGATCGGTATGGCAAGACAAATGTCGGGATACTCCGCTAAACGAAAATAGTACAAATTGAGGATTCATACGATCGGATCTTTGCATCTATGGCCAGCTTTACTCACAAACGGGTCCGGAATGAGAATTAAAATAGGCCCTGGCATTTCAGGTACACAGAGGCCCAGTCAGCCCACAGAGAGTCCCAAACAGCCCCCACCAGCCCACTAAATACTGACTTTCTTTGGCACCTCTGCCATTTGCCAGAACCCACAGATTGCCAGTCCGGGCCTGCTCACAAATCCCCTTTGAACCTATGGGGTTGGGACCGCAGTATGAGTCCTCACATTCTCCCTCTGAGTGGCACCTAAATAATAATAATCCTTCTGTTTATTCTGGGTTATACATGTACAGTCTTTTCTTGTGCCAGACTGAGCTGCGCTATCTGCTGGCAATATGACTCTGCCATTAACTTCCCTTGGGCACAGCAGTATCACATCAGTATTCCATTCTCCTCAGACTTCCTACTCTTGCTTGTTGCCCAGCGAGTTGAGCTCCTACCCACCCTGTACCTTTGTGTGTTTGTGTCACTCAATTGTTGCAATGCTGATTCACCCATCACACCCTATGAGCTCATGGGAGCCCTCAGGGAGACATACTCATAGCATTGCATCACAATTTATGGCGCCCAGCGGAACTCCGATTCAGCACTGACACAGAAGCAAAGGTTAAAACGGGCCGGCGCAACATGGTGTCCAATGAGTGTAGAGTAGAGTAGAGTCTCATTCCTTCTCTCTTGTGCTGGGCAGTGCCCAATATACTGGGAAATCCCTGTGGGTAAAAGTTTGCAGCAGCTCTGATAATTTCACTCCAAGGTCCTGTCCCCCCTCCCCTGTTTGTTCCAACCTGTCGGCACTTCTGGGCCTTATCTTGCCTCCCTGCCTCTTTGCCTGACTGTAGTGCTGCTCTTACTTGCTGGGATAACCTTGCCCATGTCTGGGGTAATGCCACCATCACAGCTTTAGGTGGGAAGTTAAAGTGTACATCGGGATGGACTGCGCATTATCACTGCAAAATTACAGGAAGTCACAGTCTAAGTACATTTAGTGTATTTCAGAGGTTGTTCTTAAAGGAACAGTGCCATCAAAAACTGAAAGTCTTGTAAAGTAATTACAATATGATGTAATGTTGCCTGGCACTGATAAAACCAGTGTGTTTTATTCAGAAATATTACTATAGTTTATATAAATACTGTGTAGCCATAGGGGCAGTCATTCAAAGGAGAGAAGGCACAGGTTACACAGCATATAAGCTCTATACAGAACACAATGGTGTTATCTGTCGTCCACTATTTAACCTTTGCCATATAGCCCTATTTCAATTGCTTCACAGCAGTGTGTTTATAGACATAATAGTAGCGTTTCTGAATGAAACACACCAGTGTTATCAGTGATGGGCAACAATACATCACATTCCTTTTTTGGTGTTACTGTTCCTTTAAATGTTTTTACACAGGCCAATGCCCTTATGGGTTAAACTGGTGAATTGTGTGAACTCTCTTTCCTGATCTTAGGCAGATTGGACTCTCTTTTTGGACTGACCATCTGCAACGTATGGGTAATGCAGGACACCCTGACTAATCTGTCCTGCCTCAGTGTTTAGTAGTGGAGGGATGGGTGGCATTGCAGATGAATTTCCATGTATGGCACATCCGGAACTATATCTTAGAGGAACATTCTGTAGCAGGGACCTTGTAGTGAAAGGGCACAAGCAACTTCCTGGTTCTCCCAAGGCAGGTATCGCATGGTTTGACATTATCAGAAATTTGCTGTTCGGACATTTCCCAGCAGGGTCATTGAGATAAGCCTCTAGTGATTAAGCCCCTGAGCACCCAGTCCTGCTCTCTCCTTAGTGACTGTCAGGAGGAGGAAAGTCACATTTTGGGGGTAAATAATTACCACACAGCCAATGCAATTGCACATCTGTAATGCAATTTATGGATACTATTGTAGTTCCATAACAGAAAGGAAATGTTCCGGAACACACTTTCTTCCCTTTAATAGGCCACTTAACTTGCTCTACAGGAATGGCTCTGCTTGTGTAGACTTGTGAAGAACATCCTTTTACAAAGTATGATAAAATCTTGTCTTCACTAAGAATAAGGCTCATTTATGGCCCTGCTCAGCTGATCACATCCCTTATATACAAGCCATTAGCGCACAGGCATGTGGGTATGTTTCCTTATCTGTAGAAGCTGTGAGATACAGGGGACATAATGGCACCATTACTCTAGCTGGCAATTCCCCTTTAACTGTGTCACTGCCATGGGTCAGTCTTGGGCCCTTCTGTGTGTCACATATATGGTGCCGTGGTTAGAACTATGTCACAAACCTGACGTTTACCTCATTCTGGGGGGGGTAAGTGTACATTATGTTTATGCTGCTTCCCTCCAGCTTATGTATAACTACAATACCCAGCATCCATATACCACCGCATACACTCGTCTGGTGAGGTCATCAAACAAGCATATTAATACCCAATGGCAGGGTCAAAGTCAGAGTGCTGCAGCAATGCATTGTTGTGCACATCGTCAGTCATTGGGCCTATACAGGTGCCAATAAACTGCCCACTTGGTCAAGAGGGACTGGACTGTCCGCTTTTATCAGCTTGTATATGACCATCTTTATGCAACGGATTATACTCAGACTTTGATTGGTTGGCTGCTGGAGTATGTGTGAATTAAAGGATCAGTAACACCACAACATGAAAGTCTTTTAAAGTAATGAAAATATTGTGTACTATTGCCCTGCACTCTTAAAACTGCAGTGTTTGCTTCAGAAACACTACTATAGTTCATATAAACCAGCTGCTGTGTAGCAATGGCAGAAATTAAAACAATTCTATATGACACAGGTTAAATAGTGGATAAAAGATAACACCTTTATGTTTTACAGAGCTTATCTGCTGTGTAACCTGAGCCTTTTCTCCATGAATGGCTGCCCCCATTGCTACACAGCAGCTTATTTATATAAACAATAGTAGTGTTTCTGAAGCAAACAGCAGTTTTACCAGTGCAGGGCAACACTGAACTATATATATATTTTTTTTACTTTAAAACATAATTTTTTTGCTGTTACTGTTCCTTTAAGTCTGATAGCAGTATAACCCCTTCTAGAAATAGATCTATGAGCACTGGAGCACTATCAAAGCATAAGACTCTTGTAGGATACAATTGCTCTTCTCTTTCCAAGCTGATCCCCAGTGTACTGAGCTACAACAGATTGCTGATCCAGGAGAAATCCAGTACATATATTAGTTTGGAGCAGGAAGTGCATCTGGATAAGGCAGAATAGGCCTCAGTAACATACAAGTTGGACCGTGTCCAGTTATGGGTTCATCTCAGGTGCTAACAGCGTCTCGGGACAGGGCCGACACATCTGAGTAATGGGGTCAGGCCTTTAGACTTAGAGTGCAGGAGTTTGTATAGAAACATCTCTGAAAGAGGAACTGTGTTAGAAGCGAAGGCTAAGCAACTTTCCTTTGTGCATTCATTAAACATTTTCAATGTTCTTCATAAATGTAATTACAGTTTGTCTTCGCTGCCTGTGTTTTCTGTCGCCACTGGTTCTGACTCCTAAAACAATGTAGCAGAATGTAGCCGAGTGCCAGACCTTGAGGAGAAATCATTTCTGCTACGTTGTCTTGAGCAGTAGAGTACATAGAGATAAATGCAATTGCTTATCTCAATTGTGATTACGTTTACAAATAACTGTGAAACGAGGGAAAATGATTCATACATGAATGTTGGAAAGTTTTCTTTCATTTGGCAAAAACTGTCTTTGGGTGGAGGTCTGCAAATGTCCTTCCCCCGGGGCTGTTATACTGTACGGGGTAATTGCCAGTCACACTGGCCCTACAGGTGAGCTGCCATACAGCCTGCTGCAGTGTTTGTTATCAAAATAAAGACATTTCTGTGGGGCAAAACAATTAGTGTAGTGTATATGGGGGTAGTGATTTGACCTTGTTGAGCATAGAGTGCAGAGAATTGAGCATCTTACACCTGGTAAAGTGTAGCATGAAGGGATCTGCTGGCCAGACTTGAGTGCTCCAGAGAACTAGCACTTAAAGGGATACTGTCATGGGAAAAAATGATATTTTCAAAATGCATCACTTAATAGTGCTGCTCAAGTAGACTTCTGCACTGAAATCCATTTCTCAAAAGAGCAAACAGATTTTTTTATATTCAGTTTTGAAATTTGACATGGGGCTAGACATTTTGTCAATTTCTCAGCTGCCCCTGGTCATGTGACTTGTGCCAGCACTTTAAGAGGGAACTGCTTTCTGGCAGGCTGTTGTTTTTCATTCTCAATGTAACTGAATAGAACGCAGTGGGACATGGATTTTAACTACAGAGTGCTGTTAGATCATAGATCTACCAGGTGTTATCTAATGTTAGGGAGCTGTTATCTGGTGACCTTCCCATTGCTCTGTTGTTAGGCTGCTGGGTGGGGAAAAGGGAAGGGGTGATATCACTCCAACTTGCAGTACAGCAGTAAAGAGTGATTGAAGTTTATCAGAGCACAAGTCACATGACTTGGGGCAGCTGGTAAATTGACAATATGTCTAGCCCCATGTCAGATTTCAAAATATAAAAAAATCTGTTTGCTCTTTTGAGAAATGGATTTCAAAATTTTTTTTCCCTTGATAGTATCCCTTAAAAGGAACAGTAACACCAAAAAAATAAAGTTTTTAAAAGGAATGGCAGTATAAGGGCAGAGACTAAAACTGCCGGAATCTTCGTGTGAGTCGCATGGACACAAATCCCTTCTTCAGGCAACTAATCTCCCCAAAAAGCCTTCCTGCCAGCTAGAATCTAAATTACCGGCGGGATGCCACTGAGAGCGCTTCGGTTTTTAAAATTGTCCAATATCACGCGATAACTGTCGCCCGGCGACTAATCTCCCTGAATCTTCACGTGTGTCTCTGTCCTTATATAGGGTTGTTTTGCACTGGAAAAATAGTGTTTGCTTCAAAAACAATACTATAGTTTATACAAAAAGGCTACTATATTGCCTTGGGGGGCAGCCATTCAAGCACAGGATAATAGTTGATAACCGATGTGCTCTGTAGTGTACAATGGGATTCATCAGGACTTATCTTCTGTGTATCTTGTGCCTTTTTCAGCTGTGGATGGCTACATAGTAGCCTGTTTGTATAAACTATAGTAGTGGTTTTTGAAGCAAACACAGGCAGCCCTGCAACCGTTTCCTCGTGCAGCTTGTTTATATAAACTATTGTAGTGTTTCTGAAGCAAACACAGCAGTTTTACCAGGGCAAGATAACACTACACAATATTGTCATTATTTTAAAACACTTTCAGATTTTGGTGTTCCTGTTCCGTTAAACATGTCCGCTGAGCTTGCTATCCTGCGCTGGCACTGACTAATGGGGGTTCCAGGTTTCCGCAGAAGTCCTTCCCAAGCGCTGACATCTTGTTTTTCCTCCAGTGGTTCTGATTGGAGACTCCGGCGTGGGGAAGAGTAATCTCTTGTCCAGATTCACACGCAATGAGTTCAACCTGGAGAGCAAGAGCACCATCGGGGTGGAATTCGCTACAAGAAGCATCCAGGTGGACGGCAAGACTATTAAAGCTCAGATCTGGGACACAGCCGGACAGGAGCGATACCGAGCCATCACTTCAGCGTGAGTCCGACAGTCAGGGTGGGGTAATGTGTGATTATTGGCTGCTTTGTGTCACATGAGTTATAGCGCACAGATAATAGGCACACATTCCGTTCCATATGCTATATAGATCAGACACGGATGTGTTCTCTGTCACGGCTAATGAATTCAAAGCTGATTACACGTACAAATTGTTATTTGAGTGCTTAGCTGAATACTAAGACTTCTACACACACACACTGTAGATGAGACGTCTTTATTACCATGTTAAGATTTTAGCTTGTTTGGTCTAAATGGTTATTGGTTGTTATAATTAACATTCCCAGTCGTATATGCCGTGCAGGTATGATTTAGTGCCTCTTTAAAGGGATACTGTCATGGAAAAAAAAAATTTTTTCCCAAAATGCATCAGTTAATAGTGCTGCTCCGTCAGAATTCTGCATTGAAATCCATTTCTCAAAAGAGCAAACAGATTTTTTTAATATTTCATTTTGAAATCTGACATGGGGCTAGACATTTTGTCAGTTTCCCAGCTGCCCCATGTCACGTGACTTGTGCTCTGATAAACCTCAATCACTCTTTACTGCTGTACTGCAAGTTGGAGTGATATCACCCCCTCCCTTTTCCCCCACCAGCAGCCTAACAACAGAACAATGGGAAGGTAATCAGATAACAGCTCCCTAACACAAGATAACAGCTGCCTGGTAGATCTAAGAACAGCACTCAATAGTAAAACCCATGTCCCACTGCGTTCTATTCAGTTACATTGAGAACGAAAAACAACAGCCTGCCAGAAAGCAGTTCCCTCCTAAAGTGCTGGCACAAGTCACATGTCCAGGGGCAACTGGGAAATTGGCAATATGTCAAGCCTCATGTCCGATTTAAAAAAAATAATAAAAAAATCTGTTTGCTCTTTTGAGAAATGGATTTCAGTGCAGAAGTCTACTTGAGCAGCACTATTAACTGATGCGTTTTGAAAAAAAAAGTTTTCCCATGACAGTTTCCCTTTAATGCTAGCAGGTCTGTTAATTACCACAAGATTTTAGTGGTATGACTTCCTGCTATTTAGAGATACAGTAATAGTCCCTTCCATCCGTCGTTCCTACAAGTTTGTCAAACATGTTCCCCTCGGTCTCTTATGAGTTGCTCATCCCAGGGAATGCTGGGAATTATATACATCACAGCAGCAGAAGGCCAATGAACTTATCCCTAGCACTCTAAATCCTTTTTACTCTTCCAACAGGTATTACCGAGGAGCCGTGGGGGCCCTGCTGGTGTATGACATTGCCAAACACTTAACCTATGAGAATGTGGAGCGATGGCTAAAGGAACTACGGGACCACGCAGACAATAAAATAGTCATCATGTTGGTGGGCAACAAGAGTGACCTGCGGCACTTGAGAGCTGTACCCACAGATGAGGCCCGTGCATTTGCAGGTGATTATCTCTAAACACATGAACTAAAACTCAATGCAAGTGTCATTAGGCTTTGCTAGTAATTGCCAGGTTGCTTATTGGAGGTGTAAGCACTGGCTGTACCACACTGATTTCACTGTGCAGCTGTTACTGCCTGAGACAAAACCATAATAGGCGAATAGCGGTCATTTCTGCCGTATCCAGTTGAACCAGAAGGACTTGCACATCCACAAAGGATTCTGTGGGACAAAATGCCATTTATGTTTCTCTGCTTTCAAAGCTATTTAAAAGGGAAATTGTCATCGAGATAAAAAAAAAAAAGTGTTTGTCCTTTAAGCAGTGTGCAGCATGTAGTGAACTGGGATTGTGTTACAAAAATAAACTTCTGTGTTGTCACAGGGGGAATCCAAGACTGACACACCACTGTTTAACCTCATGTTGCATTCATTATTCATTTATAATAAAGGGGAAGTTATGGTTAATAATGATAGATAGTCCAGCACTATCTATGTGGTCTAGGTGTTGATCTCTATACCAGGATTTGGCCACGTCCTTCAGCCCCATGGAATGTTTTCCCCTATTGATATAAACATAGCGCTGCTCATATGTTTATCGCCTTTCTGCTGTTAAACATGGATTTCTTCTTTTATTGCAATGCACTTGTATTATCACTCTCCTTTGCTGGCAGTGCAAGATCTGAATTTTCCTTTTGATTTTACAGAAAAGAATGGATTGTCCTTCATAGAAACCTCTGCACTGGATTCAACAAACGTGGAAGCTGCTTTCCAAACTATACTCACAGGTACGTGCAGACGTAAGACTTAAGTATCCACTGGAAGTTGTTATAATGCTGTACTGCAAGTAACATGCATGTTCATCACCCCAGAAGAAACATTGCTTAAAGGAACAGTTCAGTGGGAAATTAAAAACTGGGGAAATAGATGCGCTGTGCAAAATAAATACAATGTTTCCAATATAGTTAGTGAGGCAAAAATGTAATGTATAAAGGCTGGAGTGACTGTAAGTCTAACATAATAGCCAGAACACTACTTCCTGCTTTTCAGCTCTCTAACTCTGAGTTAGTCAGTGAAGGGGGGCCACATGGGACATAACTGTTGATTGAGTTTGCAATTGATCCTCAGCATTCAGCTCAGATTCAAAAGCAACAGTCCCATGTGGCCCCCCTTCAAGTATCTGGTTACTGCCTTGTAACCAATCAGTGGAAACCAAGAGAGCTGCCAAGCAGGAAGTTATGTTCTACCTATATTACAGTATGTTGTTACTAGACTATATTAGAAACATTTTTCATTTTGCACAGCCTATCTGTGTACCCAGTTTTTATTTTTATACTGACCTGTTCCTTTAACAGCTTTATACAATAGTAATAAAGACATAGGATTGTGCCCTGCCAAACCAGTTGTAAGATCTAAGCAGGATATTTGAAGAGGAGTTAGGCCACATCTCTGTAATTCCTTGTTGGAAGGAGTCGGGTTGGCAAGAACACAAGCCACAGTATTTGTATGAACTGCAGTTATTACCTACAAGGATTATCATGGTAATAGAGGCTGATTGTTCTCGGGTATTCTCAGCCTAACAGAGAACTGTCCCTCCATTTCAGCAGCGTGACTAGTGCTGCCGATCACTTGCTGTGGAGTTATTTTGATCCTATTAAGCATTCTCAATGCATTCCTTATAGCTGGCTTACTTATACACCAATGCCTGACATAGCCCAATGCTGCTGGTTTTTATATGACTCACTAATAAGTGAGATAGCGGGAGTCATGTACACAATGCAGCTTTCCTCCATGTTTGATGCAGAGAAGTGTTAGAGGCAGGTGATAGGCTGCAGAGATGCTGTCTCAGATCTCCCTGGGTCTCATAGCTGTCTTTATAGATATAAATGCTTACATGTAGAAACAGCTCGTCTGTCTGTCTGTGCGTAAGTGTGTGCGCGCCGTTACACTGATACTTTTGCCTTGAGTTGCTTTTCTCTCTGTAGTTCCTTTGAATGCCAAATGGCTTGAATGAAAACCACTCCATGATCAGTATGCCCACTGTGAGTGCCCTCCCACCCAGAAGCCGCTCTGAACTGGGATTCAACTCAGGCCCTGGCATTTCAATTACCCAGAGAACCTGCAGCAGTCTAATGGCCAGGCACTGTGTATGGCTTCTTACTGCACCCCCTCCACATCTAAAGATGAATTATGGATGACCTATTTCTAAACTGTCTCTCTCTTGTTTGCAGAGATCTACCGCATTGTGTCCCAGACGCAGATGTCCGACAGACGTGAGAATGACATGTCCCCAAGTAACAATGTGGTCCCCATCCACGTGCCCCCCACCACTGAAAATAAACCAAAGATGCAATGCTGTCAGAACATCTAATGGCTGCTGCCTGCGCTGTGCCGGGCTCTGTATATTCCCCTCGTCCTGCCCTGGACTCTTTTGGAATTTTTTTTTGTTAATATATATATATATTTTTTTTTTTTGTTTTGAGTGAACGTGTTTAAAAACTTTAATTTTACTATTCCATCTGGATTTTTACTTGTCTTAAATTCTTATGATTTTCTGTATTAAAGATATGATCTCTTTCTCACCCTCTTTCACTGAGCCTGATTGCCCCCCCCCCTCGCCTTTTCTTTTTCTTGCTCTCCCTGCCCATCTTTCTGCCTCTTTCTAAAGACAGTGATTCCATGATTCTAAGCCTAGCCCTCCCAGTAACTCACACATCTGTATAAAATATGAAATAAAAGCATGTTGCCTGCTGGAGGCTTTCTCTCCTCATACCTTGTGGCTTTACTTCAATGCAACAGTCCTTGGGTTTTCTTAATGTTTAGTTCCAGGAGACAACAGTCACCAGTTCCTTATACATAACTGGAAGAGATCATCACTGTACACACTGCACTGAACCTCCATATTGCATTGTACTTTAACCCACTTTAAAGGTGGCCATAGACTTAACAATTACGATCTTTCCTAGAAAAAGGTAAAGTGTATCATACTTACAGTGATTTTCCTTTCCTGGTCATACTCCATATCAGAACTCTCCAGGGCATCCCATGCCTCGTGAGAAGGACCCTGCCCAAGATTTTAAATCTCCAATATACTTTAATTAAAAAATGTGTACTGTTTTTTGTTTTTTTTTTAAAAAGAACCTTGATTCTATGCAGTGAAATTCTCCCTTCATTTAGTGCCGTGGATCGGAATTGTCAAATGGCCCCTAACTTCTGGCAGGGAAACCTACCAGCCATGCAGAACTCAAGCAGCTTTGTTTTTGATCATTTATGACGATCCCTAAGAAGCCCAGACCACACTGAGCATGTGTATGTAGTCTAGTCTTGCAAAGATGTATAACAAAGTTACAAGATGACAGTCCCCTGTGGCCAACTTTGAAAGCATAAATTATTTGCTTGATTAGGCTTGTGGTGCAGTAAGTTTATGTTTATGTTTAGTATACAAAATACAGCATTTCTAGCCTTATTCTATGTTAGACTTTCCTTGCCCTTTAAGACAGCCATTGTAGAAGGGATGGGAACATACTGATATGGAGTACATCCAGGAAAGGAAAATCACAGTAAGTATAATACACTTTTCCCTGGACGTACTCCATATCAGTACTTTGAATGTAGACATGATGAGGGTGCAGTTCTAATCTCTTTTGTAAGTTGCATTCATTATTTATTTTCTTTTTATTCCACTATATTAAGGGATACAGGTGCTGTTATCTTTCTTAAGCAGAAGACAATCAGAGCAGCCTCTTTCTTTCTTTCACCTGACAACTTCCTTCAACTGACCAGCAGGTGGTGCTATTGGTACAAAATTCATTCATATTAACAGTACATGTATCCCTTAATATCTTGGAATAAAAATAAAATAATGAATATAAATTACAAAAGTACTTAGAATAGCACTTTCATCAATTTCACATTCACTTATTTTAAAGGTTTACTTATCCTTTAAAGGAGAATTCAACCTGTAATACAAAAAATTACCATCCGCTGGTTAGAAAAATTAGGGGCATTTGCCTGAAGGGAGGGGGGAGGGTTTTTTTCTATGAAAGTTTGAAATCTTTTTTAAATTTGGTAACGCCAGGCCCACAGTTGAGGAACTATTGCTTAAGATGTTCAGGGTTTTTTGTGCTTTATGAAGTGTACATGGCTGCATTTATTTCCCTTAGACATTTTCCTATAATTTTAGTAGGAAGAGGGTCATAATAGTAACGGGCAAGAGGAATTGTGGCTCCGTTGTGCACTGCCCAGAGGCAACGCTAAAGAATGTACAGAAGAGAGATCAGCAGGAGGAAGTGCTAGGATATTAGAATCCTATGAAAATATTTGCTTTGCCGACACTCTTCACCCACTGCTGTTTAATTTCACCCTGGTGACTAGTGTTGGCATCGCTGGAAGAGAAGGACGCGGTGTAACCCTCAGCACTATTTCTTCAGACTGCCCGTTTTTGACAAGGCTCAGTGCTTTTCCTCCCCCAGGAACCCTTACATGCTTTCCTTCCATTTATTTGAATAATACTTTGGGACTAACCGTTGGATGATTTCTATTAAAATATGCAAATGACTGTGGAATAATTGAATTTAAAGGAGACTCAAATGTCCCCGTCAATAGGAAATGACAAACCAAGTACTTTGACACACACACACACACACACAACAGTTGAGGAAACTTAGCGTCTGTTTATTTAGATTGAATAAAATATTACATATTTGAAGGCTCCTTCCTTGGCTCTGCATTAGGTGAGAAAATGGGACATTTTGTGTTTTCATTGTGGAAAAAAAAAATATCAGGTAATATATGGGGTGAGAAAGGGGAGAGTATCCATCCTTGGGTCATTTATAGCATATTATTCCCTGTACGATATCAAGACAAGAAGGGTATGTTGGTAAAGTGCAGCAAGTGTATTTATTATTGCTGCAAGGGCATCTACATTACTACAGAAAAGAGACAAACTTTGGTAATTAAACAGTGGCAGAACTACAACTTCCAGCAGCCATTGTCCAACCAAGCTGCACCTTCTAGATCTGCAACAGCTGTACCTCTCCTCCCTGCTATAAGATAAATATCAATAGCACAACAAAAAAAGGGAGCCGTGTGTTGTTTACTGACGGCACATTTCCCAGGTGCCCCACGGCTCTTGTAAAGTGAAAAATCTTTATTTTCCTCTACTAGAAAAAAAAAGCACAAAACAAAAAGCAAAGTGTTTGCATCCCACTCACAAGCAAATTGCTACATCCACAGAACAATAGGGAACCGGTCCTCAGTGAAAGTCAATTTATTATCTACATTGTAGTTGCACTTGGCACAATCATCAGGGACATTTTGGATCCGTGTTAAAATAAGAGGGTATCGAAGCTCCAGGGTGCGTAACCAACCTGCTTTGTTTTCGCTCTGAACTGCTTCATTCCATAACATAGTACTGATGAATACCATAATGATATGTGATCCCAGAAACGATGGTGTTTGCATATATGCAGGAGATTTTAACCTTGAAATTCATAAGATCACACGGTTGAAGGCTCAAGCACCCTAGATGTTCCACTGTTAAGATGCCATCAGTTTCCTGAGAGTCATAGCAGGGTGCAAGGTCTGATGAGTGCGAAGGTCTGCTGGTTATGGATCATATTCTTGAGATGGTGTCACTAGATTCCAGTTCACTGCTAGAGCTCGATGGTGTAAATTAAAGATTGGTGCAGTAACTGTTGCCCTACCACTCTGCCAGCTGGCTAGGCTGTGATGCCAGGAGGCTGGAGCGCTTTTCGACTGCCTCCTTCCTGCGCTTTTTTCTTGCACCATTTCCTCTTTCCCTGTCCAGGATTTTTTTGCTTCCATCAGAATATTTTTGCAAAGCAGTGAAATATAGAGGGTCATCATTTCCTGTTTAATATGCACAAGGTGTGGATAGACTTCTGGGGATGAGGAGCTGACACTCCAAATCCAAGCTGATGGATGGTGTGCAGAGCTGAATGCTGGGCTGGCACCTTTTACTATAACTGCTAGTTTTCATCCTCTTTAAAGGAACAGTTCAGTATCAACATAAAAATTGTGTGCAAAATAATATTTTTTTCTAGTATAGGTAGTTAGGCAAAAACATAATGTATAAAGGCTGGAGTGACTGGATGTCTAACATAATAGCCAGAATACTACTTCCTGCTTTTCAGCACGGGCAGATTCGGGGAGATTTAAGGCCCCCATACACAGGCTGATAAAAGCTGCAGACAGACTGAGTCGTCAGCTTATTGGCCTGTGTGAGGGGCCATCCGACGGGCTTCCCCGATCAATATCTGGCCAATCTCGATCGGGCAGGTTAAAAACCTATTAAGATCGCGGGCACATCTCTGCGTGTATGCGGTCCCGCGATCTGACCACCCACATCGCCTCCATTCTGATCCTATCTTAGGGCCCACGATCAGTTCAGCCTGATATCGCCCACTTCAATGTCGGCATATCGGGGAGAGATCCGCTCATTTGGCGATATCCACAAACAAGCGGCTCTCCCTGTCTATGGCCACCTTTAGTTGCATGGCGACTAATTGCCTCTTCTTCTGGGTGACCTTCCGCCTGGTATAATGAAAAAACACCAGCAAAATGGCACTAGCGGCACTTCAGTTTCCTAAGTCACCAGAAGTTTCCTTGTGAGGCAACTTCGGAAATTTAAGAGCAGCGAGTGCATTGCTGCAGGCAATTTTTCATTTTAGCAGGGGGAAGGCAGTTCGGGAAGACTGTCGCCCCGAAGAAGAAGAAGTGATTAGTCGCCAGGCGACTAAATCTCCCCAAATCTGCCCATGTAACCCTGCCCTAACTCTGAGTGAGAGTGAGTTTGTTCAGTGTGTTTGCAATTAATCCTCAGCATTCAGTTCAGAATAACCCATGTCCCCCCCTGAAGTCACTGATTGGTTACTGCCTGGTAACCAATCAGTGGAAAGCAAGAGAGCTGCAAAGCAGGAAGTAGTGTTCTGGCTATTATGTTAGACATCCAGTCACTCCAGCCTTTATACATTACATCTATTTATCCAGTTTTTATTTTTACACTGTTCATTCATCAAGGGGTTGTTCACCTGAGTCAACTTTTGTTAGAGTAGAGAGTGATATTCTGCAACAATTTGGCAATGGTTTTCATTTTTCTATTTGTGGTATTTGAGTTTTTGAGTTTTTTATTCAGCAGCACTTTCTTCAGTCTGGATGCTAGGGTCCAAATTTTCCTAGCAACCTAGGAGAGGGCCTGAATAGAAAAATGAGTAATAAAAAGTAGCAATAACTACATTTGTAGCCTCATAGAGCATTTGCTTTTTAGATGGGGTCAGTGAAGCCAATTTGAAAGCTGGAAAGAGTCATAAGAAGAAGGCAAATAATATAAAAACTATTTTAAAAAAAATGAAGACCAGCTGAAAAGTTGCTTAGAATTAGCCATTCTATAAAATATTAAAAGTTAACTCAACAGGTGAACCACCCTGTTCAAGCACAGTATTTAGGGATACAAGTTCAAAATATCTGCAGGAACTCGCCACACTTTTTAAGGTTTTTAAGGTATTCATAAACCTATTGATTGAGCACCATTCATATCCACCCCATACATCATTTGCATGTAGTACTGCACAACTGCCAGCCATTCAGAAGTGCATACAATAAATAGCCCATGCATGCTGGAAGGTTAACCTCTGAAGTACAGAGACTGAATGCAATATTATATGTGATATGTTTTCTTGCTGATGTTTGCTGTATGGTGGACTCCCTAGCTGCGTCTCAGCTGTAACTCCCAGAATCCCTCTGCACCCTGTGAGTTTGTAATCCAGCCAGAGCTGCAAGAACACAGGTTGTAGATGTTCTACCTTACATAACATTTCCTAATGCAATCCACTCCAAGGAGATGACTGTGCTTCCGGAGGGAACTTCCACTCCTTACCCAGTAATTGCACCTCCACCCAGGTGCACAATAACCTCATAGACAATAAATTGTTTTTTACTGGGAAGGAGTAAAGAGGCAATCCAAACTGTAGAAGAAATGTATCTGCCCACCCCAGTACCAGGTCATCACCACTTGTGCCACCAATCATATCTTTGCTTCTGTTGTTGAACTTGTAGGTGACTGTTAAAATCTAATTACTGATTGGCTGCTTTGGGCAACATCACCAGTGATCTTTTCTCTAAATGTTTTGCACAGCATAATAAAAAGGTCCCCAAGTGCAGTCACTCATATTCTATACAGTAAATGGCAACAACCTGAAATGAAAACACTGGTTTTTGAGTCCAAGCAACGTTAGGAGTTTCTCTGTCAGCGGAAATACCCTGGACCGGCTAATGCGTTGAGTGCCATGGGCTTCAATGTGCAGGAGGAATGTCGCCAGCTTCCTGAATTTCTCCAGGATTCCGCTTGTTTTTACAGGTACAGGTATGGTCTCTGCAAACCCGTCAAAAACGATTTGGGAGTCGTCAAAAACGTTTTGCGAATCGGCGAAAAATTCGCAAATTTCCAGAGAAATTTTTCGGCGAAGCGAAACGCGCCCGTTTCGCCCATCACTATTCATTTGTTCAAAAATGATTTCCTTGCACTTGATCCTAAATAAGATATAATTAATCACTATCGAAGGTAAAACAATCCTATTGGATTTGTTTAATGTTCAAATGATTTTTTTAGTAGCATGAAGATCCAAATTACCCCTTAAAGGATAAGTAAGCCATATCAGAAAGGTTCACCTAAATATACTAGTAAACCCTCAAAGTAATGCTGCTCTGAGTCCTCTGTCAAAAGAAACACTGCATTTTTTCCCTTCTATTATGTACACATGGGCTTCTGTATCAGACTTCCTGCCTTCAACTTAAATCTCCTTGCCCAGGTGTGAGCATGCTCAGTTTGCTCCTCTCCACCCTTCTCTGTGTAATCTGAGCCCAGAGCTATAAGCAGGGTTGGACTGGGGGGTCCAAGGCCCTCCGGGACTGCAGTTCAGGGCCCCCCCTCCAGCCCTCGTCCCCTCCTCCTCCCCTGCTGCCGCCTCCACTCAGGCCCCACCTGGCTAACTTCCTCACCTCCAGCCTCGCATCCCCTTGTTCCCTCCTCAGCTATTGTAGCACTGCCAGGCACGTCGCGCGTTTTTATCTTCAAGTTGGGATCAGGAGAAGGGGCTCTGGGAGGGTTTTTTTTCCCAGTGTCCTGCCGGGCCAGTCCAACCCTAGCTATAAGTGAGCAGGGAGAGACTTAGGCAGGAAGTGATGTCACACCAAGCTAATACTGCAGCTGCTATCCTAAACAAACAGAGAGCTTCTAGAGCTTTTTACTCTTTTTTTTTTTTTTTTACTTTTTAGGTATGGTAAAGCATTCTACAGAATAAATATATCGTGTTCTAGCTTGCATTATTTCAGCTAATCTATTGGCAGTAAAATGCCTCTGTAGCTTTCCTTCTCCTTTAAACAGGAAATCCCAGGTCCCATACCTGTTTACAAATGCACTGCAGAATTAATTAACTGTACTAATTAAACAATACTTTGGAACAATTGTTATGCCATACCAGTGTCTTAATGCAAGTGTATGGTCTGTGAACCTTGTAGGGTATCAGAGCATTTGAAAAATCACCAAATCTGCAGCTGACTTTAATAGAAGTGCCCCTGATTTATCATCAAGATCTCTCAGTTTTTGGCTCAAAAATAATCAGAGTTTAATGCCCCTCCATAATGATTATGACCACAACACATGTGACTGCCAGTTAGCTGATGATTTCCCTTTGCATCTGCCAGAGGTCTGCAGCCAACCATCAAATAAGCAAGTAGAACAAAGAATAAAATCCTTGCACATATCCATTCTAGATTGTAAGTACATGATCCATGAATTCAACCCTTGTCTCCAACTGAGATTATACTTTCTCATACTCTTGGCTTGTGTAGCATTAAAAGAAAAAAGACTAGGCAAGTCATTCAGTTCTTGTTGACTATAAATCTCCCGGGATACTATAGCTAGCGGCTGGCTAATCTGATATCATCTACACAAACCGGCAATCATTTTATACCATTTGTCTATAATAGATCAATCCTTTTCTCACGATGGTTAGTTTACTGATAGGAGACTGCCTTATCCTGCATGGAGATTCTAGGTAGTGATGAGTAGAAGGCCATGCCTATAAATGGTATCTATACTACTACAATAGGTTTCCTTCCACAGTCACTTAAAAAACTCTTCAGCCAGACTCTGTGACACTTGTTGCTGAGTTAGCATGTGAAAGCCAGCTATGGAATCTGGTATACTACAGACAAAGTTTGTATTTAACATCCCCATTGACAATACAACTTACAAAAGACATGAAGTATAGAGAATGGTTGTGCACGTCAATACACTGATTCTTTTGCACGCCCCATGGAGAGGAGAGCCTGCCGGGGAGGTTTCCACTATTGCGGTGTCAATAGTTCTCATTCTGGCAGGCCCTTTCTGCCACTCCTGGTTTTACTGGTTTTCTGCTAAATATGTACTGTTTTTCTCTATAAAACCTCTTTCCACTATAAAACTAAAGCAGGTGTGCAGTAGTGAACTGTGGATCAGGAAAAACTCAACCTAGACCCGACCATAACCCCCAATACCTTAACCCATGTCAACCCCATTGTAGGATCTATGCCCAACCCATACCTGCATCTTCTCATTCTGTATGCTACTTATATGCATGCCTCTAGTTCCATCTTTGGAAGCAGTGGATTAGTGTACTTTCCCAGTCTGAAACACACCCAAACCTAACACACAGTGGTCACCAAAATTTCAACCAAAGCCCTCCCAAACTGTTGGACACCCTGTGGGTTTCAGGTCAACCTGCACATCCCTAGTGTGCAGCTCCAGGGTGAAGGGGCATTTATTAATGCAACAAAGTTAAATAAATCCTACAGCCAACCAACTGACCCATCTAATCTGGCCAACATCCTATCTTGGCATAAATGTCTGTGGTACACACCCAGTCTGGTGCCAATTGTCTACATCTCTGCCACCATCCTACCTTCTTGCTGCTCCTACTTCTTCCTCCTGAGCGTCCCAATGCTGCTATTCTGGAGGGAATATTATCATGCCAGGCTCTTGATGTGACTTACAGCAACTTTGCATTTAGTGACTAGTAAGAACTTGTAGTTTGAGAACCACACTGGTAGTAAAAAGTACAGGTAATGGCACTGGAGTGAAATCATCCATGTTTCTTCTCAGTCTCACTTGGAGAAAGTTTTTGGAGAAAGAACATGGATACCTGTTTTGAATTACTGGTCATTACGGTCAATAGGGATTCTAGGGAGTATGGCATACCATAGACCAAAAATGGTGTTTGGGGTTGGGTGGTTGCCTGTTCATTATTATGAGAAGGGATCCATGATAATATGTTGCACTGCTGTAAACTTTCTTATACTTAATACAATAAAAATATCCATGTGACTCTACCCCAAAGAATGTGACTTTCCCATAAGAAACAGCCAATACCGTGTCATACTTTAGGACTTGCAGCGGAAACCTGGAGTGACAGGGAGGCTCACAGACAATGTCGTCTGCACTCGAGGGTATGATAGATGCTTCCATTCCCTCACCTCCCATATCATTCTCACCTGAGTTTGTCAGTTATTTTCATATATTTGGTTTCGATTATCTTTTCAGACATGCCCCTCCATGATGTATAAGAGACCGTTTTTAGATGCCCTAACCATCTATAAGTCTTCTGTGAAGAATGGCTGTGCTGCATTAACAAAGAATGGCACCATATCTCTTTCTCTCTGCTGGGCAATAGAGTTCTTCCAGTAGGAGCTTCAGAAGAAATTGCAATGGATGGATATTCCATAGTTACTTCTACATTGATGAAATGTGTAGATATTTCCTTGGCAGCTGCCTCATGGCCAATCTACTTACTTATATTTTCCCACCAAAGTCCCAGGATAATAAACTCTGTTTGTTCACAGCTTCCCAGGGACAGCTGAATTTATATATATACATATATATACAGTTGGGATCTGTGATTGGGTGTGTGTATATACTGCAGTTTGGCCCCACTTTATATGACTTTTCATCACTCATTACCTCTGCCTAGTACATGTCTTGTTAAAACAGATGGCAGCTGGAGTGGCCTTTATACACAGTGTATATGCAGTATACACACACAAATACTTGTCCTATAGTTACATCTTATTAGTATAAAAAAGTCTCCTAATGACATGCATGATTCCAGAGACGCCAGACCCAACACAAAGGTGTATTGCAGTTTTCCTTGTCCTTGGTCACCTCTATGTCTGCTTCTCCATTTGCTTGTCCCAGTATGTCCCATGAGAGGGGCTGAGTCGGACTGGAAGTAAATCGTAATGGCTTGGTATGTGGCTGTTCCGTGGCAAGTCGTATGGGTTCTGCATATAGTTGGGGATTTGATGCTGGGCCTCCTGAAGCAGGCTTAGGGTGGGCTCTGTGGATAAACCAGAGAACACTGTTAAAGTGATTCTGTCATAATTCTTGTAGTTTGTATTTCTGAATTACACTTTTTACACTGCATGTGCTTTCAGAAAGAGACAGCACTTTAGGATGGAACTGCTTTCTGACAGGCTGTTGTTTCTCCTACTCAATCTAAATGTGTTGCAGTGGAACCTGGATTTTACCATCAAGTGTTGTTCTTAGATCTACCAGGCAGCTGTTATCATGTGTTAGGGAGCTGTTATCTGGTTACCTTCCCATTGTTCTGTTGTTAGGCTACTGGGGGGGGGGGAGGTGGTATATCACTCCAACTTGCAGTACAGCAGTAAACAGTGACTGAAGTTTATCAGAGCACAAGTCACATGACTTGGGGCAGCTCGGAAACTGACAGTTTGTCCAGCCCCATGTCAGGTTTTGAAATCAAATATAAAAAAATCTGCTTTTTTTGAGAAATGGATTTCAGTGCAGCACTATTAACTGATGCGTTTTGCAAAAAAAAAGATGTTTTCCCAAGACAGTATCCCTTTAAACCTGCCATGTAGCAATAACCCAAACGATTTGCCTCACTACAAAATACTAATGGGTTGTAGAAGCAAGAAGATATACAGCAGCCCGAACAAAAGACTCTGCCACTATTTATAGGTTATAAGGAAAACAATTGTTACATGTAGTTTGGCCACTAGTAGAAGAGAAAGCATCACATTCCTGCTGTTATTGTTATTCAGGAAGAGCACAAGTCTGCCGATTCCTCCATGGAGGTGCAGGTATATTGTGGCCTGAGGTCTTTTATTGATTTGTACTTTCACATCACAAGGCCTTTAGGGCAAGAGGATCGTTTCAGGTAAATGATAGCGGAACGGTTAGGACAGGACAAGGTTTGAATGATTCTTCCTCCATAATTCTGCTGTGAGATATAGAATCAGTGGCTGGTGCTTTTATTAATTCAATTTTAAGAAAATGGAGGCAAATATTAAAATGCCATTGCACCCTAAAATCTCCTACCACATTGTGCTCAATATGGGAAAACACAGCTGAAATAGTTTCATGGAATTTCTCTGTAGAGCCAATGAGCAAACATTAAGCAATCTTTATTCTTTCCCTGTGGCTTTGCCTGCCAGAGACATCAAAAGTTGAATATACATTTATTTTTCATTTGTTTTCTTCCTCCAAAGCTTCTGGGAACACATTACTGGCTCACACTTCAGATTGCTCCTTGCCTAAGCAGGAGTGTTTGCCGGCCACAAACGGCTTGAATTTTTTATGACATAGGGGTGAGGAGCATGGTGCAATATAACTGGGGTTGGGGTAGGAGTATAATGGGTTCAGCGGGGCCGTAAATGGCACTCTTCATATCAGGGACATCTCTCAGGGGTTTTCTTGCAACCTGCACCTGTTTGTGGAAGCTCCCACAAGGTAATAATGTCAACCTGTGGCCCTCCAGCTACTTTCTGATGAGTTTACAACCCCCCCCCCCTTTCCTGGGAGATGTTCTGGTGTGTCACAAGGTGATCAACAAAACTTTAACAAATTAAAGTTGTTTATGGAAAACAAAAGAAAGAATGCAGTATGAGGTATCAGGAAGCAGAGTCCATGTATTCAGTGACATAAAGCATGTTTACACCACTCCAAAGAACCTATAAGTATATAACCCTTGCTTGTGTTATTGTGAGACCCCTGTCTGTTATAAATGACTGTAAAGTGCTGAGTAACCTGCTGGCACTATATAGATAAATGAGTGGTAAATAAATGGTGATCCTGACAAACATAGCAAAAGAGTCATAGAAATACCTGGAGTTCTGTTCCTTTATGCAAGCACAAAACTGACTATAACATTATTTCAGAATGAAAGTCATTTTGCCTAAAGCTTTACAAGTTGTTTTCAGCTACAATGAAACCAGTTTCATTCTGATCATAGGACTGACCTCAGCTAGGAACATGGCTTATAATATATAATTGACTCAGGGGGTTCTCTTTGGTTATGCTTCTACTTGAATTATATAGTACCATTACAGATTCAAAATCATTCTGAAGGATTTGCCCAGATTCAATGACCCAGAAAACTAATTTTAGTACTCAGTGTAGTGTTTGCTGCAGCGCAGAAATAGTGATTTTATTTTTGGGTGGAGAAAATAGGTCAAATCAAAGGTTTGTAAAGAGAAATCAATTTTGCAAGGATATATGTAAAGCTTGTCCTCCATCTGTACCCTGGGGGTATCTGATATGCTGTAGAGCAGTGATCCCCAACCAGTAGCTCGCGAGCCACATGTTGCTCTCCAACCCCTTGGATGTTGCTCCCAGTGGCCTCAAAGCAGGTGCTTATTTTTGAATTACTGGCTTAGAGGCAAGTTTTGGTTGCATAAAAAGCAGATGTCCTGCCAAACATTCTCTCCTGTAGGCTGCCAGTCCATATAGGGGCTACCAAAAAGCCAATCAGAGCTCTTATTTGACATCCCCATGGACTTTCTCATGCTTGTGTTGCTCTCCAACTCTTTTTTAAATTTAAATGTGGCTCATGAGCAAAAAAGGTTGGGGACCCCTGCTGTAGAGTCACCATTATTTGATTTATTTGGCTGAAATGACAATGTACAGGTGGAAGAATTGGAAATGGGTTCAAGAGAGCTGGTGGTGAACTGTCTTGACATGATGCTAGGGGCTACAAATGCTGCTGATGAGAAGAGAAGATCCCAAATTTCCTCCCTGTTCACTAGTGATCTTACAGAGAGGAAGATAAAATGAATGAAGGTGACAGAGAATGGAGAATATAACCAACTGGAAGGCCAGGTAGGTCTACAAAGGTGGTAGAAAGCTAGTGTGCAAGTCATACAATACTATAAAATAATCTATATGTGTTCCCATGTTCCAGTGAATTATCTCTAAGGGGGGCATGCATGTGTGTAGCTGGAATGGAGACTGGAACTTACCCACATCATACACATTTGTGTTAGCTTTGGATGAGGGTGGCATATCTGAGAATGGGGCGCCTGTATGAACAGGTGATGTCATTTCCACGTAGTTGCTCTCTGAGTGTTTGTAGGGCTGCACAGGGGGGTCTTTAATGGTGGCATAAGGGTTCTCACTGCTGCTCAGAGAGCACGTGCTGGAACTGCACCCTGACTCTTTCATACAATCTGTAAAAAGCAACAAACACAAGTCACTGGGGAGTCGGTGGGGGGCTAATAAGGCAGCAAGCAAAAGAAGATAGGAGAGATAGATCTCTGGATAAACGATGACTTGGATCCTTGTTAGCAAATAGGGGATTAATAAAAGTGGAAACTGGGAAGGACCAGATCCCTTCCAGATAACTATGTATGAATTAGCCGTTATATTACCTTCCATAGAAGAAAGGATGTAAGAAGCAAGGTTTGTTAATCAGATTCAGCAAGATAGTGTTAACTGGGGAAAATGGATTATGTTATTACATTGATTAAGTGTTGAGCAGGGAATGTGGAGTGTTTAAACCCAGACTTATTTCCCTTCATTTTCCCTCACAAATAATAATTTTGAATCGCCTCCTCACATTGTTAATGGGTCGCTAAACTAATGATTAATGTTATCACACATGTAAGGCTGGGAGGGCAATACTAGGTGCTTCTCTTTGGTGAGGGAGGTTTAATTTATTGTGATATGGGGCCCTCTGCTGTCTATGTCCACCCCTGTATAATTGCAAGCATTCTACTTAATTTACTGCCTATTCAAGGGAAATTATGTGTGAAATATTTCATATTTGTTATTTGGGGGTTCAAGATGATTGCCCTGATCTAAGGGTTTAACTCTAGTGCTACTACTCTTTTAATATATATATATATATATCTCTTAAGAAGTCAGTTAATTTAACGGAAGGTGAGGGAATGAGTAATGGCAGACGAGTAAATGAATGAAGCTGAACATGAGATGCATAGCAGGTAAAATGGGCAGATTGGAAATTAGAAAATGATCAATGCACAAAAATCCTAAAAAGGAAGGAAGGTGTATGTATTTCTGTGTGAGTGAATGTGTGGTAGGCTTGGCAGAATATAGGGTAGGGTACAGTACATCATTTCACCCACAAGCTACATGAACAGATCTTTGCCCAATCTGGCTGCACACGTTTCTTGAACTCTTATAATTAGAAAGGCAAAGTGTTAGAAAGGTGCAGCGTCATCCATGATAGTGATGCTTAAAGACCTCTTACACATTCCCATGGGACACTGCTGCATGACCTTCTGATCATTGCTATTCACTATTAAAGGCACCAACACAGGTGCCACTTCATCATACACTTCTTGACACTGGGCTTCTAAATTGTGGCAACCATTGGTGAAGGCCCTTTCATGTTTCGGCACAATAATACCCCAATGCACAAAGAAAACTGCAGAATTGGTTGAAGATGGAAGTGGAAGAAGTTTACTGGAATGTATAGAGCCCTGATAATCCACCTATGTGATGAAATGGTACACTGACTGTGAGCCAGGCCTGATCCCACCAACACCCATGCCCAACTTATGAATGGAAGCAAATCCCACTAGAAACATTTCAACATTTAGAGGAAAGTCTTCCCAGAAGAGTTGAGGGCAAAGGCTGTTTAGCAGTGTAGAGAGAGGATAAACTTCATATTCATAAATTGGCTGTGAAATTAAATGTTGGATAGGCAGGTGTCCGTATACTTTAGGTCATACAGAGTTTTTGATGTAAAGGCATCAATGTACAGTGTATTATAGCTGCTGCTAAAATAAGGAACCATTGACATACCTGTGAATATTTATATACCGTTTAACATGAAGGCAAAACATTTTAGCATCAGTAAATTAGACTGAAATAATATGTATAGGAGACATATAGGATAAGTGAAAACACCCTAATATTGTAGGCAATAATTAATAATATATTGTGCTGGTTTTATGTTACTTATTATCTTCAACGTGGCTTCTTTATTGGATGGAGTTTGTAGATCTGCTACGGTCCCTCTCTATGTTTCAAACGAGGGGTGGCATTATTTTAATGTCCCTGCCAAAAGCACGGTAGGAGGGAGAGAGCCAATCACAACCCTGCCGTCAAACAAGCAACTACAAGCTTCAGTTCCCTATCAGGTCAGCTTAGCTGCTGATTGGTTCCTATTCTAAAGTGAACTAAAGTAAAGTGCCAGCTCCCCTGCACATCCAGAGAATTCAACCAGCAGGAAGTGGAAAAAATGGACAGGACTAGTATAGTTTTTGCTGAAAACTTACAACAATAAATCCAAACCCAAAAACACTACTTTTTAAAGCAAATTTCATCAGTATTTAAAATGTATAATGCACAGGCACATTCTTGGTTTTCACACAACAAAAAGCAAGAAGAACATTCCAATGTTTCCTATGTTATCCTTTATCCATTTTGTTGTTCGAAATTAGTTCTAAACACAAAAACTGAATCAGAGCAAGTGTCTCAGACTCCGAAGCAGGGTAGGATTATTCTCCCTTTTTATTAAACGTACATTTACATATACATATAGAACTCTGTTGCCTGGGGAGACCTGTGACTGATTCAGCAATGACAGTGTTTAGGGATTAGCTAAGGCTGCATTTTTAAACATTTTAAATATACAAAGCTTAAAACAATATTGTCGCAGAAAAAAAAATCACAGCACTATTATTGCTATTGTAAATTGTACAGAAATGTTATCCAAAACAATCTGAAAAACGGGAAGGCTATCTCCCATAGAGACCATTTTAATCAAATAATTTAGATATTTTAAAATAGGCCATAGGCCGAACGTCCGGATTACCCCGATATAGCCCTGCCAGTTAGTGGCATATCGGGGAAAGATCTTTGCATCTGGCCAGCTTTAATGTGTCAGGTTAGAATAGGGATCTGTTATCTGGAAACCAGTTATCCAGAAAGTTCTGAATTACGGGAAGGCCATCTCCCACAGACTTCACTTTAACCAAAATTTTTAAAAATATTTCCTTTTTCTCTTTAATAAATAATCTTTATAATAACAGTGCCTTTTACTTGATCCCAATGAAGAAATAATGAATCCTTGTTGAAAGCCAAACAATCCTAATGGGTTTATTTCATGTGTAAATGCCTTTTTTTTAGCAAAGTATGGAGATCCAAATTATAGAAAGACCCCTTATCTGGAAAACCCCAGGTTCAGCGCATATGAATAACAGGTCCCATACCTGTACTACACCAAGGTGAAGTTTAGCAGGCCAGCAAATACTAATGCAGTGGTTTAATAGTAATCTCCAATTATTAAAAAACAAACATATTTCCACACGGTCTTATGCCTTTCTACATGGGTGTGGGTCTTGAACATGTCTCTGTATAAGAGGTACAGCAGGGGAGGATCAGCCCATGAGAACAGTGCCTTGGTCAGGAAACACTTTTCTTAAGAAATACAACCATGCAGGGAGGTAAATAGGGCCACTATATGGGGTTTACCTCCACTTAGTATGGTGATTTGTCAATTGTTCTATCATAACCTTGTAACTAAAAACCCTATTGTTGAAAATGTATGTACTTGAACAAATACTAAATCATTTATAAAACACAAGGCCCAAGAATGTGAATTGTTTTGTATGTTTGCAGTACATCTGACCAGATCAGTCTCGCTTCCATTGTACTTTATTTTTTACTTTACTTCCCACAACCTCCTTTGAATCCCCAATTATTCCGCCATCACTGTATGTTTTTTTACCTTCTGTGTTGCATATTGTTGGGTGTTCTTGTTACTAAGGGGCAAATGCACTTTAAGGTCTGGGTGTCTTAGGTTTTCACCTTGGTCACACACAACCACACTTACACAGCATACAAACAGGAACAATACTCCTCAGTTTTAATTAGTGCATTGTTGCCTGCATCCCTTGAGTAATTCTGGCATTGCATATTCAGAGGGGATGGAGCCTTTGTTCATAGATTTTGCTTACTATAACATAATGAGCGCTGCATGGAGGCACCTAGTGGGCTTTATATTTGCTGATCAGCAACCTTGCACTATCGTAATGAGCTACAACAAGAGTAAAACACATCTACAACTGGGAACCGATCTTGTGCCTAGATGTGCTTTTAAAACCCAGTGGGCGATCATCAGCCTACAGTTTATCCACGAACAAGAAAACATTTAAGGCAAATTTTCCTATTATGGCACAGTGATCATGTAGGGTATTTCTTGTTTCCCTCCAACTTATCTCTGAGTTGCTTCAGTGCTTTCTTCAGATGACTTATTGTTATTGACTGTGCACTGAATCCATGCACACTTCACAATTAAGGGGTTTCAGGATGGTTCAGCAATGCAGTGGACCTGCAGCTGTGCTTGCCAGTACCTTGTATAATGGGTTACAGACTATCACCATGGGTTTGAAAGAAAGGAGGAAGGCCAGTGAATGAAATTGACTGTGCTAAAGGGCATCCTAATAAAGCAGTTTCTCAGAAGTAGATATAGATAGTGTTTATAGTCACATATAATGTATATGGGGATATTAAAGGGAAACTGTCATGGGAAAACATGTTTTTTTCCAGTAGACTTCTGCACTGAAATCCATTTCTCAAAAGAGCAAACAGATTTTTTTATATTCAGTTTTGAAATCTGACATGGGGCTAGACATTTTGTCAATTTCCCAGCTGCCCCTGGTCATGTGACTTGTGCCAGCACATTAGGAGGAACTGCTTTCTGGCAGGCTGTTGTTTTTCCTTCTCAATGTAACTGAATATTACGCAGTGGGTCATGGGTTTTACTATTGAGTGCTGTTCTTAGATCTACCAGGCAGCTGTTATCTTGTGTTAGGGAGCTGTTATCTGGTTACCTTCTCATTGTTCTTTTGTTAGGCTGCTGGGTGGGGGAAAGGGAGGGGGCGATTTCACTCCAACTTGCAGTACAGCAGTAAAGAGTGATTGAAGTTTATCAGAGCACAAGTCACATGACTTGGGGCAGCTGGGAAACTGACAAAATGTCTAGCCCCATGTCAGATTTCAAAATGAAATATAAAAAAATCTGTTTGATCTTTTGAGAAATGGATTTCAGTGCAGAATTCTTCTGAAGCAGCACTATTAACTGATGTGTTTTGAAAAAATGTTTTTTTCCCGTGACAGGTTCCCTTTAAGGAATGGCAACATCCAATGGAATTGGGTGTGAAAGCCTGACGTACTATTTTAAGGCAATTCTCCTTTATGCAGTTACTGAGTGACATTCACTAGCAACACCCTGGCTATTTAAGGTCTTGTCAATATCAGAATGACTTTTCAAGCAGAGCAGATGAATATTGTGGGGGTGAGAGGAGCAGTCACTGGACGCTCTGGCCTATGGAATCCAAATCATAGATCTGGGCCTGGACAGCACTACCCTTGCAGGTAGATGTATTTAAAATACCCATTTTTTTTTCAATTAAACCAAATTGTAAATATTGTTTCCCATAAAATTACTGTTGTGTCAGTTCAAATGTGTTTTTTTACGTTATTGTACTTTAAGATGTGCTGAGTGACTATAGCTATATATTATATGGGAAAATCCCACAAGTTGAAGGTATGGTCATATAAATATGAGTTTGACACCAGCATCAATTTCACAGTTATCAAAATGGATGCGGGTGTCAAAAGTGACGCCAGCGCCCATTTATCGACTTTTTGGCGCTGCCGAAAATTTGTGGGTGAATTTTCACAGCAGTTTTGCCAATTTAATGAAACAAGGAAATTTGCAGCAAATTTGTCCCTGTCGAATAAATTTGCCTATCACTAGTCAGCAAGGAGTGGGTAGTATGAACAGGGGGAGGTAAAACCAAAATGAATTAGAACTATAATGTAATGGAAGATAATAAAAGTATATCCAGAAATTACTTTGGATAATGGGAAAAGAAAAGCTGATAGTAAGTATTAGGGAGTAATATAAAAGTTATAGAATTAAATAATTTGGGGTAATTGGAGAAGGTAGAGCCAGCAATTATTGGGGATAAGAAATAGTTGAACAGTATTAGGCAAGGAGGGATCATTTTGCTATAAATGATTGATAAAAACTGGTATAGTATGAGAAGGAAAATGAATACCTGGAAGTTATAATACAAAGGGGAAGACAAGGGCAGCAATTAATTGTAATAACAGCATGTGAAGGGATGTCTGGGTGATAGAATAGTAAAAAGGGAATGTTTAGCAATTAAATAGGTGATTGAAAAGATGACTTAAGGCAATAAAAGAAAGTGAAACCAAGCCAAAAATGATAAAAAGAATATACATAAACCATGTCATTTATACTATATGTTGAAACAAGAGATTGCAGTTACCCAAAGTATTGTGGGGCATTATATGTCTGTAGTTGTAAGAAAAAAAACAAGACATAATAGATGAGGAATGAACTATTTGCAGCTTGTTAGTAGGAGCATACTTAGAAATGTTAATTGTGTTGAGTAATAACCTATACAATATAGACAATAGCAGATATCATAGAAACATACAGCCATGGGCTACTTTACCAATTGCTTATCTCTGCCATCAGTTAAAAAAGCTGCAACCTAAAGAAACATTCATTTGGCAAACGTTCAAAATCCTAAAATGAAGCAAGCAGCATCCCTACCTTTGAAGCCATTTTCCATAACGTAAGTGTTCTGGCGTCTTTCCATGCCACAGGCACCTATAGCAGAACATTAAGCAAAAGACAATGGCCAGTTCAGATGCAGGTTGGATAAAAAAAGCAGCAAATTTAGATTTTACTTTCTGATTGTCCTTGGATAAGAAGAGGGCATGATGTTTGTTAGTAAACCAGCAACTAATGGAATCTGTGTGCACATTACTAGTAAAAGCACGTCTGTGCCTTCCTCTTTAAACAGTAAATTCCCATGCCATTATGCTCAGGGTATTGTCTTTGTTTCGGTTACAGAGCTGTATAATTCATCCTATCAAGTAAATTACAACATAAGCATCCCTTGACAGCCATATTGGCAAGGGAAGTTACAGTTCAAGAACAGCAGGAGGGTCACAATTTGGATAGTGCTAGAGAAAAAAAAATAGTGTCAGAGCAGTAAAGTACAGATGTTATTCTCCCGGAGAAGCATAATTAGCAGTGATTTTCTGCTTTATGTCTTCACAGCAGCTTCTTTTTCTGTCTTACTAAATTTCACAATTTCACTTGTCCAAATCTTCTTTGTGAAATAAAAGCCCCCACACTGAACCTCCCAGCAATGGGCTGTGGAGGGGATAAAAAGTACAATCTTGCTCCATTGCAGTGTGTTATCATCCTTTGGACTGAAAAGCCAAGAAGCAGCTATTCTTAATTGTAGACCCAAGGCCAGAGAATCTAGGACCTATGTTATTCTGATTCCACTACATATCATAGTTTTTGATGCACTATTACTTTGTTTTACATTGAAACAGTGGCATTGGGAAATAGGCTGATGTGAAAAATAAGTAAATAGACATTTTATTCTAGCTATGTCAATAGTGCGTGAGCAACTACTTGTCTCTAAGCTCCCATATTTCCAGGTTAACATGTAACTCTAAAAATACATGTTATTATTATTAATAACAACAATAATAACCGATCTGAACAGCATATTACAGGCCTTGTGGAAACTGTGTAACATGAAAGCACCAAGCACATTGTGTTGCAATCGTACAATGTAAAGCTGGGGATGATTACAAACTGGTGCCATTGGTATGGGATAACTGCAAGGTTTAACAATAAATTATGAAGCATTAAGCCATCCTGCCTGTAAGAATGCAGTTAGGTGATTAAATATAATAGCTTACATAACAATAACACATCATATATAAATATGCATTACTGTGAGAAAACCGAAACACTGGGAGATTTAATATCACACAGAAGGACTTGGTTTCATGCAGAGTAATAGTTGAGGCAATAAAATAAGTAGCAAGTAGAATGTTACATAGACACGGTCAGGGAACGGGATACAGACAAGACGCATAAAGATAAATCAGAGTGATTAAAGAGGGCAATCAATGCATATTAATATTTATTTGGACTACATCTTCCAGTGTTCTTTGCTATTTGATCCCATGGATGTTTGAAGCTTTTATGAAGCAATGGTTGTACCTGAGAGTGCGTAGTCCGTACTTGTCATGCGCATAGCCGGGGTGTAGGCTACATTAGGCATGTCATGGTCCTTGTCTTTCTGTCTTTGCCGATACACTAAGAAGAGGCCAAGCAGAGTCATGATGATCAGGAGTAGGACAATGACACCAATAATGGCACCGGCGGAATGTCTTTCAGAACCATGTGCTGGACTGATCTTGGTGTAAGGATTCAGTTCCTCCATCATTAGGGCAGCTAAAGAGAGAATGACAACACATGAAATTGTTCATTTTATAGTAATGATGCAACCTCTGCCCTTTGCTCTGTTGCTACTTCGCTAATGTTTGCCGCCCTGAGCGCAAATTCGCATCTTAGTGAATTGTGCCTGGTTAGTAACCTGCTTGCAGATAGGCACTACTTTAACTTGCATGTGTAGGGTGTCAAAGGACCCTTATCTTCAGGTACTAAGACCCTACAGCAGACTTTTCATCCTATTCCAGCAGTAACAACACTGTCCAGGAGGGTATGAAGGGTGCTTCATCTGCTGATCACAGGCAGGAAGAGAGGCTTTGACCTCTAAATGCACAGAGAAAGGTCAGCCTGTGTGCCAAGATGCAAAATGCTCAATAGGTGCAATAGTGTCAGCACTGCAGAGCTGCCTGTGAAGTCCAGTGACAGCAATCAAGTTTGTCTCTGCTAAATAGGAACTATTTTCCAAGTAAAAGGCACTTTGGGAATTATAGCAATACCTGGGGCATTAGAGGACTTTGTACTAGAAACTGAGCTCAAAGTCCTAGCGATACAGACACCCTACATGCAGGGCCTACTGTATTACAGGCCTGCTGCTTTTTTCTCTGTTCTATATAAAGTTTATTTTTATCATTATTTTATTTCATAGTAGGATTCCCTGAGGTGCACTCCTTAATGCCCACTAGGTGGAGGCACCGTGCTGTTAAAGGGCACCAATCATCACAAAACTATTTGCCAGAAAATTTGCTATGCCGCCTGCATCAGGAGCTTGCCTTGAGTCACACGTCTGTGCATAATGAGCGCGTCCCCCAGCTTGCCCATTATGTGCAAAGAAAGAGTCCTACAAAATATGCATTTTCCTTATTAAACTGTCATGGGTTTCTTTCATTAAAGGAACAGTTCAGTGTAAAAATATAAACAGGTTAAATAGATTGTATGTGCAAAATGTAATGTATAATGGCTGGAGTGACTGGATGTCTAACATAATAGCCAGAACAATACTTCCTGCTTTTCAGTTCTCAAACTCTGAGTTAGTCAGTGAATATAAGGAGGGCCACATGGGACATAACTGTTCAGTGAGTTTGCAATTGATCCTCAGCATTCAGCTCAGATTCAAAAGAACAGTTATGACCCACATGGCCTCCCCTCAAGTCTCTGATTGGTTACTGCCTGGTAACCAATCAGTGGAAACCAAGAGAGCTGCAAAGCAGGAAGTAGTGTTCTGGCTATTATGTTAGACATCCAGTCACTCCAACCTTTATACATTACATTTATGACTAACTAACTATATTAGAAACCTTTTTATTTTGCACAGCCTATCTATTTACCCAGTTTTTATTTTTATACTGTACAGTTCCTTCAAAACATAAAGTATTTATGAGTGTTATTGAGTCTGACCATAATGGATAATGAAGTATAGGTGTGGGATCTCGTTATCTGAAAGCCGTTATCCAGAAAGCTACAAATTATGGGACGGTCATCTCCCTTAGACTCCATTTTACTCAAATTACCCAAAATTTTTTTTAATGATTTCCCTTTTCTGTGTAATAATGAAACATTACCTTGTACTTGATCCAAACTAAGATATAATGAATCCGTACTGGAATCAAAACCAGCCTATTGGGTTTATTTAAAGATTTCTAGTAGACCTACGTTATGAAGATCCAAATTACCGAAAGATCCTTTATCCAGAAAACCCTAGGTATTGAACATTCTGGATAACAGGCCCCATACGTGTATGATGTAAAAAGCAGGTTATCATAAAATTACAGCTACTTTTATCTCTATTTAAAAGGAGAAAAAAAACCCAGAAATTGTGTCAAAACAGGCAATTTATCCCTTCACTCACCCTGATCACAACGAATTCCTTTGAATCCAGGATTACAGTAACACGTTCCCGTCACGTGATCACAGGTTGCATTATTTAAACACTCGCAAAGCTGACGGCAGCCATAACCGAATGTTCCCGGGGGGCATTCTATAGTACCAAAGTTAAAATAAAAGCGTCTTATTTATCAGAGAGACAAGAACACAGATAGTATTTAGATTAGAGGAATGTATTTCAGGGCAGTGATATGCAGTGTGACTTCAGTAGCTCTGTCCGTTGTATTTTGTGTGAATTATACAAAATCACTCTGATTGCCCTGTATGACAACTGCCTATATTGTTTAATTCAGAGGTATAACTACATGTTAACGGGCCCCACAGTAAATTCATTTTATGGCATGTCCAAAACTTTATCAGTTTCTTTTACTAATATTTATTGAAATTGCCAATATCAACATGGGCCCACCTGCTGCAGGGTCTTCTCCCTCTATAGAAAGCATTTGGTTCCAGTGTTTGTCAGGATGTTCTTAGTAGCCATATATATATATGTACAGGGAATGGGATCCATTATCTGGAATTATAGGATGGCCATCTCCCATAGACTGCATTTTAGCCAAATAATTACATTTTTAAAAAAATGGTTTCCTTTTTCTCTGTAATAATAAAACAGTAGCTTGTACTTGATCCCAAGTAAGATATAATTAATCCTTACTGGAAGCAAAACCAGCCTATTGGGTTTATTTAATGTTTACATGATTTTCTAGTAGACCAGGTATAAAGATCCAAATGATGAATGTTCTTGATAACTTCAAGAGACTGGACCTCTCTGTCCACATTGCGGAGTTCCTCCTCAACCCTGTACCCCAAAAAGGGGACCATTAGCAGGAGGGGTTGGCTGCAAAGGGGCCAGGATTGCCCCAGAAAGCATCTGCTTTCAATATCTCATATTCACTATTCACTTTTTCCATTATTGTGGCAGCAACTTGTATCCCTTACTTATAACCAGGGTATGTATAGTTTCATTTAAGGCGTTGAAATCATAAGCTAATCTAGCTGAAATTAGTCTCTGCCTGAAACTCCCAGAGCAACAAGAAATGCCATTTTATCTTTGCTCACAAGGGACAGGGGAATGGGAACTGCATTTGCTGTTCCAGAAAAACACTGATTTATAGATCTCTATTTACTTGAAACATATAAGCATTTTTATTGCAGGTAGCAGCCTCCAAGTGCCCTTTGGCATGTCTGCTTTGTACAGTATGTTAAGTCAAGTCTCCACATAACTGGCAAGCAATGATGGAATCAAATCTTTAGCTTTAGGTAAAAAAGGGCTGACATAGTGGCACATGGTACTTTTTTTCTCTGTGGGTGTTATTGAGAATCCCTTTTGGAAATAAATGCAATGTTGTCAGTTAAGGGGACAACAGAAAAATATAATTCTCCTCAACCTGCACATGGTAAACTATACAGCAAGGGCAGGAATCTTACTCTGCTCGCAGTGATTCCCTGTGAATCCTGTTCTGCATGTGCACTGCCCGGTGATGTGATCACAGTCGGCTCCATTATGACACTGGCAGACATTGGCACAGTCCTTCCCATAAAATGCTGATGGGCACCCTGTAAAGAAAGACCACATTAACACTGGCAACCACTGACTTTAAATGATTAAATGCATCCACCTGCAGCTCTCCAGATCGTAAAACCCTTTAAGCTGTTATGGGGTATGGGAAGTTGTAGCTTAGAGATTTGGGAGCCTTGTATAGTAATCATATATAACTGTGAATAAAAGAAAGGAAGACATATTTTATCCATTTCTTCATTCAGCAGAAAAGCATGAATTGTATATCTGCTATTTACTGATTGGCCAATTTCTGAGCAGGGGGCGATGATTCTGTCTAAGACGGATACTTAGTTTAAATTGTGGCGTACACACAGAATGTTTGTAAGGACACATTAGCACTTATTTTGATATTACCACCAACGTGTGCAGATTTGTAAGAGCATGTAAAATTACAGTCTTGCACACACAGCCAAACAGAATTAGAAGTAATGTTGCTGGATCATGTGACATACTCCCACTATCTGCAACTGGTTCCAAATGTTACATTTCTGGGTACCCCAATAATGAAAGATTTGGGATATCATCTGGTAGGTAGTCACTAGTGAACTTGACATAATTTCCCACCCTTTACTAATTCCAAGCTTTAGATTTATGGGTACCCTAAAAACGAGGATACCATCCACATTCCATTTATGTTTAATCAAATTATGCTAATCAATATCAAAATAGGACTAGCTGCGAATCCATTGGACTAATGTTGTCCTTCTGCTCTTAAAGTGGCCCCGCAATGGAATACATCTGGTCTTAAATGTGATCAAGTCAATCTATGGCCAGTTTGGTTACAGACATACAAATGATTAGCCAAACTGTACACTCTAATCATACCAACACCAAGAGAAATAACTGTTGTATACCTTAACTGCAGAAATGTATGTTTGCATTCATTAAAAAGATTTTCAGCCAGCCCACTGAAAATCCAGTATGTCCTGATAATGATTAAATCAATCAGCCACATCTGTCACTAGCTTAAATCACTACATACTGTCAGATAACAGAAAGAGGGGTAAAAACAAACAAAGGATAACCCTACGGCCAGACAGGGCAGATATCAGCCTGCTGAAATTCAGGCTGATTTCAGCTCTGGACCGCTAGTCGAATCTTCTTGTTTGCTTTCTTCCGGAAGCCTTTTGTCGGCTCTGGCATGAACAGGCACAACGGATTTCAGTTTGAAATGCAAAGTCTTGCGTATTCTGTTCCCACTAGAGCCAACACAATGCATCTGGACGTGAGCAGACAAGAATATTCGGCTAGTATTTGGGGGCTGAAATCAACCTGCCTATAGCAACTGCTTCTAAATTTGTTGTTGAAGTCAATGTTGCCATTGGCTTCAACAATAAAAAAAAAAATCCACTGGCCGTAGTCCTTGTCTGGTGGAGTCTATACACAATCTGGTAAGTCCTGCCTTGCACATTATATATATATATATATATATATATATATATATATATATATATATTTCAGTTATATACACACACATATATATATATATATAGTATGCAGATGATCAGCACCCACTGCTTTCAAAGTGAAAAAACGTGTTTATTCATCAAATACACATCATAATCCGATGTTTTGGACCCACATGGGGCCCTTTTTCAAGGATACATTGTGTTGTTAGTGTCTCCACTAAATACCCACCCCCAATCAGTGTAAATTGGTGCCACTTTGAAAGCAGTGGGTGCTGATCATCTGCATTCTGAATGAATTCTATTATCGTGCACCACCATTATTGGCTCCTCAAACAAAAAAAATCTCTCTTCTCCCCTAAATGCCTTGGCGTAGAGAAAAATTGGTGGTGTTCTCAATTTACCATGGGCACACCTTACAAAGATGGTGTAGACAGAAATGGGAAAAAAATGTGACTACAATGGACAAATAGGTACCCTGGTGGGTCAGTCCAACTCTGGGTATTTATATTTAAATTTTATTATATTGACCCCTATTTGCTCTTTTAATATAACGTTGAGCTTTATGGCGCTGCATGCACAAGTAGAGCTTTAAAAATAAAAATATACAGATATACTGTGCTAGTGTGAGAACTATGGTGTAAGTTTAAAATCTACACAATGCAGAACTTGCAAATCTGAGAAAGAGATTATCAACATCTTGCAGTATATGAGTGTGCTCATGGGGTGAAGTGTTGGCTAGACCAGAAGAGGGCATTAAATCATATGACAAGCTGCTGGGCCAGCAGAGACAAGCACAATGTATGGCCCATATGTTCTGTCCTTGATGAAAAAGAATCCAGCCGTCAGACGGCTGCATGCAAACACTTAAAAAGAAAAGGTCATTTTGTTTAGTTTCATCCTTGCCTTCATAGGAATCACTCTCTGAAAGAAACATTTCTGTAGTGCCCTTTTGCTACAACATACTGATAAATATATTTACCCCCTCTCCTTTCCCCCCCCTCCTTTTCATTATAGATAGTAAGCTCTTCAGGGCAGGGCCTCTTTTTGTGTATTGAAATCGCTGGCACTTATGACTTGTGTATCTAATTATTCTTGTCAGAGCTTGGCCAATGTATATAGGTGCTCAAGGCAAGGCTCCGGTTACACCCCCACCCCATGCTCACCCCTCTGCTTCATATTTCCTGCACAGTATCTCTCTTCTAAGGACTCTGTCTGAACTTCTTTCTGATCTGCAACTAAGTGCAGGTATGGAATAAGAGGCAGAAGGTACATGTACTTTGTATCCCAGCTCAAACCCGCCACTGTTGAACCTTAGGCACATGCCTCTTCTGCCTACATCCAGTTCCAGTCATGATTTTCATATGTTTATGTTTTGTTAATTGCTTTTTAAACTTGTGCTGCTATACAAATAAATACATCCAACTGAACACAAAGTGATCAGTTCCTGAGCCCCAAGCAAAATCATTATATATAGATTATATCTATATATAGATTATATATAGATATAATGTAATTATACAGATCCCCAACAATGAATATGGGAGCTGTATAACAATAATTCATGCACATAGATAATTTTGTGGTGAAATGGGGTGAAAGGGGGTTTAGAGTGGCTCTTGCCCCATCTTACTTTGTGTGCAGAACAATCCAGTCCAACCAGGGGTGCACTTGCACTCTCCATCGTAAGCGCTGCACTCAGCTTCATTGTGGCAGTTACAGGTGTGGCTACAGTCTGGACCCCAAAGGCCAGAGGGACATTCTAAAAAAAATAATAAAGAAGAGGGAGCCTTAATGAAAAGAAAAATGAACAAGTGCCTGTGACTTACTTCCATTCATGATAACAATGCTAATAATCTCAGCTGAACTGCAGTGAGCACCCACCTGTCTTGGTGGGTATATAAATGTGAAACTGTAAAGTGGCTATTAGGAAATGATGCCTACCCTAATTGAGATCACTTCTACATATGCATTAATTATAGTTTTTCTATAATGCTCAGCAACTTGTTTTCCTTAAGAGTGTGTATATATCTTTATACTTTGTGTATGCACGCCTTTTCTATGTTGATTCTTCTACAAGTTCTACACGTAAATATATGAATTCACCAGAACAATGTCTATGTCAAGTATTTAAAAGTTTGTTTTTTTTTCATTCTAAGCATCCTTCCAATAGACATGAAATATTTGAAATTATTGTAAAAACTATTTGTAAATGGAATTGATACAGAAAGTAGTAACTGTCAGCTCTCATCCGGACTAGACTTACTTTCCAACAGAATAACATTTTTATTCTTCTTCTCAAGCATTGTTTTAACTGGAATATTGGATTGTGGAGAGCCGACTGTTGATAGAATGGGTTTGATTTATCAAAGATTGGTCAGTTTTACAGGGCGCTTGGTAAACATTTGATAAGTTTTTGTTATCAATTTTGTTCCATGCTTAAACAAAGGCCTGCATGCATTTATTGATCAGCACTGAGCACTAACACCCATTGTAAGTGAATATGTTTGACTGGTTACAGGGTCAGATTGGGGGGCCTGTGGCCCACCGGGATTACTGCCCAGGGCCCCCTCCGACCCCCCCTGCCCAGGGCCCCCTGCCGTGATGCGCCTGCTTAAAAAGAGACACTTGTGCTGTGCGCGGCACCTAACGAAAAGTTTTTTTTTACAATTCGGGTGGGAAAGGGGTCTGGCCTGATGGTGGCCCATTAAGGGTCGGGCCCACCGGGTTTTTTCCTGGCGTCCCACCGGACCAGTGCGACACTGACTAGTTAAACGCCTTCAAAGGAAGAGACACAGCTATTTAGTGGTGTAACGGCTGGCCAAAATCCTCGGCACCTGTAGTTTGGACGGGCAAGAGAATACACGGCAGGATGGCTCACTGGTAGTGATGGCAGAATGACACTTTGCCAAGTTACAACATATTTCTTCAACCATTGGAATCTATGGGCGTCATTTTTGCAGTGAAACTTGGTTGAAAAATGTTGCTCAATTACCACTCACTGGGTCAGGTTGGGTACAGGTTGGGTGAAAGGAGGGTTAAGGTCAATGGCAGTTTGACTTTCTGTTGACCCACATTTTACGGTTGCTTTGATAAACGTCAATTATTCCAAACACTTCCCTTGTTATCAGAAAATGACCAGACTGTGAGGAATTCATCTGAAATCCGAGCCAAATAAATCTGCTGCAGTGTTTCAATGTTATGAGAAGTCAGAACAAGCAGTACAGAGAATGGGAAGACACAAACAAATGCTGATATCAGTAGCAATTACAGTAGAACCCCCATTTTATGTTTTTAAGGGGACCAGAAAAAGTGTAAAATCCATGAAAATGTAAAATAAGGGAAATGTATGAAAACTTAACATCAGGGGATGTTCAACTGTATATTTACACATCTTTAATTAATGTCTATTGGAAGGTAACCATACCAAACATTTGAAATAATGTAAAAAAGGAAATAACAAAAATAGCACAAATGTGTCCATTGGTTTCTTTCTTTTTGCTGTTTTGGCAATGAATCATGATCTCAGGTGTCTCCCAGCTAAATAATACTGCGTAACTTGTCGGCGCTATATAAATAAATGATGATGATAATAATACTCACCATCTGAACAATCAATGCCAATCCAACCTGGGTAGCACTGGCATGATCCATCAACTGGATTACAGGTTGCATTGTTGGTGCAGGAGCAGATTTCTGTGCAGCCCTTTCCAAACCTTCCACTGGGGCAAACTGCAAAGAGGCAGAAGGCACAACTCTCATTCTGTAATTCTGCATTTGCTGTACTTGGTAATAAACACTAACTGTTCTAATAATGTGTCCCATTTAAAAATAAAAAAACATCTTCAGCGTCATTATTACAGAATGACAACGCAGTTTACCAATAAAGAAAATATAAACCCAGAAATCAAATAAAGTAAAATTGCTCAGAATGCTTTACTAAGAACTTGCTTTTCCAGTTTTAAAGAAACTAAACAGTTTTTAAAAGAATAGAATGAATTTGAAACATCACCGCCACCTGCTGCTTGAAAGTTAATTTTGCAAGAAAGGAATTTACTTTGATGATTGACTGCTTAGAAAACAAAGGGGCAGATTCACTAAAGGGCAAAGTGACTAATACTAGTGAAAATTTCACCAGTGTGACATCATTTCATTACTTTGCTGATTTACTAACGAACGCAGGTGCCCCTTCGCTAGCGAAGGAAATAGATGCTGGTGTTTCTTCACACTCTAATGCCAGGCGAATTTTCGCTCTGGCGAATGGACGTAACTCCACAAATTCACTTAGATGCAGATTTTACTGAACATTACGTTTTTTGCCAGATTTGCCTTCGACAACGCTGACCTGGTGAAGTGCATTGGAGTGAATAGAATCTTCAGTTACTTACATCATAATTTTTGAGTGTAATATCTTCAAAGTACAAAAAACACTGAGTCTTTTAAATTTTTCAGGGTGTTAGGCTTCAAAAGGCATAAAAAAAAATTCGGCACCGGCTTTCCAAGATACATTTTTTACCATATGGCACATTATTGAACTGTAGGCTTATGTGTAGGGCATTAATCAACTCTATTGACTTTATTAAGATAATATATTAGATGCACCATGTAACATGTAACATAAATAGCTCCATTCCACTTTAAATTGCCCATCGTTTGCAAATTAGCTTGAGCGCAAGAACTCTAGCGAAGTTGCACTAGGTATAATTGAACACTAGTCCAGCTTCGCTTTGATTTGCTCGCTCTGTGGAAGTAATGCTAGAGAAAATTCGCCAGTGTTCAGCGCCCAGGACACAACTTCACACTTTAGTGAATTAGCGTTGTCTGAGCGAATTTCTGCCTGGCGCAGTGTTGCGATGGCTGTGAAGCCGTTGCTGGCGAAGTTGCACACTGTAATGAATTTGCCTCAAAGTAAGTAGAGATGAGTCCTAATGTTAATTGCCGGGTATAAACAGAGAGAGATCAAAAAACATTCATTTTCTCAAGAAATATATTTTCAGCCAGCTGTAGTTAGAAAAATTAACAGGAGGTGGTACTGTTGTTCCAACTTTATTATACTAGTAGTAGAAGAACAGCATAACAGATTGAAATTAAAAAAAAATTTGCAAAGGTGGTTAAACAAATTTCCTTTAACTTTTTTTCAGGGTTGCCAAGCTTGCGTTATGTTATAAAATGTAATAAATGCACAAAATATATCACATATAAAAGTCTACCACAGTCATGACATGGGACAATCACAATGATTTAGGGTTACCAACTGTTAAGGCACATCTCACATTTGGAGCAGTTAACTCCTCTCAGTGAAATGCCGTGTGAAAAGAATGGTGGACGATAACTCCAAAGTGCTATTCTTTCTATGCAGCTTTTGAGAGTTGCAATGAAACAGTAACAAACTGGGTGTAAATATCTATTTATATATAAGGATTCACCCTCACTGTTTCAAAGTGAAGTTAAGGTGTTTTATTTCAAACAAAATATATCTTTTTGGATAAAGATGAATTTTGTTTGAAATAAAACACTTTAACTTCACCTTGAAACAGTGAGTGCAGATCCTTCATGAATACATATGAATACAATTGATCGTGCACCACTGGCTAAAGATGGTCTGGTCTGAGTGATGGTACTGTGGGAGAATATATATATATATATATACCATAGTTTTTTAGTCCTGAAGACAGCTTGAGTATACAAGCCGAAACGTAGAATACATTTTTCATTGTTTTGTATTCATTTTTGAACCGGTCCAGAGAAAATCACCAGCACACAGGAATGGCTAGCAGGTAAACCTTGCTAATTCATTTTATATTGCCGCATCATGCTGCAATATCAGTGTCGGACTGGGATGCCAAGGGCCCACCAGAAAACCTTAGACTGTGGACCCACTTTAGAAATTCTTATTCCTCCTTTACTTACTCAGCCTCTTTATTCTCATAGTCCTTTATATCTACAGTACTTACTATATTATT
>CM044435.1:111754527-111835249 GCA_024363595.1 Xenopus borealis
AAAAAAAAATCTGTTTGCTCTTTTGAGAAATGGATTTAAATGCAGAATTCTTCTGGAACAACACTATTAACTGATACATTTTGAAAACAGTCCTCCCAGTCCTCAGAGTATAACAAAAAAAAACAAGCTACATTACTACATTAATAACATTATTAATATTAAATTGGCAAGGGCAAAATGTAATGCAATGTATTTACCTTGATTGCAGAGAGGACTAAAAAACCCTGGCAAGCAGTCACAGTGGCCAGTGATATGATGACATGGTCCACTAAAGTGAACACACTGGGGGCACGTCTGACTGCAGTGATGTCCATAGAATCCAGGAGCACAAACTACAATGAGACAAAGTGGTGCTTAGAGAGGCAATTCAGGAACTGTGCCATAAAGAACCAAAAATCTGGAATTGTGCTAAGTGAAAAGACACACAACAGAGAGCAAAGTTACAACAAAACAATATTCTGGGACTATGCTAAGGGTAATAGAAGCACAGTGAATCACTCTGTTGGTAATGAAAGCTGCAAAGTGAAGCCTTCTAAAATCAGAAAGTATTTACTTGTCTCATGCTATAGAACAGTGCTTAAAAAGAAGAAGGGACAAGGGATGCTGTGTTGTAAGGAAATGGATGTGTGCATAAAAGAAGGGACACCCTGGGAAACAATTTGGATTCCTCAACCACATATTTTTCCCATAAATATATGTTTTTTTGCCCAGCATGCTGTTGTGAGCACTGCGACCAATAAGTGCTGCCAAATTGTCTGTATACAAACTCATATATCAAAAAGCAGCCAGTAGATAAATAGATGCCAACAAAGGGGGTTCCACTCAGGCCTGTATTTGAGGCATGGACCTAGGGTGGCACAAATTACAAGGAGGCATGACGCCCAGCCGCAGCTAAAATTTGCATTCTTGCTTGCTCTGGGGTTAGAGATTTCCTGCGGGTTCTGCCCCTGTGCTCTGGTTGTACAATAAAACAATGTGCTTGCCCATGATCCGGGGGGGGGGGGGGAATTGGAGAATGCTGGCCTAAACATAAATCCAGTTTCAATTATTCAGCCCGCACACCCTGGCTCTCCAACCAAAACGATTACCTGGTGCACAGTGAGAGGAGATTCGGTCTCCCTCAGTAACCAACTCAGCAACAAAACACTGGCACACAGGAACAACTTGCAGGTAAAACCTTGCTGGTTTATTGTGAATGCAGCATGCAACGTTTCGGGGTAACCCCCTTTGTCAAAGGGGGTTACCCCGAAACGTTGCATGCTGCATTCACAATAAACCAGCAAGGTTTTACCTGCAAGTTGTTCCTGTGTGCCAGTGTTTTGTTGCTGAGTGCTAAACATAAATCCACCCTGGGTTAACTGGAGGGTTGAGAATTAGGGGACCTTGTGCCAGCCACTAACATCGTGATATTTGCCATTGCTCAGCTTGATGTGCATGGAAGGCCCATCTATGACACAAAGGTATCCCTTAGTGATGGGCAAATGTTTCACTGCAGCAAAAAAGACCACAGACTCCAATATATGGTAAAGAAAAATGTTGTGTGGTTTGGAAAAAGTTGTTACATAAAAACCTTCCAATTTACTTAACTGCATTTGGCAAATTTTTGCTGTTTTGGGAATTTTTCTGTGAAAGTTGTTCAGAGAGTCAGAATCACCAGGGCAGATAATAAAAACAGTCAGACAGATACTGCTTTTAATAGCAAGAGAAAAAGGGGAAAGAGAAATTGGTATTGATTAACAATGGCAGGATGAAAAAGCACAGGGACTCCTGAAGGATAGGGAGAGCGGCACTGAAACACAGGAGGACATTTTTATTGAGGGACAACAGGAAAGGGAAACACTGCACTAAGTGGCAGAATATAACTCTATTAATAAGACTGTGAAACACACGATACTTGCAGTAAATTAACAAACAAGCACCAAGGAAAGGGGGGACGTACAGTATATGGGCAGATTTTATGTTAATGTGTAATGGCATAGGGAGAACAAAGCACCAATCTGGACACAACATCAGCAATTCTAAGGAGACTGTGTATCTGGCACAGGGCAAAGTAATGCAAAAATCATTTTTGTTTCATTGGAATTGGCAATGGAGTCTGAAACTAGTATGGTATGAAAGATGTTTACTACAGACTCAGCCAAGAAAAAAAGGGAACATTTCCATGCCACGGAAACTGCAGTTTTCTACAGCTCCTAAACTTTATAGTAACTACATTGGTGTACGGATTGGATTACTCATAAATATTACAATAAAACCCTGCCTGGCATTATGTTGCGCTGCATGGAATTGTATCAATCTGCATGAAATTATAGCACTCTGCATGTTGTTAGTTCACTTTGCATATCATTACACTGATTTTTGAAGGCTGACAGTGACTTGTTTAGGTAGGAGGTTTTTTATTTTTCTTTGCTGAAAGCAGTCATGGTGTGTGACTTTTCTCCCTCTCAAACAGGTGGAAAAGAATTGTTGCCCCATGAAGCCTAGTTTTTGCCTTTGTGAAGGAATAATTGAATGCTAGCAGTTTTATGCCTTTGACTGCACTCAGGTTCATACTTACTTCTCTGGCACAAAGCGCCTCGATATCCTGGAGCACACTCACAGCTTCCATCCTCAGGTGAACAAGATCCTCCGTTTTCACAGTGGCAGGTCATAGAGCAGTTTGGACCCCAATAACCTTGGTTGCACAGGTTATCACACTGAATACCTAAGGAAATAAGGAGAACACAGCATGACCACATAGGTATGTGGGGCCATGAACAGCACAATAGTCTATAGACAAGTTTATGTTTTGTGTCAATATTTTGCCTGCAACAATACATAGGCAAAGTGCAATTTCATGGTGGCTTTTCTCCCTGCCCCATTGGGGATTGCAATTTAAGACAACTGCTGGGCTCTATGGTTAACTCTTCCAGCTTAATAATAATAATAATAATAATAAAAAAACAAACTAGGGTTACAGAATACAAATATGATTGGTAGTATTTGATCTAGGCCATTTCCCAATGGCAAAGATCAAAGATAGCTGGCATACTAAGAGTTAAAAGTAAGGAGACACTAGCTAGCATAAACAGTAGTAGTAGTTGTGTTGTAGCTCACCTAGATCACCCAGGCTTGATAAAAGACCGATGGCGGTCTGAAACGTTGCTGAGTATTTGGGTCAGAGCAGGGTCGGACTGGCCAGGGGGCACACTGGGAAAAACCCAGTAGGCCTGGACCCTCACGGGCCATCGGGCTAGACCCCTCTCCCAATCCCAATCAATTTCGGAATTGGCCGGAGGGGGGGGGGCCCTGGGCAGAAGTCCAGTGGGTCTCGGGCCTCCCAGTTTTGCTAATTTTTCATCAGTTTTGTAAATTTGTCGGCAAAGTGAAATAGGGCAGATTCACTCATCGAGATTGCACAAAAAATGTGAAATCGGGCCCTTCTCCACTCCATGTATCCACATATATACTATATATTAACTATATTCCTTATTTATGTATGTATTACCATGCACTTAATTTCCTTAGAGGTTCTTAGAGTTGAGACAATCTGAGCTTTAAATATAATAAAAATAAATTGCAAAATCAATGCAATGTCTATGCTGTCTAGGCAGGATTGTCATAAAACATTTACAAATTGGTATAGCCATTGCTGCTCAATGGGGCTATCTAACTGCAACTTTATGTACCTGACTTGTTCACTAATGGTCAATGCAGAGAGCGTTTCATGCCCTAGTACGTATATCCCCATTCACGTATTATATTTGCAACCTTGCAAACACGTCACCAAAGGAGTAGCCACCCTTCATCAACAGGCAAATTCAGTGCAAATGTATTGGTCGGCATACCTGTGCAAGTGCTACGGTGTGCATAATATCATGGGACATGGCTAGTTTGTATGTGCCAATTTTATGTTGGATCATTTTTTTTAAATTATCCAGTCTCTAATTTGTAACCTTAAAAATAGTATATAGCCCAAATACTTATCTAAACATAATGGCTTATTTCATGCTAGACAAGCTTAGTTTTAGTTAGACTCTAGTGAGATGGAGCTGGCTCCAGAAACTTGAGCAGTGTGGATATTAATAAGATGTTAATAGGACACCGAATGCTAAACATTCCCCCTTAGTTCACCTGCCTCCCCCTCCTTCAGTAGCTCCCCCATTCACTCTCTCTCTCTCTCTCTCTCCCCCCAATGTGTTGCAGCATTTCCTAGCTTTATCTCACAGGCCCACGCTCCTCTGCATAATGGGATAAACACAGGGGGAGAGACCTCAGGCAGAGAGTGGATTAACGTGTTACTCAGGAGATACACCCCCCCATCAGAACAGACCAGGTACCGCATTGTAATTATAGAAGCTTCAATCTGCTCGGCAGCTGAAAGTTTAAGGATTATGGGAAGTGAGTGAAAATCATTACACAGAGTCAGGGAGTTCTTTTTTCTACATCAACTTCTGCTGATTTTGTGCAAACCTTAACAGTTAATAGAAGAATAACGGAAAGACAGGCAATATTCATTGAGGGGAGGAATACTTTTGAAGATTGATTTAAGCTGAGTTTTTAAAAACATCTAATTACTAGAAAATTACTATACATTGCAAATAACTGATTATTATTAGTCTTATTTATTATATGGATTCCTACTTATGTAGCCCATACATTGCTGAGTTTGAGTGGGCTCCCTTTGTCATCTTATACTTGGGATAGTTGATGCAATTTGCTGGTCCTATACAGGAATGTAGCAAAACAGGAGCCTTAAGAGTACCTTCTTGGACAGTGGTGTTATAAGATGTTATTGGACCCCGCAGCAAATTTAATTTAGGGACCCAAAACATTGTTAAGTTGAACTATTCTATCAACATTTAATACAATGACTCATTAACTAGGACATGCCATGGCAACTGCAGGGTCTGCTTCCTCTCTAGTTAAGAGGGGGCTGTAGAATCAACACTCTCTAGCATACACACCTTATGGGCGGTCACTTATGAGAGCAAATTAATCCCATAGAAGTTGTACAAAATAGATGATCTTTATCCAGAATGTGGATATCAGTCAGTGGCGTAACTACCAGGGGTGCAGGGGGTGCAATTGCACCAGGGCCCCCACACATTTGGGGCCCATTGGAGCCATGAAAATAGTTATGGCAGGCAGTTATCTGGGGGAGATTTTACAGCACACATCCCATCAACACTCCAGCATGCAATTTATAGAGGTAAGGGCCCGACAGGAGGGCCCAGGTGCCCATCCCGTACCGGGGCCCAACAGGGAGTAGTTACACTACTGATATCAGTACAGTAGTCTGTCCTTCGGGGTGCATAGAATGTTAGTTTACATGTATGTAATAGAACCAATAAGGAAATGTATTTTGTCTATGGTTGTCTATGATCTGTTTGCTACATTACTGTCTCAGGGTATCATGTACTGGTGGATTATAGATTAAACTACAAATGGATACTTTTGGATAATATCTGAAAGAATCCCAAAAATGGCTGAAATAGGGTTTGCTTTACTCATTTTCTAGATAACCTCTTCTATACTATTAACTGAGTACAGTGACAATATGTTAGCTAAGGATTCAAAAGGGAATGGTCTTGGTGTTCAGATTTAATTTAGCAATTTTTAAGTTCATGTGAAGTCCTTCACATGTCTGAGAAAACGTATTTACTTATAGATGGTTCTTACCCAAACTTGAGAAAACCGGTTTTTATCCATTGTCAACAAAATGCCATGGGGTGCACATTAGGTATACCATGAAATACACATGTTTTTGTTTTTAGAGCTGATTTACAGTAAATAGATTCAACGTGCAAGTAAATTGCCAAGCAGCCCTGATGGATATATAAACGCTTACTTACTGCTACTTGAACAAGTCAATTCATATACAACAACATGACGTGTGAATCAAAATGAAATTACTAGATCTAATTATGGCTTTGTAGTTCTATCTGGAAGCGGTTCCACATCCAATGGAAAGTTTGTAGATTTTTCCCAATTTTCATGAACGCTAGAAAACCTCCTATACTTGTCTAGCATGCATCATATACCGGGGCCCTTAAATGTTAGAATCAGCCTGATCAGCCACAAATTGGGTTGCAGTTGGGGACCCATAGTTTCAGAATCCCTTTTTTAATCATATACAGTAGCTAGCAGTCAAACAAGGCTGAGTAAAAGGGAAACCATGTCTGGTGAAACCTCATAGAAGAAACAGTCGGTACAGTATGGGATCTTTCCAGAATGTTCCGAATTACGGAAAGGCCATCTCCCATAGACTCCATCATAAACAAATAAACCAAATTTCTTAAAATTATTTACTTTTTCTCTGTAATAATAAACCAGTGCCTTGTGCTCAATCCAAACTAAGATATAATTACTCCTTATTGGAAGCAGAACCAGCCTGTTGGGTTTATCTAGGGGCAAATTTACTATTATTCCCCAAAAATAATTCGTTTCTATTCGATATTCGATTAGCATTCGATTTTCGAATGTTAATCGAATAGTTTTAGGCTACCTTTTATTCGATATTCGACGATCGAATACAAACCTATTCGATCAGTCGAATAAATAATTCGACTGAACGAAGAAATCATTCGATCGTTCGAATGATTCGTACGATTCGAACGATTGAACACTTCGATCGTAGGAATCCTATTCGATCAGGACTTAGTCTCAGAAGCCTATGGGAGTGCTCCCATAGGCTTCTATTGCAATTCGGTAGGTATAATCTGCCGAAGTAGGCAATCGACGAAACTTAAAAAATAAAATCCTTCGCTGACCGAATATTCGTCCATTTGACTCTGTTCGAATGTATTCGATCGTTCGACCACTCCCTATTCGATGATCGAATATGCCAAAATTCACATATTCAACCAAACGAAGAAATCCTACGTTCAAAATTCGATCGAATTCGATCGAACTTCGAATCCTTCACGTAAATTTAGTACATCGGCCCCTTAATGTTTAAATGACAAATTAAAGAAAGACCCATTATCCGGAAAGCCCCAGGTCTCGAGCATTCTGGATAATAGGTCCGATATCCGTATTATTTTAAAATATTGAACAATACTCCAATTAATCATTTTTTTTCTAACAAACCACAGGATTCCAGATATCGAGATGACTATAAATAAATATTCAACATTACAGATATCATTTTATTAAGGTTTTCTGGTTTGTGATGGATTACCAGTTCAGGTTACAAAACCTTTATGATGTCAGTATTAATAGTCCACGAGTAATTGGGAGAACAATAGAAGTGTGCATGAAGATAGCTGGTACACATACTTGTCAGAGTGTACTGTGCTACCATATGAAAGTCTTAGGAATCCTATATTACAACATATACAAAGTCACACAAACAGAAAGAAAAAAAAATTAACATAAAATCAGCCCAGACCATTCAAACTCACTTAAGTGGCTAAATAAGTACCTGGTGGCTATGGTACAGTGGATCAAAGGTCAGATTTTAGTGGTTTAGTGGTTTTTGAAACCATGGATAAACTCAATTTCTCATTATTAAAAGAACTGATTAAAAAAAGTAAGAACAGAAAATAATTCACAAAAATTTTTTACCTCTAAATATTTGTGGTTTCTAACAATTTCTAGCAAAAAAAAAAAAATAATCAGCAAACCTCTAAAAGTCCTAATTGATCAACAGCCCAGTGCAGCTCCCATTGACTTCTATAGGATCTCAAAGTTTTCACACTTAAATATTAAATCATTAATAAATGGGCCCATTAGCCATCATGACAATGTATGAATCCATGTTTGGGCTTAAATTATATTTGGATCAAATTTAAAATTCACGTTAATGTTTCCAAGTTTATTACTGGGGCTGAACACTGTCACTATCCCATTCGTTTCAGGGGACACACACTACAGATTATAAAGCTACCTGTACTTTCCAAGTCAATTCAAGGTCCACAGCTCATATATAGGAGCAATAATACCAGGGTACCATTCATGGTGACATTTACACAGGGAGATAAATTACACACCACTTGCCACAATGTCCATAGCATCATAATCCACTCAAAGACACCCACATCTGCCACCATGGGTCCAGGGGAGGGCAAGTAATCTAATATTATATAGGATAGCATCCCACTGAAGATGAACCTGATCATGACAATGCAGTAGATAACCTAATTAAGGCATGTTTTGGGGTAGAAAGTCTAAAAAAGTTTTGTGTTGTTGAGAATTAAATTTACAAATAATTTCTTGGAATAGCTGAAGAAGTCAGGGTGGGGCAACTGTCCCCTCTTGCTCCTTCTGTGGACACACATGACTGCCAGGTTTGAGATTTTTATAGAGTTTTTTTGAGTCTGGAATTTTAGCAGCTTTTGAGTATGATAACTCTCTAAAAATTTGAGTTTTTCTTTTTACATGAAAAATTTGAGTTTTCCCCTAAAACCTTGACCAGAACAAATTCAGGTTTAATAAATAATGTGAAGCCTTACAGATTGTCTGTTCTTTTGATGGGGTCAGTGACCTGTATTTAAAAGCTGAAAAGAGTCAAGAGTCAAGTTGCTTAGAATTAGACATTCTATAACATATTATTTGAAAGAGACACTTGAAATTAAACTCTTTTTTTACATCTATTATAATATTGGCTTTGAAAGATACTCCTAACTTTGCCATAAAGTATTTGCAATTATGCTTTTATATTACCTGTCTCTTACCCCATGTTCCTGTATGAGGGGGCTGCCATATTTGTGCAGCAGGAGTCTGTTAGCATTAGAAACTGTAACTAACAGGCTGAGATTGGACTGTCAGGTTGGCAAAGTCAGAGAGTGTCAGAGAGTCAGGCTTAGGAAATTCAACTAACAATTATATACAAAAACAAACCTCTCAGCAAAAAAATGATCAACATGACCTACAGGTAACCTTTATGGTACATTCATATGTTAAAATTTTTAAGTGTCAGTATCACTTTAAAGGTGACCCACTCCTCTAATGTTCCTGTGCACCTCCACACATCCATTTAAATGGATCTATGTTCTGATAAGCAAAGCATTAAATAACCTTTAATTGATGGCTTGTGATCCACCTCCAGTGCACAACATGACAACCAATCCAAGCCACAATGCCATATGGTGATATTATGCCAGTGGGCTTCATAATGTAAAATCTGGGAGTGGAGACCATCCACAGTACCTCTTAGATGCTCATTAGCAAACTTTTCCTTCAGAACGTAGCCTGGAAATTTCAAGTTTCCTCACCCAAGTGCATATTCCTAAGCAAGAATGGAATTATAACTCCTTATCTGCTCAAGACACATTATGTCTTGAAAAATTGAAAGTAAATGTCTTGGAGACTTATCTTTCATTCCAGAGAGTGGAAACCAAAATTTACATCCTGTTACGAAGGAGGGTTAATCTAAGGGTAGCCTTAATCCTGTGGTGCCTCGCTGCTTTATCTGGGAATAAACACCGCTGCATATTGTTATAAGGCTGTCTTTCAGTGACCTTTCATAAACTCTATTATCTTACTGGTTGGAGGCAGCAAGACATTAGATTGCAAGCTCAGAAACATTGAGCAGGCTCTGTGCTTCAATATAGTTTAGAGTTGAACAAAAAAATGCTTATTAAGTGACTTTATTAAAGGTGCTATTTCTACATCTGCATTGGGCACAGGAAGACTATGGGGGTGTTTACTAAAACTAAAATGTATCTCATTTTTGTATTAAAAAAAAAAGTCGACCAAACTCCCATCCGCAAATGTTACAAATTTATCAATAATTCTTCTTGAAAAAATGTCGACAAATTTGTGTCATCAATTCGAATCGTCCGACTTTTTCGAATTGACGCTCGAAAACCCGACTTTATTTAATTGTTGATAATTTATGAGATTATCTGATGAAAACCAACGTGGATCACAATGTCAAGCAACATCTTCAGGGACATCTGCCATTGACTTCTACATGACCCCGACAGGTTTGAGATGGAATATTTTCAGATTCGTATTTTTAGCAGCTTTGGAGTATAATAAATAGGGATGCAAACTATTTAGGATTCAGTCGAATCCCTGAATCCTTCATGAAAGATTTGGCCGAATACTGAAACAAATCCGAATCCTGATTTGCATATGCAGATTAGTGACTGAAAGGGAAAAAAAATTTTTTGTGACAAAAAGCTACATGATTTCCCTTCCTGCCCCTAATTTGCATATGCAAATTTGGATTCAGATTTGGTTCAGCCTGGTACAAAGATTCCTTCAAATACAAATCCAGCTTGAAAAGGGTGAATCCTGGCTGAATCCCCAAACAAATACTGGATTCGGTGCATCCCTATGAATCTCCAAAAAGTTGCGTTTTTTTTCCCCTCTAAAAATTCTAGTTTTCCGCATTAAAAACTCGATCAGAAAAAATTGACGCTTAATAAATAGGCCCTTTAATGTCCCTTTAGGAGTAGTGTAGTTACTAACTGAAGTGCATTTAGGCCAAGCATTCATCTTGCTTTATAATTTTCATCGCAAAACTAATATGGAGTTATCATAAGAGAGATGGGATCAGAGATAACCAAGACATTTAGAATAAGAAAGCAAACAGACAGGTCTCTAAAATGCAAAGTATGAATCACAGGCGCATATATCTAGTATAATTAGCTGCTATCTCCAGTCTCCAGAGACTCATACTGACAGATTCATTGTATAAAAAAGGTTTCCAGACTTTGTTCTGAGATGCCACCAGTTCATCAGCACAGTAAAGGTAGCGTCTGTCTCTTTAAACTCCCTGACCGGGTCCTGCGGGATTTGCGATTATCTGTGTCCCTGCATTAATGGAGCTGCAGGGCAAGCAAGGGACAGCTTTCCATATGAGTGACAGCCGCGATGTGGCCAAATGCTTACATCCGCTCGGCTCAGAAGAACCTTATCAGCACCTGGTGCAATGTCACCTTATCCCATTGTCACTAAGCTCATGTCCAAAGAAACTGGGAGAGAGTGACACCTTCCTTATTGAAGAGCACCCATACCATCTGCAGTTTGTATCAGAGCATTTCTGCTATTATATTCTTATACCCCAGCAACATTTTTCATCAGTACTTCTACTGTGTGCAAGGCAGCGGTGGATCTCACATAAGCATATTTAAATAATGAAGAGTTCTATACAATAATCATGAACTGATCTATCAGTATTTATAAATATTTCACATATTCTTATCTTAAGAGGCTATAGTACAGCTGGAAGATGGGGCAGAGGGGTGTAATCTTTCCCTAATTGGCTGTAATACATAGGGATTAGTGCATTACAAGTAATTATATCTGACTCTTTTTATTGCATGTAGAAAATTTGGTGCAGTATGCAGTTTGCTTTATCATTAGCATGTTCTCACAGCCTGAGATGAGCAGGTCTGGAATTCTCCAGAGTCCATGAGGTTGAGTTGCTTAAGCCCAGGCTGCAGCAGTGATGTCTGCTATATTGCAGATTGTTAGCGTTTAAGATATGACTTAATTCTCACTCAACTTTTGTGCTGTACCACATTTATTTCAAACATAGTGCTGAAGCTTACTGCATGTTATATATACCTGCCAAGACACTTAGGGGCTGATTTATTCATTAGGGATATTGCGTATTGCAGCGTTTCGTGGAAATATTGTTTTTTCAAGTTCCAGTTAAATTTTTTTTAAAGCAAATCATAAAAAATGGAAAAATGGAATAAAAGTGATTTATTGAATTTAAATTCAAAATGCGTTCTTCAGAATTAATAAATCAGCCCCAAAGGGTAGGAATAAGTGGTCTATTACTATTTTTATTAGTAACGTAGTTATGAAACACCAACACGTTCTGTAGCTCTGTACAATAATTGCAGTGTACAAAGTGCAGCTTTTGGGCACAAACCGCCATGGTTTTCCCCCCACAATGCAGCATGTTTTCTTACAATTCCAGCATTACTGTGGCTGCACACCAACTTGCACCAAATGCACGGAGCATGTTTACATGCAAATAAGTTTAATGAATAACCCCATTTACTGCACTCACTTTCCCACTTGTATGGTCCACGGACAAGAACCTGTGTTGTAAATTTGGATTTCTTTGTCAGTAACAGAACTAGGCGGGCTGTGCAACCCCCCTCTGTGCCGTTTTCTTTTATCGCAGCTGCAGCTGACTGCAGTCGGAATCAGTGGTGCGCGATCTGCCCGGGGGCCCTGCAGGGGTGAGGGCCCTGGTCCAATTGCACCCCCTGCTCCCTCAGTTGTTATTCCACTGTTCTTTGTTTTTCACTTTAGATATCAAAAATAATGTGCTTGCAGTTAGTGGTGTAACTAGATATTACTGGGCCCCTCAGCAAATAATTTTTCAGGGCCCTCACAATGGCTAGTGGTTGCCTTGTTTTACCATCATCTATTGAAATTGTATACGAATTAGAGCCTCATGGGGCCCCTACACCACCTGGGCCACCCTGCAGTCACAGGGTCTGGTTCTTTTGTAGTTACGCCCCTCCTTGCAGACAGTGCATTTCAATTATTCATACACATCACAAACAGCTAAAACTCTAAAGACATTTCAGGACATACAGGAACCATAAGGGTATTTTTCAGTTGAATTTTCTGGTAACTAAGAAGTGATATACAGTAATTCCAGCAGCATTGCTACATACCTACAGCCTAGGGGAGAAGGACAAGACTGGTGCAGCTGGCAGGATGACTGACTGCATTTTATATAAAAGGCAGGGGCAGAACAGGCACTTGATCCTGCAAGCACCCCCCACCAAGCACCCCATCTCCATCATGCTTGAGGTCAGTAATCTCTGTACACACAAACCTTTTTTGCCTGGGGCTCTCACACCAATCAGTGCCGAGCAGCCGGTGAGCTGTGTGTTTGTTAAGCTGATAATATCTATTTAATTTACTGCAGAAGACTGCTCAGCCGCTGGCTGTGCTTGGTTCTGATTGCATGAAGGCAAATGCACAGCCGTGTGTGGGACAAGCACGTAATGTTGTTTTTTTTTGGCCCAAAGTGTGTCTCCTGAGAGAGCCATGAGACAGGCTATTAGTTCATCTTGAATACTTCACAAGTTTGGAAACAAATAAGTTATCCTCCAAGCTACTCATGCAACTTTTTCAACAGTAATCTTTTTTTCCCCATCGACCCCTTGGATTTACCTGTCCACCCAGGTAGACAATGACAGTGGCCTGAGACTGGGTTACACCCATCTGCATGGCTACAATCACAGTGTTCCGTACAATCCAGGCCATAAGTTCCATCCTAAAGGAGACATAAAAATTAGTCGTTAGTCATTTAAGAGAATGCAAAGTTCCCGAGTCCTCATGCATTTCGATGCCCCTAAATTGTAGCATCAGCCCATATCTCATACAGGACTGGACTGAGAATCAAAATAGGCCCTGGCATTTCAGGTACACAGAGGCCCAATCAGCCCACATAGAGGCCCAAACAGCCCCCACCAGCCCACTAAATACTGACTTTATATGGGACCTTATAGCAGCCCCTCTGGCATTTGCCCTGACCCACAGATTGCCAGTCCGGGCCTGATCTCATATCCCATAGACCTAAATGTATAATAATGCATATATTGCTCTATGAACACTTAGGGGCACATTTACTAAGGTTCAAATTGATTCAAAGTGAAAATTCGAATTACATTCAAATTAAAAAAATTCGAAATTCAAATTTATTTTGGGCTTATTCGTCTATCGAATAGCCGGAAATTCCATTCGAATTGGTCAAAATCGAAAATTCGAATTGCATTGTCGAAGTACTGGCCCTTAAAAAAAAAAAAAAAAAAAAATCAATATAGCAATTCGGCAGATAAAACCTACCGAATTGCTGTATATCCCTATGGGAAGCTCCCATAGGATTTTTCCTGCTTTTTTTGATCGAATAAAAAAAATTTGATTGAATGGTTAAAATCGTTCAAATCTATCGTTTTGAACAATTTTATCGATCGATCGAATTTTTGAAATTCGATTGTTCAATAATTCGAATTGTGTTAAAACCCCTCGAATTCGAACTTGAGGGGTTTAACGCAATTCGAATTAACACAATTCATGCAATCAGAACCAATTATTTAATTTGAGGGTTAATTAACCCTCGAAATTCGACCCTTAGTAAATCTGCCCCATAGTATGGCTTCTTTATCCTCTTGCAAGCTTTTGTGTGTGTGTCAAATCCTGGTCTCTCCCAACACAATACCTGTAAAGGGTAAGTTAAACATTTAATACTTTTATTTTTAGTGTAATTATTTGCTGTCCTCCTCTAAAGGGTTTGGTATCTAACTGTGTAAAACAGTGCAAATCAATCAGTTGTATGTCTTTTTATACCTATTCATTTGTTGTCATTTTCCTCAGTCAGTGGCACAGTTTAAAAAGCACTGCCTTAAGGAAATTCTGCTTAGAAAAGGGCAGAGAAATATTCTCTTCTTCTTCTGAAATAGATTCACCCCCCCCCCCCAGTTGGCAGAACTATCTAGCAGGAGCCATTTTTTCAATTTCCTTATTTCAGCAGTGTAAAAATTGCTAAAAGCATACTGGCACACTCATGGCTCAATATCAAAACATATGATATGTTTAATGGTCCATTAAATTGACAGTTGACCAAAAATAAATTATATGTTTTTGATATTGATCCCAGAATCAGGGCTGGATTTACATAGTGGGTGCCCCTAGGCCTGCTGCCATTCATCACCCCTGTTCGTTCCCTTTTATTCAATCAAAGTTTCATCATGGGGTTGGAGAAATGTGGATTGGCACACAGGAATGTTAAAATATTATTGTATCTCCTTTGCATGCCCAGTGTTTCTGAACCAATGTAGTTGTGGTTGGGCAGCATGCCGCCCTAGGCCCGGGCCTTGAAGGCCTTTCCTTAAATTTGGGCCTTCCCAGAATGCGTCTTTTGTACATTTTTAAATTGCAATACTATGGGAAATGCTGTGGACATTACCTATCTGCACCTGGTGAGTGAAGCCTAAGGAGGGAGACTTGGTTATTTTAGCCTAAAATCTAATATTAAAAATGTAAATTGGAAAAATGCTTGAAAGTGTGCTTTAAGCAAGGGTTTAAAAACATCCTTATACCATTACCATACTTTATAATTATTGTAAAATAATAACATAATTTAGTTATTAATATAAAGATGCATTTATTAACATATAGTCTACCTACAAAAATATAATAGATAAGAGGTAAAGAAGGCCCTGCTCAGAATAGCTGTGATCTAATAAACCTAGCCTATAAGCGTTATTGTTTTAATATTTGTTAATAAACCCAAGGGCTGGATGCATTCTGAATAAACCAGTAAATACAAGGTTACTAATGTGGATCCATAGCTACTCTGAAAAAAAATAGTTTTGAAGCCTATGGGAGACAGCATTGGATTTTTTTCTAGGTCAGCTAGAAGCAACAGAGTATAATTAAGATTCTAAAAGGAAAGGGGTGAACCTGATGGAAGTCTTTTTTTTACCCTCTGTAATTATGTCTCTATTCATTGTCACTTCAGTCAGTTCCTATAAACTCAGCCTGGCACAATTACTAGCTCATTATGATCTTAGTGGTGGGTCCAGTCTAAACTTGCTATACAGCTCACATAACCACCATGTGCATGATGTAGAAAAGACCATACATTACACCAAACTACACTATTCCACAAATCTTTCCTTAAAGGAAAACTATACCCCGAAAATGAATTTTTGAGCAACATCAAATTAAGTGGCATATTAAAGAATCTTATCAAACTAGCATATATATTTAAATAAATATTGCCCTTTTACATGTCTTGCCTTGAACCCCCATTGGGTGATGGTCTGTGTGCTGCCTCAGTGATCACCTGACCAGAAATATTTCAACTCTAACTGTAAAGGGAAGAAGTGTTGAAGCAAAAGACAGAACTCTGTCTGTTAATTGGCTCGTGTGACCTAACTTTATAGTTTTTTTGGTATGTTTGTGTGCACCGTTGGATCCTAGGATCCCAGGAGGCTGTACTTATTTTTTAAAATGGATATTTTCTATTTATGATTACCCAATGGCCCACACTAAAAAAGTGTATTATTATGAAAATGGTTTATTTACATGAAGCAGGGTTTTACATATGAGTTGTTTTAGGCAATATCTGTTTATAGAGACCTACATTGTTCGGGGGGTATAGTTTTCCTTTAATATGAGAGACCACATTTTCTTGATGTACAGAATATTTGTCTCTATTTAATGAAAGGAGGCTAAAGCTATACTTCATCCTTATTCTTTAAGCTCTGTTGCAGGGGCATAACTTTCAGAGGCCCCTATGCACACTCATCTCTCTATTCAGGCCTCTCCTATTCCAGTCTCTTATTCAAATCAATGCATGATTGCTAGGGTAATCTGGACCCTAGCAACCACAAAAAAACACAAAAAAAATGAAAACCAGCTACAAATGGTCTCAGAATATTACTCTCTACATCATACATCAGGTGTACAACCCCTTTAATCTAAGATATAATTAACAATGACTGGAGACAAAATAAGTCCATAGGGTTTAATTAATGTTTCAATGGTTTTTTAGTACAGTTAAGGGTTGGAGATACAAATTACATAAATACTCCCTTATCAGGAATCCCCAGGTCCCAGGCATTCTGGATAACAGGTCCCATACATGTACATAATGTCAAAACCAAGTAGCATCAATAGGAGATGTTCATGCAAAAATTATCTTTTAGTATGTAGAATTCTAAGATAATATGAGATTGGTCTTTATTGTTCATTTTTGAATTGTTTGCATTTTGTATTCTGCAGTTCCTCTGCTTGGAATTGAAATGGTTAACTGGTAACTGGTAGCTAAGTGTTTAAAAACCTAGAAACCAAGGAGCATTTTTAAAATCATTATGGCAGATGAATAATTCAGGGCCTGTAAAGAAAAGCATGCAATAAGAAAATAAGAGCAACATTAAGACTGAAGCCTCACAATCTGTTTTTCAGTTTCAAATGTTAGCGACCCTGACAACCAGGTAACATTTGGATCTACAGGATGGAAACATCAGGTAAAATAAAAACCAAGGGGAACTATAATGAAAATATAGCTTCATCGTACTGAAATAAGAAACTTTCTAAATACAATCAATTACAAAAACCACTATTCCTCTCTCCGCATCTGTTTCTCCTCATTCTGCCTTCATGCGGCTGATAATCATCCAAAATATATTTTAGGGGGGCTCCTTTTGCCTAGATGTACAGTATTAGAGCTCACTCTGTTAAAATCAAGACATCATGTCTCTCTACCTGCAGAATTTGTGCAAAAGGCAGTTATTTTGTTAGATTTTGTTTGTACTGTGAGCTCTAATATATCTACTAGGAAAGGGAGCCCCCCTATAACTTATATTGGATCTAACTGTCAATGACTATCTGACATCCAACTACTGAATGAAGAGAGAGTGAAGAGAAACAGATGCTGAGAGAAGGATAGTGAACAGAAACTAGATTATTTCAGAAATGATGCAGAATTTTTAATTTAAAATTTTCCCCCAAGTCCTTGGTAGAAGTCAGATAATATCCTATTGATATGAGCTTGGTTGACCATCTGTTATATTGCCAGGCTTATAGTGCCAGACTTCAGCTATCTATCTTATGAAAGTTCAGCCAGCAGTTTATATCCAGCATTTTGCTTTTGTCAATGGAGGCGCACAAACTGCTTGAGTAGCAATGCCCACAACACTCGAAGCAGCATTAGCACATGTTTCATTAGCTTCAAGGCAAGTACTAATTAAAGAGCTGCCTTGAGTCCATGCTACCTACACTTTAAGCCTTGCAATTTATTCACAAAAGTAAGAGCAAAATATTTTTTTTTTGGAGACAAGTGCAGGTATAGAGGAGCCTGTATCGATTCAAGGAGCTGTGTGAATGGCATTTATAAACATGCAATTTAGATATTTTTTACAGTACATGCTGTTTCACATGTATATGTTTGGCCATAACCAGTGTATGTTACCAGTTTTAGACTGAACAAATATCCAACATGGGAGGTCTCCACACTCAAAATATCTTATGTACATTAACTTCTTATTGAACGTATCTGGGTGTGATCTTTGTATTGAATTTTAATTGTGATAGTAAAGATGTCATTTTAATAGCTCGATGCTTGTAAAATGCGTTAAGCTATGATTATACTTTATATAATATACCAACTTGCCTTTATCCATTAACCACATAAACATTAAAAATGCAGAAACTTGGCAGTGATCATTTTCTTCTTAAGTGTAGATTTGGTCTCCCGGCACAGGCTTGGCTGTGTGTTACAAGTGCATTTAAAAAAATAGTATGGGGATTGAAAGTTACATTAACCATCTGCCACTATGTCACTACAGGTCCCTTTATTCCTCTGAAATCTGGTATGAACAGACCTTGAACTCCAGACTGGGCACCTTGTTTCTCCTTACCAGACAGGCCTGATCGCACAATTCTCCCATCCATCCTGGGGCACATGTACAGATCCCATCCACAGGATTACAGGAGGCATCATTTAGGCACTGACAGGTCTGGTTGCAGTTCAAACCCCAGGTGCCACTAGAGCAAGGAATAGAACAGTCTAACCCCTGCCAGCCTGCAGAGAAAAGCAAAGTGTGACATTTTAACATGGCAAGCTAAAAAATGACTTCCTACAATTCAACTACAGTTGTAAAAAATAAACTATATGGTATGTCTGCCAAAAGACTCAACAAGGAAATATATATATATTTCCACTTTGAGAAAGGCCTGGGGATGAGCCGAAACGTTAGTCCTTAGCTAGAATAAAACATTTTTTATCATAAGACCTGTTTGTGAGGATCTTTGTGCAGTATATACATATATATATATTGCTTAAATTGAAATATTAAGCAATGTGGCATTACAATTTTTGGAGCGCGGTTACCTGCTAAACTGATTACTGAGACTCAACAATGGGCCCAGTGCCTTGATCGAGCGGAGGTATTGAAGGGTATAATAGAACAGGGATACTAGGGCTAAAGAAAATGTGCTGTATTATACTACTATCTATGATGCCTATGCCCTGTTGATGAAGGATTCTGTTTTGCAGCATAGGCCAGTTGTTAAAGGAAAACTATACCCAAAATGAATACTTGAGCAACAGACAGTTTGTATCAAATTAAGTGGCATATTAAAGAATGTTATCAAACTAGTATATATATTTAAATAAATATTGCCCTTTTACATTTCTTGCCTTGAACCACCATTTCGTGATGGTCTGTGTGCTGCCTCAGAGATCACCTGACCAGAAATATTTCAACTCTCACTGTAACAGGAAGAAGTGTGGAAGCAAAAGACACAACTCTGTCTGTTAATTGGCTCATGTGACCTATAGTCTGTTTGGTATGTTTGTGTGCACAGTTGGATCCTACGTTCCCAGGAGGCCGTCCTTATTTTTTAAAATGGCAATTTTCTATTTATGATTACCCAATGGCACATACTACTAAAAAGTATATTATTATGAAAATGGTTTATTTACATGAAGCAGGGTTATTAATAACATGTATTTCTATAGCGCCAACTTGTTTCGTAGCGCTGTTTTACATATGAGTTGTTTATGCAATATCTTTTTATAGAGACCTACATTGTTCGGGGGGTATAGATTTTCTTTAAGACGGGTAAGGACCTGACTGCAATAAATACTGGGAGAGTATGCTTTGGACATAGGAGAAACAAGAATTTGAAAGAGCTGCTGTCGCCCACAGACCCAGTAAGCAAGTACATTGGTGCACAATCTGTAACACAAAAAATGGGATCATTCAAGTGTGGTAACTGTGTTATGTGTAATACCTTAAAGAGTACCCGTCACCCCAAAAAAATATTCAAAATCATATTTTATCACATTAGTCAAGCAAAATGAACATTAATTACACTATATAAATTATAGGGATGCACAGAATCCAGGATTTGGTTCGGGATTCGGCCTTTATCAGCAGGATTCGGATTCGGCGGAATCCTTCTGCCTGGCCGAACCCAATCCGAATCCTAATTTGCATATGCAAATTAGGGCCAGGGAGCTAAATCACGTGACTTTTTGGCACAAAACAAGGAAGTAAAAAATGTTTTCCCCTTCCCACCCATAATTTGCATATGCAAATTAGGGTTCGGATTCGGTTCCGTATTCGGCCAAATCTTCCGGGAAGGATTCGGGGGTTCGGCCGAATCCAAAATAGTGGATTCGGTGCATCCCTAATAAATTATTTTAATCTTGTTTTCTTCAGTCTGGGAATTAATAATTATAGCAAGCAGGCAGGAGCCATTTTGTGGACACTGTTATTAAGACAAGCCTTGCATCATCTCAGAATCTTGTTTGTGCACCAGAATGGGGGACCTGATGTCTATCCCCATGTCCTGGCTACACAATTACATGGTTAAGAGAACTGGGGGAATGTGTGGGGAGCAGTGACATCTAGGAAGTGCTGAATGGAAAGTGAAAGTAATTATCTGCCCCGCCTCTATGCCTAAGGCATAGAGGAGTGGCAGACAATATTTGATTGACAGCTGAGATTTGTAAATGAGCTTAAAACAGTTATGAAATGCTTTAATAAAAATTTGAAATTGGATTTCATGTTTAATTTGAAAAGGACTTTTATTATACAGATTTTTGTGTCTGGGTGACGGGTCCACTTTAATAACAGGAGATACATTTTTTCACCCATACACTGGGAAGACTTACCACATTAGGCATAGACTTACCTGTATATCTCGCAATGTTGTTTATATTATTAAATGCCCGTGTGGACTAATTTATTGCGGGAAGACTAATTGCAAGAACGTATAAGTAGTGCCACAATGAGGGCGGCATTAGATCCCAAACCGAGACAGAATGTTAAACAAGATATATCTAAACAGCCTGTGGCACAACACTAGTTACATGCAAAGCACCCAGCTTCAGCATTTAAGTGTACGCTGATAGACTGTATTGTGGATACTGCCAGGAGAGGTAATTTAGACCGGATGTTGTTGCAGAGAGAAGCATTTTGGACTTTTGAACTGGACTGTGTGACCCCCAGGGGACTAAATAAAGCATTGCTTCTTACTTAGGCAATAGACATGACTTCCATACAAGTGATGGTGGGACTTAGAAATATATTCTCCTTTGTGCATTTGTAACTGATTTGGACCTGACATATTTAGCCTACAAGTTTTCTCTACTTATTAGCTTGAATGCATTATTATAATAACGTGTAATTCCTTAATATGTGATGTGTGTAGGAGTTATGTGTGGGAGAAGTTATAGTTGGATTAACTTTTAATATGACACTATGCACTTAATACTTTTTAGGATTTGATGATATTATATTCATACTAGTACACTTTATTTGACACTGTTTTTTAAACAGTGTGCCACCCAGATGGATCTATCTATATATATATATATATATATATATATATATATAGATATATATTTTTTTTAGGGATGCACCAAATTCAGGATTCAGTTCAGAATTTGGCCTTTTTCAGCAGGATTCAGATTCGACCAAATCCTTGTGTCTGGCTGAACTGAATCCGAAGTTGCACATGTAAATTAGGGGCAAGAAGGGAAATCATGTGACTTTTCATCACAAAATAAGGAAGTGAAAAAAAAAATGTTCACAATTTTTCCTTTCGGCTTGCTTTTCGTCCGAATCCCTAATAATGGATTTGGTGCATCCCTAATAGATATATATTAAACACATTCATACTTTCTCACTTTATACTGACCATTATATTGCAGCATTGATAGAAAGGTGAAGGTAGCTACAGTAAAAGTTTGTTTGTATAACTGCAAGATAAAGGTACAGGTATGGGAGCCGTTACCTGGAAAAATGTTATCTAGAAAGCTCTGAATTATGGGAGGCTGTCTCCGTTATATACAAATAATCGAAATTTTAAAAAATTATTTCCTTTTTCTCTGTAATAATAAAACGGTACCTTGTTTACTTGATCCAAACTAAGATATAATTAATAGCTATAGGAAGCAAAACAAACCTATCTTTAATGTTTAAATGTTTTTTTTAGCAGACTTAGGGTCAAATTACAGAAAGATACATTGTCCAGAAAACCCCAGGTCCCAAGCATTCTGGATAACAGGTCCCATACCTGTATAAGCAATCTCTCACAGAAATATTTATAATTACTTTCATGGCACTCACCCTTTAGAAATAAGGTTTTGGCTTTGCAGAATTTAGTGTTAGTTTTTCAGTTTGCATTACAAGAAATAAGACATTTTTAAATAAAGCTCATTTTAAACATTGGAAGCTTTTCTTTTTGTAAATCTACTATTAACTTCTAAATTAGCTTTCTTCAAAAGCTCTCTGCTGTGCTGTAGTGGATGTGTTTAATGTCGTGTTTCCTATGTATTGAATTCATTTTCATTTTTATATGTGTCCCAGGAGATAGCCCAAATCTAATGTTTCATTGATGCACATGAGTTGTCATCTTTTTTACTGGTATTGATTCCTTAGATTCTAACTAATATGATCCACTTTTGCCGTCTCTTTCTACATTCGTTCTCCCATTCTGCTAGAACTATTTTCCATTTATATCTTTACTCTTACCATTCTTACTCTTGTCTAGTCTAACATTTTATTATTAGTGAGTTGTTAACTATTTTCTGTTAATTCTAACTGTCGGGATCTCCTGAGCCGAGGACAATGTAACCAATCCGGAGGCTGGCAGTAGCAGCTTTACACTTACATGACATAGTGTATTCATATAGAATAGTTTATTTTTATATTTTCTGATTCCCTGGGAAATGTGCACGGTCAGTAAGGGTGAAATTAATTTACTGTTCTTTCCATTACAGTACAAGGAGGTGAAATGTACATAATCTTACATCCCCCACCCATGATAGAAGAAGTGTGGCAGGCCAGACATACAAAATATATTGTTCATTAGAAAACATAATATACAGGGAATTTTTCATTTTGCAACAGAATATATTTAGGACAATCCCCATTTATTGGGGTTGTGTTCAGCACAAGGATATATTTTCCTTTTAATCTAACAGGCTGACAGATTACTATTAGTGTGTGAAACATGACAAAAATCAAATTATATTTGCAGCTCTATCTTATCCACCTTATCAAGCCAGTTATTGTGCACAACATTAGTTCTGCAGGAGGTCATGGTCAAGAAATTATTCTACTTCTGCCACAAAATAGATTGATAGAATTTTGTGTTGTTGGCCATATGGAATGCCTGTTTAGTCTATACAGGTACGGGACCTGTTATCTGGAAACTTGTTATCTAGAAATTACAGAAAGACTGTCTCCCATAGACTCCATTTTATCCAAATAATTATATTTCCTTTTTCTCTTTAATAATACTTAATAATAAAACAGAGCTTTGTAATTGATCCAAACTTAATCCTTATTGGAATCAAAACCAGCCTATTGGGTTTATTTAATGTTTAAATGATTTTCAAGTAAACTGAAGGTATGATCCATTTTCTGGAAAAACCCAGGTCCCTAGAATTCTGCTTAATAGGTCCCATACCTGTACTATGTATGTCACTTATCTTTCCTATTCTCTGTTCTGAGAATGTAGGATTATAAAGTGTTACAATTATTTATATGTTAATTATGGCTAGTTAGTCACGATTACTGTCCATTTAAACAGGGTTTTATTTCATGGTGAAACAATGTCTGTGCCGTTTGCATGTTTTAACTATGAAAATTAATCCAAATGAAATCTACAACATACCCAAAGCTCTAAGGAGAGGATGACGACGGATTCATTAAAAAGAGATTAACGACACTTGCTTAGATCGTAATAGATTGCATTCTGTAGCTAAAAAAATGGTACAAAGATAATACCATAGACTCACGTGCTGCTTTGAATTCAAATTCAAGTGTTGTGTTTAGGATTTAAAGCAAATATGACTGTAGTTGTAAAAGTAAAATGCTACTTTGTCTGGCTGGCAGTTGGTCTAATTCATATTTCCAATCCAATGAAATTAGAGAATTTCCAGTATTACCCTCTCTGCAGACACAGAGTCCATCAACTGGGGAGCAGGCGGCATCGTTCTGGCAGTTACACACTGACAAACAGTCGGCTCCAAATGTTCCTGGAGAACACAGCGCAGAACAGTCCTGACCCTGAGTAGAAAGCACAGTAATGTTTAATTTGATACTGACTTCTGAAAGCAGCAAGAATTTCCAAAGAACTGTTTTATGGTGGCAATACCTATACATCAAATACATAGAAAAATCAATTGTCCCTACATGGCTATTGAGTTGCACCAAAACTATATAATCTTATGTAGCTGGCTGCTCAGTCTACTCCTCAGTGTAGCTCTGATGTATTTTTATTCAGGGGCACAACTAGGGGCACAGAGCAGTGACATTAGGGACAAGAAATGTAAAGGGGTTGTTTGTCATTCAGATAATTTTTAGTATGATGTAGAGAGTGATATTCTGAGACAATTTGCAATTGGTTTTCATTTTTTGTTATTTATGCTTAAAACACCTTGTTGAACCTTGTGAGTTGGGTGCAATGCAGTCCGGAAACCATTGCCAGGAGTTACATAGACATACGAGAAAAAATACCGCTGTAGCACTTCTTGGTTGCAAAATATGAAGAATTTAATTTATTAGGTCAGACAACTCAATTCAATTTTCAATTTTTAAATTTTTGCAACCAATTTTTTTTCTCACATTTAGCTTTTTATTCAGCAGTTCTCCAGTTTGCAATTTGAATTAGAGACAGGAATATGAATAGGAGAGGACCAGAACAAATAAAATAAATAAAAAGTAATAACAAATAATAAAATAATACATTTGTAGTTTTACAGAGCAATTTCAGCAGCCCCCTTTTTTGAATCTTAAAAAAAAAAAAAAAAACTATAAAAAAAATTATATGCCTATAATTATTAATTGTATAACATACTAAAAGTTAACTTAAAGGTGAACCACCCATTTAAAGGCTCCCCAGAGCCCTTACCCCCCATCCTACAGAGAACCTATCTCTGCTTCCCCAAGTCTAGGTGTTACCCTGGGTAAATGCCCATGACTCTTTACTTATGCCCAGATCAGGGCATTGGAGTTCAAAGGCGCCGTCTCCTTCTCTTCGGTAATCTTCGAGTCTTCTTCTGGAGCTTTGGCTATTTCCTTTGTTTTATGTGCATGGGCAGTTTTTTGGGACCAGAAGATTGCACCAACTGCAATCTATGTGGGGCGGGGGGGGAGGGAAATTTTAATAAGAAGGTGTTAGTTCTCCTTTAATTTAAGTAGTGGCAGATTTTGTGAGTTTTATGGATAATAGATCCTTTACCTGCATAGTCTAATGTCTGTATTGCCTAAAAACTGTTATTACTCTAACTTATCTCTTTATCTGGACCATACAACTCTACCCACAAGCAATTCAATTAGCCCACAACTGTGAAAATATTATTTATAGTTGTTATAACTTCCTGTTTAGGACATTATTTTTTGGTCTGGAATGCATAGTCTCATTAATCCGCTTTCATTGATTTGGTAGAACAGATATTTAGTAAGATTCCTACTTTGCAGAACTCAGAAAACCATTATTTTCCTGTAGTTTTATTGCACAGCCCAGGTAGCATGGTTGAATAAAGTTCACAGAAGTTGAAATATCAATATCCCAAATACATTTTATTCCACATTCACTGCATTTTTAATACAGAAACCAGGATTTGAATCAATATTAAGAATATAAAAAATAAATAAAAATTCAGCAGTGCATCCCTGTGAAAACCAAATCCTATAGAACATTCAAAAATGTCCCTACTATTGTTAAGATTCATTGCTGGTTATAGGATACGAGGCAGACCTGCATTGCCTCTGATGCATGGTCACTGGAATCTGTAGCTTATCACAAAGACAATATGTAATTGTATATGGTTAGCTCTTAGACCTAAAACTTCATCTTACAAAAGCAAATGGATGAGCACAAACATTTCCCAGTCAGGTCAATATCATGCAGTAATTCCTGGTGCAACAGGACACATAACATTATACAGCTGGCAACATTAGTCCCATAATTAAATGTAATTATTACATTAGAAGAGAATAAATTGCTCGCTGTCTGCACTGGCTTCCAGTGCTCTCATTAAAGCTATACATATAACAGGACAGTGAGAAGCACATGCAGAGACCTTGGATGTGTCCTCTAAGGATCCTATTTAAAGATTGCAGTGCTAATCACAAAATTTTAAAATTAGTTCATCTGGACCCTTTTTGTTGATCTATAATGAAGAACGAGATCTCCAACTTGTGGCTTTTGGGCTATGGCTGAACTGCAGTGCTGGCCTTCAAGCATGCTTGAAATTGTAGATCAGCAACAGATCCACGGAAAGATAAATATTAAAAATATGCAGAGTGATGGATTGCTGTCACCTTTGTAGGGTGGGGGGGGGGGGGGGGGGGGACCTTCCTTCCTTTCAATAAAGAGGCGAGGGGCAGATTTAGGCAGGGACAGTGTGGAACAGATTGGGTAAAATCTGTGATTTGTATAGAGAAGAGAGAACTGTATAGGTGTGGGTTTGCTTGTGATTGATGTGTTAGCGTTGGACTTTTATTGGGGGGAAGTTTGTAAGAGGGTAACAAACAGGTTTGGTAGGCTGTTGCATATAATGGATATTTTTTAAGCAATAGATGGCAGCAGAGAGTTTTGTTGTTATTATTAAGGGGTGTAATGTAATTACTCCAAGTCCCCACTAGGAGAAGAGCAGCCTCCTTGGAAATATTCTAGAAAAGAGGGAGGGGCCAAAAGGGTATAAATGGAAGGTAGGATTTGGCATGGTTCTCCTTCGCTAATCGGAAAATCTAAGGTTTGAGGCTGAAGGTGGAATTGGTATATAAATACTTGGGAATAACTGTGACAAATGTACAATTTGGTTTGGATTTAAATGCTTCCCTGAGTAAAGAATGTGGGCTGCTTGAATTTCGATGCATGTAAAACACCAGTTCAACAAAAATAGTGTGTGTTGCAACTCCCAGCACCCTTGTGTTCCATGGCCACATGGGGAAAAGTGTAGTTATGTAGGCACACTACATCTAAAGATTTATATGCTTTCCCTGATGCACAGGGTCATTCCTTTGTTAATAAGAAAAATTCTAATAATTTTTCGAGAATCAGCTATACAGAACAGTATATTATTTATTCTTGTTTTGTGGTGCCTTTTTTTTACTCCTTGTACTGTGTCGTGCTGGCAAAGAGGTGGTTAAACATTCACTGGCAGCTGGGTGAAGAAGGTGGAATTTTTTCAGGTGAGCAGGGCCCAAGATATTTTGGGTTCTTCGATTAGACACAAGCAGAGGGGGCAGGAGCTCAGGCCTTTCCCCAATTATTCATGCAGACACAGTAATTAACATTTTGAACCTGATTAGGATGGGTGACCTGAAGGATAGAACAGAATGGTGCTGGAGAAAAATAACCATTCCCATTAGTACAATAATAGAGACACAAGGAATCTCCGAGGAGAGGACTGGATTGCACCGTTCAGACACTGCACACCTTTACATTGGAAATGACTACGTTAGAAAAGGAAATTATATATTAGAAGGGTATTTTTTGAAGCATTTATGAAAGGATATAAATGTATACATCATATCTGAATACCTGCATTTTCAGCAACAGTCATCTACTGTAATACTTTATCTTTCAGTGAAGAGAGATATTAATATGAGCCATGCTTATCTCAAGTACTAAAACCACTGTACACTAAATAACTTATTTGTATATGCAGTGCAACTCTGCAAAAGCCGGTGTGACAGCTTTCACTGCTAGAAAGGAGTTTAAATGTATTTCCAGCCCTTTTATTTCATGTGACATTTCCTTAGCATTAGAGAATATACATTACACAGTTCTGCGGATGGGAATACCAATGCTGGTATAGTTTTATAATATCTGTACAAACTACAAGAACATTTGTTGTTTGTGATAATATTTAGACCTATGTGTATTCAATTCAGAGCTGGATACACATGGACACAGAGCAAAAAGCAAATAAGTAGGGACACAGTGAAATTCAGTTTGGGATTTAGCCAATAAAAATCTGTTTGCAAAGTTTAGATAAATCCTATTTAAGAAGCTTTGTTCTAATAAGACTTTTTTATCATGTGCCAATGTAAGATTACATATGTTTGCTTGTAGATGTCACAGTTTTGGGACTGTACTCAAAGTTTGTGCTAGGACCATTGGATCAGACCAATTTAGTCCAGCATGTGGGTGGCCAAACTGAGCAATCTCACCAGACAATTGAATCTGAAAGTATATGGCCAGTTCAACAATAAGTGCTCAAACCCTAATGAAATGCATCTAAGATTTTTTTGTACAAAGACTGATGCAGAATGAATCAGAAGTAAACCCAGTTTCGCTCATAAAATTTCCTTTTTCATGAATTGATATCTCTCAGGTATATTCTTTCCAATGTATCAGTTTAATGAGGAAGACTTGGGGGCAGATTTACGAAATTCGTGTGAAGGATTTGAATATTCTCGCAAATAGTCTCGAATAGTCTCAATTCGATCGTGCGACTATTCGAATATGCAAATTAAGTATTTTCGACCATCGAATATAGAATATTCGGGTGCATCCAATAGATCGAATAAATATATATTCGAGCACTCAACTATTCAACATTCAAAGAACTTGCCCTTTAAATTTTTATTCGACTGCCTACTTCACCAGATTGAACCTACTGAATTGCAATAGAAGCCTATGCGAAGCCCCTATAGGCTTTTTTTCTAAGTCTTTTGCCGAATTTCAATCGTATGATCGAACGCTTCGAACGTCTGATTTTGGCGAATATTCAAGCATTTTTTCTGCGACTTTTCGTAGAATCATTAGATCGTACGATTCTGGCGAATACTCGAAAATGCGCTCAAAACCGGCAAATATTTTATTCGATTCAGATTCGAGGGCTAAAAACCCTCAACAATTCGACCCTTAGTAAATCTGCCCCATGTGTAGCAACATATGAGGTGATTTTTAGATTGTACCCCTGAGGGGCTAACCACAGAATGGTTGGATATTGTATGTGCTCGTCACACACATGTAGGGCCCAACTGGATTTATCCATTCAAGAATTTGGTATGGTAGATCATTAAGACTTTAGGTCATTTGGCCAAACTGATTTTAACCTGTTAAAAATTACTCCTGAGCGACCCAAACATGAAACCATGGTTATAAATACCAAATGCCGCTTATCCATATATAGTTCACTTTATGGCCACTTTAATTGAATACGCATAGAAGACTACGGGCCAGTTCAATTCAGAAAAACATCTCACTTTTTATCACGTGAAAACTCAATTGAAGCCTACAGGAAAAAACTGGAACGGAATTTGAAGTTTTTTCTCCTCGAATTGAATCTCGTCCATGAGTTTTCATGTGATAAACCATGAGATAACTTTTTCTCATTGAATTGAATCTGCCAGTTACAAGGGGCAGCAAAAAGCCACCTCCTGTAACTTTAAGAGACGAATTTCCGATTTTTAAACCAGAAATTCGGCTCTGCTAGTGCAGAAAGCACAGTACAAGCTCCTGCTCTAGCAATGGAGCCCCTTTTGACCCGCTCTGATGCTAAATTTTTAAGAGCAGAGCGGGAGAAGGGGGAGGCATCGGGGTCAATGCCTCAGGTGGCAGCAGCCCACGGATCGCCCCTGCAAATAAGGGCTGTGATTGGTCATTTGGTGGCCCCTATGTGGACTGGCAGCCTACAAGAGGTGCTACTTGACACTATACTTTGTTTTTATGCCAGTAAAACTTGCTTTCAAGCTTGGAATTAAAAAATAAGCACCTGCATTGAAGACCCTGAGAGTAACATCTAAGGGGTTGGAGAGCAACATGTTGCTCATGAGCTACTGGTTGGGTATCACTGCCCTAATGCAACAGAAACCTGCCCATTAACATATAAATCCCCACCATAGTGAATTTACGTCCACAACTAGTCTTCATTCTGCAGCTACACCACCACCATGTCAGAAACTTTGCCCTTACAATCCCATCCCTTCTAATTTGTGGTGTATTCTCCTTATGTTTTTACCTTTATATCACTCCCTATGTCAGCAAAAGTACTTGCTGTCAACTTTGCCACACCACACACACTGGTCTTTGCCGTCATTGGGAGACTACCTGCTGCGTGACACAAAAGTTAATGCTGACAGACTGCCTCGCCAATGAAAAGACAATCTTTGGTTATTATGATATCTTAGAAGTCCTTGCTGTCTGGAGTATGCCTAGCAGGGTGTATATTATCTTCCATCATCTCCCTGTCACAGCTGATCTAGATTTATTGAGCGAGGACGCAGGGTAAAGGCTAAAGACATTAATGTTCCTCATCCTTAGCTGGTTTTACAAGTCCCTCCAGGGCACATTATGTCTCCCAAAGGCTTTATCACAGGGAATCGCTTGAAGAGCCTGCTATTTGTCATTAACTGTTGAGAACAGTACCAGATTCAGTAAGGTTCATGCAGCTTAATAAACAGTGGGTGTTTAAATGATCTATGAAGGATAACCAATCAATTTACTGAACTGCAGTGTCACCTGCTCCATAAAGTTCCGCTGAGCTGGTTATGGCTTTTTTTATTTTTAACTATCAGTGTGAGTACACTATCCTGTACATGTCTGGTTTAGGGGGATAAAATATCATTCACATGGATGTACAGATATGGGACCTGGTATGTAGGATGCTTGGGACTTGGGGTTTTCTGGATAAGGAGTCTTTCTGCAATTTGGATCTCTGCTAGAAAAAAAATTATGTAAACATTAAATAAACCCAATAGGATTGTTTTGCCTCCAGTAAGGATTGATTCTATCTTAGTTGGGATCAAGTACAAGGTGCTGTTTTATTATTATAGAATAAAAAGGAAATCATTTTGGAAAATTCTAATTATTTGATTGAAATAGAGTCTATGGTAGATGGCTTTCCTGTAATTTCTGGATAATGGATCCCATATCTGTACTAAAATATCTCATTTTGCTCCAATAACTGTACTGTAGAATACATCATACAATGACACGCCAAAACAATCAGTCTGTGACTTGATAATTTAAAAAATGTCATATTCTAGACTAAACTTACTACAATATTGCCCAGGGCATAATTAAGATCTGTGCAGAGTGTTCTAACACTAGCCAATGTCTGCCTGGTGATTTTTCTGTTTCTCTCAAATCTGTTTTTATTATTTATATGCCCCAGCTCTCCCAAGAGCCCCGCTAATTATTCCTGGTGGAGGTGATTACCTGATAAAAGGGTCTAGATTTCTTATAAGCCACAATTAATATACCCTGGCTCCCCATGTAACAAGGAAGCTGGGCATTCAGACATGGCAAATAGTACTGATCTGAAGCTACCAGATATAAAAGGCTCTTTTGCATAGTACAGACTGGAAATAAAAACATTTTAATGTATTAGTGGCATAGAGCAGCAGGATAAAAATACAATCCAAGCTTCTTTGAATGTCCAACATTTGGCAGGGTCCCCTTTAGCTCATTAAATGGATATTATTAACATGTATTTCTATAGCGCCAACTTGTTGCGTAGCGCTGTGATATGGATATAAAGAGGGGATATAAAAGGGTGTGTGTGCCCCTTAATCCGTAAATGAGGCACGGAGCTCTGTCGCTGGGGCTATAAAATTCACTTTATTGTAGAATCCTTAAAATCACAGGAGCATACACGCCTAACGCGTTTCGTGGTTAGCACCACTTCCTCATAAGCAACCACGAAACGCGTCAAGCGTGTATGCTCCTGTGATTTTAAGGATTCTACAATAAAGTGAATTTTATAGCCCCAGCGACAGAGCTCCGTGCCTCATTTACGGATTTTGGAATTTACCGCCCTTGGGAGAGGGCAGATATACGTTGCAGCTCTACGCATTGAGGGCGTTGGAACATGTGAGTGCTCCCTTCTACCTTGTATTCTGTGTGTGCCCCTTAGTACTAATTCTAGGAGCAATTGCAAATGAGCCCTCGGGGGTATCAGTTAGTCATAGTCACTGCTATAGTTTTGCGTATACAGTATCTACAGCAACAAAACCAGTCACCCAAAGTCTCCCCTAAATGACCTTCAACCTGAGCTCTAGGAGAGAAAATGTCCATTCTCCCATATTCTCACCCTAACTGGCCTTCAGGCTGGGCCTATCACCCACTGACCCAAGCTCACCTAAGGGTGCCAGTCCTACAGTCTAAGAAACACTACTCTAGGGTTATTTTACTGAAATATTTGTGGTCAATGCCTAAAAGTACAGGTCATTGAAGCCAGAAAATTCTGCCTATTCTGAACTTCCAAACTTCCAAAGATATTGGGAAAAGATTCAGGCCCTCAGAAATATAAATGGAAAAAACTATATTTGAGTCAGTTTCGCAGTATTTGGGATTTAATTTTTTTTATCCACACTCTGGAGTATGTATTAAGAATTCACATTATAAATGATTAAGTAAGAACGAGACGGAAATTCTGCAAAATGGAATGTGCACTCCATTGATTTTGTCTGTTTGATATACACAGATGATGTCCCAGGTGTGGTATTTTTTATTGCATATTTCAGATTTGTTCTTAGCACAGCATTAATGTACTGTATGTATGCTATGGCACCTTCTACAAAGTAGTGACCTCAGCCCCACGAAGAGGAGGAAAAGAACACTGAAAAAATGGATCTGCTGTCTAGAATAACATTTACATAAAAAATAGCAACAGAGGCTGTTAATTACAAAAGAAGATTAAATGAGTTATTACGCTGTGTATGAAAAATAATAGTGTCATTATAAATGTGTATAAACAGTTTTTTTTAGATTAAATTGCGTTGAGTCTTCTGTTGCACTGCTGAACCAAAGCTACAAATAAATTAAAGGGGGGACCAATTATCCAGAATGCCCTGGACCTGTTGTTTTTCACATAAGGGATCTTGGATCTTCATATCTTAAAAGGATACTGTCATGTTTTTTTCAAAATGCATCAGTTAATAGTGCTGTTCCAGTAGACTTCTGCACTGCAATCCATTTCTCAAAACAGCAAACAGATTTTTTTAACATTCAGTTTTGAAATCTGACATGGGGCTAGACATTTTGGCAATTTCCCAGCTGCCCCATGTCATGTGACTTGTGCTTTCTGGCAGGCTGTTGTTTTTCCTTCTCAATGTAACTGAATGGAACACAGTGGGACATGAGTTTTTACTCTTGAGTGCTGTTCTTAGATCTACCAGTCAGCTGTTATCTTGTGTTAGGGAGCTGTTATCTGGTAACCTTCTGATTGTTCTGTTGTTAGGCTGCTGGGTGCGGGAAACGGATAGTGTGATATAAATCCAACTTGCAGTACAGCAATAAAGAGTGATTGAAGTTTATCAGAGCACAAGTCACATGACTTGGGGCAGCTGGGAAATTGACAATATGTCTAGCCCCATGTCAGATTTCAAAATTAAATATAAAAAAATCTGTTTGCTCTTTTGAGAAATGGATTTCAATTTAGAATTCTTCTGGAACAGCACTATTAACTGATGCATTTTGAAAAAATAAAATTCCCATGACAGTATCCCTTTAAGTGTACTTAAATGTTTTTTTTTTTTATTTTAAATCAACTTAATTGATTTTAGTTTTGTTTTGCCTCCAATATGAAAAAAGGATAAGTAAACCGTTGACGAGGGTGATATTCTAAGCACTTTAACAATTTATGTTAATTATTTTTCTTTAACTCCAAGATATTAAGGGATACATGCGCTGATAATATGAATTAATTTTGTTACAACAGCACCACCTGCTGGTGAGTTTTCGACTATTCTGACCACCAAGTGGTCATGGAAGTTGTCAGGAGAAAGAAAGAGGCTGCTCTGATGTTCTTCTGCTTAAAAAAAAAAAAAAAATAGAAACCTTTCTCAAACTTTTCCTAAGAAAGAACATCAGAGCAGCCTCTGTTGTTCTCCTGACAACATCCTTCACTACTTGATGGTCAGAATAGTCTGAAACTCACCAGCAGGTGGCGATGTTGTAACAAAATTAATTCAAATTAATGGGCAGATCTACTAAGGGCTGCATTTTCGAAGTGAAGAAACTTCGAAATTCGACCATCAAAGTTCTTTTAAAGGGCTTTTTCAATCGAAAATGGACCTATTTCAATCGAATAGGTCCATTTTCGAGCTAATAAATTTTTTTCGAATCGTTCGAACACATCGTTTGAATTGAACAATTTGAAGGATTTTGAGCAAATTCCTTTGAATTCCTAGGACTTAAGCTGGCCATAGGCGCAATGATCCGATCGTACGAATCCTGGATTCCTACGATTTTGGGATTGTGTGTGTAGTGTCCCGGGCATTTGTCATGCCATGCCGTTTGGTCGATCAGACAGGTTAGAAAATTTCTGTCGTCTGCTGATAATATCGCTGCATGTATCAGTTTTGTGGGACACAACTTTCATACGATCCCTGTCAGGGGCAGAACATTGGCTGATCTGTGCTTTTATTACTTTATTTAATCTGAAGGTTAGTGGCAGGTCGGGAGATGATTTGTACGATTGTATCTTTGCGTTTATATCCAGCTTTAGAAAAATTTTCAGGACAGGTTCTATGACGTCCCCCATAGGCTAAAATGACAATTCGGAAGCTTTAAAGTTAACATCAAAAAATGTAATTGTTTTAAAGTAATAAAAATATAAAGCAGTGTTGCCCTGCACTGGTAAAACTCCAGTGTTTGCATCAGAAGCACTACTATTGTTTATATAAATTAGCTGTTGTGTAGCCATGGGGGCAGCCATTCAAGGTAGAAAAGTTACACAGCAGATAGCAGATAAGCTCTGTAGAACATAATGTTATCTGTTATCCATTACTTATCCTGTGCCATATGGCAATTTTTCAATTCCCGCCATTGCTACTCAGCAGCTTGTTTATATGAACTATAGCAGTGTTTCTGAAGCAAACACATCAGTTTTAACAGTGCAGGGCAACACTACATGATATTTTGTTTACTTTAAAACACTTTCATTTTTTGGTGTTACTGTTCCTTTAAGGTGTCGAAGTGTCGAAGTCAAAGGGCCAGTACTTCTAAAATTAAAATTTTCTCAATTCAAATCGAATTTTGGGCTATTCGACAGTCGAAGTAGCACAAAATTACTTCGAAATGCAAATTTATTTAATTCGAATTTATTAATATATCCCTTAATATCTTGGAATTAAAGAAAAATAAAAAAAAGTTCTTAGAATAGCACCCTCATCATTTTTACGTTCACTTATTTTAAAGGTTTACTTAATTATACATCAGCTGGGATCAAGTACATAGTAGTGTTTTATTATTACAGAGAAAAAGGAAATAGTTTTGTAAAATTTGGATTGTTTGGATAAAATGGATTCTATGGGAGATGAATCCCAAACATGTACTAGATTAAATTTCAAGTATTAATTTATATTAATGCACATGGCTGGTCTAAAGCCTATCTGGTGATCATCTGTTCTTTCAAACCTATTTGAATTCAGTCTGCAGTCCTACAAACATGTTAGGTTGAAGTATTCAGCTATTGGTATGCACTGATTGTTGTTAGGGTGGCCCTGGTACAAAAGCGGTGGTCATACGTGGACATTAGTCAACTAACAATCTCAGAGATACCTGAATTACATGAGACATTGGAACACCATGCAGTGCCCGACACGTATTAAGTGGAAGCACTTTACAAGCAAAGCCTTATGAAACAGTATAATAATATTATTAGTGTGGATAACAGCATTTCTTTCTTTCTTTGTATTCCCATACATAAATTATTATACATTTATAATAGTCGGTGCTGGCAGGGTAGTGAACAAGAACAGTAATTTGAGATTTAAACTACTTCTTCCAAGTGTTTATTGATCTATAAAGACACTAGGGGTTATGGACACAGGACTTTCTGTGCAATCTACAAAAGGTGCTTTGCTAATACAGTATCATAATGCACCAATTCCTGCTCCATATGGAAGAGGTATGTGGATAAAGGTCAAGTGGGTGTCACAAGAATAAAAAAAATGCCAAGGCCCTGTTATCTTCAACAATGAAATTATGAACTGGTCTGAAATATGTATTTAAAGTGACATACTGATACCCTAAAGCTGACAGTATAAACCAATTACTGACATTTTAGATTAAAGAGACAGTATACATCACTCTCATACCCTGAATACAGCGAATAGGGCTTGTACATGTATGAGATCTGTTAAATGGAGACCGGTTATCTAGAAAGCTCTATAGTCTCCATTTTATCCAAATAATCCATTTTTAAAATGGTTTCCTTTTGCTCTGTAATAACACAGTACCTTGTAATTGATCCATTAATTGATCAGAAGAAACCCAAGCATATTGGGTTTATTTATTGATTACATGATTTTCTAGTAGACTTAAAGGAAACCTGTCATGATTGAGTTAACACTAGGAAGGAAATAAAACTTTTAAAACAAACCACATACCCCTATTTATTATGCTCAAATCTCACTAATTCTCAATTTATAACTACTTTTCAAAATGTGCATGAGACACTAACTGAAGCCCTGACTTTCCAGAAAGTCAGGAGAGCAAAGCATCATGGGTAGAATCAGTCCTGCAGACTCCTCTCATGATATCACCAGTTTGTGCAGTTGTTAGTGGCTGGAGTAGCCCACACAATCTGAATAGAACAATAGAAGGTGTTTCAAATAATTCCCATAGAATATCAAGTCCTGGTGTGACATGAGTTATATAGAGCTTGTCTATCATAGAGTATACTCTGACTAAGCATGAATGAGATTTGGCAGTTTGGCACAGCCCACATATGGAAAACAAAGGGGTAGGGGGCAGAATGAAGCCCTTTTTACATGAAGGATATTTTCTAATCTGTTTCAGATATAGACAAAAACAGCTGACTAAAGGGTTTAACTAAGGATGGAAAAGAAATATTTGACTCATGTCTCAAGGTGACAGGTCCTCTTTAAGGTATGAAGATCCAAATTTTGGAAAGATCCATTATCCAGAAAACCCCAGGTCCCTAGCATTCTGGATTACCTGTACTAAACATACTTTTTACCTGTTGCTTTAATCAAGAAATATCTGTGGTTAATGAAACTAGGGCAGATACACACAGTCAGATTCGGGGAGATTAGTTGCCCGGCGACAAATCTCCTCTTCTTCACAGTGTGAGCTTCCGGTAGTGAAACCCAAGGCCCCGGCACAGATTTCAGCACAGAAACGGACACGGACACAGCCTTTTATGGTTAAATTGCAGCTTTGCTGGCATTTATTTGCAACTGAACACAATTCTTCAGCCCACTGGCTTCACATGGGGAATCACATAAGTGTTTAACAAAAACAGTCCCGATCCTAACACCCTCACTGGTGTTCACTTTACTCACATTTGAGTTTGGCCCTCACTGGCTTTCATTGATCCTGCACTACTCACTATGGTTACTACAGACGCTTCAGACTATGGCATAGGTGCAGTTCTCACACAGATCCATGCTGATTCGCAGAGAAAACTGTTGCATTAGCATCCAGAACACTTACAGAGACAGAGCGTAAGTATTCAGCTGTTGAAAAAGAAGCTCTAGCGTGTGTTTGGGCAACAGAAAAATGGAGAACCTACCTATGGGGTAGAGAATTTACCTTATGCACTGATCATAGCCCTTTAACTACACTACTTACAACAAAGGGACTAGGAAGAGCTGGAATGCGTATAGCTAGATGGTCAGCAAGGCTACTGGATTTCAACTACAAAATGCAATACAAGTCCAGGTTTGAAAAATGTTACTGCTGATTGTTTGTCACGTTTACGCTTACCTGCAGCTTCTGATACACTGGATGAGGATGTTGTAGCATTGACTGATATATTATCATCTACAGTTACAGCTGCTGATTTTAAGCAAGCTTGCCTCACATGTCCAATTCAAGTAAAACTACGGTATATCTTACAAAGCAAATGACCAAATGCTGAGAAGAAACTCAGTCCTGATCTTCAACCTTACTACAGGATTAGACATGAACTGTCATTAGTAGATGGCTATGTTATCGGTAAAGCTCACCGCTTACTGGTACCAGAAACCTTGAGAAAAAAGCTTGTACAACTTGCATATGAGAGTCATAAAGGAATTGTACATACAAAACAAAGATTACAAGAACTATACTGGTGGCCAGCAATGGATGCTGATGTGGTAACTGCCATTCATTCTTGTGTTACTTGTCAGAATCATGACAAACAGCCATCACACATACACGACCACTTCAGCCAGTACCATTCCCTGCTTCACCATGGGAAAAACTTGCTATTGATATTGTGGGTCCTTTAAGGCATACTGAGAGAACCAGAAAACTACCTGCATGGACCAAGGACTTTGTGATGTGAAGAATGTATAATATTGCTTTAAGATACATACTGTTTATTATATTTGTCCAAATGCTTTCCTACTATAGGGGGAATGTTGTGTTTATACAAATGGACTGTAGCTGTCACTATGCTCAAGACTTATACTGTGCATACTTACTATACTATTTAGAGCATTAGAGTATAGGTTACTGTTGTGTAATGGCTGCTTGAGACTGCTAATAAAGCACTGTTTTACTCTACTAGTTCTTAGCTATCAAAACACAACATGAATGCCATGAAATATCCATTTTGTGCGTAAGCCTACCACTTCTATTCCCCTACCACATCTATATCAACCACAGGGCACGGTGCCCAAATATCTGCCCATACAGATCAATGAATGAGTGGAAACAACACCTGCTTAAACCAAAAGATTTCCACAACGTGACACAGACAAGAACTTGTACTTGCTAAAAGCGGCTGGACAGATTGAGAGCGGACATTTAGTGGCCTTTGCACAATCCTAATTAGAAAGGGTTGCAATGCAATGAGGATGTGAAAAAGCTGCCAGGCTCCTACCGGTTGGAGGGGGGCAATGAATGACAGGTCACTGGGACTAGTGGGCAGCTGTACACGAGACCTATTGGAAATAAATCAAGAAGATAAAAGCCTCATTAACAAGGCACAGGGACATTGATTAAGGCCGGTTAAAGGCCACAGACATACTGACGGGAATCAGATGAAGCAGTTCATTTATTGGGAAGGAAGAGTACAGTATCAGCATAGAGCAGAAAACATAACACCACGTTAAGATGTTAAAATAGAAAAGTACTGCAGAAAAGAGATAGAACAGCACAAGTAGTAACCAGCAAATGGAACATCACAAGAAATAAGAAGTAGCAAGCCAGAAAGGGACCAGGTAAGTGAAACGATACAGGGAACACAGCAAAAGACATGCAAGGGCAAACAAGGAAGAGTGGTAGAGACATGGAGCTTTAGAAAACACAGAGAAAAAAAGAAGAGACGGGACTGCAAGAGCAGAGCAGGATACAGCACAAGAAAGGATCAGGGAACAGCAGAGGAAGCGGCTAATAATGAAAATTAGAGTTTTGGGGCTGCAGTAGAGGTAGTGACCTGAGAACAACAGAGATAGAAAACAGAGACAAGAAAGCTCATTTAGGCACAAGTGCTGGCCCAAAAGAAAGTGTTCATTAGTCATGCACTTTTGGGGGCAATGACATGACGTTAAAGGAACAGCAACACAAGTGTTTTAAAGTAACAATAATATAATACACAAAAGCTGTGATTATCTTGTAGATTATATCCTTATAAACGGTGAGTACTCATGTCATTTCTGTCCCATAATTCACTAAAACTTGCCTTTTATAATATAAGTACCTCCAGTTTCAAAATATGAGGATATTAGAATTTATGTCAGAGTTCCATGACCTGTATAAAAACACGAAGCCGAAGGCAACACCTCTGTAACTTATAATATAGTTATAATTGACAAAAGGGGGTACTTTATTCACTGTATCATGGGGTGTTACCCTGCACTAGTAAAACTGCTATGTTTGCTTCAGAAACACTACTATTGTTTATGTAAATAAGCTGCTGTGTTACAATGGGGCAGCCATTCAAAGCTGAAAAGGCCCAGGTTACACAACAGATAGCAGCTTAGCTCTGTAGAAAATAATGGTGTTATCTGTTTTCCACTATTTAACCTGTGCCTTATAGTCTTTTTTAAATCTCCACCATTGCAACACAGCAGCTTGTTTATATGAACTATAGTAGTGTTTCTGAAGCAAAAACATCAGTTTTACCAGTGCAGTGCAACAGTAAATTATATTTTCATAACTTTACAACACTTGAATTTTTTGATGTTACTACATAGTAACATAGTAACATAGTAAGTTAGGCTGAAAAAAGACTCGCGTCCATCAAGTTCAACCCCTCAGAGGGTGGAAAAAATTCCTTCCTGACTCCAAAAAGGCAATCAGACTAGTCCCTGGATCAACTTGTATAATGAGCTATCTTCCATAACCCTGTATTCCCTCACTTGCTAAAAAGCCATCCAACCCCTTCTTAAAGCTATCTAATGTATCAGCCAGTACAACAGTTTCTTTAAGGATTGTTCTTCATATAGTTTGTAACCCAAGCTGTCTTTATAGTAGTCTTTATAGTAGTAGAAATTCAGAGTTCCATGACTGGTATAAAAGTACTCAGCTTGTGGACTCAGGATTGTATATGGTCATGGAATTCTTAAGTGACATGGTTAGGCACATTTATCGAATTACAAATTCATGTGCGCTTTTTAAAACTCCCATAAATTCAAAATTCGACTAATTGAAATTTATTACTGAAATCTAATTTTACCAACTGACATGAAAACTCGATTCAATCACTTTTTCAGGGTATGCATTTGGCGAAATCATAGTGTTCAAATGAATTGACTACATTTAATTGGATACTGTCATTGAAATGTTTTTTTCAAAACGCATCAGCTAACAGATTTTTTTTTATATTCAATTTCAAAATCTGACATGGGCCTAGACATTTTGTCAATTTCCCAGCTGCCCCTGGTTATGTGACTTGTGCCAGCACTTTAGGAGGGAACTGCTTTCTGGCAGGCTGTTGTTTTTCCTTCTCAAAACTGAAGGAGTCACAGTGGGACATGGGTTTTAACTATTGAGTGCTGTTCTTAGATCTACCAGGCAGCCGTTACCTTGTGTTAAGGGAGCTGTTATCTGATTATCTTTCCCATTGTTCTATTGTTTGGATTTTGGATGCTGGGGGGGGGGAGGTGATATCACTCCAACTTGCAGTACAGCAGTAAAGAATTATTGAAGTTTATCAGAGCACAAGTCACACGACTTGGGGCAGCTGGAAAATTGACAATATGTCTTGCCCCATGTCAGATTTCAAAATATGAAAAAAATCTGTTTGCTCTTTTGAGAAATGGGTTTCAGTGCAGAATCATACTGCAGCAGCACTATTAACTGATGCATTAAAAAAAAAAAAAAACATTTTTCCCCATGACAGTATCCCTTTAAGGAAATTTGATCAATGCATTTATACTCTGGCCATATTTATTAAGCTGTGTAAAATATTTAAAAGATGGCATTTAAATTTAAAACATGGCACCTTTATAAATCTTTAGTTCCATTATGTACATGTGAACTAACATAATTATGAGTGCTAAAATATTTAGCTATAGTAATCACATGAGCTCCCAAGCATATTTATAAAGATGTGGGATTTTTATTATTTCTCTTCAGACCTGGCATAACCCTTGAGGTCATAAAGGACACAGTACGAAAATACTGTGCAAAACATTATGGAGGGTTTTCATGGCTTTTTTTTAAACTTAACTTTGACTGAACTCAGAACAAATATTGATAGGGGAGGCCATTGTTTTTTGACCAATAGACAAGTCAACTTGGTCAGTAGTAGCTGAGTTGGCAAGTAATATTGTCCACTGTATGGCCAGATTAAGGCTGAGGGCTCCAGTAAAACAGTAGACAAGGTTGGACACTACAATAACTCTGTGTCAAAGAAGATTTTAAAACAAGTACAGGATATAAATACTGTAGGTATGTAAGGTAAGTAATTGCATGAAGTGCTCCAAACATCACAGTATAAACTAGTAAGCCATATAACTTGGCCTCTTCTGACCGTTATCACAAGACTTTCACTTAAGCTTGCCATAGACGTGCAGATATATCCTTATGTCTGACGAATGCCTGGTTGTTGCAATCTCCCGAGCTACCACTAACCATTCAGATTAAATAAAGTAGTAAAAACAAATCAGAAGATGCTCAGGCCACTAAGTGACAGACAGCAATCATACGAAAGATATGTCTGACAAATAGTAGTGACAGTCATCCACTGATATTGTCAGATAGGCAATATATGCAGAGATATTATCATAAGCCAACAGAAATCTTCTAAATGACTAATTGCCACAACACAAAAAATGTAGGGACAATCCACACTCAGTCCGAAAATTGTATGAAAGGAAGGTTTGTGCAACTTTTTCTTTGTGTCTATGGCCAGCTTATCTGTGGCCAAAGTTCTCATGCCTTGTACAAATCTAATACCTTGTCGGAACAACAGGTGTTCAATCCACTAAGGGCCTACCACTTGCCAGCATAGTGACCTATTCACAAGTGTTGCATTCTGCAAGATATGGATCTGTTATAGTGGGCCACACAGTCAGGGTATGCTGAGATTTCATCATTCTTTATCCAGGTAACCCTCACATTCTCAAAATACTTCTGGAAGTCAACTTGTTTGTGAAAGAGAGTCAGTTCCTCATTATGTCTAATCTAAGAGAAAGGAAACAGCAGACTTTTCTCATTTGTGTGGATTGCAGGGTAGTTGGTCTGGCAGATGGGATGAGGGGTTGGAGGATAGCACAGTCTGCTCCTGAGAATGGAGGTGGCATTTGAACTCCGTGGGCTGTACTGAAGAATTTTCTGCAGCTGCAGCATTTTCTGAGCCAGTAGCTGAGCCTAGCAAATAAACATGAGTGTCCTGCGCTCCGGACTTGTTATGATTTAAGAGGAGGGGGCAGACGCCTTACAAGAACTAATGAGGCTGCAGTCAAGGAATGGGGGAAGAATCACAGAGCCTAATATTTTTAAAAGACAATGCACACCACACTGCATGAATACAAGGGTTTACAATCTAAATGGAAAACTTCAAGCAAAGAATACAAGGCATCATAATGAACAACCTCTCCAAAAATTCATAATACAAAAAATCACAATAAAAGGCATAACCCAGACCTATAGAGGCAAACTGTTCTAGAGGGCACATCTCATGAAAATTATTTACTGTTAAACTTTGTTTAGGGTCAACTGGGACAAAATGTCATTTAAGGCCATGCAATGAAATCATTTGGATCCCACGCAGCTAATTTCCATCCCTTCCATGAGATCAGTGCAGTTATGAAACCAAAGCAGGTTAATTATAAAAAGGTGTCACCTTTTTCATTCAATGTGCATTTCACAGCTCAAGAAAACCTGAGCTTCTCAGAAAAAAAAGGAATGCATTTCCCAACATGACTTTGTTGTCAACAAAGCCTTTGGTGCACAGAATGAAATAAAGGGCACAGAAAAGAAAGTGCTGAAAAGGTGTAAGAAGCTCTTTTATTTCATAGAATTATACAAGGTGGCCTCCATGCAGCTCATCAGAAAAGGCCAATGTAACAATGATGGAGTAGTGCATTCATCAAAGACATAAAAGAGGCATCTTTGGCACTTTGGGAAGGGGATAGTCCTACAGTAGGGGCAACTAGTGGCAACTACAAAGGGGATTATTAATTCTGCTGCAGAGGATTGTTAAATGGGTCACATTTTTGGGGTTAATTCAGTTACAGACATACACATTGATAATCTTACAGGGGCCATTGTAAATTACCACTGTAAATTATTTCTTTCCATGTTTATTACTTAAAGTGCAATTTTACACTGGCCAAAGGCTGCCTTGTTTTTGCGAGGCACATCATTTGACATAGATAAATATGTGCGTGGATGTGCTGAGAAGAAGAGCCATAGAGATGCATACAAATAAAGTCTTCTTACCGTGTACCCTGGAGCACAGATACACCTCCCTGTCATACTGTCACAGTCGGCACCATTATGGCAAGAGCACAGCTGTTGGCAACCCTCTCCATAGAAGCCTGGCCGGCAGGGCTCCTCGCAGTAAAGTCCGCTCCAGCCTGCCCTGCAGGTGCACTCCCCAGACAGAGGGTGGCAGCTAAGAGTGAAGTGAGAGAGAGACTTGTCAGATCAGAGCTGTGGGGTGTGCAGGAGAACTAATTAAAACAATATATCCTTGTGTCAACGGCTGGCCACAAAGGGACCCCACTCCCTGCAATTCATTCGCCCGCAGTATCCCTGCAATTCATTCATCTGCTGTAACCTTGCTCCTGAGGGAGAAAATCTATTATTTAAATGTTCTAAGCAAAAGAGAGATGATTTCAACCATATGGCATATGAATGTCCTTAAATAAAACAATGTGAATATGAAATACTTGAAGGGACACTGCCCCCCTCTTAGTCCCAGCTCCTGACACATTTTAAGGATCCTAAACATTGTAGTAATTAAAATGATTGATTTTCTCATTGTTTAGAGTTCTACAAATACATATAAAAAACCTTATCTGTTTAGCGACAAATAACGCTCACATGTGTTCCGTGAAATGTAATTTCACAAAAATATTCTTTTGTTATCTAGTGTTTGTTCAGCCGGTGACAGGAGCAGCCAGCATGGATTTCATATGCTCATCAGCATGATCAGAAATAAATTAGCAAGGGGGTTATACTGCTGAAACTTTGGGTCAGAAAGCATGTTAACCTTCCTTTACCAAATTGTGGGAAGAAGTAGCTTGGGAGTAGCAGGATGACAGTCCCTGTCCTAACTGTTTTCTATAAAGGGGAAGGGATACAAGAATGAATGAAAATTGCTGGGATGTGAATCTTACTGCAGGCTTGGGAAAATGCCATATTTATCCAAAATTATGATTACATCAGCAAATTCCGGATAAACACATTTATTGTTTAATGCAGGGAAATGAAAACAAACGTGGTGGTAAAATATTGTGTATATATATTTTTTTTTTTTTAATTGCCGCCCTCAGCTATCAGTAGAAATAACACATTTATACTATGATCTGATTTGTCTACTGTTTATGCTGCTCCAAAGTGATGACTTACAGTACATTGTTAAGCATACTATGAAATTTGTTTGCAGGCATGGCAGCCCATTCTGTAGCCTTGATCTCTACCCCACCTTACATCTCACATAGAGCTGGCAGCTTACACCCTTAAAGGAACAGTTCAGTGTGAAAATAGAAACTGTATAAACTGTGCAAAATAAAAAATGTTTCTAATATAGTTAGTTAGTCAAAATATAATGTATAGAGGCTGAGTGACTGGATGTCTAACAGAACAGAACACTACTTCCTGTTTTCTCTAACTCTGAGTCAGTCAATGACTATAAGGGGGGCATCATGGGACATAACTGTTCAGTGAGTTTGCAATTGATCCTCAACATTCAGCTCAGATTCAAATGCAACAGTTATGTCCCATTAAAAAAAACCATTCAGTTGAAACCAAAAGAGCTGCAAGTAGTATTCTGGCTATTATGTTAGACATCCAGTCACTCCAGCCTTTATACATTACATTTTTGTCTAACTAACTATATTAGAAACATTTATTATTTTGCACAGCCTATCTATTTACAAAGTTTTTATTTGTATACAGAAGATGAATGACAAATTCCCTTCTGCCAATAAATTGTACAAAAGGGATACACTTTAAGCAACAACATACCCACGGGTATTGGATAGATTGCAGGGGCAGTTCTTGTTGCACTTGAGGCCATAAAGCCCTTCTGGACACACACGTTCTTCACAGAGGATTCCTTTGAAGCCAGGTTCACAAAGGCAGGCGCCATTGATGTGGTAACACTTAGCTCCATTCTGACAATCGCATCTTTCTGCACACTGGAATCCATAAGTTCCGACCGGGCATTCCTCCTGGCATCTGCAGGGCACACAGTTATTGCTAACATTATTAACATGCATTTATAAAGCGCCAGCATATTCTGCAGCACTGTAAGTTCATACTCTGAATATACAGAATTACATACAAAGCAACCAAAAACGATACAAACGGTGAAGAGAATCTGTCCAAAAGAGCATACAATCTAAGCATAAAAAGAAATGCAGAATTCCCAAGATAATAATGGAATTTGTAAACTTTTGTTTACAACAGTATTATCTTAGCTGCACCAAATTTTAATTTACAATACCAACCTCTGACTTTCTCAAAATAAACAAATAGTGTAGACTTAGGGGCAAATTTACTATTATTCACCAAAAAATCCCTCGAATGCTTGTCGAATAGTTTTGGGCAATTTTTTCCTCGATATTCGATTTCTCGATGAAATCGTACGATCAAAATTTCCTTCAAGCGCTCGAAAAATTTGTACGATTCAAACGATCGAGGTGTTCAATCGTACAAATGGTAGTCGAATAAAATTTTAAAGTTAAAGTCCTTTGATCATCGAACGGTCGAATGATCGAATATTTGATCATTCGATCTATTCGATACGCTCGAATTTCGAGTATTCGATGATCGAAGTGGCCAAATTTGCATATTCGAATATCCGAAAAAAACGTACGATCTGAATTCGATCGAATTCGATCAAACTTCGATCTATTAAGGTGAATTTTGTAAATTTGGCCCTTAGTCTCAGGGCAAGTATCCAGCCTAAAAGGTGGCCATACAGGGGCAGACTAAAGCTGTTGATATCGGTCCTTTAGACCGATTTGGGGGCATATCTGCCTGTGTGTGAGGCTTCCAATGGGTCCCCCAATTGATATCAGGCCTGATATCGAATGGCAGGTTTGATTTTTCCTGTGATCAAGAGCCACATGGCTAGTTTATGTGGTCCTATGTCCTTTCAGCACCCATTCTCTTCATTGTAATCAGATATCTCCCTGCGGTTAGTAGGCATATTGGGTGAGGAGGTCGCCAAACCAGCGCGTATGGAGTGTAACCAGCACTCACAAAATGAAAGCAGCATCAGAAAACGTACAATACCTACCAGTATCATAAAACACAGCAGAATAGAAACAACTGTTAAATGTAAAGGTTTATTGCCTCAGCAGGTTAGATGTGTGTGTTATAAAATCCTGGCTGCATTCCTGTAGTCATACATTTGCTACTTTAGGAAAGCACCTTGTATCAGTCTGGCACATTGCAAACTGTATGTGCCCAACATTCAACATAAATGATTTTAAGGCTCATTCACTAATGTAGGTAACCCACAACAAGAATTGGTGCATAAATACAGATTTAGAAACAAGCAGAGCAATGGCCCATAGTGAAATACTCAAATGAACTCAAATGAACATGAAACTCGTATGGAATAACTCAAATGTGAAAATCTGATTCTGAGAGTTTGAGTCCTGCAACCCAAAAACTCGAATTGATCGATTCGAGTTTTCAAGCAAAATTCTCTGAAAAAAACTTTAACATCAAGCAAACCTATTAGGGTGTTGACACATGCTAACTATTGGTCAGAACTCTCTGACATCACTGCACATAGATTCACTAACAGGGCTGCTGAGTGGAGTTTCTTATTATGAGCACTGTAATAATAGGAACATTTTTAATAGGGTAAATGTGGGCTTAAAGATAGGAATTGCACAGCAATGTTAGTTAAAACCAGTGCTTGAATTGGAATGAAAAAAGTGGAGTGATGCTCTGTGTGGTGAGCAGCAGCCTAAAACAAGCCCCTCCCACAACCACAAGCTACACCCATTGTTTTATTAAAGGACCAGTAACCTCAAAAAATGTAATTGTTTTGTAATTGTAATAAAAATATAATGCAGTGTTTCCCCAGTGTTTGCTTCGGAAGCACTAGTATTGTTTATATAAATAAGCTGCTGTGTAGCAATGGGGGCAGCCATTCAAAGGAGAAAAGGCTCAAGTTACACAGCAGATGGCAGATAAGCTCTGTAGAATATAATGTTATCTGTTATCCATTACTTATCCTGTGCCATGTAGCCATTTTTCAATCGCTACTTAGCAGCTGGTTTATATAAACTATAGTAGTGTTTCTGAAGCAAACACATCAGTTTTAACAGCACAGGGCAACACTACATGATATATTCTTTACTTTAAAACACTTTCATTTTTTGGTGTTACTGTCCCTTTAAGCCTCACACACCAATACTTTCTGGATTCACCCACTTTAAAGCAAAACCGTTTTGTTATTTCCATTTTGGTATTTCCTTCTAATGAACAGTTTAATTCCAAGTATGCATAGATTTATGTATATGACCTGTAGGGACCCCAAAACTTATATAACATTCTCTCTCTATTCCGTAATCTGCTGCTGTTTAATACCATCATTTTCTCTTTTTCTCTCCACTGTTTTCTTCTTCTCTCTTTTCCTCTCTGATGCCTCCACCTTCTTTATCTGTTTAACGCTTCTCTATCTCTTCTTTATTTCTCTCCAATTAATCTTCTATATTTTATGTTCTGTACATTTAACTATATTTTATTTTATTTGCATGCAGAAGTGGAGAGGAGCAAAAGAAAGTTCAGTGATTCAAAACTCTTGCATCCTCACTGAGGGGATGCTATTTCACAAAAATAAAGAAATGAAGGGATGGCATCCCTGTGCATCCCTCCCCAATTAAACCCTATAAGGGCTGACAATGTCCCTATCAGACAGACTTAAATTTGACGATTTATTATTGTTATTATTATTATTATACTGCAATACATTGTTGCAAGTGAAGGATTTATTTTGTGTAATAGTGAAGGCCTATATATTAAAGGTCGAATTTTAGTGGTTTCTGCTCCCTCTATTGTTACGCCACTGATTCTCAAAAATCTCTAAAAGTCCGAAATGATTTAAAACAGTCCCGCAGGATCAGTGCAGCTCCCTCGACAACTTTTACCTGGTGAAGTTTTGTATTTGTGATTTTAGAGATTTAAAAAAAAAAAAAATAGGAAAACAACTAATTTTTAGAGATACTAAATTTGATTGCTAGTAAATGGGCCACTTGTTGACACAGAAAGCACCAGAATCAGTTACATCATATTGTGATTTACAGAAGGTACATGGCCGACTCAGAAAATAATCACAGTATTTTCAGAGCATTGTTAATGCATAACATGAACAGGATACTTTTTGTTATTATGAACATCTGGGGTCTTCAGGAGAATATATTACATTGTACTTCAATTTTTCTATAAATTACTGTTATTTAAGAGCAGAGTGTTTTTGTCTATATGAACATCACTATCTATGATACGGAGCTATTGATGAGATTTTTGTGTATAGAGGATCAGACGCTGTGGCTCCTCTCCTCCTGTGTGCACCGTGCCTCTCCTTCCAGCCTGGCTCATTCTATCTACATGGGGAGTATGACCAGTGAAACTCGCACCTGCTGGGATCTGGCACAGATATACAGAGCTAGTTGGATCTGACACTGCTGGAAAGAATTGGGGAGGGGGGGGTGAACAGGTAATGGGTGAAAGTTATATTTGGCTGGTAACTCTTTGTGCAGCTCTACTGATTTCATGGTTAGATCTAGCACTTATATCCCAAATACCGGTTTGCTCTAGCTACCAGTAGTGGAGTGATAGTCTTACAATAGCTGAAGATCTATACAATGTTTAGTTATGATTGCCACCATGAACCTACTATTTATAAATAACTCCACTTGAGTCTATACTACAGAAGTCAGATATACAGTCAATCATCTCAGCCAAATTATTATGTGCAATAAGAGCTGGGCTAACACAAGCAGGCCATAAGCTCCAGGTAAATTCAATAGTGCAATAGGCTATGGCTGTATAAATGTGGTGCTCAATCCAGAACCTTGCTGCATACACTTGGTTCACTTATCACGGTAATGCAAAAATTGGAAGGCACTCACCAAAGCAAATGTGCTAAATCATTAGTGGGTTTTTATTTTTTGATCTCCAACACAACGTTTCGGAGGAGGTAAATAATCCTTGATAAAGGAGGAGGCTCCTCCGAAACGTTGTGTTGGAGATCGAAAATAAACCCACTAATGATTTAGCACATTTGCTTTGGTGAGTGCCTTCCAATTTTTGCATTACCGTCATAAGCTCCAGGTAGGTCACTGTCCCCTGCAAAAACACTGTTTCAAAGAACTTATGTTTGGCAAATGGAACCCTGAATGTTAATCTTTTGTTTTAATAAACAATGTCAGGGCTTGTTTCACACTTTCTGCTCTGCTGAACGCTTTTGACACTAATAGAAGATTAGACCATCCTGGGGCAACAGTGGAAATCAATGCAAAGTAAAATATACTTTCAAACAGACATTTTTTGTTGTTTTTAGAGAGCTCACCCTGTGTGCTTACTTCCAAGCTTTTTGATAAGCTTAAGAAACATAGCTAATTTGCCTAACCTATGATCCCAATATGGCAAATTACTAGGGACTTGCAAGTCATTCAGCACTCAAAAGTCATATATTGTTAATATAATAACACATGAATTCAGATGTTTCTGTAGACATAAATTTGGGGCTTTTTTGTCTCACCTCTTGGAGTACTAAGAAAACACAGGATACTAGCAAACTAAAATAAAGCTGGTGGGATACCCATAGAAACATAAAACAGCAAATGTGTGACATTTTTCTCCACAAAGTTCTTCAGAGTCTATGTCTGGCTTTCAAATGTGTAACAGTAACAAGAGGAGCTGAATAATTCTTACTTATCTTCTGTTTGTGTGAGTCAAACTGTACAGTGCTTCAGTATATGTTGGTGCTGTTGGAATAAAGGATTTCATTTCTCCAGGTTGTACTTCTTATGTTTTTTGGGTTCTGGGTTTCTACAACCTGGTAGCCAGCATGTAAGTGCAGATGCAATTGGGAACTGTGTTTTAAGTACAAATAATATATTCTAGTTGAATGTAGACTATGATGTAACAGAATATCAGTCCAGCATTGGACCAATTGCAGATGCAAGATTAGGTCAGACTGGCTTGGCCTGGAGGGACACCGGGAAAAAACACAGTGGGCCCCGGCCCTCATGGACCCCCGCTGGGCCAGATCCCCTTCTCCTGAACTCCTGGTCCTACAAAAAAAAAACAATTTCATTGTCGCCTTTCACACATGCACATGGCCACGATTAGCATGGCTTCTCAGTAGTGCATCTGGAGGGGGCCCTGGACAGCAGTTCAACCCCGTGCAGTATGTATACCCAAAATGCAAGCAGAGCTATCAACATTGCAAAGACTGGAATGTACATCAGATGGATAACAAGAGGGCAAGCTCTTTACTTGCATCTAATGTACCTACTGTACCTGAGTTCTGCATGTGATTAGTTGCATGCACACTTGTCTGTGCAATACATAAATATAGTTGGTTGTGCAAATAAACTTTATTCTAGCTGCTGAGAAAGAAGGCTCTAAATGAGCAGGCAATTTTCTTCAGATATGCCCCTCGAACAGTTCACAAGTAGTTAATCTATGAGGATAGAGCAAGTGGAAATTAAATATCGACGACTCATGTCTTTACATAATTAGCTACCCTCTTCCTCTAACAAATAAGTGATTCTGCAAACTTGTTTAGTTAGAGATCAAACAGCTTAGCTTGCTAATGAATTTTATACAAACACCCTATTAATGAACACAACAGATAATCACAGAAGGATGGGGCTATTTTCTTTCTACATCTCCAAGCATTCTCATAACTCACTCAGCACATTCTGTCTCGGAATCCTCTACTTACTGTGCAGCACTTTTAACAAGCACTAACCTCCTTTTTTCACTTAACTTGCTTCTTTGTCTTAATCTTGTCTAAGAGGCATGGGCTGAACTGATTATTTTTGGATTACATAATGTTGAGTCCAGATAATCAAGATCGTTACTGTTAAATAGTTGCCAAAAAGACTTCAATGGCTCCTCATGATAGAGTGCCAGAGTGGATACTCACTCTAACAGTAGAAGCAACTTTACCTTGGCAACAAACTCTGTGCAGTTGTTATAAAGTGGGAGTCCCTGATTTTCTCTACCTGTGAGCAAGATATGTAAAAACAGTTGAGGAGCAACACAAGCATGAAAAATGTTCCTTGGTAGTGCAAAATAAGTGTTGTAATTGGCTATTTCGTAGCCCCTGTGTGGCATAGTAGCCTGCAGGAGGCTCTCATTTGTAGTACACATGGTTTTAATGCAACAAAAACATGCCTCCAAGCCTGGATTCAAAAATAAGCACCTGCTTTGAGGCCACTGGGAGCAATATGCAAGGGCTTGGTGAGCTCAAAAGCCATTGGATTGGGATCAGTGGTATCTAGAATGTTATTGTATTACTCTCAGTAGCAGAAGATGGAACACTCTTATGTAGATTGTTTTATTGTTTACATAGTTCTTCCATACCATGGAATATACAGCTTCTGTCATTATCTCCAGGGCTGGACCAGGCCAGCCGGGTGCCCTAGGCAAGCCCCCCCCCCCTCGCGCATATGAGAATGTGTGCGGCAGAGAGGTGAGCGACAGAGTGAGGGGAAGCGACGAAGGGAGGGGGGAGGGACGGAGGGTAGGGCTGAGCCAGAAAGGGAGGGACAAAGGGCAGGGGTGAGCGACGGGAAGGAAGGGAAAGACAGAGGTGCGAACTACAGGTAGGCAGAAGACAATTTTAGCGGTAGTTGCCTAGTGCCCCCCTATTATTGCGCCCTAGGCAGCTGCCTACCCCTAGTTCTGGCCCTGATTGTCTCATACCAACTCAGTGGGTTACGTAATGTTGAGGTCAAACAACAAGCATTCTTTCTTTGTTCCGTCATGTCTGAGTTGCCAAAAATGCGCTCAGGGATTTCAATTAGTAATATGCACATAAGAGAGTGTCAGTTGGGATACTCTTTAAAGGTGGCTTTATCTTGGAGACAAACTCTAAGCCATTGGTATAAAGAGTGGCAATGAATTGCATCGCAAGAGATAGGCTGTTTTTACTGGGAATAATACAGCCTGTGGCATTGATTCAGCCAAACTTTATTGATTCAGACAAACTCAAGGTTAAGTACATTGGGCAACAGTGGGCAACATCCTTGCTTGGTTTCAAGGGTCTCAGCTGTTGACACTCTTTAACTAACTCTTTAAGAGGCATCTTTACCTCAGCAATGAACTCTATAAATCATGATCATAGGTAGGGCCGTCTCCCCCAAGGACTGGGTACCTGGATACAGCTTTACAGGAAGGCCACAGTGTGCAGGCGAGTTTTGCTTAGCCTACTGCTGATATCACATAGTGATCAGAAAGGAAATAAAGTCCTGCCAGGCAACAGTCTATACAGAACCCTTATCTTGATCCAATTTTCAGCCCATGGATCAAAGATTGAATCAGTCCAATTGGTCTAACAGTTTTTGTGGTTTCAGTAATGTCTAAGTAGAATTATCTGTTTGCAACTTGGCACTACTAAGCCACAGTCTGAACAAGGAAAAACAATATTACAATATTTACTCAGGTACTTGTTGATTTGGGTGTTATGATAATTTTTGAAAGCACCATAACTACATGATATTGGGCTGACTGCAAACAAAAAAAACATAACTATTCGTTTTATTTAAAACAATCGGCACAGAAGGGAAGCAGAACATTATTCCCTTGCAGTTCCATTCCATTGTTTTGACCATGTCCAATTAAAACTGTGTCCTGTATTAGGGTACACACTCGCACATATACTATAAATGACAAAATATTTGTGTATCATATTCTGAACAACTAATTATTGATTATTTAAAAATACTAGTAAAACACGCACATTTTTGGCATTAAACAGGCACCAAATTGTTTGTTCTGTGTTGCAGATCTACAGATCCCCATGTGTAATTTGTCCCTGGGCACTGTAGGCCCAGAGTTATGAGTGTAATAAGCAGACTGGTATTGTATTACTCTCAGTGGCAGGAGATGGAGCATTCTTTACATAGGCTGTATTATTTTCGATATAGTTCTACGATACTAGAAAATAATACAGCCTCTGGCATTAATTCAGACAAACTCAGCACTGTAATGCATGGTATACAGAACAACCTTTAAGTGTGGCAAGTGATTCACTGGTACCATCTAACCAGCAAAACAGTTTTTGTGTAATAGCAATATCAAACACAGTGCTGTGTGCACTATGACAGCTTTCTAAATTTATAACAACCAGATCTTTATTTCATTGTTGCAAGCATTTGAAAGTAATTCACAGTGGCACTTTGTTGTTGGGCCTCGGTGCCACATGAGAATGGTGCACAAAGGAGGGGGGCGTAATATTCCCCAAATACCAAGTACATCACATTTTAGATTCATTATTACAATGTAGTTGCAATTTAAGCATCCCCTTTCAATAACTGTAGGGTGCAAAATGTATACAAAAAGCTCCAGCTCTTAACAGAAAATAATCTTTGAAGCCACTGGTAAGATATGGCACTAAAGGTCATAAGGTGCTGATAGGCATGTTAGAAATTGTAATTACAAAACACAGAAGGTGAAAACAATTATCATCTAAAGGTCATATCCTGGGGCACTAGTAGGATTTGAACCCTTGAATAGCTGATGCACAAAATATTATAAGCACGAGATGGCTATAGAGAAATGCAGAGACGTACCTCTCTCCTGTGAATCCTGCTGCACAGTGGCACCTTCCACTCAGAGGATCACATTGACCACCATTGTGACATTGACACTCCTGACTGCAGTTCATCCCAAATCTCCCAGAGGGACATGGCTGAGCACACACTGTACCCTGCAACAGAGAAGGAAGTATGAAGGTCCACATTGCTGCACACATGGCGGCACATTTAGAGTGAACTTAGAGCTCACAGCAGTCTTCCACAGTGACAGTCCTCCATTCTCTATTCAGTTCTATAGAATTTTAAATGTTGCACAAAATGTATGACAAAATGGAATTGACAAGGGCAGATACATGTTTTTGAGGGTTCAGTACACTGGATCACTATACATTACAGGACACCCTTGCTCCCCTGTCCACTGTGCCTTGCATCCCATTCACTCATTCAGTACAAAGGGGAGCACTGGAGCTAGGCACATAAAACTTACCATATATAATTTTAATTCATGACTGGCGTATTAATGTAGACCTTTACATGACCCTGGGCCACTGGCTGCTGCTGTCTTTAAAGGGAAAGTCAACCCAAAATAAAATTTGCCTAATAAAAGAAAACATAATTCTAAGCAACCTTCCAATTAGTGATTTGGGGGTCGGGTAAAATTCGAAACCGCCCTACCCCCCACTTGACTTCCAAGTTCCTTTTAAAACATGCACCGACTCGCAGATGACGTTGCAGTGTAAGGTGGAAGGCAGGGAGAGCAGGAAGAAGAGCTAGACCTGGGCCCACATGCCACCCGCAAATGAGGGTGTGAGGTTGGCCCAAACTTGACAGACCCGCAGGTATTGGGCCAGCACGCAAATCATTACTTCCAGTTTACATTTATTAAAAATGTTCAGTGCTTTTACAGTTATTTGTAAAAACAATTGCTATTGAAAGCAGCATTTGCTAACTGGCTGATATTTTTTAAACAATGATTAAAAAATCTTAGTCTCCCACTCCCCAGCAAAGAAAGGTCTGTTAAAGTGGACCTGTCACCCAGACACAAAAATCAGACACAGTTGCCTTGCCTTCGTTGTACAAGTATAGGATCCGTTATCCTGAAACCCGTCATCCAGAAAGCTCCCATAAGGGCAGATTCACTAATGGGTGAATGCAAACTTTGTCAGGTGCAAATGTGATACGAATACATTAATTCAGTAAAATGCAAAGTTTTGTTACGGGGGTTGAACACTGATTTTTCTAGGCGTCGAACGCTGACGACTTTTCACTAGTGTTACTTATGTGCGAGCATATCTTTAAAACCTTAGCAAATGTGTAATTAATGTATATTCTAAGTTGCTTAGAATTATGTTTTCTTTTATTAGGCACATTTTTATTTTGGGGTTGATTTACCCTTTAAGATACAAGACACTAAGGGGAAGATTCACTAAAGGGCGAAGTGACTAACGATATTGAAAATTTGGCAGCGTGACAACATTTAGTTACGTCACCAATTTACTAACGAGCGCAGGCACCCCTTTGCTAGTGAAGGAGATGTATGCTATCGTTGCTTCGCACTCTAACGCCAGGCAACTTCATGTAACTCCGCAAATTCACTAAGATGCAGATTTTACTGAACGTTACCTCTATCACCAGACTTGGCAGCTCTGACCTGCCGAAGTGCATTGGAGTTTACAGAACATCCTCAGTCTTCAGTTACTTACAGCATAATTTTTGACTGTAATATCCTCTAAGTACAAAAAACTATGGAATTTTTTCAATTTTTCAGGGTGCTAGGCTAAATTTTTTCGGGCACCCGGTTTCCCCCAATACATTTTCTATTGACTTTATTGAGGTTCCCTTGGCATGTCTAGGGATCAGTGTAAATGTAATGTATTAGATGCACCATGTAACATAAATATCTTCATTCCACTTTAAATTGACCACCGTATGCAAATTAGCCTGAGCACAAGAACTGTAGCGAAGTTGAACACTAGTGCAGCTTCACTTTGATTTGCTCGTTCTGCCAAAGTAACTCTAGAGAAAATTCGCCAGCATTCGGCGTCCTGGACGCAACTTTGCACTTTAGTGAATTAATGTTGTCTGAACAAATTTTCACCTGGCGAAGTGTTGAGATGGCTGCAAAGTGAAGTTACACACTTTAGTGAATTTGCCTCTAAGGGGCAAATTTTGTAACTGCAGAAAATTGGCAGCGATGGCTTCGCATTCATCGCCACACTTCGCCGGGTGCAACTTTGTTCAGACAACACTATTTCACTAAGTTTCATCGAGAGCAATGAACACTGGCAAATTTTCGCTAGCGTTACTTTGTCAATGCAGGTAAATCCAAGTGAAGATGTGCTAGCTTTCAGGCTAATTTGTATACAGCAGGAAATTTGAAACGAATGAGCTCTGTATGTTACACATTGCAGCTAATACATTACATTTCCACTCCTAACTACACAAGTCCAGAGAACCTTAATAAAACCTGTATAGAGTAGTTTTAATGCCCTACACATGAGCCCCATGTAAATTAATGAGTTATATGGTAGACAAAGAATGGGGGAAACCGGGTACCCGAAAAAAAATGATGCCTTTTGCAGTCTATCACCCTGAAAAAATGAAAAGTCACCAAGGTCTCTTGATCATGCAAGTAACTGAAGATTGAGGATGTTATTTGTACTTCAATAGACTTCGCCAGGTCAGAGCAGACGATGGAGATAACGTTCAGTAAAATCCGCATATTAGTGAATTTGCAGAGTAACGTCCATACACCAGAGAGAAAAGTCGCAAAAGAAAGCTAGGGTATATCTCCTTCACAAGCGGACGGACGCCTGTGCTCATTAGTAAATAGTTGAAGTTGCTAGAGGTGTTAACACTGGCGGATTTTCACCAGCGTTTGTCACTTTGCCCCTTTAGTAAATTTACCCCTAATGTTGATGCTCTTATTGTTTGTGATGTGTTGGGATCACAGTGTGACAGTTACAGTCTGGGCTGTGCATGTCATGATGAGAGTTGAGGTTTATAGTCAGTATTTGGTATTGAAAAAATAAAATGAGCATGTACAACATTACTTACCGTCCATCCTGCAGGACAGGAACAGTCTCCGGTCACATGGTGACACACACCGCCATTCTGACAAGGGCATCGTAGCTCACAGAGTGCCCCATGACTCCCAGGTGGGCATAACTCCTCACAACTATAGTACAGGATAAGATAAAGTCAGTTGCTATTTTCCAGACATGGATGCCTTCATCTCATGCATTTACATTTTATCCATCATCAAGCTTTATTTCTTTATTAGTATTAATGTGTTTTTCTAACTTCTATTAGGCTAATAACCCACCATGACATATGTAGATGTCATCTTTTATATATTCCATGCTATTTATTACCTGTTACTAGGCTGCTGTTTAGTCCATCAGGCTTGCCCAAAGTGCAACAATGAAAGTTATTTTAGTCAGAACCACACACAACTTGTGACAGAGTTAAGCATTGGAGTAGAGCAGCAGAGGTCTCTGTTTCTGAACTCTTTTTTGTGTGTATGTATCCTGTTTCTTCTGCATGGGCAAAACACTTACAAATTACTTAATTCTGTAATAATAAAGCAATTGCAGAATAAAGCAACTTTGGTATGATGGATCAACGTGTTTGCATTCAAACTTCATTAAATGGCAAGTGCCCCTGTGAGCCAGATCAGATCTAATACTGGGTCAGAAGTTGTACCTCCTGCACTTACATTTATATGGATTTTGGTTTTAAAGAAATGAAGTACAAGTGGACACCAAAAAAACATGCAGATGTCCTCACCACTTTAAGCCAGAGATACTGCTTTGATGTTGATGTTTTATAATGATCCGTAAATTGAATTTAGCTACAGCACCTCAGACATTAGAAAGAGGGTGGGACAAAAAATGGTGGGTAGTTATTGGCTCTTGTATCTTTGGTTTGGTAAAATGCAAAGAGTTCATTTTGCCTTATCTAATTCTTTTGCTGGATTTTAACCGTCTCTTGGTACTCACAAAGCTCCTGTGTATCCAGGGGCGCAGAGGCACTCGCCTGTCCTGTGGTCGCAAGTTGCCCCATTCTGACACTGGCATCTCAGTTGGCAGGCTTTTCCATAAGTGCCAGGGTCACACCAGTCTTCACAACGCCAACCTCTGTAGCCATCTGAGCAGACACAGGCACCAGTGATAGGGTTACACAGAGCCTCGTTTTGACACTGACATCTGTTACTGCAGTGTGGTCCCCAGTGTTCACTGTCGCATCCTGCCAAGAACAATGCACACAGCTAAACAGACAGAACACATATAAATGCTGCATAATATTCCTGTACTGACAATTAAACAAAGTTATAACAGGACCCATGATAGAGCAACCTATAAGTAAGTGCCCCAATCAGCACAAAATGTGTTAGTCCTCCTTTTTATGTCCTAATTTTTTTTTTTACTTTTATGTCTCTTTTGTTTTGAATTTTTAGGAAATCTCCGTACATACACTCAATTTTCTGTGTGCTATATAGCCCTTAGCTCTAACGACCCTAAGGGCTCTTCCAGATGAGGAGCATGCAGGGAGATTTGTTGCCTGCGACAAATCTCCCTGCAATCTCCTCGTCTGGAAGAGCCCTTAAAAGGCCTTTGGCTGTCACCCTCAAAAATAAGGGTCGTTCAATATACAGTATAGTCCATGTGGCTTCATTCAAAATGACCATTTTCTGTGTTTCTGTATTTTGCATGTTTTATTGCTAAAGCTTAGGGTTAAATCCCATTTAAAACCCAAACACTTAAATGAATCTGAATTGATCAACTCTTTATCTTAAAACACTTTTAAACACATCTGAATGTCTCAACATGCAACTTGTGGCACCCTCTTATATTCATCTTCAGAAATGGCACCCATGATGTGCTGAGATCTTTGCATTCCCACAATTTTTTTTTTTTTTTGCCTTGTGTCATTGTTTAAATGGAAATGTTGCAAGGAAAAGCACTGATGTGGGGATGCATAGATTACAGCATGCTGAAGTTGCAAATTTAAAGGGGAACTATTAATAAAATGAGAATTTAATATAAGCTTCATCATACTGAAATAAGAAACTTTCTAAACATGAGAATGAGAATCTTCATAGTCAATGCAAGTTAAGGGGCGTTTACCCAGGACCCACTTCGCCGAAAAATAGAGGGGGCAGGCGAGATGCAGGAAGGAGATGGAGGAAGGAAGAGAGGCGACACACGCAGGGAGGAAGACGCAAGGAGGGGACACAGGGAGAGAAGAAGATGGAGCGAGAGGGACACACACACGGAGGGATGGGACACACACAGGGAGGGATGGGACGCACACACGGAGGGATGGGACGCACACAGGAAGGAATGATACGCACACACGGAGGGATGGGACGCACACAGGGAGGGATGGGACGCGCACACGGAGGGATGGGACGCACACAGGGAGGGATGGGACGCACACACGGAGGGATGGGACGCACACAGGGAGGGATGGGACGCACACACGGAGGAATGGGACGCACACAGGGAGGGATGGGACGCACACACGGAGGAATGGGACTCACACAGCGAGGAATGGAACGCACACACGGAGGGATGGAAGATGGAGGGTGGATACACAGGGAAGGCGGGGAGGCGGGACCGGTTTCAAAAACTTTCTGCCACGTTGCAAACCAGGGTTTTGGGGGCCCACTAGTTGACTCTTTGCCCAGGGCCCACCAAGGCCTTAAAACGGCCCTGTATACATGTATTGAATATAGTAAAATGAAGCAAAGTGGTTGTGCATTGTGCAGCAAATTAGTGCATCCAAAAGTACATTGCAGATCACCAGTTAAAAACCTTCAGATCTTACAATGAATGTTTTACTAAAACAACTTCTTTTACTACTGAAACCATAAAGTTCAAAACTTTCCGAGAAAGTGCTAAAGGCTGAATTAAGCTGCCAAAGACAAGAGTCACATGCTGCCTGCACCCTGTGTTGGTTCCCTTTCCTGCCAGCAGGAGACTGCTCTATGTTGTGATGCCTGTAAGGTCATATAAACTCAATGTCAGGACAAGGTATTGCTCGTATCCCTGCCTGTGATGACTTTTTTTGGCATGTATGTGACAATTGATTTCCTATTTTTAATTAATAATTCTAATTGTGATGCGCTAAATATACCCGACAGCTGGGAGCAGATTAATCAGGGGTTATTGATCAGCTGCAGAGTTTGTGAAGTTATTGATTTCCTGTTCTGTGCAAGAGACAGGAGGTAAGAGAGTCAGGGAAACCAAGCATATCATCCAGCGCTGGCACACACAGGGTCCTTTCTGTGCCACATGCACTCACGCCAGATTCCTTTCTGTAGCAGTGGGAAAACCCGCAGTGTAATACACACACAGCACTGCTTGCAATGCAATATAATAACCTGCTTGGGGACTTGTTGTCGTCAGCCCCTGGCAGCAGAAAGGTTAATAACGCAAGAATAAGTAAACAGCACAGTTGGGGTATTTGCTATTGTCAGATGGGATGCAGCCAACACAACACTGTGCAACTAAAATGATTGCTTTATAAAAGGGCGTCCATTTATGTTTTTTGTTTTTATGTATGTTTATTCCTCTCAAATATTCCGGCTGCAGCCAAACAATACACTTAAATGCCTTCACCCTCTATTATAAAGTCTAACATACTTTTTCCAGACTGCAAGATTTTACTAATTTAAATGTCACAATTCTTTAAGTGAAAAAAAAAAAAAAGTTTAGCATTGGTGGGAAAATGCTGACGCATGCAGAAAAATGCTGAAAGCAATTAATTTAAAGACATAAAAGTATATTTGTGTGCCCGGTTCATGCATCGAAAATGTTAGGTTGGCTTATAACTGAAATACACATCTTAAAGGACCAGAAACATCAAAAAATTTTATTGTTTTACAGTAATAAAAATATAATGCAGTGTTGCCCTGCACTGGTAAAACTGCCGTGTTTGCTTCAGAAACACTACTATTGTTTATATAAATAAGCTGTTGTGTAGCCATGGGGGCAGCCATTCAAAGGAGAAAAGGCTCAAGTTACACAGCAGATAAGCTCTGTAGAACATAATATTACCTGTTATCCATTACTTATCCTGTGCCATATACTATAGCCATTTTTCAATTTCCGCCATTGCTGCTTAGCAGCTTGTTTATATGAACTATAGTAGTGTTTCCTGCATATTTTGGGGATATCATCAACTTTATATTTTGACCCCAATCAATTAAAATGATTCTTGATGCCAGAGTTCGTAAAGGCGGAGAAAGGTAGCTCAGGCAATATTTTGGTCTGGCACCCTCTTTATCACAAAATGACTAGAAAAAGGTACGTGAATTCTTACAGACCCGACTTCGCTCATGCCATAATCGAGGGTCATCCACTTGTTCAATGTGAGTTTAGCAAATAGGTTTGTGCTTAAAGGAAAACTATACCCCCCGAACAATGTAGGTCTCTATAAACAGATATTGCATAAAACAACTCATATGTAAAACCCTGCTTCATGTAAATAAACCATTTTCATAATAATACACTTTTTTGTAGTATGTGGCATTGGGTAATCATAAATAGAAAATAGCCATTTTAAAAAATAAGGACAGCCTCCTGGGATCCTAGGATCCAACGGTGCACACAAACATACCAAACAAACTATGAAGTTAGGTCACATGAGCCAATTAACAGACAGAGTTGTGTCTTTTGCTTCCACACTTCTTCCTGTTACAGTTAGAGTTGAAATATTTCTGGTCAGGTGATCTCTGAGGCAGCACACAGACCATCATGAAATGGTGGTTCAAGGCAAGAGATGTAAAAGGGCAATATTTACTTAAATATATATTAGAGTTTGGTAAGATTCTTTAATAGGTGACTTGATTTGATATAATCGGTCGCTCAAAAATTCATTTTCGGGGTATAGTTTTCCTTTAAGTGCTATTCATTGTGGATTAAGGGGGTATACTGCCCCTTTAAAAGCATATATAAACTGATCAGTTAAATGAATGTAAAACTGATCAGCGTGCTATTAAAAAATACTTTTGCAATTTACATAGATTAATTTTTTTGAAGATTCCATGATATTCTGAAAGATATGTACTGATAAGGTAATGAGTTATGTAACCATAGCGCCACCTGAAGATGAAAAAAGGAGAACCATTTTGATATTGAAAGACATGAGAAAAGTTGAGGTTTTTGATGCCTTTCCTAAAGAGAACAACATCAAAGCATTCAGTTCTTGGTCTATACAGCGGTGCAACTACACTGCATCAAGTTTTGTGTCCACTCACATACCTTTATGCCTTTTTGGAGACCTGGACAATGTAATGGCAACAAACTAAGCCAGGTCCCAAACGTTTCTACTACGAATGTATTGGAAGGGATCTTGTCTTCCTACCAGGAACTCTCTGTAAAATTTGTCAAAAATACTGTTCTTTTAATTAAATGAATCAAGAAGCCTAGACGGACACACAAACAATGTTGCAAGATATGAGGTGGTCTCATGGTCAACCCTATGTCAAAGAAGATGCTACTAGTGAATGCCTTTTGTGTTGGGCTGCTTAAACCTTTCTTTTTATGTTGCTGTATTCATGAACTTTAGCACCTCATTGTATCTTCTATGTTAAATTAATTTATAAAATTCAAGTTTACTGTAGAGGCTGCTTTTTATTTTATTTTTATTGGCACTTTTAAGATTTTTCCTGTGGTCAGGCCAAATTCTCACTCTGTCCTGGTGGTGGATGGGTTACATTTCCTGCAGAATTTTTGTTCTTGGCACATGATTCTCTTGTTCCTACAGCTTCTGGTTCCAAGGTTTGTGCCCAGAGAGTCGGCTAATTAATTATGTATAACTTGTTGGCCAGATCTAATGAGTAAGCAGCGAGAAGGCAGTGTCCGTGTATCAGTAGAAATGAGAGAGGGACATTGTGCGTTATGAGTGAGCCTCTCGTGGGGCTCTCTCTGTGCACTGCTGCACCCCCCTTCTCTGCAAAACAAGTCTGCAAAGCAATATAATAACATGTAAATTGGTATGGTGCAAAATAGCATTTAACTGCATATCTCCTGTTCAGTCAGAACAACGTACGAGTTAAATGTTGTGTTATAAGAGTATTGGTAATGACAGCAAAGGTTAAAACCCAACCAAGAAATTACCATAATAGATTCTGGCCACCTGAAACAACAAGATTAATTATTCGAAAGAAATTCATGATCAAGAGAAAACCATTCAAGGCAACGCAGATCACTGTCAAAAGAACCAGAAATAAGGATTTGGAAGAAGGGCCTTCATTAAATATACACAATAATACAAGAACTATGTAACTATAACTTCCTATAAATAATTTATGACTGCAAGGTACAAAACTGTGTGTATTAAAATACTATTGGCAAAGGTACCTGTGTCTTTACATGCTGCTATATATATATAAATATATATATATATACACAGGAGCCTTGCACTAAAATAATGGTTCCACTTTCTTAGCTGTATAAAGATCAAGGTGCTGAGTACAAGGTACAGGGAAGGAAGCACTAGAATTAACACTGACACCAGCAAAATGCAATGCATGCAATGTACCAATGTCCCCACAAATTATTGTCTATTTATTGTCACTTCAGTTAACGTCTACTGATGACTGACTCACAATGCGTCAGCGTTAAGTACAGTATTAATAGAAATACAAAAAAGCTCCAAATTAAAGGAATGGCATCTTCCATAGACTCCACAAATTTTTTTCTGTGTAATAATAAAACAGTATCTTGTACTTAATCCCAACCAAAGAAATAATGAATCCTTATTGGAAGCAAAACCAGCCTATCGGATTCCTAGATAACAGGTCCCATACCTGTATAAGGAAACAGCAGATATGAGATATTTGTTGGTAACACAAAACCGTTAACTAGAAGGAATATAATGCTCCACCAAGTAGTGCAATAGTCCCCAATTTGTGCTATTGTCCTTAAGGTGGCCATACACGGGCAGATAGCGCTGCTGATATCGGTCCTTTAGATCAGTTTAGCAGCTTATCTGCCTGTATATGGGGGCTTCCAACGGGTCTTCCTGATCGATATTTGACCACAATATTGGGAGGATTAATTTTTCCGCCACCAACCCGTCGGAGCCCATTCCTCCTCCTTGTAATCCAATCGTGTGGCCCTAGGTCCAATTTATCCCTGCCGTTCGAGGGCAATTCAGGGAAAGATCTGTTTGTTTGGTGATGTCGCCAAACGAGCTGATCTTATAGTGTTTGGCCTGCTTTAAGGTACCTTTCAAAGGAAAGTTTCCATATCAACTGCAGTTGGACCAATTACAATTAGTGTCAGATCCAGCTAAATAGAAATGTTTTGTGTGACTAACAAAACCAGATTGTGCTGAATTGCATCCTGGGGACACTACCTTACACTTCAACATAAGCCAATGGATATGAGTGTCACTGTAATGATCTGTCCAATCAGATATTAATGGTAAACAGACCAGTGCATTAAATCCAAAACAAGTCATATTTAAGTGCTAACATTTTAAGCAAAAGCACAAATGGGGGCCTTCCAGCTGTTGATGATTGACACCCCAATTTTACTAGGATCACTGCTAGCCAGAATCATGTTATTTAGAATGCTTGGGACATGGGGTTTACCAGATAATTTAAGTCTACTAGAAAATCGTGTAAATTATAAATAAACCACTACGCTGGTTTTGCTTCCAATAAGGATTAATTATATTTTAGTTTGGATTATTATTACAGAGAAAAATGAAAACATTTTTTAAAATGTGTATTATTTGGATAAAATGGAGACTATAGTAGACAACCTTTCTGTAATTCGGAATTTTTTTTGGACAACAGGTTTCTGGATAACGGATCCCATACCTGTATTTCAGAAAGCCATTCTAATTATGTAAAAATATCATAAACAGTTTTGTTGTGTTTTTTTTTTTTAAATAAGAGGTCATTGTTTACCTTCCAAACCAAGTGACATCCTATCTCCTGTGCTGTAAAACAACTTCATGAATCTCAATAATAACAGATTATAATCACATTCATGTTACATAAAGTGATATTTATACCACCCACTTCTGGAATAAATTCTGCTGGTGCCATGGAAGCCACCAGAGAGATTGTTAGGCTAAAAAGAAGATGAAAAGCAGCGGTTTTGTTCTGAAGACTGAGCTTTTAACATTTGAAAGGCTCCTCAGCAAAGAGATGGAAACGAATTTAAATTTGAGTCACTGAGGTACAGCCATTTTTAGAACTCAAAAGGATGGCAGGTGACAGTCAACGTGATGGGGACAGAGCGTCTGGTCAACCCATAAGACCTACTAATAAGGCTGCAATCACTGAAAAGAGCTTTGCAGCACAATAACCTTGTCACAGCTTTGGGTTATATGTGAGCATTGCTGAACTTGTTAAACAGCACACCACTCTGTACTAATACAGGCAGCATTAGATTGATTTGCCATAGAATATCTCTAGTGTGACATTTGGAGCATTTCCAGGTTGTTACATTCCTAGGAGAACATGGGCACAGACCCACAGGCAGTAACAATAAAACTACAGCATATTAACAACATACAGTAGATATGCACAACCCCAGAACACGGAGAATGACAAATAATTGGTCTACTATTTGAAAAAAGTCGTAAGGATGAAGACATGGAGCTACTAGTAGCAGCTACTTATTGTGGCTAAAAATTGCCAAAAAAATACCCTGCCATAGACAATACTGAGAATTGCCTCTGCTAAAACACACCTAGGGGGCTATCTTTTTTTTAAAGTATTGTGAAATCTCATTAAAAAACATTTTTCACTCGAAAAAATAGTTTTCAAGATTTATTATACCCTGATGCTGCAAAATGCCAGAATCTGAAAAATCTGCATTCTCAGACCTGTTGGGGTCCTGTATAAGTCAATGGGAGGCACCTGTCCCAGTTTGAAGTTATCGTGGTCTGTGTTGTGTTTAGCCCTAAATTTGACTTTTAGGGGGGTTTTCCTGCAAAAATTCGAAAAAATCTAGATATTTGGTAAAAGCCAAATAAATTTGTATGATTCAATTTTAGCTTGAGTTTATCAAGTTTTTTCACAATCTGATCAAAGTTTTTTAATAATAAATCAGGCATGGGAGTTTGGTCGAGCTATTTTTATTAATATTATGAGATAATTCAGATTTTAGTAAAGAAAGCCCCCTAGTGTTTTAGCAGAGCCAATTATCACATTTGTCTGCTTTGTAGCCATGGCAGGTAGCTGCTGCTAGTAGCTCTGTGTGTCTTCACCTTAAAGGGGAATTCAATCCCTCAGGCGCTAACCTCTTCCCCCCCCAACCCCCCGTAGGCCCCCTCCCTTCTCCCCCCGGGCCTACCTCTCCTCGCGTATAAATGCCCCTGAGTGGCTACTTACCACTTACATCTTCTTCAGCAACATCTTCTTCTTAGATCACGAAAGCCGAAGCCGAAAGTTCACGAAGTTTGTCGATTGAACATAGTGAACTTTCGGCGCATGCGCAGTAGTACAAACCGGCAAATGCGTCCTGCTGCGCATGCACCGCCAAGCGCCAACGGATCCAGGAAGAAGACGTTGCTGAAGAAGATGGCACCCGGGAACCTGCACGGAGGGGACTGCACAAAGGGGTAAGTAGCCACTTAGGGGCATTTACCCGCAGGGAGAGGTAGGCCAGGGGGGAGGAGGAAGGGGGGCCTACTGGTGGGTGGGGGGGGGGAGGAGGTTAGCACCCAAGGGATTGAATTCCCCTTTAAGATGTAGTCAGTTATAACAGTAGGGATGCCTCAAATCCACTATTTTGGATTCGGCCAAACCCCCGAATCCTTCACGAAAGATTTGGCCGAATAACAACCCGAATCTGAATCCTAATTTTCATATGCAAATTAATTGTGGGAAGGGGAAACCATTTTTCTTACCTTGTTTTGTGACAAAAAGTTATGAGATTTCCTGCCCCTCCCTTAATTTGCATATGCAAATGAGATTCTGATTTCTTCAGTTCGGCCTGCAAAAGAATTCAGCCAAATCCATCTGAAAAAGTCCTGAACCTGGATGAATCCCAAACCGGATCCTGGATTTTGTGCATCCCTAATAACAGGACTGATATTTTACACAGGGCTTGACTGATGATACAGTTTAACTTAGCTCTACTGTAAACATATTAAAACTTTATTTATACTAATGCACATATAAAGGAACAAAAGCATGTTTGTAAGAAAGGAACTACTTGTTCTTCCTCAGATATATTTCTGTGGGATCCAGTAAGGCAATAAAGGAGACTGAACCCCATATGATCACTGGCATAACCATAGAGGAAGCAGACCCCATGGTCATAGGTGGCCTGGGGAAAAGGGGGACCTGGACCACAGGGTCTATTTCCTCTATAGTACTGAAATCACCGCCTTTCTTTTTCCTTAAATTGGAACTGTCCTACCTTTGGGAGGGGAGAGCAGGTTCGCTCAGGAGTGCCTATGCGTACAAGGCCCTCCAATTTTTTTTCTTGCGGGGGGCCGTTGTTACTCTGTTATATATAATGAATCCATAATGATGAGACTTGCATCATCATGTAAAGAGCTAAAGACTGTGAGGCAATCTCTAACAAGAGGGTAAATTCAAAATGCTAAAATTTTACTCCAGAGTAGTAACTATAGCAACCATTCACTAACAGTTTGCTTTATCTGTTTTGTGCCGGGAAATTGTCAATAGTCCAGGTTTTTTCATTCACAAATCTTTACCTGCATAGATACAAATTTTTGTGTTGCAGCCCCTTTTTATCTAACAGTTTCTAAAGCCCAAGGAAGGAAGCACTTTGCTCTATACAAACTTGCAGATTTCAATGATTAGTTTAGAGGCACCATCACTGCAGTTTACAGTAGCTCTATGGTGATTCCTCCCTGGAACTGCAAGAAAAGCAAAAACTAAAATTTTGTTAAGACTGCAGGCAAGTAAAAACAAAATGAAAATTGCACATCTGTTAGTACTGAACCTGAATCCCAAGAATTATTATTATTATTATTAGTACCATGTCTTTTTAGAGCGCCAACATATTGCACAGTCCTGTAAAATGAATGTGCTTCTACAAAGAAATCATATAGTTACATAGTTAAATAGGGTTGAAAAAATACAAAGTCCATCAAGTTCAACCCCTCCAAATTAAAACCCAGCATCCACACACACACACACCCCTCCACTCTTTCACACAAACCATATATGCCCATAGCTATACTAACTGTCTGTCCAAAAAATCATCCAAGCCCCTTTTGAAAGCATCAACAGAATCAGCCATCACAACATCACCCGGCAGTGCATTCCACAACCTCACTGTCCTGACTGTGAAGAACCACCTACGCTGCTTCAAATGAAAGTCCTTTTCTTCTAGTCTGAAGGGGTGGCCTCTGGTGCGGTGATCCTCTTTATGGGTAAAAAGGTCCCCTGATATTTGTCTATAATGTCCTCTAATGTATTTGTAAAGTGTAATCATGTCGCCTCGCAAGCGCCTTTTTTCCAGAGAAAACAACCCAACCTGGACAGTCTACCCTCATAAACTATGACATGGGTAAATACCCCACCTTTACTCACTCATTCACAGCTAACTTTTTCCAGTTGCTTACTATAGTAGGGACTGCCATACAGCTCTCCCTGCCCATTTAAAATTTGTAAAATTAACATGGTAATTGGGGTGTGGCTACAAAATGGGTGTGACAAAATTTTTTTGCCGCACTACGCATGGAAAACAAACCTTAATGCAGCCATGTTGTCTCCTGTACTTTCCTAACAATCTGGGCTGGCAATGAAAATATTTTTATATTTTATGGTTGGGGGTCACCACAACATGAGAAACTGTATTTAAGGGTCGCAGCATTAGGAAGGTTGAGAACCACTGACCTACGCTGCTTCAAATGAAAGTCCTTTTCTTCTAGTCTGAAGGGGTGGCCTCTGGTGCGGTGATCCTCTTTATGGGTAAAAAGGTCCCCTGATATTTGTCTATAATGTCCTCTAATGTATTTGTAAAGTGTAATCATGCCCCCTCGCAAGCGCCTTTTTTACAGTGAAAACAACCCCAACCTGGACAGTCTCCCCTCATAATTTAAGTCTTCCATCCCTCTAACCAGTTTAGTTGCACTTAGTCTCTGCACTCTCTCCAGCTCATTTACATCCCTCCTAAGGACTGGAGTCCAAAACTGCACTGCATATTCCAGATGAGGCCTTACTAGGGATCTATAAAGAGGTATAATTATGTTTTCATTCCTTGAGTTTATGCCCTTTTTTATGCAAGACAGAACCCTATTTGCTTTAGTAGCTACAGAATGACACTGCCCAGAATTCGACAACTTGTTATCTATAAAAACCCCAAGATCCTTCTCACTTAAGGAAACTCCCAACACACTGCCATTTAGTTTATAACTTACATTTATATTATTTTGCCAAAGTGCATAACCTTGCATTTATCAACATTGAACCTCATCTTCCAGTTTACTGCCCAGTTTCCCAACTTAGACAAATAACTCTGCAGAGTGGCAGCATCCTGCATGGAACCTATAGTTCTCCACAATTTAGAATCAACTGCAAAAATAGAAACCGTACTTTCAAGGCCCACATCCAGGTCATTAATAAACAAGTTGAAAAGCAAGGGACCCAGTACAGAGCCCTGCGGTACCCCACTAACAACACTGGTCCAATTAGAAAATGTTCCATTTACCACCACTCTTTTTAGTCTATCTTTTAGCCAGTTCTCTATCCAGGTACAAATACTATGTTCCAGGCCAACATTCCTTAATTTCACCATTAACCTTCTGTGTGGCACTGTGTCAAATGCTTTAGTGAAGTCTAAGTAAATCACATCCACAGCCATCCCAGAATCGAGATCCCTGCTTACCTTCTCATAAAATGAAGATAAGTTAGTCTGGCAAGATCTATTACACATAAAACCATGCTGGCACAAACTCATAGTTTTGTTATTTGCTATGAAGTCCAGTATCCTATCCTTTATTAATCCTTCAAAAAGCTTTCCTACCACAGACGTCAGACTAACTGGCCTATAGTTTTGAGGCAGAGAATGGGATCCCTTTTTGAATAGCGGCACCACATTAGCAATTCGCCAGTATTGGTTTGGCAATCACAGAGCTAAGCTCGTTAATTACCCTGGGATGAATCCCATCTGGCCCTGGACCTTTGTTTATCTCAACACGTTCTAGTCTCTTTTGAATTTCAGTATGTGTGAACCATGCATCATTAGATGTATTATTAGAATTGTGACTATTAATAAGGAAACCTTCATTAGCTGGTTGAGTAGACAGACATGAATTACATACATAGAACATACAGAGTTACATACATAAAGACCAGTACTGGTACAAAAGGTGAGGAAGGCCCTGTGAAAAAGAGCTAACAATCTAAAGGGGAAGGGAATGAGACATAAGGTATGGGAGTGGGCAAGATCAGAAATAGGCAGGTGAGAGATGTAGAATATGATATTGTATTTGGTAACTAAACAAAGTGAGGATTGGCTTCTCTAAATAAGTGTGTGTTAGTAGATCTTGTGAACGCAGAAAGATTGGGAGACAGTCGGACAGATGTCGCAAATCCTCTGGAAATGAAAAAACCTAAAAAGATTGACATAATCCTTACAGATTTGTTATATTCTTTATTCAGTGTCAGACTGGGATGCCAAGGGCCCACCAGAAAACCTTAGACCAGTGGCCCAACTTTTCAAACTATTATTCCTTCTCAACTCACTCCTCCTCACCTCTTTATTCTCCTATTCTTTTAGCTCTACTTAATATACTCTTTTCTTCCATTATTAAGGCTCTTTTTCCACATAAAGAAATAGGGAATGAACATGAAATAGGCCAAATTGTTAGAAGCAAGAGGGCCCACTGATACCTGGGCCCACCGGTAGTTATCCTGGTATCCCTGTGGGCCAGTCCAACACTGTACATGTTTTCTTGATTCACAATTTAAAATATCATTTCTCTTATTATTTTTACTATTAAAGGGGCTATATACACCCTTTTTACACTGAGCTCAATGAAAGGGGCTTATGCCAAACATACTTTTTGCCTTTTGTTTGAATCACAAAAACTCTATAGGTTTTTTTCATTTCTTGAACTAAACATTATAAACAATGAAACTGAAGCTACTGCATGTTTGGTCCTTCAGAACTAGAAAATTAGATTCCCAGTTTATGTTACTGAAGCTACTGAATGTTTTGTCCTTCAGAACTAGAAAATTAGATTCTCAGTTTATGTTCATAACAATGTAACACAACAGTCATTGAACTCATGTTAAACTAAGGGGTATATTGCCCCTTTAATGTTGTATTAATGGGATCTAAACACTTCCTAAAACTGTCAAACTGTGCCCCCTAGTTCAATAAAAAGACACTGACCAAAACTTACTGTTAATTATAGATAAAAGAAAATCCCACTGTAAAAATTCTGCTGACCAAAAATATATTTAGAAATGCAAGATAATTCACCAATGAAAATTCTGCTTATCGACACTTGACTGGTCAGTTTGCTGTCAGCTTACATACAGTGTATTGAAGTATTATGGGGGTTATTGATGGTTGAATTTTAGAGTTATGTGAGCTTTTTTTAAGATCTCGAATGAACTCACAACAATGGTTTCTAATTTAAGAAAAAACTTGAATGCAAATGTAAAAAACTCAAATCAGTGTAGTTGGGCTGAAAAACTGGGTTTTTCAAATTGATTGCATTTTTGGCAAAAAAATCTTGAATTGCTTGAATTGATCAAGGTTTTCAGCGAAAAGGGACCTCTGCGATTGACCATGCCAAGTTTTAGATGGTATATTTTTGGATTCAAGCTAGTTCCAGTTTCAGGTTATAATAAATCTCAATAGAGTTTTTTATTTCTGAAAATTTGAATTTTGACTGAAACCCTGGGAAAAAACACGACCTTCAATAAATCTGCCCCTATGCATCTCCAGAACCACTCCCTCTTTAAAATAATAGTTTTTACATAAATCAACAGGACAAAATTTTCTTTTTGGCAATCAATGGAGCAGAGCTGGCTGGCAAGGAAAACTTGGGAACCCTTATCCAGACAAAGGTTGTTTACCTTTGAGTTAACTTTTAGTATGATGTAGAGCAGTGATCCCCAAACAGTAGCTCTCCAACCCCTTGGATGTTGCTTTCAGGGTCTTCAATGCAGGTGCTTATTTTTGAATTCCAAGTTTGAAAGCAAGTTTTAGCTGCATAAAAACAAAGTATAGTGTCAAGTAGAGCCTCTTGTAGACTGCCAGTTCACATAGGGACCACCAAATGACCAATCACAGCCCTTATTTGGCAACCCAAGGGGCTTTTTCATGCTTATGTTGCTCCCCAACTATTTTTACAATTGAATGTGGCTCACGGTTATAAAAGGTTGGGGACCCCTGATGTAGAGAGTGATATTGTGATACAATTTGCAATTGGTTTTAACTTTCTGTTATGTATGGGTTTTGAGTTATTTAGCTTTTTATTGGAATATGAATAGGTGAGGCCTATACCCTCTTTTAAAGTGGTTGTTCACCTTTAAAATAACTTCTAGTGTGATGTGTAGAGTGATATTGTGAGACAATTTTTTATTATTTGTGGCAATTTTTAGCAATCTGGTTGCCAGGGCTCAAATTACCATATCAAACATGCATTCATTTTAAAAGTGACTAGAATATAAATAGGACAAGGTCTAAATAGAAAGATGAGTCATGAAAAGGAGCAATAACAATAAATTTGTAGTCTTTAAGAGCAACTGTTTTTTTTTAGATGGGGTCAGTAACTCCCATTTGAAGAGTTAGAAATATAAACTATAAATACAGAAAAAATAAAGGCCTATGTCTATGGCCTTCTTATATAATGCAGAATAGGTCAGCTACCTGTCTGAGAGTGGTTCACCTTTAAGTTACCTCATAAAGTATGTAATAAAATTGTTAATTCTAAGCAAATTTTCAGTTGGCCTTCATCTTTTCTTTTTTATGACTTTTTAATTATTTACTTACTTCTTCAGACACTTTTCAGCTTTCAAATGGGGGTTACTTGACCCCCATCTAAAAAACAAATGATCGTTAAGGCTACACATTTATTGTTAGTGCTACTTTTTATTACTCATCTTTCTATTCAGGCCACTCCTATTCATATTGCAGTTTCTTATTCAAATAAATACATGATTGCTATGATAATTTGAACCCTAGCAACCCGACTGCTGAAAGTGCAAACTGGAGAGCTGCTGAATAAAAAGCTAAATAACTGAAAAACCACATATAATGAAAAATGAAAATCAGTTTCAGAATGTCAATGTCTACATTATAGTAAAAGCTAATTCAAAGGTAAACAACCCCCTTAAAATCAGACCAGAAGCTTCCAAGTTCTATAATATAAAGTGATGGTCCCATTAGCAATTATGATCCACAGTGCTACAGTATCACTTATATCTCAAGAACAGTGAGATTTCTGGTGCTTGACTTGGCAAATCTGGCAACTGTGTTTAATATGAGAGAAACTCTATCTTTCTGAACCCTGCTCAAAGGAGGTTATTTTGCAACAACCCCTAAGCTTTGCTTCTCAACATCTTCTCAGAGCCCACTGAGCATGTGAGTGTCACAGACACTTTCCAAGATGGTGACCCCCTGTGTCAAGTTTGAAGTCCTGGATCATTGCTGCTATTGACAAACTGAAGCTTTAGGATAGTGCAATAAGTTCAGTGTATAAAACATGGCATTTTTAGCCCTATTAATTTTTATGGGTTAGTTCTCATTTAAATAAACCCAATAGGCTGGTTTTGCTTCTGATAAAAATTAATTATATCTTAGTTTGAATCAAGTTCAAGGTCCTGTTTTATTATTACAGAAAAAAACGAAATCATTTTTTAAAATTGAGTCTTTTGGAAATGGCTTTCCCATAATTCAGATCCTTCTGATAAAATGTTTCCAGATAACAGATCCCACACCTGTACAAGGCAAAATTTAAATTGATATAAGATTAATGCAAATGTATACCAATTACTGATCACATCTTGGCACCTAGTAGTATGGCATGCATATATGTCTAGGTTACTTTTAATCCCTAATGATTGGTGCCATTTTTTCTGGCAGGTAACATTAGTCATGCAGTACACCCCTATCCTTGCCCAAAACATATTTTCTATTCCTATAATTGAATGTGTATTGTTAAGCATAACATGAGCACATAGAGGTGGTATTACAATTGCTAATTTCTAAGGTCATGCTAAAGAAGAGACAAATATGTTTCTGAAACTCTTAACATTAGAGGACAGCCATTTAGACTTGAATTAATTTGTATATCATTTGCTGAAAAAGCAGAACTACCAGCTAAGGCACCGAATAGACTGAATTAATTTAGCAAATTCAGGGACATGAGGTCATTGTTCAGTTTTCATGAGGTTTACATGACAGAAAGATGAACTTTTAATAGCACCTCCCATACCAGACAACAGTTAATATCTACCTTGATGTTAAAGGGCAAGGAAAGTGTAATATAGAATAAGGCTAGAAATGCTGTATTTTGTATACTAAACATGAACTTACTGCACCACAAGCCTAATCAAACAAATGATTTATGCTTTCAAAGTTGGCCACAGGGGACTGTCATCTTGTAACTTTGTTATACATCTTTGCAAGACTAGACTACATGCACATGCTCAGTGTGGTCTGGGCTTCTTAGGGGTCATCATAAATGATCAAAAAACAAAGCTGCTTCAGTTCTGCATGGCTGGTAAGTAAGGGGGCTCCCCCTGCTGTACATAAGTATGATTGTTTCCCTGCCACAAGTTAGGGACCGTCTGACAATTCCTATCCACAGCAGTAAATGAAGGGAGAATTTCACTGCATACAGTCAGGTTTCCTATAAAATTGGTACACATTTTTTAATTAAAGTATATTGTAGATAGATTTCGTTTTCATTAAAGAAAGTAAAAATGGGATTTTATTTCTTTGCCTTTCCTTGCCCTTTAAGTACTGGATATTAAGAAAGTAAGTTATGAGTATGGGGAGCCATTCCTAATATTTAGTGATGGGCGAATCTGCGTCTCGTTTTTGACACGGGCCCAAAAACGGACGCCCACGTCCAAAACGAGATGTCAGCGAATTTTCGCCAGGCAAAATTTTACTGGGGTTTCGTGAATCGCTGGAATTCGCCCATCACTACTAATTATCTCTGCTGTGTCTAAAATATAATACAAGGCATGAAGTAAAATAAGATTGAGACAAGAATGATATAATGCAAATGTATGCCTATTACTGATCACAGTTTGACCTATTAATGATCACATTTCTAAAGTAATATGGTATGCATATAGGTCTAGGTTATTTTGAATCCTTATGATTCATATGATTTTTTCTGGTGTATTTTGCAGAAGTCTGGCAGGGGACATTAGTCATGAAGTACACCATGATTATTGCCCAAAACATATTTTCTATTCCTATAATCGTATAATTGTGTCATAACGTGAGCACACAGAGGTGGTATTACAATTGCTTATTTCTAAGGTCATGCTAAAGAAGAGACAAATATTCCCATTCAGCCTGAAGGCTTACAAGGGGCAGGATAAAAAAGTGATCTTGAAAGGGTATGTACCCATAGGCCAGGGTTTGTGGGGGGGAGGAGCCTTATTGCCACACATCCCCCTTTAGATCTGTGCTTGACGCAGAGGTCTTGCACCACAATCCTATTGTAGGGGACTGGTAAATTAGTCTCCCAGTATTATTTAGCAGGCAGTCACCTAGGTGACTGCCTGGCCATAACCAGATTTTAAAATAATTCCATACTACCAGTCCAAATGGCTGGGGGTATGAGCAGGTACAAAAGAAAGTGGCCAGGTATGCTTAAAGTGTCAATGTTTTATGGTGATCTCCCACCAGTGTTCATCTGGTACCCTAGGTTTGCAAGGCCTGGGGTGCAATCTCAGGCTTCATTCTTGAGCAGGCCCTTTGGCCAGAAGATCAAGAGCCTCTTTACTCCACCAATAGGACTACTTCAATTAGCTAGGAGATATCCTTCTAAAACACTGAGTATCAGACTTTGAAGCACAAAAAGTTGGTGCAAGGCATACTGGTAGACTCATGTATTGATCAGACCAGGAAAAATATAGTAGATAAAAAAATGAAAACTTTATTTATATATTCATCTCTTGCCTGACGTGTATCGTGTCCATAGGACATAGACAAGCATAGCAGTATATGTAACCAATCAATTGGACAGAACCAATTGCCATAAATACTTAAATCCTAAACCTTCTTTAGCAAATTAAAAATATAGAGGTATTGGTCTGCATGATCAATGATTACTAAACATCCAGTTTAGTTTATCTAAGAAAACTCAATAATTGATGAAGTTTGGAAAAATGGAATGCAAAATAACAAATGGAATGGTACACGTTGTGGGTAATCCTAGGGAAGACTGCTTATTGTTTTATTTGCAGATGGGGAACCGTTTTACTGAGAAGCTGCAAAGTACTTGGAACTTGAAGGAGAACAGCAGATAATTTCCAGCCTTTTTGGTACTGTCATCTAAAATGCTAATTTCAGCGAGTGGCTCATATATAATAGTCAGATTTCTATTAAAGCCATAAAGAGGAATGTTATAAAGAAAGCGCTCTTTTGGGACAGAAACATCAGCTTTTTATGAGCGGTTTGATGACAGCACTTAGTGAAGCTATTTATATATCTATATATATAATAGGAAACCAGACAGTGCGAGAGGAGAGAGAGCTAAAGAAGCCAAATGAAATACTAATAGTAGGTGTGAAAAAACAGAGAGAGGCGCATGAATGGAACAAAGAGAGAATGAGTTACTGTATTTAACTGTTTTTACCAAGATGCACAACTGGAACCTGCAAAATAATATGGAGACAACTCTAAATATAATTGTATTTCAAAGTAAATTTTTACATAGTACTTTTTCTCTTTTTTTTTTTTGGTTGTAGTGTAATATAAAGCTAAAAGGCTGTGGTATAACTATATATTATTGGGCCCCACAGAAAATTATTTTAGGGCCCCCAAATATCCAGAGGTTCTTTGCCAATATATATTGAAATGCCTTAATGAGGGTCTCATGGGGCCCCCTATACCACCTAGGCCCTCCTGCAGCTGCAGGGTCTGCTTCCTCGGTAGCGACACCCCTGCTACAAGGGCCACAGTTCATTTAGTTCCAGTCATGGAAAAATGGAAGCAGCCATTATGCGAATTGATGCCATTCATTAAAGATTCTTGCGTCAAAAGCCACTACTTTCTCATAACTGCGCACACACAACTACGTTTATCCTGTCTCATTTTGAATATTTTGCTGGGGAACGCTGGAGGTGGAGGTAATTTTTTAGACTTCAAGGTGAAGGTGGCCAGCAATAAAAAAACGCAGTATTTTGTATCTAAAAAAAATCACTCACCTGAAGCTTCCCAAATGTATCTAATTTTTTATTAAACAAAGCTCGATCAAACTTCCACCCATGATTTTACCTTATTTATCAATAAAAAGTTACTCGAAAAAGTTGGGTTGGGAAAAAAATCTCATTCAAAACTCTATTGCCCAAAAACCCAGAAGTATCCGGATTATTAGGCTAAACCCAGTGCTGACCATGACATCTTCAAATTGCAATAGGGACGTCTGCCACTGACTTATACATGACCTTGACGGGTCAAAAAAAAATTTTTTCCCCACTAAAAAGTTTCCCCAAAAAGCCCAAATCAGAATAAAATGTGGTTTAGGGGTAGATTTATCAAAGAGTGAAGTTAAGAGTGAAGTTCCGCCACTAGAGTGAAATTCCACCACTCTCCATTCATTTCTATGGGATTTTTAAAGGCGTATTCATCAAAGGGTGAACTTTCACTTCACCCATTGATGAATACGCCTTGCAAAATCCCATAGAATTGAATTGAGAGCTGCGGAATTTCCCTCTAGTGGTGATGAATCTACCCCTATGTGTGTAACCCACTTAGAATTAATTCTATGTAGTGCAAGCAAACTGCAGAGCCTCTTAATGCAAGTCAGTGTACGTTTATTAAAGCTTTAATAAACCTACACTGACTTGCATTGAGAGGCTCTCCAGTTTGCATTTACTATGTATGCTATAGATGTGGAGCCTGCACAAACATATTTGATGAGTGGGGGATCAGTGGGACAAAACAACCAGTTTTAGAACTAAGTTGATCCTGCTGAGCTGCATAAGAAAATAATGTCCTAATAACACATCAGAATTGAGACAGCAGTATCAGGAGCCCTTCTACACTAGTTGATTGTCATGCAATCAGATATAAAATCCAAGATTCTATAACATCTACGCAGCACAACAGACATAAAAATAGGGGTAGAATAAAGTTAAAACTACACAGGAGATTTTGATCAGATTTTGTAGGTCAGATTTTATCTGATCTTGCCATCCAACACCAGACAACACTACAAGATTTGTAGTATCCTACAACATTTGATCCGCCTATAGCTAGAATATAAAGTTGGATTAGATAAATCGGATGTTGTCATTTATTCATGTATCTACATCTGACATTCAATGTATTTCAATGGGGAAAAAAGTAAGTCAGACACCATCAGATTTTATCTTGTCAAATGAAGATGCAGCATGCAGTGTTTGCAACCAACAGTATTCTCACTTTGGATGGAACATTTTCCATGTACTGTACACATCGGATTTTTGTATCAGTCCCATTATATTATATTATATTTTGACCCATGCAAATACATCCAACTAGTAGAATGCGTTCTTTTGCTCCAACACCATCCTACCAAATATCCCATAGAGTTTAGCCCAGGCATTCATTGTTAAAGGGATACAATCATAGTTACATAGTTAAATTGGGTTGAAAAAAAGACAAAGTCCATCAAGTTCAACCCCTCCAAATAAAAACCCAGCATCCATTAACACACCCCTCCATTCTTTCACACAAACCATATATGCACATAGCTATACTAACTGTAGAGTTTAGTATCAAAATAGCCTTTCATATTATGTCTGTCCAAAAAATCATCCAAGCCCCTTTTAAAAGCATCAACAGAATCATCATCATGGGATTTTTTTTTTAAATACATGAGTTAATAGTGCTGCTCCAGTAGAATTTTGCACTGAAATCCATTTCTCAAAAGAGCAAACTGTTTTTTTATGTTTAATTTTGAAATCTGACATGAGGATAGAAATATTGTCAGTTTCCCAGCTGCCTCAAGTCATGTGACTTGTGTTCTGATAAACTTCAGTCACTCTTTACTGCTGTACTGCAAGTTGTAGTGATATCACCCCCCCCAGCAGCCTAACAACAGAACAGCTGCCTGGTAGCACTCAAGCACTCAATAGAAAAAGCCAGGTTCCACTGTCACACATTCAGTTACATTGAGTGGAAGAAACAACAGCCTGCCAGAAAGCAGTACCATCGTAAAGTGATGGCTCTTTCTGAAAGCACATGACCAGGCAAAATGACCGGAGAAGTTTTCAAAAGAGTTTACAAAAGAAAACCATGGATTGAACAGCTGGTCAATGGTACATGCAATGTGCAAGGTTCTTTTGCATATAAGTGAAGTGAATAAAGTTTTTCTGCATATATATATAGATCTACTGGTGTGGCCTGTATGGAAAGTGAGCACTTGACACAGGAGGAAGCTTTGAATTAAATTGACTAGACTACAATGTCTTTTTCATCTAATTTACATTCCCAGAAAAAAGTAAATATTTTTATTGCATTACTGTAGGTCTGAATGCACCAGTGATGTTGACTCCATGAACCTTTCTGTTATAACTAATAGACTCCTTTTAAAACTATTATTTGCCAGTGTCTTCTTTTCAGTGTATAGTGCTACCTCTCCCAATAATCTTTATTCATTTGATTCTTGTTTGTGTCATAGGCCCTTAGTCATGCCCTACACCATGGCCACACCTGGCTCTCTTTTGCTGGTGCCTGTCTACAAATGGACTCTAAAACAAGGTAAAGAGAAAAAAGCTCTAAAAATGTCCCAGATGTGAAGGTTTTTGGAACGTTTGGTGCATTGCTGTATAGGGGAATATTTATAGCAGCTGTATGCTCCAAATGGATTGCATAGACAAATTTTATTTTATGACTTTATATGCCCTTTAAAAAGGGTTTTACGATGGATGGATGCAGAATTCTAATTGCAAAATAAAACTATAGCTATATACAGTGGCTTTATTTAGGACCATTATGGAACTGTATTAACTCCGTGAACAGCAGTATTAAAAAGTTCAGAAGCAGAATTCCCACCACGCATTAATCAAGCATTAAGCAAGATAAAGTTCATGCATTTACTACATAAAATGATTTTGCAGTACCCTCACAGGGTTGCTACATAGGGTTTGCAGGTTAATGTGGTTTATATTCAAATGCAAGTGAAGACAGAGCAAGTACATTTAATTAAAATAGAAAGTCTGATGCCTCTTCTTTGAAAATGAAGTATGTTAGGAGGAAGGAATTAATTATTCTATATATATATATATATATATATATATATATATATATACA
>CM044435.1:111840753-111877398 GCA_024363595.1 Xenopus borealis
CTGCTCTCCTGCTTATCTGTCTGACTACTTTGCTGAGCTGGCTGACTACTGTTACTTTGTGTCAGCAGCAATCTGTCCTCAGCCTGCATCCACTAAACACCACAATTCCGTGCACACATGATTTCAATAAGGAACGGAATATCACAGTGCAATGCATTGTGGGTTATGTAGTTCCTGCATGCTGTCTGTAAGCTGTGAAGTTGTATGTTGTTGAATTTGTAACATTGGCGTTTACTCCCTTGCATTCCCTGCCAGGATTTCAAATGATGCAGAAAGAGAACAACTGTTAAACAACTGGATTTCAGCATAGAAAATGGCATTTATTTATACTTTTTGAAGGAACAGATAACTGTGATGTGTATAGTAGGGGTTTCTGTGTTATGTGGGCCTCTTCATCAAATTTTAGTTCGGAAGCCGGAGTTCCCCTTTAAATCGGTAAATTCGAATTTTCTTTTTTCTTTTTTTGGTCAAAACTCACAAATTCGAATTTAAAACGACCAACTTGAATTTGAATTCTAATGTGAGATTTATCACACCTAGACCCTGGCAACGGTTCTAATTCAACTATTCTCTAAATTCATGTGGAAGTCAATGGTAGAGGTCCCTTGAACTATTTGAAGATGTTAATAGTATGACGCCCTGTGGTGTTTATACAAATGGCCTGCAGGTGGCAGTGTGCATACATAGGACTTTCTGTACAACTTGAAAGTGAAAGTAAGACTTTATGCTGTTATGTAATGGCTGCATGACCTGCTAATAAAGCATTGTTATACTCTCCTCATCCTCAGCTACCAAACACAACACGCCCCATAGACATGGGAGAAAAAAATTGTTGGGCTCAAAACTACATGCAAAAGTCAAGGGTCTTTTCGGAGGAGTTTGGAGGAATTTTAATTTTCGGATCGGAACTATTCGAGCAAATTTTTGATTTTTTTCATAAATTATATACCATTTGAAATGTGAATAAAATCGAATTTATTAGAGTTTAAAAAAATCACATTATACCTCATACTCAAGTGTAAAGTAGCTTATTGCATATCTCAGCTGAGTTATTCTGCATGAATATCAATGCAACATTCCCATCTAATGATCATTTGTAGGCAAATCAAATGTAATATTCTGCTTACTTCTCTGTAAAATGTTTTAACTGAGGCCAGTAGAGCAACTTGCAGCACTTTCACTTATATATTGGAACCAATCTGCTATGAATAGTAGCTAGCAATACTTTTTACTACGCTCCAGAGCTAGAGCTGGGTCAGAGATGCAATAAGTATAGAGCAGAGTTCTCAAGCTTGATCCTGCAGTTCTGGAGCTGCATCACTGTTTGCTAGTTAAAACTGTTGATATTTTAATGCAAATTTCCACCTAAAAGCCATATAACTTAATAAAATGAATAGACAATGTGCTGTTGGTAATGTGGTACGTGTGGCAAATGCATTTCTAGTGGTACTAGGGGATTAACAAATTGTTTATGCCTAAAGCATGGAAAGAAATGGGTGAATGGATTCACCGTTTTCCTTATAAATCGATCAAATATTTATTTGTATATTAATTCACAATTGTTAAAAAAAATGTACGGGGATCGAAGCTTAAAAGATAAATTGATGTAAACTTACTTAGACTACATCTCTAATCACTTTTGCAGTTTACATTAATTTGGTATTTCTGAGATTTGTTTAGATGGCTTTATACTGCTGCACAGGATTCATCTCAGCAGCTGTTTATGCACTGTTTATGGAATTCCTGGATTCAGTTAACAGGGTTGCCGATTCTCAAAAAGTCTGCTATTAGCAGTCTAACAATACAAATATCTACCAAAAATAGAAAAATGAAAGTGCTCATTAAAACACTCTATGTAAGTTTATTGATTCATTATGAGGGCTTAGATACCCATATTGGCCCAAATTCACTAAAGCGTGAAGCATCCAACGCTAGCGCTAATTCGCCAACGTGACGTCATTTCGTAACTTCGGAAAATTCACTAACACCGACTCTGGCAAATTTTCGATAGCGAAGTAAATAGACTTGCGCAACTTCGCACCCTTATGCCAGGCGAAGTTGCGCACTGATGAAGATCAACATTTTCCTGAACGTTACCACTTACGTTAGACTTTACATCGCCTGGTCAGACCAGGCGAAGTTCAATACAATATAGGAGTTTGAAAAAAAGGTAAAATTTTTCTAAGTCCCAAAAAACACTGGCGTGTTTTACCCTTGGAGGGCGATATTCTGAAAAAGATCGTTATTTTTTGGGGGTGTTACCCTCCTTCCCCACTTCCTTTTTCTAACATATGGCAACACAACTATACAGGAGGCACATGTAGGGCAATAGGACAACTTTATTTAATTTATTAAAGGTTTCCTGGGCTTGTGTAGTGGAATGTAGTGGCTGTAACATATACTTCTAAGTTAAAGTTCCCGCCATATGCAAATTAGGCATCGCTAGTGTAACTGCGCTTTGCCTGACGAAGTAACACTAGCACAACTACGCTAACGTTCGCTGACCTGAGCGTAACTTCGTACTTGTGAATTTGTGAAGCGCTGGCGAAAATTCGCCTGGAAAAGTGCGGCGAACGCTAGCGAAGCCAACGCTAGCGAATTTGCGCATCTTAGTGAATTTGCCCCTATGTCTTTCTGGAGAATGTATGTATTTTATTTGCAAATCATTGTCATTGGACACTTAATGCAGTGAGTCAAACACACACATCGACATTGCTGTATGCTTATTGCACAACGTATTCACATACAATATATCTTTCAAGTCTTCCTAGTATAGTTGAAAATCTGTGAAGCTTTTAGACAAATGTTCTTTTAACATTTTTAACAAATAGTTTTATCAAATACCTATATAGTCAGTGCAAATTAATAATCACTTGCCCCACAAAATGTACGTTTCCTTCTTAATGGTGCTGAACTACTTTATTCACATCATGGACCATTTATTTAATACACAGCATATTTATGGGCCAGATTTTGGTAGCAATTGCCCACTGGAGAGACACAAATGACTATTGACTGAATCTATATGTGTTTTAGAGTTCTACAGTGACATTAATGAATGTTTTTAAAATGTTTTTTAACTGAATGTTTGAAGGGAATGATTCTAAACATGTTTTATTATTATTATTGGACTTTACCTTGGACAGTTGTTTTTGGATTATATATAGTCAATACAGTGCAAACATGTTTCCAGTGTAGTGAAACTCTCTCTAAAGTAATTTTCACCATTACCTGCACAGCTCATAGAATCTAAATCTACATCTTTTAAAGACTTGACTGTCACAATTCTGTATGCTACACTACAGGGAAGCGGTAATAATCAAGAATGGAAATACAGGTATGGGATCTGTTATACAAAATATTCAGGAACTGGGGCTTTCCAGATAATGGATCTTTCCAGAATTTGGATCACACCTTATGCCAGAAAATCATGTAAATATTAAATAAATCCAATAGGCTGTGTTTGCCTCCAATAAGGATTCATTATATCTTAGTTGGGATAAAGTACAAGGCACTGTTTTATTATTAATATTATTATTTTTTTTTGTTTTTTATGTGGATTATTTGGATAAAATTGAGTCTTTGGGAGACAGCCTTTCCATAATTCAGAGCTTTCTGGATGATGAGTTTCCAGATAACTGATCCCATACTTGTTTTCATGTAAATATTTGACTGGGTTCTGTTGCAAGGTATGAGTGCATTCAGAGTGGAACTTTATAAGCAAGGTTAGAAAATAACTCTCATTCTTCATGCTAGTGGTGGTGCTTGGGGCTGGTGAATTATTTAAAGAGAAAGAGTCATCTTATGCATGCTTGTAGAAACCTTGTAAATGAATGTGCTTTTTCTTAAAGGGGAACTATTGCGAAAATGAAAATTGAATATAAGCTTAATATGGCAGGGCCCGAAGGCTCCAAAAGGATTTTGCGGACCAAGGAGGAAGCAAAATCCAGTACAGTTTGCAGTAACAGAAGGGTAAAGCAAAAGAGTGGTCAAAGTCCAGGCAAAAGGTGTCAATCCAGATAGAAAAGGTTCATAATCCAAGGAAAAGGCCGAAGTCAATAACAAAAACCAAACACGGAATATAGCAGAAGTCACACCCAGGAACTCACTGAGAGGAACCTATAATTGGGCAATGTTTACTGTGACCAGGCTCCTTAAATAGGCCTCAATTGTCCATTCTGACACCGACACATTCTCCCTTACATAATCATACTGAAATAACAAACTTTCTAAATACAATCAATTAATACTCTGCATTGTTTCTGAAATAATCAAGTTTATGTTCACTATCCCTGCCTCAGCATCTGTTGCTCTTCATTCTGTCTTCATGCAGCAGTTGGGTGTCAGATATTCAGTGACAGATTAAATATATTTTATATGGGGCTTCTTTACCTAGTAGATGTATTAGAATTAGAGCTTTCAAATAACTGATTCCAGTACAAACAAAATCTAACAAAATAGCTGCCTTTTGCACAGTGTCGGACTGGGATGCCAGGGGCCCACCAGAAAACCTTAGACAAGGGCCCAACTTTCCAAACTATTATTCCTTCTCTCCTCACTTAACCTCTTTATTCTTCTATTCTTTTAGATCTACTTACTATACTCTATTCTTCCATTATCAAGCCTCTTTTTCCACATAAAGAAATAGGGAATGAAGATGAAAAAGGCTAAGTTGATAGAAGCAAGAGGACCGACTGACACCTGGGCCCACGGGGAGTTTTCCTGGTATCCCTATGGGCCAGGACAACACTGCTTTTGCACAAATTCTGGTCTAGGGGTAGGCAGAAGAGGCAGCTGCTTAGGGCACAATGATTGGGGGGTGTTGGGCAGCTACCTCTTCTGCCTACCCCTAGACCAGACTTACCTGGCACTGAATGCAAGTGAATGGCACTCGGCGTCACAGCACATGCACGGACAGCATCATCGCACATGTGTGAACGTTCTCTGCGTCACCGTGCATGTGCAGAAGTGTGCCGAGCTACTGTGCATTCACAAGTGCACAATCATGGAAGTGGAGCAGAGCTGGATGGCTGGGTTGCCTATCGCCCAACTGGCCTGGCCGGCCTCTGCATGCATGATTTTAATAGAGTTAGCTCTAAAACATATTCTATGTAAAAGGAGCCCCCTATAAGATATATTGGATCTAACTGTCAATGATTATCTGATATCCAACTCCTGCATGAAAACAGAATGAAGAGAAACAGATGCTGAGAGAGCGATAGTGAACATAAACTTGATTATTTCAGAACGGTACCGAATTGTTAATTGATTATATTTGGAAAACATCTTATTTCAGTATGCTGAAGCTTATGTTAAATTTAAATTTTCCTTTAAGACAGACATTTTTACTTTCCTGCTTGCCAGTAAATATGTTTGCTTCCTGTTAAAACTACACTGACAGTTAATTACTGGGCTAACGTATGTATCACAGAACTACAACCATTATACACCCTCATTTTTCTACTTAAATCTTAGGACCTGTGTATATTTATCTGTACTTATACACAGAAATGTAACCTTAAACTCAGCTCTTTGTGTGAAAACAAAAGGTACGTAATTTACTGATGAGGTCTTCCAACAGAATTATGGCCATGAGTGTAAGTTTGCCTGATATAATTGCATCCCATACATCAAAATATGCAGACTTTGGGTTTGGATAGTGATGGGCGAATTTGCAGCGAATTCCAGTGATTCACCGCAGGCTAATAAATTAGCAAAACGCCAGGAAAATTTTGTCTGGCAAAAATTTGGCGGCCTCTTGTTTTGGACACGGACAGTGTTTCCCAAATTTTCGGCTAAAATTTCTGCAAAGTGAAACTACCCAGATTAGCCCAAAAAAAATTATTGGAACTGCATAATTTCCAGTGCTCAGTGTCAAAATAATGTTTGCATGTTAAATGCAAGTGTGCTGTAAATAATGACAGCCCACAATGGGAAGATTAGGAGAATGATGTAAATATGTGCAAGTGTGAAGTGTTTAGGAAGTAATAAATAGCATCAATACGCACAACCTCTGAGTCCATTTTTGCAGATTTAAATTGGCCCTATAATTAACAACAGAGGTTTTTAGACTTTTTGGGTTTAGGTCCCCCATATGGTGTAACATATATGACAAAATTATTGTAGCATTTACTTTCATATTGTTTTGTTTACTGAGACATTCTAACAGTTTGGGAACTACTGGTCTATGGTTTGCACCAAACTCATTTTTTCTTCATTGAACATGTTGTGGAGTCTATTTACCTGTTCAAAGTATTTGGTGTAGATACAAATGCTCAGACGAATCTGCTGCAAAAGGGTGTCTTTATTTGTGCATTCATCACATCATGTGATGAATGCACAAATAAAGACACCCTTTTGCAGCAGATTCGTCTGAGCATTTGTATCTACACCAAATACTTTGAACCGTTGATGTGGCTTTGTTGGATGGAAGCAAGGTGTATAGATACGGAAAACTTCTAATTTAACTACAACCAAGGACAGATTGTACCATTATCACGTGAGTCTATTTACCTTCCACAGTCCAACCAATGACTGATGTGAGTATAGGATATACATACTAATGTAACACGTTTTTGGACTATCCAAGCCAACGGGGTTAACATCCAGCAAGTATAATAGAGCATGGGTTACACTGGACCTTATCACTTAAAGGGGTGGTTCACCTTCAGGTTAACTTTTAGTATGTTATAGAATGACCAATTCTAAGCAACTTTTCAATTGGTTTTCATTATTTATTTTTTATAGTTTATGAATTATTTGTCTTCTTCTCCTGACTCTTTCTAGCTTTCAAAAGGGGGTCACTGACACCCTCAAAAAACAAATGCTCTCTAAAGCTTCACATTTATTGTTATTGCTGATTTTTATTATTCATCTTTATTTCCTGACCATATCCTATTAATGTTCCATATTCTCATTCAAATCAATGCATGGTTGCTAGGGTAAATTGGACCCTAGCAACCAGATTGCTGACACTGCAAACTGGAAAGCTGCTAAATAAAAAGCTAAATAACTCAAAAACCACAAATAATAAAAAATTAAAACCAATTACAAATTGTCTCAGAATATCACTCTCTACATCATACTAAAAGTCAACTCAAAGGTGAACAACCCCTTTAAGGCAGGGCCTTCGCAAAAGTGCAGCTACAACTCCCACAGCCTACTGTGCTTTAACCAATAAATAAATGGGTGCCAGGAGGTTGCTGATTTAGGAACTGTTATACAGCCATAAGCCTCAACTGCTGTGTACTACAAGCTCTCTGAATAAAAGTCTGAAGTTCTGATCAGTGTGAGTTTACAAAATAAGACACAGTGAAGAGGCATTTGCAGAATATATAGGCACACAGCTCAGTATATCAGAGGTAGATGCAGGTGCATTCCCTGAGGATGAAGTCAAGGCAGTAGAACTTCCCACTCGGCAGAAATTCCTCACACGTGGTCTGGATCTCACTCAGTGGAGTGGTCAGGGAGGAGAACCTAAAGCCTGACACCCTATCCATTGTGGTCTCTTCACTGTAGACAAATCTTACAGCCCGAGAAGCTACTCCCTGCTACACCTCCTTGATGGAGCACAATGCTGCTCTTTATATCTTCCCTCACTGTCTCACTATAACAATTATATTACTGCCACTCACTAGCCTCATTCACGGGGTCCCTGCACCCCAACTTCCACACTAGAGGTTCAGATCCCTCTTGGGCAAACTGGCTTTACTGGACCTTACTGTACCCAGGCTCCCTGGAAACATCAGGATGGGTCAGACACCAGGAAGAGGAAAAGAGGAGGAAGCTGCATCCCTTCTCACTCACTATAATAAGGTGTGACAAGGTGTGGTCACGGTGCTTCCTGGCCAATAACTGTGATAAGTAAATTATATCTAGCTACATGGGCATCTGCCCTACAACTAGGGAGATCAGGAAGTGTAGGAATTTAAAGGAGAATTCAACCCCCCATGATTCAACCCTCCCACTGGCCCCCCTCCCTGCCCCCCATGTCTTACCGCTATCTGCAGTTATAAAAACCAGGAAATTTGCTACAACTGTGCATTCACCGAAATGCTGCTCCATTCACAAAGATAAGAAGATGGCAGCTGTGAGCTCCACTGTGCTCACTCTGCATTTGCTATTTCTAGAGGGAAAAGAATACATGGGTAAGACTGTGAAGGGGGATGCAGGGAGGGGGCCAATGGAGGGGAGCTGGTGGGGGGGGGTTGCATTATTCTTTAAAGCCATAGGGGCACTTTAACCTTATTGGGTCCCTACACTAATATCATACAAAGCAGGAACTTACCGAAGCACCACTGTACGGAATTAGCAGCTCTCTGTGCCTCCCAACTACAAACAAGAGGAGCACAAGCAGGATTTCTTAATAACGACTTTGCCATTTTACAGTATGATATGTCTTGGTGGTTTTTTTTCAATGTATAGTTTTTTTTTTTTTATTCAAATTTTTGATGTTACTGGTCCTTTAAACCTCAAATAAAACCTCCATACCTACAATCAAATGTGAAGCTGGTAATATCAGACTGTGGAGCTACTTTTTATCAGGAGGAACTGCATCAGAACGATAAAATATAGTGAAATACTGTAAGAGAGCCCACTTCAGTTTTCTAAAAACCCTCTAAGTGTGTCACCTGCATGGAACCTTCTTCAAGGCGTACTTTTTGAGTCGATGACCTTGAAAGCTCTTAGTAAAGGATGTCAAAAGTGAATGGAACTATTATGGAAAGCACAATGCCAGGTTCCTGATTCAGTAAACAGAGTGCATAAAAATGTTCACCAACTTAATGTAACAACTTCTCACCGCCTTTCTCATGATCTCTATACAAACTGTACAACAACTTCCATCTCCATCACAAAGCGTATCGGATCTCTTTGTACTTTATTCAAACATCAGAAATCTTTGGCTTTGTACTTCGTTTTGTCACCAACGCAGCATCAAACTCAAACGCATCTATTATGCAAGAGGTTTGCCTTAACTCTTCAGTCTCCGTAGAGTCATGCCACTCTTCACGTAGTGCTTTAAACAATTTAAACAAAAGTGGGGCTCTGCAGGGATTATGGGGGCGTACTGAATAACTATTCATTCTCTGTATTATAAATCTAAAATGTCTATTCTGCCAAGACATATTACACAAATGGCAGCTTATTCTACCGCTGATACAGTACAGGGATCATGCTTTGCATACAACACCTTTTTTCCCCATATTATTTAAAGTTTTAAAGATTTTATGAGGGTAAATTTATCACTATCCCAAAAGCCCCATCCCTGGTTGTGCGTCATTCAAATGGACAAAACAAGGTTAGGGACTTTCTAAAAATACCAAGGGATTTGCTTCTTTTGTATGCTTGAAGTGTGCAGCCGCGTCCAGGGTCTGCACCCCCCCTTGCAAACCCACTGCCAGAAGATGGATTAACTGTCGCTACAAATTGACTTGCAGCAGCCTCATGACTCCTTCTGAATCCTGTCACTGTCACATAGAGTTGGGAGGAGAATAAGAAAGTGCTAGGGGACAGTGCACGGAATATAAGAGGGTGCCCTGGTCATGGTGCATGAAAGGGGAGAGGGGGGCATCGCATGAATGAGTAACCAAAGATACTGCACAAAAAAGACAAAGGCAGTGTTGGAGACAAAGCATGAGTTAATAAGGAAAACAGACAAAAGAGGAAAACTGGTAATGGTATGGGAAAAATAGTAGAGGTGACATTGTAGGGAATGCAACAGGTATATATAGGTATTAAACTCCCATTACTGTTTTCTTATATATTCCTCATAAACACAAATGTCTCACTTTTTAAGGAAGAGGTCAGAGACCATCTACATATAGAGGTATGCAGACACTATCAGTTAATACCTGGGTATCAAAAGGATATGCAAATCCTATTAGGATACCAAGGCACATATCCCCGATCCTGAAAAATGCAGAAATCAGATAAACCATTGGATTAAATACAAACACTCTCTCTTCTCGTAACACACAGAAATGAAATACATTTCCTTGTAATGAACAGATGCAAGATGTGCATACATTTCCCATTCTATTACATATACTTTTAATACATATAAAAGTATATACCTGTCACAGTGGTATCGAAACTCACCAAGAGACACAAACTCACATTTACTAATTAAAAAAAAAAAACTACTATAATAAAAACATATCCCATCATGCTTACACTACCCACTGTCTTACACACAAGGCAAATATCTCAGAAGTCTAGTATTAAATGGACCTACAGATGGAGCAGATTTTATTGAAGTCTTTGGCAAAACATACGGCCTGCTCTCTTTGTATATCTGCTCCCACGTTAGATACACTACAATCAAACACATATACAAACCATTCCTTCTATTTCAATGGTTGTGTCACCTTGCGTGATGTTAAAGAGCCAGGTACTAGATCACATGGTTAATTTTTTTTTTTTACATTCGGATTTATATTTAATGCATGCTGCTGCTGGTATTTTGATTATACCATGACCTCGTTTGTAAGACATAAACTTTAGAAAGGAAATCCTTTAGTAATAAGAAAGGTAATTTATTTGTTTAGCCCAACAACAGAATAGTTTTTGTCTGGGTATGCAGTCGCAGGAACACTGCAGCATGACCTTTACGTGAAACCCGAGGACTTACCAAAGACACACACAATGATCCAATCTTGATCCAAGCTTTATATAGACATGAGAAGGCATTTATGGTGAAACTCAAGTGGATGTAGACAGATATGATTTGAACCTTCCTAGTACATTGTAAGGCAAGGAAACTTACTGACATATGTATTTATACATTTTGCAATATGTACAGTATAGCAACATAACATAACTTCCTGGTCCCAACATTCTCAAACCTAGTGGTTATGTCTGCTAATGTCAGAATTATTGGGGGATTTAAGTGATTGATATCAAACTTATATTATTATTACACTCTGATATGTAACCATTCACTTGTCTTTAAAGGGATCCTGTCATGGGAAAAAAAAAAAATTTCAAAATGCATCAGTTAATAGTGCTGTTCCAGGAGAATTCTACATTGAAATCAATTTATCAAAAGAGCAGATTTTTTTTATTTTAACATTTTGAAATCTGACTAGACATATTGACATATTGTCAATTCCCAGCTGCCCCAAGTCATGTGACTTGTGCTCTGATAAACTTCAGTCACTCTTTACTGCTGTACTGCAAGTTGGAGTGATATCACACCCTCCCTCCCCCCCCACCCAGCAGCCTAACAACAGAACAATGGGAAGGTAACCAGATAACAGCTCCCTAATACAAGATAACAGCTGCCTGGTAGATCTAAGAACAGCACTCAATAGTAAAAACCCATGTCCTACTGCGTTCCACTCAGTTACATTGAGTAGGAGAAACAACAGCCTGCCAGAAAGCAGTTCCCTCCTAAAGTGCTGGCACAAGTCACATGACCAGGGCAGCTGGGAAATTGACAAAATGGCTAGCCCCATGTCAGATTTCAAAACTGAATATAAAAAAATCTGTTTGCTCTTTTGAGAAATGGATTTCAGTGCAGAAGTCTACTGGAGCAGCACTATTAACTGATGCATTTTGCATGACAGTATCCCTTTAAATAGGCTGTTCTCAAACCATTGTGAACCATTGTGAATATATCATCACTTCCCAGAATACATAACTCTCATATTTTAAACAATGAAGCACTGAGTATTTACTCTATTTCTTGATAGACAACAGAAGCATTTCAATGTCCTAATCCTACTTAGCCTGACAACTAAAATACTGTGCATAGCATTACTAATCCAGCATGAAAGGGGTTAATATATGCAAGGAGCGAATAGAACAGCTAACAAAAGCTGATAGTAAACATGCATGGATACTCCTTTTTCTCTGCAGGATACAAACTTTTCAATCAAGACAAACGGCACCCTTAGTACTTAACGTTTCCCTGCCAAATACAGAACCACCCTATGCCACATGGGTAAAGCTACACATAGGCAATGCTAAAGTATAATATTACATGCTATATTTTAAAAGGAAAAAAAGAGGATTTAAAAAATGATTTGCTTTTTTTTTTTTTTTTACATTACTTTACCACTGACCCTTTCCCTGAGAGCAGATTTCCCAAACTGCGTGCACAAAATGCGAAACTGTTTTTCCACATGATTGTGTTCTTTCATTATAAGGGCATTTCCTGCAGCAAAACATTCAGTTTACCAAAGAAAACTATACATTGTTTTTTCAGCACAGGCATACCTCCCTGCTGTCCTGTGTTTCAGGAATAGTCCCAGATGCCAGAAAAAAGATACAAAGTTTCTAAAACTTAATTAAATAAGAGACCTTTGGCAGAGAGCCCAGAAAACTCAGCACCTGCACTTAGATTAATTTGTAATCATTTAAGATAAGCAAAGATACACTTCTATCTAAAATATGCAAGTCTCTTGGGAGAAATACAGACGGCATTAGGGCGGCAAGATTTTAGCAACCTAAGGAACTTCTATACATGCAATCCCTAGTGCTCTGCTTGGGGGGGTCACACTTGGGGGGGAGCTAGGTCCCAGTGGCCTATGGGCAGCCAAGCCCAAAATCCGGGCCTGGGGAAATAAGACTTACAGCTTAAAGGGCAACATAAAACATGACCCTACGAGTTCCAGAAATGTGTTCAAACGTTTCATAACCTGCCAAATTTTGTAAAATGGACATAGTATTTAGGAGTGTGACCAGAATTTTCAAATGTTTAGAAACTATATTTTGTTTTCATTCACATACTGGAACTTTTGTATACACAAACAAATACTAAGGGGCAAATTTACTATTACTCCCAGAAATTAGCTCTACCAAATTCGCAATTCGATAAGCATTCGACCATCGAATGCTTATCAAATTATTTTAGGCTATCATTTTGCTCGCAATACGATTTCTTGATGAATTTGTATGATCGGATAATGATCGTTCGATTTCACGAAAAAATTTAGAAATTTCATTCAATTTGTACGATTCGAACAATCGAACGCTCCGATCGTACGAATGGTATTCGAGCAGGACTTAGCCTCAGAAGCGTATGGGTAAGTTCAATCTGGTGAAGTAGGCAGTCGAATATTTTTAAAATTTTGATTCCTTTGATTCCGATCATTCGATCTATTCGATATTCGATGATCGAAGAGGCCAAATTTGCGTATCCGATTTCATGAAAAATTCGATCGAATTTCGATCATTTCACGTGAATTTTGTAAATCGGCCCCTAACTATTGATCTTGAGATCACTATACCGCTGGAAAGTACACTTGACCGCCATCCAAGCCACTTTTAAAAGCATTAAATCTTCCCACACAACATCACCGGGAAAGGGAATTCCACAGCATCATTGCACTCTCTGTAAAGAACCACCTACATTTCTTGAAATTAAAGGTCAGTTCCTGAAGTCTAAAGGGGTGACCTTGTGTTCACTGTTGATTTTTTTTTTGTGAAAAAAAGATCTCCCATTATTTGTCTCTACGGTACTTGTAAAGAGTAATCATGTCCCTCACAATCATCTTTTCTCCAGAGAAAATATTTCCTAGAGTTGTACAGTCTGTTAGCCATAAAAATCCCCACATCCTTTTAAATTATGGAGGTCCATAACATACTTTCATTTTAGTTTATAAGAAGCTTTTGTTATTTTTTGCAAAGTGCATCTCGATGAATTCAGCAACATGAACTTCATTCTCTTGTCCCTTATTACCACCTACAAATGAAAGCCTACCAAGGATGTAAAACTAAATGACTTATAGTTTTCAGGCTAAGAACATGATCAATATTTGCATAATGCCACAGCATTAACAATTTATCAGAACTCTCTCAGAACCATACCAGGCATTAAAGAATCCTGGAAAATGAAGTGATTTAGAAATCACAGAGCTGTAAGTATCCTGGGGTGAATTCCTTTGTTTGTTCAACCCCCCCCTCCCCCCCCACGTATTCTAGTTTTTAAGTTACTTCTGCGTCAAACAGTAATCAATATTGATTATTAGAATTGGGTCTGTTAAAAAGAAACCCTTTATTGTATTGATCCTCAGCTGTGTAAATCTTTGCTTTTTCACTGATCTCTTTAACTAATTTACCTCCCTCTGATATCAATTCTTCAGAGCCATTAGTAGGTATGATATCCTGTTATATACAGGAAAACACAACATACTTCTTCACCAGCATCACAAAAAGCAACCAGGATGTACTCTCCATGTGTTTAGATTTTTGCAGATACACTAATGCATAACTACTTTTAACGTTTAATTTTAGATCTAATTATACATAATGCTAATAATAATTTCTTACTTAAATGAGATGAAACATATTAAATTGCCATTTTCTGGATCATTCTCCATTATGTCATTTAAGGCAGAACTTTGCATTTTTGTTTTGTGATTGTTCTTAACTTAGAATAAATTATAGGGGTCAATTTAATGTGTTCGGGTAGTCACACAAGCTTCAGGGGAAAACACCTTGTTGGTTCAGGTATCTGTCCTGGAGCAGGCTTTCTTAACTAAGAAAAAGTTTGATTGCTTTTAGGTGCTCGAGCAATCTTACATAGTTACATAGTTACACACACACACACCCCTCCACTCTTTCACACAAACCGTATATGCCCATAGCTATACTAACTGTAGATATTATGTCTGTCCAAAAAGTCAACAAGTCCATTTGTTTGGAAATGATTTTGATTTACAGGAGCTGAGGTAGCATTCAGGTAATAGTACGCATCTGTAAGGCAGCTATCCTTTGTGAAATTTTAACAAAAATTTCCCCTTGATTTCTTTATCTGAATTCTATATTTTCCTTGCATGGTTGGGGGTTTGCGGTTTTGTACGAAAATCTAGCCACTTAACATGAGTATTAAGCAAGGTACAAATTGAGACCACAGCTAAAAATCCACAAAGCAGTGTCTCTCACATACAGTGGTGTGAAAAACTATTTGCCCCCTTCCTGATTTCTTATTCTTTTGCATGTTTGTCACACAAAATGTTTCTGATCATCAAACACATTTAACTATTAGTCAAAGATAACACAAGTAAACACAAGTAAACACAAAATGCAGTTTTTAAATGAGGGTTTTTATTATTTAGGGCGAAACAAAATCCAAACCTGTGTGAAAAAGTAATTGCCCCCTGAACCTAATAACTTGTTGGGCCACCCTTAGCAGCAATAACTGCAATCAAGCGTTTGCGATAACTTGCAACGAGTCTTTTACAGCGCTCTGGAGGAATTTTGGCCCACTCATCTTTGCAGAATTGTTGTAATTCAGCTTTATTTGAGGGTTTTCTAGCATGAACCGCCTTTTTAAGGTCATGCCACAACATCTCAATAGGATTCAGGTCAGGACTTTGACTAGGCCACTCCAAAGTCTTCATTTTGTTTTTCTTCAGCCATTCAGAGGTGGATTTGCTGGTGTGTTTTGGGTCATTGTCCTGCTGCAGCACCCAAGATCGCTTCAGCTTGAGTTGACGAACAGATGGCCGGACATTCTCCTTCAGGATTTTTTGGTAGACAGTAGAATTCATGGTTCCATCTATCACAGCAAGCCTTCCAGGTCCTGAAGCAGCAAAACAACCCCAGACCATCACACTACCACCACCATATTTTACTGTTGGTATGATGTTCTTTTTCTGAAATGCTGTGTTACTTTTACGTACACAAACATGCAAAAGAAATCAGGAAGGGGGCAAATAGTTTTTCACACCACTGTATATGAGGTGGATTTTATAAACATCAGGAAATAATATATTTTTTTCCATAAACATGGGGGTTTAAGATTTCCTTAAGTGAGAAGGATCTTGGGGTTTTTATAGATAAGTTGTCTAATTCTGGGCAGTGTCATTCTGTAGCTTCTAAAGCAAATAAAGTTCTGTCTTGCATAAAAAAGTTCACAAACTCAAGGGATTAAAACATAATTATACCTCTTTATAGATACCTAGTAAGGCCTCATCTGGAATATGCAGTGCAGTTTTGGACCCCAGTCCTTAAGAGGGATATAAATGAGCTGGAGAGAGTGCAGAGACATGCAACTAAATTGGTTAGGGATGGAAAACTTAAATTATGAGTGTAGATTGTAAAGGTTGAGGTTGTTTTCTCTGGAGGGGACATGATTACACTTTACAAATACATTAGAGGACATTATAGACAAATATCAGGGGACCTTTTTTACCCATAAAGAGTATCACCATAACCAGAGGCCCCCCTTCAGACTAGAAGAAAAGGACTTTCATTTGAAGCAGCGTAGGTGGTTCTTCACAGTGAGGACAGTGAGGTTGTGGAATGCACTGGCAGGTGATGGCTGATTCTGTTGATGCTTTTAAAAGGGGCTTCAATGACTTTTTGGACAGACATAATATCTACAGTTAGCAGTGTCGGACTGGGGCACCAGGGGCCCACCCAAAAACCTTAGACCAGGGGCCCACCATAAAACCTTAGCCCACTCTCAGTACTAATATTCTTCATCTCCTCAATCAACCTCTATTCTCTTAGTTTGTTTACTTTACATACTATATTTACAATTATTCTATCTCTTTAGCCTCTGATCTTATAGAAATAGGGAATGGCCATGAAATAGGCCAAAAGTTTAACAGCATGAGGGCCCACTGACACCTTGGCCCACCAAGAGTTTTCCTGGTATCCCGGTGGGCCAGTCCGACACTGACAGTTAGTATAGCTATGGGCTTATACGGTTTGTGTGAAAGAGTGGAGGGGTGTGTGTGTGTGTGTGTGTATGCTGGGTTATTATTTGGAGGGGTAGTACTTGATGGACTTTGTCTTTTTTTTAACCCAATTTAACTATGTAACTATGTAAGATTGCTCGAGCACCTAAAAGCAGTCAAACCTTTTCTTAGTTAAGAAAGCCTGCTCCCGGACAGATACCTCAACCAACAAGGTGTTTTCCCCTGAAGCTTGTGTGACTACCCAAACACATTAAATTGACCCCTATAATTTATTCTAAGTTAAGAACAATCACAAAACAAAAATGCAAAGTTCTGCCTTAAATGACATAATGGAGAATGATCCAGAAAATGGCAATTTAATATGTTTCATCTCATTTAAGTAAGAAATGTTCTAACTAAATTTGGTACCATTTCTAAAATAATCAAATTCATCTTTGGTATACACCTGCCAGCAAACTCTCTCTTATCATGCAGGAGATCTGAGTGACAATTGAGTGAAGTTCATAAGTGATGTGTGGTCCTTTTGCTTAGGCAATGTTTTAGAGCTAACTGTTTTTCAAAACAACTGAATCAAACACAGCACTACATGTAGAGAGATAGACTGCTGGGAGGGGGATAGTGGATAGTAACCAAATAAGAATATATCCAAGCACAATTTCCTTGAAACAGCAGCTGTTTGTTATGCCAAGAGGGTAATTTAAGATTGGAGCTATATGGTGTAAGTGCAGTTACCAATAGCAACCAATCAGCACAACATCTAATAATCAGTGGAGAAACAAATAATAGTTGCGGACGCTGTGAACATTTTTAAAACATTAGAAATAGAAAATTATTTGCAATCTGATTTGATAAATTATTGAAGTCTGGTTACAGACCCAATTCCTAATTTCTACAAAAAAAGAAATAGTTCAGTGATTTGAATACAGTGTCTGAGAGGAAAATGAGAACCTGGAAAAGAGTAAATATATGCTGGCAGATAAAGAAGTCCATATGACCCTATCAGCTCTGGTAAAAATGTGCACCACTGTATACACAGTGCCAAATGACGACATGGATTTCAATACTTCTCTCTTTTCAGTTTTAAATTATTGATCCAAATGCTTGATCTAAAAGCTTGACAGCCAAATGAATTTTAACGTGAACCTCAACAGCCAAAGGAAAATAGAGCAAATGGCTGCAACATAAACTTGACAAATAAAACTTAAAAACATAACACCCAGATCAATACAAAACAAAAACCTTGTAGAGTTCTTCCATGCTTCATATAAATATTAGATCGTTTACTCCTTAATTGTGATATTCTTTACAAGGTCTAGATTGACTGCTTTGCTGCATGTTGGCTTAGCTGTCAGATCACCCAGTGACAGATACAGATATCACATCAAAATGCTTTGAGAAAGCAAAACAGTTCTTACATGTGACTGATAGAGCTGCTTATAATAATAATAATAATTACTACTCATTAGTCTTTGATCTTTTGGTGACAGTGATGAGACAAAAACCTGACAAGAAGTTACAAAGCTGATTATATCTTGATTGTAAAGCTGCAACAATTGAAACCCTTCACACGCTCAGACAGTACTTGGGTTCCTTCCAATTGTAATTATCTCACAATCATCGGAATTGAATGGAATTCTCATTAATTACCAGAGTCATCTCCTGTAGAGAGGCAGCATGATTCATTGACCCACCTGGTATCCATATGATACAGGGACAGGGCATTTGATTACAGATCGGCAGCATATTCTCATTCATTGCTTGATCTTTTTAATATGTTGTGTAACATTATTGTCTATAGATTTTTAGGAATGGTGATTGGTTACCTGGAGAATATCAAAATAAACTCAGACCCGATATTATTTAAAAAGTTGTTCAAATAATACTGTCAAGTCTATCTGACCTTGGGCAAATCCCTTTATCTCACGGTGCACCAACTTGCCAGCCTTCAAATGTTTATCTTCTTGGGGAAAACCTACTACACTGTACATATCAAACATGAGTATCTACTGAACAGGAATATTATAACCTTCCAATGGAACCTGCAAAAGCAAGGGAAATTTGCCATTTGAAAGAAAAATAGTGATTAAATGCTAAAGTCTAAGAGGCCTGTCCAAAGGGGACATAATTCCTAGGATATAGCCCCAGTTCCAAGGGCACATATTTAAAAAAACAAGAAAATAGGATGCTTGAATAAAAACAAAACACTCACTTTTCAAGATATTATAGAGTTATGGAATATTTTCTTGGTTTTAGAAATTGTCAGTTTGGCAAACTGAAAACAAACCTGGCCAAACATCTTCCCAGAGATGGGTTGAAAACAAGTCAACATGCTATTAGAAACATATGCAAATCAAACGGATGTAGATAATACAGTAAAACCACCATTTTACATTTTTTAGGGGAAAAAATTGTGTCAAAAGTAAAATCACAAAAAAACAAATGTGTTAAAGCAATTACTCTTCAAGCCCTAAATCGATATAAGCACAAGAGTCAGTTTTAGTTGAAATACAATATTTACTGTGTTAAAGACGAGGGTTAAGCATTGCAGCATTAATATTACAGTTAGTGCACGACCACTCTGACAGTCAGGAGAACAACCTAAAAGGAAGCTGGAACCCAGCAGGACAACTGTATCACTGCTTTTATTATTCAAACAACATGTTTCGCTTTGACATGTACTATTTATTAAGTATCAAGGGTTTGTATCAACCTGAACCATGCTGTGTGAATAAAAGCAGTGACACGGTAATCCAGCTTGATTCCAGCTTCTTTCTTTATACCTTTTTATCATTGTTAAGCGTTTGGTTGTGGAACCCAGGGCCGGACTGGGAGGAAAAAGCAGCCCTGGCAAAAGTATCAAAGCAGCCCATGTATTCCCACGCATGCAAAGTATGATATATATTTCCAACCCCAAGGTTAACTAGCACTAGTGTTTATTAATAGATATTTTAAGATGGATTAGTGGCCCTATATTCAAAATGTTCTGGCAGATAAGAGGACTTTAATTCCCATGTGTATCACAGGGCCAAAATGTGGCTACTTGAAGTCTCATGCAATTAATGCAACATATCACAGTGTTCCAGTGTGCAAAAGTGTCAGCAAGTTATTCTGCAGTGTTTCAGATACTCCATACAAGATTTTTTCTTAATGATCCAATATTAGAAAGTCAGATTTGCTATAAATATGTGTCTTAATCTTGGGATGTCCTGCTGATATATTAGATATCTGTTATATTGTGAGAAATAATAAGGTATAAAAAGAAAATGGCTCTGATGAGTTAAGGAATCCTCTTCTTGGGGCAAATTCACTAAAGCGCGAAGCGTCTAATGCTAGCGCTTATACGTCATTTCGCAACTTCGCCAATTTACTAACAATGTCCCTGGCGAAAATTCGCTAGCGAAGTAGATAGACTAGCGCAACTTCGCACCCTTACGCCAGGCAAATTAGTGCACTGACGAAGGGGCGTAACTACGCTAATTCACTAAGATGACCATTTTACTGAACGTTACCTCTTGTGCTAGACTTTACTTCGCCAGGTCAGACCTGGTGAAGTCCAATAGAATAGATAGGAGTTTGAAAAAAAACTTGAAATTTTGCGTTTAGGGCAATAGGACAACTTTATTTTATTTATTAAAGGTTTCCTGGGCTTGTGTAGTGTGATGTAGTGGCTGTAACATATGCTTCTAATATACGCTTAACTTCGCACCGTATGCAAATTAGGCATCGCAAACGTAAATGCGCTTTGCCTGACGAATAAATGGTAGCGGAACTTTGCTACCGTTCGACCTCCCTGAGCGCAAATTTGCATTTTAGTGAATTAGTGGTGGACTGGCGAAAATTTGCCTGGCAAAGTGCGGCGAATTGTGGCGAAGCCATTGCTAGTGCATTTTCGCAGCAAACAAAATCTGGCATCAGAGAATATCCCTAACACTGACTACTGCTTACTTTTGGTCCCCACCAGCAAGGCATTGTGCAGTAGCCATTTCTGTGCCACCATACCAATATTTCACAGATTGTGAGCCAATTGCACACAACAAACTTGTGCGAAGAATTAACATAATTTACTACCTGTTCAGAGAACCCACCTCACTGCATATATACCGTTTTGCATATTTTTATTTTAAAATTCATTGTCTGGGTTTACTTGTTGTCCTGGAGTCAATTTTTAACCTACAACAAATTATTCCTCATAATGATAACTTCCAGGAACCTTAAAAATTGGGCTCTTTTATAAAAGGCATATAGATATGTATATATAAGGTATTACCAATGCCCAGATAATCCCCCTATATAATGGATTACTGCCGAGATATTTCCCTTGTATAATGGACTCCTGCTAACAAAACCACAAAGACTGAAGGGGGGGGGGGGATTGGAAAACTTGTAATCTGGATTTGGCAATTTGGTAAAGACAAAATGTATGTACCAATCAGTATAAATGTGGAAAATAATTTGTTAATATGAACTGCATGTTTTTTTTTTTACATTTGCCCCATAATTTAACTTTATATTTACTAAAAATAGTTTTCTTAAACTTAACCCGTTTCCCCCTGTGTTTGAATTATAGACTATTAAAGACCCATTGTTCATTCCATTAGTCTAATGTCACATCAGGAGATCTGTTTTGGTTTTGTTGCTAAGCCTTTTTCTATGAAAAGAGAATACATAGAAGCAAATTGCTTCCCAATGTGAACAATTGGAATGGCGGCAAACATGGCAAATATGTATTACTGCCTGCTGTCTGCTTTTTTTTTCAAGAGTCAAGAAAAGCAGGTCTCTCAAACTTGCAAAGCATACAGCTCTAATCTTACAGAATATTGAAAATCAGCAAATACACCAAGCAGCAAATTTACAAAAAAAAAAATAATAATTGTAAAAGGTGATGTTAAATAAATTGCTTATTTATACAGCTACAATATTGTCCATTATTAATTTACAATTAAGGAAGCTATCCATTACAAAAAGTTGTGTACAATCCATCATCAAAGTGACAAAGTCAGTAAGGGAAGCAATATTCCTTCGAATTTCTCCAAACCCGATATTTTGCGACCACCTTCAAGAAGACTGTGTTCATAGAGAGGTGGGTTGGTCCCAATAAGTTATGTGATTTTTACACAAAATTATCTGTGCACCCCATTTTGTTGTGTTTTACCCTTAAAATTTGTACGAGTTCATGAATTAAAAATAACACTGCAGAAAACACTTCTGGCATTAAAGAAGCGGTTTAAAAAAGTGCATTTAAAGGACCTGTCACCCAGACATAAAAAGCTGTATAATAAAATAAAACCATTCATAGCTGTTGTAAACACATTTCAAATTCCCAACTGTCAATCAAATATTGCCTGCCCCTCCTCTATGCCTTAGGCATAAAGGCGGTGCAGGTAGTTACTTTCATTTTCCATTCAGCACTTACAAGATGTGACTGCACTCCCCACATTCCCCCTCTCTCTTTACCATTTAATTAACCAGTACATGAGGATGGACATCAGGTCTCCCATTCTGGTGCACCAACAAGATTTGAGATGATGCAAGGCTTGCCTTAAATTTTAATTTTTGCAATAGTTCCCCTTTAATAACAACATCCACAAAATTGCTCCTGCCTGCTTGCTATAATTATAAATTCCCATGAATTGGATTTTTTCTTTAGCATTCTGGATATACTATTAGAGGTAAGTACAAAATATCCATTCTGAGAGTATACTTTTGTTTAAAAAAATAACAAAGATAAAATAACATGAAGTATTTTGCCGTTTATTTTTTTGTTACAAATCACGGATATTTTTAAATGTATCAGTTTTCACTCTGCTAGCCCATATTCTAGCGTTGAAACTATAATAAATAACAGTTCAGAGCTTTGCACTTTCCATAATGTAGGCAAACCTGCAATCATATTGAAATGAACAACTTCAACTTTTAAGGTAAGGCATTAAAATGGCTAAATAGATGCCTAAATGCTGTAGCAGTTACCTGGAAACAGCAATCCTCATTGCGGCCTATTTACCAAATTTTCATCTTGACCCACAGGAATGATTATCTTTCAGTGACCCATAGTAATGATTAGCTTTCAGTGACCCATAGGAATGATTAGCTTTCAGTGACCCATAGGAATGATTAGCTTTTTCAGCCAGTTGCAAGTAGGTGAGTGAAAGCAAAACATTTGACTGATTGCCATGAATTATTGCCACTTGTGCTATTTTGCCCTGTGATGATAAATTATATTGTCTGTTTATATATCTGAGAAAAATCCATTGCTTGGATATAGAGCGTGGAAGAATAGGAGATTTCATACAAATGTCAGTGTTGATCATGCACTGACAAAAACGAATAGGTAAAAACACTTGCCTGTTCACAAGAGCAATTATCTACCAGGAACCACCCTGTGATACCACCCCCTAGGGATTACCTATCCTTACTGGAGAGGGTCAGGGAGGGAACTTCTACACAGAGAGCTGCTCTATTGCATTTAAAAAATGAAATTTTGGCTCTTAAAGTTACCAGGAGCAGCACTTTGCCTCCCCTGGGAACTTGTTTGGCATCCTGCTTCTGCAGAAAAGACATTGTGACATTAGGGGCAGATTTAAGAGTTGAATTTGAGGGTTAAAAAACCCTCGAATTCAACCATTGGAATTGCTGGGGAATAAAAATCCTTTGAATTCGAAGGATTTTACCGCTATTCAATTGGTCAAATGATCGAATAGAAAATATTCCACCGATTGATAAAATCGATCGAATAGAACGATTTTAACCATTCAATCGAATATAAAGAAAACCAATTCAGGAGGATGAAACTGGCGAACTAGGCAGTCGAATATAAATTTAAAGGGGAAGTAATTAAACAAGATTTTAATTCGAATTATTCGAATCATTCGATTCAATTGAATTTTCGAAATTCACTGGTCGAAGTGGTCTTCACAAACATTTGAAAATTTTAATTCAAATCTTTTTGAAAATTTGATCAAATTTCGAATCCTTCATGTGAATTTGATAAATATGACCCTAGGTATTCCAAACCCACACCAAACCCCAAGGACCTGGCCATGGTTCACTGTTCTGCCTATAACAACCGCCTTTAGCTTTTCACCTTTCGATGCTGCCAGGTCTTAGTGTGAGAGGACCAAGGAGAGGGTTCTGGGTGAGCAAGGGAACCACACATGTAACAGGAATGGAAATTAGCGTGGTCGTAGGACAGGCTAAGTCAGAGCCAAATCAGGCAGCGCTGTACCAATCTGAGAGACAAAGCATAGTCAGGGTCACAGGCTGGGTCAGAATCAAAACAGGTGGTGAAGTACAGAATCGAGAGACAAAGCATAGACCCGTTCACAGTCAAAATACCAAAGTAGCGGGCTTAAGACAAGATCCAAGAGAATGGTCAAAGTACAGGCAGGGTTGGGACAGGTAGCAGACAAGGCAGGAACAGGGACAGACAAGGTCAAACACAGACAATATACACACTAGAAACGTACCCAGGAACTAACAAAAATAGACCTACGTTGGGCAGTGAGCAACTGGGTGTGAGACCTTTAAATATCTGAAGTTTGCACCACTGCGTGATGACGTCACATGGCACTCGGGTATTTCAGGATTTACCTGGAGCTGCACTTAACCTGGAAGTGTAGGACTCAGCACCAGTTTGGCGTGGGATATTACAGGCCGCAGCAGAGTCCCCGCCACCTACCAGATAATATTACAGACATTCTATTGTTGCCCAGAATTGATTTTTAAAAACCACAGCATGAAAATTACTTTAATAACTTTAAAACAAGTCCATGAGACCTCCCCCCCCCCATACACACAGATATATCTGAAAAAAATGCAGAATTAATTTTTTCATTCTTTCTGAACACATTATTAAGCTGCATTGTTTTTTATAAGTCTTCGCAACTGATAGTTCCGCTAGGCTAATTCCAAGCAAATTAACATACCAAATTACTTTCAATCCTATACTTTAAGCATGGTCTGCAAAAATACTGATCCATTGCTAACAATGTCAAATTTTGTCCTTGAGCACCAGTCTATATTACTTATCAATATACAATGCAGTCTCACAAAGAAGCAATTAAAATACAGATGCAATTAGTGGTATGGAATCCCTTATCTGGAACATATTATTAATCCATATTGGTAACATAACAATAATATTAAGCTTTTTAGCAGACTAAGGTGAGTTTTTAACAAAAATACGAATTTATCTCATTGTCCCAATAAAAAAGCAATAAAAAAATTTGCCTTAATTATTACTTAATTAACTCAATTTAATCGAATCTGTAAAAAAAAAAATCGAGTGAAACGAATTGTCTGATTTTTCAGACTTTTCTTCCGAAAAGCTAGATTTTTTTTTCTGAAAACCCAGAAAAAGTCAGATTTTCAGGCTAAACCCACCGAAGACCACGATAACGTCAATTTGGGATAGGTGCATCTTCCGATGATGGTGGATTTTCAGAGTCTGGATTTTGCAGCATCGGGTAAATTAAATCTCGAAACATTTTTTTTTCCCTCGTAAAATTCAAGTTTTGCCCCAAAAAGCCAGACCACAAAAATTCAAGGTTTAATAAATAACCCCCTTAAAGTATGGAGACGCAAATTACAGATTTCCGTTATATGGAAAGCCCCAGTTTCCAAGCCTTTGGTCATGTATTTCCCTGCAGTGGCTCTTGAAATTAATGTAGCCCATACTATGCTATCTGTTTGTTCTTACTGGAACTGCAGAATACAACTGGAATGCTTGCATCCCTAACTCTGTGAGGCTACAGTTTTGCTGCAGTTGTTACTTTTTATTACTTAGCTTTCTATTCAGTCTTTCTCCTATTCATTTTCAAGTCTCTCATGCAATCCACTGCCCAGTTGCTAGGGTGTATTGGATCACAGTAACTCAGATAGCTGCTGAAATTCCAAACAAGAGAGCGGCTGACCTAAACGATAAATCATATGACAACTGCAAAAAAAAAATGATTGCAAACTTTCAGAATATCACTGTCTACATCATGCTAAAAATTAATTCAAGAAGAACAACACAAGGACAACATTGCAAATTCTACCCAACAATGAGGGGTAAGGGAAAGGGATATGGCAGCAAGTACTGCTACAACATTCTTAAAGGAGATCTCGAAAATGAACATTTAATATAAGGTTCAGCATACTGAAATAAACTTTCTAAATACAATCAATTAAGTATTCTGTATAGTTTCTAAATTAATCAAATTCATCTTCACTATCCCTCTCTCAGTTTCTGTTTCTCTTCATTCTCTCTTCATGCAGCAGTTGGATGTCAGATATTCATTGACAGTTAAATTCAATATATCTTATAGGGGGGCTCCTTTTGCCTATAAGATGTATTAGAGCTCACGCTATTAAAATCACCAGAAATCCTGTCTCTCTACATGCAGGATTTGTACAAAAGGCAGTTGTTTTGTTAGATTTTGTTTGTACTGGAATTAATTATTTCAGTTAGCTGTAATTCACCTGCTACGAAAGGGAGCTCCCTTATGAATTATATTGGATCTAACTGTCAATGACTATCTGACACCCAACTGCTGCATGAAGACAGAATTAAGAGAAACAGATGCCGAGAGAGGGATAGTGAATATAAACTTGATTATTTCAGAAACAGTACAGAATATCTAATTGAACGTATTCACACAGTTTCTTATTTCAGTATGCTGAAGCTTATATTAAATTTTCATTTTCGGTGTGTTCCCCTTTGATGTCATCATGGACAAAATTCTGCAATATTGATGGTACACCGTGCGATTAACTGTCTTGTGAGCCCGTAACCTATAACTCACAGGGCAAAATGAGCTGCTACAGTATATTTTCCAAGTATGTGGTAACATGTACTAGGAGGTTTCAGACAGTAAGGGGTTCACTTTATAGGAGCCAAATGATCCTAAATTGTGATACTGTTCCTTGGTGAATGTGATTCAGTAAGTTACTATCTTTGAACATTACAATATTAAGGATGTATAAATGTGCATAGAATAGAATAGTCTATCGGCATTAAATCTAATGCAGCAGGCACATTTAAAGAACTGTTAGAAAAATTGCATATGGCATACAAGAGTTGGAAAAAGAGGATACAAAGTAACATCAACACAGTGTGGCCTGATCTAAGAACTGGCCTGCTAGAGTACCAGAGAATCAAACAGTGGGCCTTGTAAGAGGTCTTCATGACCTATAAACAACAGCATGGTGGCATGCAAGAGAATCTAATGGTCTTCATGATCCATAAACCATGGCATTGTGTATTTATCAGGGAAGAGAAACTAAAGGTCACCAATATGATTTTGTAGCAATTTTATTCAGCACAAGATGCTGGAGCCGTTTTAAGGCCCCCGGTCCAGGGCCTAAAGGGGAACTAAAGTTTGAAATAGATTAATACTAGATCAAATAATATCTGCCAGAAGCTGATACAGCAAGACTGGTTAATAATCAGAATACACAGACTGCACTGGGTCCTGTGTGGATTTTATAGTTTTGGTATTGTTTAAAACAAACTTTCTCCAACTCTCCAGAACCAGTTGCTGCTGCAAAATAATCCTTCAATGAGAATCCCAGTTAATATGTTTAAATCTGGCTCCACGATTTTTGTCCCTGCCGCTGGAGTTGGAAACATTAGAGGATATAAAGGCAAAAATAAAATCCAATATGAATCTCTACACAGTGGCTGACAGCTCTACAGGGAAACAAACCAAGGTGCTTGAGTTCTGTGCAACTGGGAAGGTGTGTGGGGGGGGGGGGGGGGGGGGGGCTGCTGCAACAGCAAGGGCAAGTAAAATGAAGGGAATTTCATTGCATACAGCCAGGTTTTTTTTTATAAAATAGGTACACATTTTTTATTAAAGCAGATTGGAGATTGGTTTAATTTTCATTAAAGAAAGTAAAAATTTGATTTTATTGTTTTACCACTACATACTCTTCATAACAGCACCACAAATTGGCAAGATTTGCCTGGACTGTCCCACAGAGAGTCCATGTCTAGCTAGTCCACAGCTGGTATACTTCAATCTTTGATGTTACTGTTGTTCCAGGTTGCTCAGATCCAATGGTTCTGATGGTTTCATATGAGTCAAAGGGGCATTAAAGGTAAGAATGCGGGTCCCTGGTCTCCATTTAATAATGGTATATGGTTCCTTTTCCTTTTTCCTTTTAGTGTGGTATAAAATTCCAATAATGGTTTAGACCTATTGTGCCAGTTGCATCCTCGTCCTGTGTCTCCCAAAACTATCCACACCAGTCTTAGAGCATACGCTCTAACTTATCCATTGTCTTTCTACACCTCTCCCCTCAGAAATATGATTCTTTTCATCCCCATGTTTTAATACCCTTTCTGAGCTCTATGAGTGAAGCAGTAGACAAGCTATAGCCTAGTAACACACACAGGGGACAGTGTTTGATTTGGCAGATAGAATGGGACTGATGCCTCTGAGGGTTGTAGCAAGAATAACTGGCAAATTTAACCCCTGAAATCAGGGTTGGACTGGGCCGGCGGGCCACGCCAGACCAGATCCACGGCTCCAACCCTGCCTGAAAAGCCTGATGAAGAGGTTTTTATTTTTTATGCTTTACTCGAAAGCTTATATCCTAACATATATCAGTTAGCCAATAAACAGTATCACATTACCATAATAAAATCTATTTTTATTTTGCTGAACTGTGGCTAACACGGTACAGAACTCTTCTTAGGGTTGCCACCTGTCCAGTTTTGGAAGGCCTGCCCGGGTCAAAGCTGACAAAGCCACTTTTTCAAAATTAGGAAAATCAGGGCATGATTCTCCTAGATTGACCAATCAGCATGTCATCAGCCCACCCCCATGACATCATAGACCTGCCCTGTGTCACAATTGGCCCACCAATAACATTATAGGCCCATCCCCCAGCCAGTGCTGCAGAAAAACGTGGCAACCCTAACTCTACTGGGAATACAAAATAACTAGGCCAGAGTCAAGAATAATTAATTCCCTTTAGCTTTTACATCTATGTTATTACTTTAATACTGTGTCTTAGTGATGTGTGGGCTGGCCAGGGCCCGGTTTGGACAGACTTCCACACAATGTTTGCGGGTGGGTTTGAGCTAATTATTAGCCCTGTTCCTGCTTCCATGCACATCAGGGGCAGGCACAGGTCTATATTGGTTAGGGTTGGGTGCGAGTGCTATAGGGTAGGGTTAGGGTTGAGTGTGGGTGCTGTAGGGTATGGTTAGGGTTGGGTGTGAGTACTGCAGGGTAGGGTTAGGTTTGGGTGCGGGTCGACTTCTTGTTGAACTGCACATCACTATTGTTTCTGTCTACTTTATATTTTTTTGTTAAATGTGGATGGGTTCTAGGAGGCTCAGCCAACACTATAGAAACCTGCAGCAAGCCACAAATAGCATGAAAAAGCTAATGAGTGTTAGCTAATGGTTTCTGGACTCCACTCAACAGGGAAGAATGAACAAGGAATAAGCTTTCCCGACAGATTCTGTACTTATATACTTATGGTGCACCTATATTATTGGTATGATATGTGATAGACGTATGTAGTTCAAACTGTCAGGTTGCTGCAATTTCATGAGCTGAGCAATTGAATGTCTCGCAAAGTGTCAATGTCTGAGCCAGATGCCAAAGTCACAATTAGGATTTATAAGATCAGCAGGAAAATTTCAGTTAGCTGCATGGATAGGTGCCAAAGATCAGACATAATGGTGCACATCATGCAGGTGTGAAGTTGATAACTCAATAAGCTGCTGGAAGCTGTAAATCTGTGCTGCTGACACAGGTCACTCTTCATTTAAATGACATATCGTGTCCTTCTGCTTCAAAGCTATTATTTTTTTGGACACAACATTTCAAGTCCTTTTACTCCTCAAAGATTGTCATTGACTAGGTAGAAGGATTGTTGCAATGGATGACCACTCCTTTACACCCCAGTTCAATACGTGTGTCAACGCAACACACTGTTCACAATATTTTTTTTCCATCTACCAGCTGCTTTAGACACCCACAGTAATCTATCAAATAATCAGCCAAAGAAGGTCAAACTGTGAATGAAACATTCAGGGCAAACGTCTAGAATCATGGAAGAAAGATTATCTGGTAATTTCCTGCAGGAAGGTCAAAGTTCCCTAAATTAGGAAGCGCCGGGGTTACAATCCTACCCTGAATAAAGCTTTGTCCTGATTCTACAATACCAGTATTCTGCTGTTTCATGAATAAAATATATGCATCCTCACTAGAGCTGGAGAAAATTTAACCCTTACAAATGAATGCACCTGACTTTTACATACAACCAAAATAAAATCAGTCAGTTCCAGGATAAATAAAATGGAATAAAACATTACACACAGTCCCACCAGAACGGCAAGAGAAGGTCAATCATTAATGTGGAGGTAGCTAGCAGAATACATTTTTAGAAGCTGGAGCTGATGAAGTGGAAGAAGGGGGTTACAAAGATCACCATAGACTGAAAATATGTTCTGATAATAACCGATAAACATGTATTAACAGTGTACAGTTAAGCACTGTAGCTGCCAGGCTGCTCTTTGCTCAGTTTAATCAGTGCTTTAACTATCTCACCATACTTTTTCCTATCTAATAAAGCAGCCGTTCATAACCACTGCATTGGGAAACAAAATTAGACCATCCTGCTGGTTATGATGAGTTCCCATAATCTCCATCAGAACAGTAAAAGTTCCATCTATTACAGGCAATATTCACAGTGCATATGTATTTTTAAACCAAATGCAGATTACAGTTCCAACTGGCTGTTTGAGATTATTCATACTATATTAACACATTAACAGATCAGCTTGTCAAAAGTCAATTGATGTTATTCTATGGGGCAGTGTATGAGCTCTAACATCTTTTTACCTAAAACACGAAGGCCTGTTTATCAAAGATTGGATTTGAGTGCTTTTAGAGGTTTGGTGAAACCACGACTAAACTCACAAACCCTAAAACTACAAATGGCATAACATTTATTTAAAAAAGTGCTCAACAATGTGGTAAACATTACAAATACATTGAAAACCTCTAAAAGCTCTAGTTTTTTGTTCGATTCCTAGTGAAAAACAAAAAACAAAACCTCCGAATTGATTTAAAGGAGAAGTCAAGCTACCGAAGCAATTTATTGCCAATTGATTAGCCCCGATAGTGCAAGCTATAACACTATATTTATTCTGCAGAATTCTTTGCCATACCTGAGTAAACAGCTCCAGAAGCTCTCCCTGTTTGTTTAGGATAGCAGTTGCCATATTAGCTTGGTGTGACATCACTTCCTGTCTGAGTTGCTCACTGCTCACTCATAGCTCTGGGCTCAAATTACAGCAGGGAGTGGAGGGGGAAAAGGGAGAGGGAGAGAGAAGCAAACTGAGCATGCTCAAGCCCTAGCTCTGGAGGTTAAAGCTGAAAGCAAGAAGCCTGGTACAGAAGCCCATGTGTACAAAATAGAAGGAAAGTAATGCTATGTTTCTTTTGACAGAGGACTCAGAGTTGCGTTACTTTAAGGGTTTAATGGTGTATTTAGGTGGACCTTTCTGATAAAGCTTACTTAATTTTAACCTTTCCTTCTCCTTTAAAGGAGAACCAACCTTTAAAGGAATTGTTCAGTATAAAAGTAAAAACTTGGTAAATAGATAGGCTGTGCAAAATAAAAAATGTTTTCAATATAGTCAGTTAGGCAAAAATGTAATGTATAAAGGCTGGAGTGACTGTAAGTCTAACCTAAGAGAACAGAAGACTACTTCTTGTTTTTCAGCTCTCTTTTGTTTACACTGACTGGTTACCCAGGTTACCATGCAGTAACCAATCAGTGAATTGAGGGAGGGCCACATGGGTCATAACGGTTGCTTTTGAATCTGAGCTGAATGCTGAGGATCAATTGCAAACTCACTGAACAGTTATGTCCCATGTGGCCCCCCTTCAAGTCGCTGAATAACTCAGATTTAGAGAGCTGAAAAGCAGGAACTTGTGTTGTATTCTGTTATATTAGACATCCAATCACTCCAGCCTTTATACATTACATTTTTGGCTAACTAACTATATTAGAAACATTTTTTATTTTGCACAGCCTATCTATTTACCTAGTTTTTATTTTTACCCTGGACTGTTCCTTTAAGGAAAAAACCCTCCCCACCCTCCCCTGTGTAGACCCCTTCCCTCCCCCCCCCCCCTTTTTTTGTGACTTTTGGCTCATGCACAGTGGTTGGGTCCATTGCCATGAAGTCCCGTGGCCCGAATCTGCAGGAGGGGTATTTGCCTGGGGGGGTGAGAAGGGAGGGGGGTCTACAAAGGGGAGGGGGAGGTTTTTTTTTCATTACAGGTTGGATTCTCCTTTAAAGCAGTCCAAAATCATCAGTGCAGTTCTCGTTGCCTTCTATCGGACCTCGACAACTTTTACTTGGCAACATTTTTTATTAGTGGTTTTTACACTTAATAAAGGTAAAATTTTTAGAGCTTTTTTAAAAAAACATTTAAAACAATGAATTATAAATTCTACTGTTAGTAAATGGACCCCTCAGGCTTGAAAATAAACATGAATTTTAGAGCAAGTCAACAAGGACATAGCGATGTGGATAAAAAGTTCCATTCTGAAAATTTGAAAGGGTAATTTTTTTTAAAATGAGAATTAACCTATGTTATTGATGTGTAAAAAAAAAAAATGGTCCTTCACAAACCAGCCCCTTACTTTAGGTCCTAACCAGGGCCTATTTATGTCCACAAGTGCAGTGGCAAATTGTGATTTTCCCCCCCGCAGTGAGTTGCATATAAAATTGCCCATATTAAAGTTACTTGTGTCATAATGTGCTCCTTTCACTTGCCTATCGTTGCACTCTGCTCGATGCTGAGACTATTTATGCAGGGGAACCCTGGAGCTTCCTCTATCTCTGGACCAGGTGGAAGCTCCAGGGATCTCTTTGCACCCTGCATCAATTGGCACCATTCACCAAACACCAGAATTTATACCAGCCGACACTTGAAATGACACCAGGCTGAAAGGCATATCATTTGCAATGAAGTGATGGTGCAGTCACATGCATTTTGGTGAATCAGACATAATTGTGGTAGGCACAGTTCAGGAGAATAGTCCATTTGCATCTGCAATGACAGCAGAATTCTTTTTTACAAAAAAAACCCCAAAAACAGCACATTGTGGAGGAAAAAACATGGCAAGTACCCTAAAAAATACACCTAGGTCAGTAAATGCACCATATCATAAGCCTAAAAGAAAACAGGGTTAAAATACATTTCACTGGTAAAAATATGCCAATAAATATTTTACAAAAGTCAAAACAGAGCTGAGGAGTTTCCCTCTGGCAAACTGAGGTTACCTTTTGATAAGTATCTACTGATTAATCTTTTAAGAGGTAGGGAAGGGAGGTATATCAACATCAAATAGTTTTAGTTAAATAAAAACTTTTTTAAAATTGTTAATACTATGGGATTAAGCTGTAAAATTGTTCTGTTTTATAAAGTAATAGTATTTTAAGCTAATATAAAACTCTCAGTAACCTCTACTCTAATGCACTTCACATTACCAGTACTTCACACACTGCTTTACAGTTCAAAAGCACGCCATGACTAATTCCACAGAGAATACCCCCTCACTTTGTGTTTGATGTAAAATCCACCCTTTAAATTGAGAATCTGTTTCCAAAGTTGTTCTTCTTCAGCACATCTGACCAGGTACCCTTTATATTATACACACCGTTTCACATTAGTTTATCAATTCAGATCTTCTAATCAATGGTCTCTGGTTCCTCAGTTAGACTTAACAGGGTGGCTCACCTTTAAATTAACTTATATTATTTATACAACCACAATGCTAAATATATCACAGCGCTTAAACAAGCAAAACATTAAAGGATATAAAACCCCTTCATTTTCATGAGAATTTGTTGGAGTGAAGAGGGTTAAAAATCTATATGATTAGGTACAACTGTAATATGTATAGGAAACTCAACCAAGAGGCGACTGTCTGGGTGCCTGAGTAATGGCACAGTGAAGTCCTTTGCAATGAAGACTTTGTATAAATATAGATATAATCTCTGTCAGGCCCTCTCTCCCCTTACAGTTTAACAGATTTATACCTAATGTGCAGACATGTTTGTCTTCCTTTTATATTCTACCATAAGTGATGCCGTTCCACTGCTATAATTCTTATTTACTGGACTGGTCGGCCACTGGCCATCACAGAGAAATAGATTTTCAAAATTTATATCACCCCAAGATTCAGGGAGAGAGGGTTTGAACAGGCAATGATTTATTAGCTCTTTATTCACATTCCTCATCCCAGAGCCCTGTGCTTTGTGTCGTGAAGCTGTCACCAGCCCAGAGGCTAAAATCTCTCCCACACCCCAATAGGTACTCTGTCACGCTATGCTTATTCAGCACACAGAGAAAATTTTATTTCATCTATTGCTGTATATTAGGCCTTTGCTATTAAAATGGAAATGATAATGTTGTAGACTTCTCTTCTTGAAAAGGTTATCCTGGCAGAAACAATACTGTACTCTTCATTTGAAGTTAAGTAGCTCTTAAAGTGCCTGGCACTGGAATAACCTGAAAACTTCCATAGCAATGAGCATGAGTCTGGGAACCCCCGTATATAATAAGCCAGGGGTATAACTGTGGATGTTTCCAATAGGCAATGGTCCCTGTAAATTGTGTTAAAGTACATGAGCTTGGGTTGACATTGTTTTTAGAACAGCACATAAGTGTTTCCACTTAAATATTTGTAGATTCTATAGATTAATATTTCAATCAGTGGCTATGGATAAGACTATTCTAAGATCTATAACTGTGATATCCTCTGATTGGTTAATTGAAGTACAAATATGATTGGTGGAAATGAGTTTACATATCCTATGGGCATAACTTACCAGTAGCCTATGATGTGTTGTGAGAACACGAAACGCTTAAGGCTGTTATCCAAACATATACTTCAATAAAGACCTGTTTTTACTACAACTGCCTGAAGGATTGCCCTTTGAGTGCCTACCCTACAAACAATACAGTTATGTCCGCTCCTTTATGCATTCTCATGGTGAGTCTCTCAAAAAAGAAATGTTTTGATGAAGATAAGATCTATAACTGTACAAGTAGGATAAGGGAAGAATGTATCAGACTTACCATAATATTCCTTTCCTGGACAAACTCAATGTCAGCACTTGGGTATAGCCCTGCCCCTGTGATTTCCCATGGCAGATTATAATAGGGTCTATCATGTCAGGCACCCTGAACCCATGGTTTTTGACTTTTGACTTCATGACTTATTTTTAAATTAGCATTAATAAAAATGTTTAATTAGTAGTATTGTGCTAGTTGGTGTCTGATGTTCTACAATCTGTCATTTTTTCAATTGCATTTTTACAGCACACTTTGGTGAATGGTCAACTGCTTAAAGCTGTTCCCCAATGAAAAAGTCTTGTTTCTGTATACTATAGTATATAGTAAATGAAAAGAGTTTTTCTTTCCAAAAGGGGAATGGCAGTTGAATCTGTGATTTAAACAGGAGAGAATTGACTTTTGTAGATCTTAGTGTCATTCATATATGTAACTGCTCTGAATTCACTTGTATTGAAATTTTAAGAGTCCTATTTAGATCCTTTTCCCACTCTTTGGTTAATATGCCCCTAAAATCCCAAAGTGAAATTTCCCTCTGGTGTACTGTGTTGAGTTCTATTTTATCTTTGATATTTATGCTCCTTAGCACCTCTTCATGGCAGGTTTTGAAGCCAGTATTTCATGACATACTCTTATGTCTTGTACCAATAATCTGAAGGATTTGAACTGTTTTTAACTTCAAATGGTCAGAAGTTTTAATTCATCGTTTAATCATTTTTAGTCTTCTCCCAAGCACCCATTTAGTGGAGAAGTATAGAATGAAAGACTGTCTGGAAGAAGTAGGATGTCTTCCTGGTTTTATGTGATGCTAAATATTTAGGGGTTTGTTTATTAAAGGGGTTGTTTACCTTCCAAACACTTTTTTTTTAGTTCAGTTGTTTTCAGATTGTTCCCCAGAAATAAAGACTTTTTTATATTAATTTCCATTTTTTATTTTTCACAATTTTTTCAAAATAGTTTAAAGCTGAATGTTTGTGTCTCTGGTATTTGAGTCTGGCAGCTCAGTAATTCAGACTCTAAACTGGTACAATTTTGCAACATTTAGTTGATTTCTCAGCAGCATCTCTGTATTATAAACAACTATTGTATCAGTTCTAACAGCTGCCTGTAACCCAGGGATTCTTCTCAGCAGGGATAAAGATAAGAAATGGATCAACTAAATGTATCAATTTAGAACAGTTTACAGGGTCAGCGACACCTCCCTCCCCCTGCTGCTTTAGGGCTAGTCCAGAAAAGAAGATTCGGGGAGATTTGTCGCCTGGAGACTAATAGCTTGGCAACTATCTCCTCGGAGAGATTCGTTGCCTGGCGACTAATCGCCTTGCGACTATCTCCCCGATCCGCTTCCCCCTGCTTTCCAGCTGCTTCAATGAAGAATCGCCTGCGCCTAGTCACACGCGGTGCTGCGTTTTCCGAAGTTGCTCAAAGTTTGCCTCATTAGGCAATTTATAGCGATTTCGGAAAATTCAGCACCATGTGTGAATAGGCGCAGGTGATTCTTCAGCTGGAAGTCAGGGGGAAGCGGTTCGGGGAGAACCCCCCTGAATCTTCTTGTCTGGACTAGCCCTTAAAAGGTGAAACATTGATAATTCGAAGTAATCAACTTTTCCCCTGATTGAATTCAATTGAGTTTTTTCATTAAAAAAAGCAAACATTCGAGTTGTGAGTTTAATCGAGGTAGAGAAAATTTCCCAAACTCAACCTTTGATAAATAACCCCCTTAATGTCACAATTTTATTTTATGGAATGTAGAAAATCCACACTGTGTGGAAATCTCAATAAATTGCACATATTTAGCACAATTGCTAGAGTGTGTGCCATATGATTTTCTACATTACATGGATGATTGGAACCAAGGTTTGCAGCAAGGTTTCCAGATTGAGCACCACAGGAATATA
>CM044435.1:111879127-111981429 GCA_024363595.1 Xenopus borealis
ATATATATATATATATATATGAAAATCTGAACTATTCTGGAGGTCTGAAGTGATAAGCGGTAGCCCTTGCACACCATGGAGTATGAATTGCCATTTGTGGCAATTCATACAGAACAGTAGATAGTGTATAAAATGCAAAAAAGGGAGATTGTGGAAAAAGTAATTTTAATGCATAAAAGGTACTTGTGCTTTACCTGCTATTTTACATGAAAGTAATTCAAACCTACTGGAGCTCTACTGTAACCCCCCAACCTACAATGACATTTGAACCCACAACTGTAGACTTAGGACCTAACAAATGATGGGGGAGAGGTGTTAGGAAACAGAATTTGATTAAAAAAGCAGCCACGTTATTCTTTTTTTTCTAGGACACTGACACAATTCCTATATTACACAGGAATATGTCAATTTCACTTTATCTAGCCTAGCCAATGCAGAAAGAGAAGCTTAATTGATGAATCAGCAACAAGCAGCCCTATCACATTTCCCACCAAAATTAATGGTGTGCTGGATGCACCAGACACATCAATAAAGTCTGAAACATCTATACAATCATGCTGATCGCGGAACTTTTTTGTTGTTGATGTTATTCACAGTGCTGTCTATTGCTCATAAAATGCAATATTCAACAAAGTAAACTGTGCAGAGAATAAAGGACAATAGGTAATACACCCTGATCAACTGGCAGACACTTTGTTTAGGTTCTGCCCTGAGAAAATAGAATAGATAGAATTTGATATGATGATGCATATTAGGGATTTTTGGGTTATAATCAAACCTAATAGGAGAAGGCACATGCAGTTTCAAACGTTCTCCCCCAGATTTTTATTGCACGTCAACCTGAAATGTTTAGGGTATCAAGTGCCATTTCTCAAGTGTGTATTTGACATAGGTTCAAGGTATTAAACCAGAACCTAGTAAAATCCCCCCAAAAACTATAAATTAGGCTAAACTGATGTGATTCCATCGCCACAGCCTATATTGGAAATATATTGGAAAGTTGCTTAGAAAGTTTTCTTTTATTAGGCAAATTTTTAATTTGGGGTCGATTTTCCCTTTAAAGGAGTAATTGTAGATAAAAACACCCACAATTAATTAATATAAAGAGAAATGTAAAACTCATCATGGGGTTTATTTACTAAAATCTGAATTTATCTCATATTTTATTTTTAAAAAAACACGCCCAAACTCCCATGCCTGATTTGAGCTTATTTATTAATAAAAAAAACTAGATTTAATTGGATTGCAGAAAAACCTGATAAAATCGAGCAAAAACCCAAATTGCTTGAATTTTTCTTACTTTTTCCCAAATTACTGTTTTTAATTTTTCTGGCTTTTTTCATGAATCACTTGAATTTTTGGAGGTTTTGCCCGCAACCCCCGAAAAAAGTCGGATTTTCTCGCTAAACCCAGCAAAAACCAAGAGAACTTCAAATTAAGATAGGTGCATCTCCCATATACAGGGCCTCGACAGGTCTGAGATGGTGGATTTTTGGATTTGGGCTTTTCGCAGCATTGGCGTATAATTCATGTAAAAAAAACATAATTTTTTTTAGCCTTCTAAAAGTTTGTTTTCTGGTGAAGAAAAACTAAAATCTTACGAAATTATAAATAATAAATAAATAAGATAAAAATGGTCTTTACATAAACATTTTTTACAGCACTTCGAAAACAGTATAAAAATCCTGTGAAACATATTATAGTGTTGTATGCTCATTAAAGGACCAGTGACATCAAAATCATTTTTTAAAAATTCGTTAGTACACCATGAAAAAAAAACCACCAAGACATATTAAACTTTAAATAACTTACCGAAACTCTGCTTGCGCTGCTCTTCAGAAAAGACAACAGGGCAACGATCCATCATGCAGCGCTCGATTTCTCCTCCCTGACTATCTCCAATAAGGAAGGCAGGGAGGAGAAATCAACTGCAACATGATGGATCGGAAGAGGAGCGCAAGCGGAGTCGCAGTCGAAGTTATTTCTTAATAAAGGCTGTGTGATTTTAAAGTTTAATTTGTCTTTGTGTTTTGTTTTCATGGTATATATATATATATATGTATTAAAAAAATATTTTACTGGTCCTTTAAATATAACATAAGCATATGGAGGCACTTTTAGAATCATATGCACTCATTATGATGGTAATATATAAAAAACGAAGAAACAACTATCCTGCATGGAGTGATGTTCATTTCAAGCCACATTAAAATTAGAAGCACGAAGCTAATGCTGGATCCTTCTTTTTCACGTGTGGTGGAACATATTCTGATTAATGTTGCTAATTAAGGAAAAATAAACAAGCCAATATCTTGGGCAGAACCTTTTTGCTCACAGGATGAGAAATGATATTGTTTAGTATTACATGGGGATGGATAATAACACAGGAGGGGTCTTTAGAGGTTAGGAATTGCCGTCATGGAGGCACAAAGTTCCATCTGCAAAAATATCCTTTAAAGGAGACATTAGAAACTAGCAGACTATGCCCTGCATAACACTTAGCCAGCTGATTATTAAGGGCCAGTATATCCCCTTTTTCAACACAAGTTCATTGAATAGGACTTATGGTGATCATACTTATTGCCTATTTTTAAAAATGCTTTTCTTTTTTTTATTTCTTGAGTTGAAACAGGCAAACAGGGAAACAGAAGTTACTCCATAAGTAATAAGTTTAGTAGGGCATAGATACAGTTGCACAATAAAAGGGGTTGTTTATACAGAGCACATTATCTCTATTTAAACTAACACAGCTGATCAATAGTAAGATAAATCAGCATGAAAGCAAAATCATGGTCAATTACTGCTACATAATATAACAGCAAAGAAATATGGATTTTGTCTTATTAAAAGTATAGGAAAACTCTATTTTCAGAATAAGTTCTAGTTAAAAGGTGTATAGAGGTGTATAATACACAAAAGCTGTGAATATCTATATACAGTATGTAAATGATATCCTTATAAACGGTGAGTTCTGATGTCATCAGTTGTAAACGGTGAGTTCTGATGTCATTTCTGTCACATGACTCACTGAAACTTGTGTATTATAATAAATAAAGTACCCCCGTTTGCAAAATATGAGGATATTAGAAGTTACCTCGGAGTTCCATGACCTGTATAAAAACACTCGGCCTTCGGCCTTGTGTTTTTATATGGTCATGAAACTCCTCGGTAACTTATAATATCCTTATATTTTACAAGAGGGGGTACTTTATTCACTATATAATACACAAATGCTATGAATATCTTGTAAATTATATCCATATAAACAGTGAGTAGGGATGCCACTTTGGTCACATAACTCACTAAAATTTGTGCATTATATTAAATAAAGTACCCCCTATTGTAAAATGTAAGGATATTAGAAGTCACCTTGGAGTTCTATGCGCTGTATACAAACACTCGGCCTTAAGCCTCGTGCTTTTATATGGTCATGGAACTTCTCTGTGACTTATAATATCCTTATATTTTACAATAGGGGGTACATTATTCACTATATATAGTCCTCTGCTAACACAGGTACAAAGTAGCACCAGTACATTACAATATAGCAACTAATTGCATATTTGCTTTCATTATTTTAACATCACTACAGCGATAAACGATAATTGCTGATGAGTTACTGCTCAGGTTAAAATTTGCAGATATGTTAATAAATGAGGACAGGACAAAATGAACTTCAAGATGACTGATGCTGCTATAAATTAGTCTACTCAAATGATAGTGTATATGGCAGTTTTACAAGAGTTTCTATAAAAAGTTATACTGAGGTTTTTCTAAATTTAATGTGCCAAAAAAAGCCTTAGCACCATTAACAAGTCAGTTGTTACTTGCATAAAGACAAACTGTAAGACAGGCGTTTAAGGCACAGTGATGGGTTAGAGGTTTTTATAAGGAGATATCAAGTGGGATTCATGAGTAACGAAGGTAATGTAAAAATAAAAGTTAAATGTATGCTGTATAAAACAGTATAAAGCAGCTTGTGGATAAATTAAGAAATTGTGTGAAGCATTGTAAATTAAATGAAGTCCAACCCAAAGTGGTAATATAGTTCCCAGGTGTAGGTGGGCAAAACTAATAAGCAGAAATTAAATGGAGCAATAACAGTTATTCTGAGTTATTAGATAGAACAGTTATTTGGCCTCAGATAATAATGGATCAATTACCAGATAAATAATCCTAACAGGTGCACCACTGCACTTGTGAATTTACTCAAATTACATTTTTGGGGTGGGCTCCTCTCACATATTTGAAGCAATACAACAGAACATTTGCCAACTTAGAAGCTAGTTACCCTGCTGGCATTCAAAGCAGTAAGTATAGGGTCTCAGGCTAAAGGCCAGACAGGCTGATCCTGGAACAGCTGCTGGGCTAAGCTGGCCAAAGATGTGCAGATGTATCCCTATGTCCGAAGAACGCTCATTTGTTTCAATTTGTTGCAATTTCAGGACCTACCACTAACCATTCAGATTTAATAAAGTAGTAAAAAGAACAAATAAGACAATGTTCTGGCCATTACTTCACAGACAGCAATCATATGAAAGTTATGTTCGACAAATAGTAGTGGCAGTCACCCACTGATATAGTCAGATAGGGAATAGTGATGGGCGAATCTCCCGCGATTCGCTTCGCCGAAAAATTCACGAATTTCTAGAGAAATTCGCGAATCATTGAAAAATTCGTGAAACGAGTCGCGGGACGATTTTGTTGCGCGTAGCATCAACTTTGTCGCGCGTCGCGTCAACTTTGACGCGTCGCGTAGTTTTCGGCGCGCGTCGCGTTAAAAACGACGCGCGACTGACGCGCGACTCGTTTTCGGCGAAATTTAGCTGGTGATTCGCGAATTTGATTCGGGAATTCGCAGTGAATTCGACCTAGGCGAATAAATTCGCCCATCACTAATAGGGAATGCATGCAGGGAAACTATCATTAGCTGACAGAAGTCTTCTAACCTGTTTGATTGACTAAATGACCAAACGAACACATATGCCATGGCACAAAAAATGTGGAACGATCCACACACGAAAATTGTAATCTGAAAATCTGAAAATTGTACAAAACGGAGATTTGCACGTCTTTATCATTGTCTGTATCTTTACAGACATGAAAATGTATTCATTGATCTAAAAACTTGTAATTAGCCTGATGAAATGGGAGCTGAAACCCCCATTACATAGAGAAAAAATGAAGAAGATCTTATAACATTAGGGGTCTTTTACAACAGCAACCACAATTTGAGTCATTGGAATGGATGCAGTCGTTGTGCTCATCATTTACAGTATTCACTGAAGGTACTTGCATCCTAAATGCACCCCTATGCTTAAAGCCAGTGTACTCATCCCTCCTCCTGAAGCAGTATGCAAAGTGAAAGTGGTGATAGGGTCCCCACTTTGGGCTGTGTTAATACATGGTGCAGACGTACAGAATCAGACACAGACCTCATTTTCATGGCAATTGACAGAAATCAGCAAAACACACGTGTGCACTTGTATTGCAAATGTACCCCCTTGGGAACTTGCAGTTACATTTGAATTGGTAAAAAATGGTAAAAAAAAAAAAGAATGGCAAATGTTGTTGTTAATTACCTTTATGATGCTAACAATAACAACTGAAGCATAAAAGTACATTTTTCTCTTTTAACAAAACCAACAGTATAGCTACAAATTTACTATTAATAGCAAAAAAGCAAAATGGATTTAAAGATTTGCAAAGCCATATTAGATTAACATCTACAATTTTAAATGTTACACAAGCAATTACACCTGTTTCAGCATCTCTCAGTCTATAAGAACACACTTTGGGATTCTCAACCACCTCCAGCCCTACTCCTTCTTTGTCAGCTTCATTACCTGTACTTGTACAAGCAGTTGCACCTTTCCACATGGCTGAACCCCAGTTTTCAAATACTCCACATTAAGGCTAAGATTCATCAGCTTGTTGTAATTACAGCTGTAGTTTAAGTATCTGTAATTCTCTTCTAAAAGTTTTAACGTGGCCTACATTATTTCTCTGAAGCAGTTCTACTCTGGGCTGCTTTCAATTTGTAGAAGAAGGATCCCCTGGCCTTATGGATGCCTTCATATCCACCATTAGGAAGTTTTCAGGTGCTTCCTGTCATATCTCAAATTGCTGTTTTTAGCAGTAACATATATTTGCTTCCATTGGACAATATACCACAGACTATACAACTTTGGGTAATAAGACTAATAAAGAGTTAGGGAAAGAGTGCTAGTAGGGCTATTATAAGCATTAGTAAGCAAGTTTTCTGTTTAGCCTCAGCTATTGAATATCTGGTTGTATTATGCATTAAGGTAGAAAGGCAGCTTCACAAAGACCATACTCACTAAAGTGTTTTTCTTGCTTCTATTCCAATCCTGATGGCTGCCACTTTAGCTTTTTCTGAGAAACCAATGCAGCTGTTGGCTGCTTGATTTTCACTTTCTAATCTATGTCCATTAGTATTGGAATTATTATTTTTAAAGCCCTGTATTCAGACAAAGTAATTCAAGCACTGTCTTTTCAGTACCCATTTCTCGAAGACTACTGGTTACAGGCCCCTATCTTCCTCTGGTACATCAGGTCAGGAGTCTTCATCTGTAAGCATCCTTCTGTTTGGCCATAAAGTGTCCATATTTCCCTCATAAAATGCCCATTTTTTAAAAAACTTGCCCTGATAATTACGCACTGGTCTCCAGTCAACTACATTTTTGTAGCCCTTTTTGGAACTCCTTTCCTAAAGAATTGGTAATAGAGAGCTGTTGACCATCACAATTATGGAGTATATTTCATTGTATAAAAGGCTGAGCCCTCTTCACACTCATTGTGTCAAATGGATCTTTTTATTTTTTTTTACCTGGCTAAAAGCTGATTCTGTTCAGTTCAACTGGTTCCATGGGGTCTCATGCCCCCCCTTCCACTTCTTCCAGTTTTTGGTGCCCTTTCTTACCTTCAGATGCCTCAGACTTTGTATATGTGAACTCAGTAGAAAATTCCTTGAAACTTGCCCTGTCATTTACTTCAGCTTCTCCCTTTTCCCAATAGACCATGGGCTGACTTCATTGTTGATTTTCCATGTACTTTGGAATTGCTACCATTCTTGTGGTTGTGGTTATTAACAGATTTTAACTACAGTAGATGTCAACTAACCAAGGTTTTCGTAGAAAAAAAATAGTTTCAATGGCATCTGTACATCTATTATCGCCAGCTGAGGAGTGCAACTTGTCTGGGGATCATGCTGAATGTCTTCTCTGCCCATCACCAGCAAAGCAATGAACTCACTGAAAGAATCAGTAAGTCCTTGGAGAAATTAAGCCACAAGGATATAGCTCATGTTATGCAAAATTAATTTCCTATACCCAAGTTCCAGTGCATATTGATTTGTTCATCTAAAGCTTTGATCATAGAGTTCAACAAAAACAAAAGTTTAATGGTTGTAAAGAAACTAAAAAATACACAGGCAATAAATATAATAAGTGCAGTTGCCCACATCAACCAATCAGCTGTGAACATGGTACTAGAAAAAGAAAGCAGAAAGATGACTTTTTGGTATCTATGGATAACTGCTCTATAGCACCAATATCCGTAGATCTGTATAAATGATCAATACATGTCGATGTTCAGCTGAAAAGTATGCCTCAGTGAAATAAAGAGTTAATAGGGTTCATTTAGAATTACAGTGCAATAGTGGATAACTGCTAAGTTCATGGTGACACACCTGCTGACATAACCCTCCAAGGAAACCCTGGAATTACCTTCAGGGCCAACTGACAGTTGTCTTGGTTAATGCATACCCTTGCATGTAATGCATCAGAGCAGTATGAAGGGACACATGGGCACTTATTCCAGAGGGGCAAGTACTCCTCTGAAGACCATCAATGTGCTCTCGGTTTTTTATTAATTTCAGCACTTTGCACTTTCACATTCTTAAATGAGCCCTTAGACAAACCATATGTACAGAAGAAATGTTAAGTATCCTCATTTTAATTGCCTGTCTATGAGGAAATTAAGGGAAGAAGCTGGCATAAAAAGCTATGGGCATAAAATAAAGGCCAGGGGATGATATTTTATACAATGCTAGTCTGGTTGGAACAAACTGGTTCTTTTCTTTTGCTGAATTCTATTCATGTATGTATCAGAAGCAGCAGGGTTAAGACAAAATAATTTTGTTGAGCTGTCACTCAGGGGACATTCCAAAATGAGAACATTTAGGGTGTCATTTATTAGAGTTAAACAGGAGAGTATTTCATTTAGTAATTGGCTCCTCGCCCTCCGCCAGCCTTCCTTTCTTTCTTTTTTTTTTTCCTTTGCAGATGAAAACTCATAAATGAAATATGTTGGCCGCATGCCCAGCGAGGAAATATAAAGGAATGAATAATGTTTCTATCTCAATCACAGTCATTGCTTTTAATATTCCTAATTACTTGAAAAAGCTTCTCATTCAGTACAGGAGAAAAGTCCTTTCTCCTGCTGTCTGTTGTTCGTTGTTAACTCACGGGATCGGAAGAATTCGCTATTAGTGTCCCTGCCTGTCTTCACTTTTTGGTTCGATTACTGGATATGGGCATAGGCACATGCAATCTACTCATTGTTAATTGGGCATTAACAGCAATGCTTACTAAGGTCATTTCAACTACTTTACAAAACCAAGTCAATGCTAAAAGCTTACAGATCCCTAAAAACCTAGGGATCTGTATCCTATGTTGCATATAAGTATAATTGCCAACTTTTCTGGAAAAAAATATTGACATTCCTATACTATTAACATTTTCCACTATTAATAGCATTGGCATCAAACTACATGTTTACCAGCCAGGTAGCAACCCTATATATATTGTCTGTACTGTTAAGCATCAGTAACACAATGCATTACAGCTAAATGAGTGCATTTTGTAGAAGAAATGTTTGTTTTAGTGATTTCATGTCCTAACAGTACCTGCTAGAAGCACAGTAGGAGTGGGACACTAATCACAGCCCTGCAGTCATGCCAGCAAAGGCAGTCTTTAGTTCCCTATCAGGTCCTGCTAGCTGCTGATTGGTTCCTATCCTACAGTGCAGCAAGCTGAGTGCCACTGGCTCACCTGCACAACTTGGGAAAGAAGACAACAGGAAGTGGAATAGATGGGCAGAACTAATAGGAAATTTTGCAGAAATATTCAATAAATCAGTCTGAAACACAACTTTTTTAAGCACATTGCTTCTATATTTATAAGAGTAAAATGCACTGGTACATTCTTGTTTTTCACACAATATGTCCCCTTTAATAAAAAGCTGCCAGGTCATGCATCCATAGTGCCACACTCTTTTTTAATTTTGTGCCACACTGTGCCAAGTTAACAGGGCCCTGTCTAGAAAAGTATTGCATGGTCACAGTGTCCTACGCCATCTCTAGTATCAAAATTGTGGACAAAAACAGGCTCCAAAACCACAGAAGTTTAGCTGCAAGGTTTATTTACAACAACACTTGAAAAAGAGCCACAAAGCGCGAAACATGTTGTGTTGAATAAACCTTGCAGCTAAGCTTCTGCACTTTTGGGTTTTGAGCCTGTTTTTGTCCACAATTTTGATTCTCGCAATTGCACCAGCTTCTAGTGGGGACAGAAGTCGTGGCACAGGCAAGTTATCATGTAATTGGTATTGTTACTCCATCTGTAGTCAGTGAGATTCTGACATTGCTCTGCACACATCATGCATATCAGAGACAGATACATGAATAGTGATGGGCGAAACGGGCGCGTTTCGCCGGAAAATTCGCGTTTCCGACGCGTCGCGTCATTTTCGGCGCGCCACGTTTTCGGCGCGTCGCGTCAAAAACAACGCGTGACTCGTTTTTGCGCGGCGAATTTTTTTTTTGCGAATTTTTTTGTCAGTTTCGCGAATTTATTCGCCAGCGGCGAATCGCGGGAATTCGCCCCTGGCGAATAAATTCGCCCATCACTAGACATGAACTACTGTATGCGTATGTCCGGATATATAACAAAGAGAGAATATGTGCAAATGATCTTTTACTGGGGGCTGCTGGGAGAGTGTACTAGTGCAACACATGGGACTGTTGTGGGGGAGAATTTATGGCAATGCAATGGAAATCATTTTAGAAGTTGATCATCTAGAACCGAAATGTAATTCTCTCAGAGTACAAAAATGATTAGACTGGTGCATGTAAACAGATTTAGAAGTAATCACAAACTGGGCATGCTTCATGTGCTTCCAGCTGGTATTTCAGACAGAAGTCTAGGGGTGAACGGACAATAGCACAAGCAATATAAATGTGCGTGGGTTTGGTCAGTTACCCAAAATGAGCAATAAAATAACAGCATTGTGTATGTCAAAAGGATCAGATTTATAACTGCATTGTTAACTAGGATATTTTTTAAATATTTTAAACAACAATTTTTTTTTCATTTAAAAGTTGTCAAATTAGTTTTATACAAAGGTGCTATGGTGATGTTTCCTTAGTGTGCTAGTTGGTGCTGACCCCACCCCTGACTGTGCACCAGGCTCAGTGGCATTAACAAGGGCAAGAAATGAGGACACAGTGGATTTTCTAGACATAGTGCAGATCTTTCATAAAGTCCTATAGCCATCAAAGCCCTCTTGCCACTGGCCTCCTCTTCCATTCAGTCAAATGAAAAATGTGTCGTCAGACATAATTGTTTGGGAATATTCATTTTCTAATTTCCACTGGTATATTTTTTTCTTATATGGTTTGGAAGTGATTGTAATCATCCCATGTTACATTTGTATTGTCACAATTCATTCTGATAGAAACCAATGACAAAACAAAATAAACCGGTGTGCCATAACCTTTATAGTTCAGAATTGTATAGTTATGTAAATAATGGGTCACTTCAGTCTGAATACTCCATTAAATAAACTTAATAAAATTGCAGAAATATATCATAACAGCTGCTTTGTGAGAGAAAACAGTAGACTTAATCATTCACCAGTCCGCTACTCAACACAAAGTGACTATAACTGTTTCCAAATGTAAGCAACATAAATCATTTCTATCCCCACAGCAACTCTGCTAAATATTACTCATTGTTTTTTAGGCCTAAATGCAAGTTTTATTTTTTTGGTGATAGTGTCCCTCTTCCTATAAAATGATAACTGAACTAAATGATTATATAGAATATTAGAAAGCACTGTATAAAGTGATAGCTGGAGATGAAGGAGTAGGTTTAATGAAATTATATATTTTTAGCAATAAGGTTATTCTTCTTGCAATACTTTGCCTTTTGTGACCATAATACAAAAATAGTGCTAAATACATGTGTTGTGTGTTCAATGTTTTTTACCTATTAACATAATCCACCAAAAAGCAATGAACCCATTTGCATTCGGCACATGTAGGTAAACACAATACATCACAGAATTGAGAAAAAGTTGGCATATATAAATAAGCACCAGGGTCTCCTGGTTTATTTCAGCTCTGATTCTGATACCCAATAACAGAATTTCAAATGGAGAAAAGGTATATCAAATGGATATATCAAGCTTATACAGGTATGGGGCCTGTTATCCAAAATGCTTGGGACCTGGGGTTGTCCAGATAATGAATCTTTACATAATTTGAATCTTCATACCTTAAGTCTATACTATAAAGTCATTAAATAATTAAACATTAAATAAACCCAACAGACTGTTTTTGCTTCCAATGAGGATTATTTATATTTTAGAGTGGATCAAGTATGAGGTACTGTTTTATTATTACAGAGTCAAAAAAGAAATACATTATAAAAATCTGGATTAGTTGATTATAATGGAGTCTATGGGAGGCAGCCTTTGCGTAATTCTGAACTTTCTGGATAACAGGTTTCAGGATAGTAGATCCCATACATGTAATGCATGTTTTTCTCTAAATGAATAGTCAGCTCAGATGAGGATATTTTTGTCTGTACTTACCACTAGAGCAGTCGGCACCACCCCAACCAGGCTCACAGTGACAGGTATCAGGGGACACACAACGTCCATGAACACATTCCTCTGTGCACAGCGCTGTGGAGACATTATAAGCAATTAGCATTTTTTTACGGTAAGGTTACCAAATCATGTAAAAAATTGAGGAAAAAAAATAGGTAGAAGTACTGCACAAATTGCATGTAATAAATATATAAATTTGCCCCTAATTTTCAAATAACCTAATAACCTTCTTAAGTTGCCATTCCCCATGAATCGCCAGTCCCAATTAATTAGTCTATCAATTAATTTAATGAGTTTTAAACCAGAAAGGATGTTTCGTTTTACAACAGTGGTAGAACTACTAGCAGAGGACAGAGCATGTGATTGAACATCCCCCACCCCCAGGTCCGGATTTACATATCAGGTGCCCCTAGGCCCACTACTATCCCTTCCCCTTTGTTTGCCCAATTTTTCATCATCGGGACTTGAGCAAAAGGAAATTTAAAAAATGATTGTATCTCCTGCATTTCCCCAGTGTTTTTGAACTAGGGATGCACAGAATCCATGATTCAGTATGGGATTCGGCCAGGATTCGGCCTTTTTTAGCAGGATTCGGATTCGGCCGAATCCTTCTGCCTGGCCGAACTGAATCCGAATCCTAATTTGCATATGCAGGGAGGGAAATCACGTGACTTTTTGGCACAAAACAAGGAAGTAAAAAATGTTTTCCCCTTCCCACCCCTAATTTGCATGTGCAAATTAGGGTTCGGATTTGGTTCGGTATTCGGCTGAATCTTTCAGGAAGGATTCGGGGGTTCAGCCGAATCCAAAATAGTGGATTCGGTGCATCCCTATTTTGAACTGATGTGGATGGGCAGCATGCTGCCCCCAAAAATCCTGCCTTTTTACGAATCCGGGGCCTGCCCACCCCCTATAGGGCCCAAGGGAAGGCCCTCAGAGGCCGTACAGGTTAGGAACCTGCTGTGGCAATGGAATGCAAGATAACATTTTCTTTCCTGCATTTATTTGACTAAAAAAATTAAGGTCCTCAAACCAGCAAGATGCATTCAAACTACATGCATGAACACATCACACAGCTTGCATGAGGAAATTCTCAAGTTGACTAGGAAGATTTTCATGCATCCAGGTCATGGTATATCTAATATAAGTATTTCTAAAACAACTGGACTTGCTGAGTAATTATTGAAGACGTTTCACTACTCATCAGAGCAGCTTCTTCAGTTCAACTGACTGGTGTGGGAACTTCAGTTGAACTGAAGAAGCTGCTCGGATGAGTAGTGAAACGTCTTCAATAATTACTCAGCAAGTCCAGTTATTTTAGAATTACTTATATTAGAAATTCTCAAGTTGCTTTACCATTAGTCCTCATGCCCAAGACTGTCAAAAAACATTCCACAATATTTCTAGTACACAATAAAAATCAACTTTAATGTTGAACTTTGATCTCAACTTTATTGTGGGGCTGAAGCAACTGTACGCTACATAGCACTTGTAACTATTTGGTGGAATGATTTCTATTTAATTATATACCTGCATTTAAGAGGTTAAGCCTTCATAAACCCCACAGCATGTGTGTCCACATTATATATTTATTAGGCCATAATGATACTAATCTCTGTTAATTTGTCTCTTTCTGGTTTTGTTTAACAGTCCCTCTTGTTTAAATTGGGTTTAAGGATGCCCCTGATTAAAGATGTCTGATTTCCTTTTACTGTTTTCCTATCGATCCCACCTTTCCCTAGTAGAAGAAACTCTGATTTATCTAACTTCATTTATTTCTGGCGGATACATAAAAACCTAAAAGAGATACATCAAAGTCAGAATTTGGAAATTACTCTGTGTTCTAGTGCCTTACAACTGCATCACAAGAAAGAATAAAGATACAAAATACTGTAGATCACATAAAGAAAAAAACAACACAATGATTTACTGTACCTTTTACATTTGTAAACAATGTATCCCAGTCATATTTGGATTGATCCCTACTAGACTAAGTTGGCAGCTACTGAAGTGTGTTTAGAGCTTGTCCAACTGATATCTGCCTGTAATCAGTGAATGTTTTCCTCTTCTGATGGATCTGCCTTGGCCCTCATTATGATCCCATTATTGGCCCTGGGGTGAAATTATTGGATTAGCCCAATATGGACTGACCTATTTCACTTGGCACGGTTGTGTTAGGCCTATTGTAGATTACATCACTATGAATAGAAATTTAGTTGGATGTAGAGAGTGATATTCTGTGACAATTTGCAGTTGGTTTTCATTATTTGTGGCGTAAATACGTAAATGTGCTTTGCCTGACGAAGTAACAGTAGCTCAACTTGGCTACCATTTGCCTCCCTGAGCGCAACTTTGCATTTCAGTGAATTTGCCTTCGCTTGGCAAAGTGCGGCGAACATTGGCGAAGCAAATGCTAGCGCATTTTCGTCCCTTAGTGAATTTGCCCCATATATGGGGGAAGATCTGATTTAGTGGAAATGGGCTCATGCCTGCTAACCCAACATGTCTATTTGCCCATTTGCATCCACAACTCTCATCTGACCCCCCACTCAACAGCCATCTTTCCCAAAGGACTCTGGAAGCAATTAAAGGAATTGTTCAGTATAAAAATAAAAACTAGGTAAATAGATAGGCATTGCAAAATAAAAAAATGTTTTTAATATAGTAAGTTAGCCAAAAATGTAATGTATTAAGGCTGGAGTTGCTCGATGTCTAATATAGCCAGAATGCAACTTCCTGCTTTTTCAGCTCTCTTGGACTGGTTACCCTGGTGACCAGGCAGTAACCAATCAGTGACTTGAGGGAGGGCCACACGGGCCATAACTGTTGCTTTTGAATCTGAGCTGAATGCTGAGGATCAATTGCAAACTCACTGAACAGTTATGTCCCATGTGGCCCCCCTTCAAGTCGCTGACTAAATCAAAGTTAAAGTGAATATGAAGAGACTGCCAGTAGAGACAGTGTTCTGATTGCTACAGTTCTCCTTCAGAGGTCAGCATCAATCAGGAAAGCACATGTAAGATGATCCTAAAACTGCAAGCTAAGAGGCAGACACACTTTTATAGAATTCAAGGAGGAGAAGAAGCAAGGAAATCAGGATATATTCAAATTTTAATTTTTTTCATTTGACAACCACCTAGAGAAAAAATGAGTCAAAGTGGACTTTGAAAGGGGTTGCATATTGGTTTCTTTTTGAAAACAGGTGATGATTTAGAGCTCTTCCTGATCAATGAAGGTATCTCTCTTACAGTAGTTTATATCTAACTTATACTTACTAATGCAGGAGGAATTCCAGGCTAACAGGTAAAGGGTATCACACAAACAGGGCTGACACTCAGAGGAGACACATACCTAGGGCTACAGTGGAGGCGGAGTTGCTACCTAGACATATACTGCTGCTCTCTCTAACTCCAGCCTCACACTTAGGTGCAAATTCACTAAAGCGCAAAGCATCTAATGCTAGTGCTAATTCGCCAGCATTACGTCAATTCGCAACTTCGCCGATTCACTAACAGTGTCCCAGGCGAAAATTTGCCATTGAAGTAGATAGACTTGCACAACTTCGAACCCTTACACCAGGCAAAATTGTGCACTGACAAAGGGACGTAACTACACTAATTCACTAAGATGAACATTTTTCTGAACGTTATGTCTTACGCTAGACGTTACTTCACCAGGTCAGACCTGGTGAAGTTCAATACAATAAAAATGCTGGTGTCTTTTACCTTTTGTAGGGTGATAGTCTGAAAAATTGCGAAAAATTTTTGGGGTTACCCTCCTTCCCCCCCTACATTTCCTAACATTTGGCAACACAACTATACAGGGGGCACATGTTTAGGGCAATAGGACAACTTTATTTTATTTATTAAAGGTTTCCTGGGCTTGTGTAATGTAATGGCTGTAACTTATACTTCTATTATACTTTCAACTTCGCGCCATATGCAAATTAGGCATCACTTTGCCTGGCGAAGTAACAGTAGCGCTACTTCGCTACCATTCAATGCCCTGAGCTCAAATTCGCATCTTAGTGAATTTGCATAGCTCTGGCAAAATTCGCCTGGCGAAGTGCAGCGAACGCGGTGAAGCTGTCACTAGCGCATTTTGAATTTGCCCCTTAGTTTCAGTTCCAGAAGTAGCAGGTATCAGAGATGCAAGCGTTACTGTACAAGAAGAAAAAGTTTCCAAACGAGTGGTAGGGTTGAGGGAGAGGCTGGGGGAGTTGCATTCGGCCGAATACCGAACCGAATCCGGACCCTAATTTGCATATGCAAATTAGCGAGGGGTAGGGTAAAAGTGTGCCACTGAGCATGAAGTGCGCGGTAAAACAAAATTTTACTTCCTTGTTTTGTGACGAAAAGTCAGATGATTTTATGGATTTGGATTTGGTTCGGCCAGGCACAAGGATTCGGCTGAATCCGAATACTGCTGAAAATGGCCGAATCCTGGCCGAATACCGAACCTAATCCTGTATTCGGTGCATCCCTAATATATATATATACACTTGACATCTTTCAGAACTAAAAGAAATATTTTATTTGCCATTTGGCCTACCTGGCCACTTTTCAAGTCAGCCTTCTCTTTTTATGGTTATATAATTAGCTTGGGAACTATCAAAGTGACAGTGTGTCTATCACTAACTGTTTAATTGATTTCTGCAATGACTTAAAAGTCTGGTACAGCTACATGCCTAACTTCTAGCCATGAAAAATGTCAGCTGATGTCAGCAAGGCTTCATGACTGTTGAATAGACAAACCTCAGGCAGGTGATGGAAGAATTTTTAATTTCCCATAATTATTTTAAAATATACCCCATTGCCAAAATTGCAGTAATGGAAAATGTGCTAAGAAGTCTACCTAAAACATATACATTATGGGGGTTATTTATCAAAGGTCAAGTTTTAGAGTTTTTTATACCTTGAATGAACTCAAATTAACTCACAACTCCAATGGTTTCTTATTTAAGAAAACACAGCCTGAAAACTGGAAATGGTCGAGTTTTCAGTGAAAAAAACTGAAAACACTCGAATTGTTTGAGTCTTCTCAGAAAAAAACCCGATATATATATATATATATATATATATATATATATAATGACAAAGTGTCTTGTCTGGCATCAGAAACTTCACATGAGTTCTGCGTTTTCTGACGTTCTTCCAAATGGATCACAATTAGTGATGGGCGAATCTCCCGAAAAATTAACGAAACGAGTCACGGGACGATTTTGACGCGCGTCGCGTCAACTTTGGCGCGTCACGTCGTTTCCGTAGCGCCGTTTTTGACATGCGACTCGTTTTTCGGCAAATTTTCGCCAATCGAAATTTTGCTGGTGATTCGCAAATTTATTCGCCAGCGGCGAATCGCGGGAATTCGCTGCGAATTCACCCCTGGCGAATAAATTCGCCCATCACTAATCACAATTGAAGACTTACCAGCAGATGACTTTGTTGTTAAAAATAAGCATTATATCAACAGTTTACAAAGAATTGATATAAACTGCAAAAGTGCTAAGAAGAGCAATTAACTTACATTCTTTTAAAGTTTACATCTCCTTTTATAATCTGTGTGCATGAAGAGGAATGGATACTGAATTTGTTCTGCCTTAAAGGAGTACTAAAGCCTAAAAATGAATATGTGGCTAGAAATTTCATATTTTATATACATAACATATTGCTCCAGACTAAATGTGAAGCTAATGCTACAGGGCTGATTATTAAATTCTAATGCAAACTGCATTAGATTGCATTGTAATGTGAATCTGAATGAATAATTAACCAGTATCAGACTGGGCCAGCAGGACATCAGGAAAAAGATGGTGGTCCCCAGCAAACCCTGGCCAGTTCCTCTGATCAACCACCCCCTGAAGTAAGAAATATTACGGTGAGCCAGCGTGCAACCAATCAGATCTCTGCTTTTGTTTTCAAACTGTTGAAATCTAATTGCTTATTGGATCCTCTGGTCAACATCACCGCTAATGCTTCACTCCACTTTTTACACAGCATGATAAATAGGCCCCATTTTATTCTCCAAAAGGCTATAAGGCTCATTTACAAACATGGAAAGCTCACAAATGTAAACATGCTAGAGCATGTGTCTCTAATGCAATGGGATCGTTCCCTGTGTCCACCATTGCTTTAAAACTCTCCTAGAATGTACATTAACTTTGCTATTAGTTTTCTTTTTTTTAATCCTTCATTATTTGTTTTTCTGGATATAACACCTGACCTTCCACACAACAGAGAAGACGGAATACTACATGGCTCCGTCTGCAGCTACTGAATAAAGAGTCACAGTGTGTACAAATATTGATTTGTGGGTTTTCTTTGCCTGCACTGAAGCCCCTCATGACTTCAATTTGAGCAATAAAAAAAAAAATAAAAGAATAAAGGACATTTTGTTATTCTCTTAAAATGCCCAACCAAGGAGACAGAACACAAAGTGTCAGGTTGTTGTTATAGATAAGATCTCAGTGGGAAGTAATAGCAATAAGCACCAGCTGATCAATATGGGCATTAAGCATACACATATATATAATGCCTGAAGTAAATAGCTAGCTCCATATAAAAGACAGGCCCAGTATAAAAACACATACATGTCCTGCAGTGCTCATATATCTTATGCACTGTTGGATTTGCAACAAGCATGTGAAAAACATAGACACTCCAAGAATAAGTTGAAAATCAAAAGACAGTTAAGGGGTATGTAGTTAAAAATCGCAATCAATGTTTAATATGGCATTTTTACGAAAGTTCAGTGCTGCCTCGCAATGTAACATCATTCTCTTGCAAATATTATATTGCTAAGCAAAGGTTCGCATTAACACCTGCTCTGGAGTTTCGTTAAACATTTTGTCACAAAATACATACACTGTGTATGTTCGCAAAAGCTGTTTGGTTGCAAACTTTGGGAGGAAGTCGTTGAGGCCCGTAATTGGTCAAAAAGGATGTAAACATGGTCACTAATGTAATGCAAACATTTTTTTGCGCTAACAAAACATATTACATTTCACCATTAAAGTCCAAAACTGTGACCCCACTAACGAACAGATTTGCATAATTATTTCAATAACTCAAATTATGTGAAATATGTTTTGTGTGCGTTTGTGTGCCACTTTAAAATAGAGACCTCATACTCTATAATTAATCCATTACTCTGGTATTGACTATCCAGTCATCCATGCCAAATGAAGAATAGCATCTTTCCTACTAACAATTACTAACTACAAATAAGTTTACAGTTCACAAGACGACAATCATGCACTGACATTGACCTGTATAATATATTCAGCAGGTCCCTAATTTTATATATATATATATAATATACTGTATAATATACATATATAATATTGAGAGATAGAAAGTTGGTGGTCTTTAGGCTTCCCTGTGCTACAATTTATACCATTCTTGATGATGAATCAGATGAAAATTGAGTAGGACTGGCCAGATATGGGATGACTTTGATGTAGTTGGCCAGCTTACATATATTGCAATATATGGACAAACAATCCCTGTTTTGTTTAAAGGGTAAGTGATTTTTTAGTAGCTGCATGCACAAAATGTCTCATTGATAATGGGTTGAGTGCAGAGGACCTCTTGTATTTGTCTATTGTGAATTTTGTGGTCACAGCCTCATTGCACCCCCACCTAATGGTTTTAAAAATTAGTGCTGAGCACAACTTTCCCTTGTTTGTTATAGTTATACAGGAGCAGTGACCAGCTCCAAGTTGTAGCACCCGCCCTTCCCAGCTGTAGTCAGGTGATCCCACTGGTGTCTAATAAAAGGGCAACCGAGTTTGGGACATTTACTTTGAAAGTAGCGGGTAAGTTGCAGGTAAAACTTAGTCCCTTTGTAAAATGTATAATGAAGCAATGGAATTCTTAATGAATCAGATGAAAATTGAGCGTAGGACTGGCCAGATATGGGATGACTTTGACATAGTTGGCCAGCTTAAATATATTGCAATATATGGACAAACAATCACTGTTTTGTTTAAAGGGTAAGGCATTTTTCAGTAGCTGTTTGCACAAATTGTCTGTCTTAAATATATTGATAATGTGTTGAGTGCAGAGCACCTCTTGTATTTGTCTATATGTATTTTGTGGTCACAGCTTCATTGCACCCCCACCTCATGGTTTTATAAATTAGTGGTGAGCACAACTTTTCCTTGTTTGTTTCAATTTATATCATCCCAACTCAAAGAAAAAGGTCATCTGAAATCTACAGAAATGCATGGCATTGTGCATCATTGATAATTGTGTTTGAATTGAATATTTGTCATCTGCAGGGCATACATCTGTTTCTATATGAATGCATGGTATAGATAACGTGGTGTGCAAGGTCTTCACACACACACACACACACACACACACACACTTGCAAAAACAAGACACCTGCATAAATAGACAAAAATCATAGACTGTAAACAACGTACATTCATTTACATTAAAACCACAGCAAAGGGAATAGGTTAAAATAATAATAAAGTGTTACTTGTGCATGCAGTACTGTACAGTAGAACAATACAGTGGTCAATCATTACTTTGAAGATGAATACAAAACATAGTTACATTCAAGTCTAAGTGCTGAGTATTAAAGGAAGGAGTTTCCTTCCCTGTAGAGCTTACAATGTAATATGAACATATTAACGGTTCTTTCTGTACTACAGGTTGGTGAAATTTTGTATTATATGATGTTGATGGAAAAGCATTTATACTGGTCATATCAATTAACACAAGCTTAGAACATCACAGCCAAACAAAAGCCAAACCTAAAGCTCAATATTCTGACTAATTAACACTGCCATTGTTATTGGATGGCAATATTAACAGAATACCTGGTCAATAACAAATAGCAATACAAATCCAATATACCCAGACAGGATTGTTGTCACATACCTATTAGCTGTAGGAGGCTGGAGGGAAGATTTCTTGGATTTTCAGCACAAAAAAATGTAGTGGGGAAAGACTCTTGTGTTAAGAGAAGCCTTGTATAAACTGCTGTACACATAATGTAGGTGCAATAATAGATTTATCACCAGCAACCACATCGCAGTATCCTCCTCTGCAAAGTCCACAACTTTATGCCATTAATGAAAATGCCTAATCACATAATACATTTCATTCATAATGTTTATATAATGATTTCATATAAGACTTTAAGTTCAATTGGGATGTGAAAGAGGTGGTTCCCCTTTAAGATAACTTTTCGTATGTTATAGAATGGCCAATTTTAAGCAGCTTTTTAAATGGTCTCAATTATTTATTTTTTATAGTTTTTTTTTTAATTATTTGCCTTGTTCTGACTCTTTCCTGATTAAATAGGGGTCACTGACCCCATCTAAAGATCAAATGCCCTTTAAGGCTACACATATATTGTTATTGCTACTTTTTATTACTTATCTTTCTAATCAGGCCCTCTCCTATTCTCAAACTGTGTACGCACAAAAAAATGAAGTGTCTATGCTTACTTCATGAAGATACCAAAGCTACTGAACATGGCACCCTTACCTCTGCTGCGCTACTCTGCACATGTACAGTATATCAGTGTTGCTGGACAGGACACTTATTTTAGTAGTACAGTATGCATGGAGGAAGCAGGGGGGCAGTGAAGGGTGGCAAATGGGGTATTTACCTGTAGGGGGGGGGTTTAATTCTCCTTTAAGACAACTAACAAGTAGATACCATGCCTGCCTTATCCAAAAGGTGATAATATTTCAAAATGAGCTCAATGAACAGGGCTTATGATGAACATATTTTTTTCCTCAATTAAAAAATGTCTGTGTTTTTTGTTAAATTAAGAAAATTAAACCAATTTCACTTTAGTACTTCCTGCCACTTCCTTGTTCTGCCAAGCAGAGGAGAAGCTGAAAAGAAAAACGAATTACTTGTCAACTAAGATTGGCCTGATCCAAGGCTTCAGCTTAGGAAAAAGTGGAGTTTATTTGAAGGGTGAGGGAGGAAGAAGCTCAGTGAAATATCTCAATTTCCAGTTAGTGTTTTTAATGGAAAAAAATAAAATATGTATTCTTTTAATTAAAACGCAGAATGCATTTTCATAGCGCTTTTTTTTTTAGCAAAGGTGGTTTTAGGTGTATACTTTTCTTAGATGTACAATGTTTCTGCTTGAATGCATTACAAAGACACACACAGTGGTCTACACAACAGTGCTCATTTATCAAAGGCAGCAAGGTCTAAAGTACAAAAAAACAGCCTCAAAGAACAGTTTTTCCCACGTTGTTGCCACTTTTTTGCACCTGCTGCTTCCACATGCTGCTCTACTTATGCTACAAATACACACACACACATGAAATATAGATGTACACAGTCCTCTACATGCTAGCTGATCACAGCTCTACATTTATGTGCACTACTTAGACACACTTGTTTGTATACAAAGCCCATTGTGGGGCAAACAATTTAGAATTATAAAAAAAAATCCTTGTATCATTCTGGAAAGCAAGTACACATGGGCGTCTACTACTGTCTGGCTACTGAGATGACACGTGAGTGTTGGGATAGATGCACCCATTAATCTTTATTTGCAAAGCCATAATTATATAAGCTGAATGACATGGAGACTGGGAATCTAACTGCAGCAATTGTGAACTGCCTAGAAGGAGGAAAAGAATAATGTACAGAGAAATAAAACAGCCTGACACAACATATAACTACATCTTCAGGAAAGCATAAAGCATTCCCCTTCGGAGCATATCCATGTGGGATTTAATTCAGTCCTTTATTAGTAGGTTTGATGCTTGATTGGAAACTAAATGAATGAATGTTTCCACTACAGATGGTGCAGTGAAATTCCTCGTAGAGATTCCTGGCTTGTTCTAAAGTAGAATTATGCATCAAGCTGAACAAACAAAGGCTCAACTCCAAACCCAAGCCATTGCATCAAGGTGCTCGCATCTGGCTGAAAGCTATGTTGGGATTAAATCCAGCCTCCCATTGCATTCCTAATTTTTTTAAATTTGTAGCATGCAACCAGGCAAAACTAGTAGCAAGTCAAGGATTTGACTGATGCACCATGTTCGTCTGGCTTAGTATAGTTTATATTTGCACTGTACTCTTTAACTCAAACTCAGAGTGGTAAGATAAAATTATATTTTATTTTTATCAAGCATCATTAGTAACGAAATTTAATCTTGTATTCCTTTACAAATACAGTTATGGGATCTTTAATCTTAAATGTTTGGGACCTGGAGGTTTTTAGATATGTTTCCACAATTTTAAGTAATGTGCCTTAAGGCTAAAAAAAAATCTGAATACTAAAACATCCAACAGGATCATTTGGCCATCACTATGGATTTTTACCAGCATAGTTACAAGGCAGTGATTCTGCATAAGGGTAAGGACACACGAGGCGATTTATCGCCAGCGTTTTTAAAAAGCAAATCGCGGCGACATGTCGCTCATTTGTCTCAGCACAAAACCATATGAAAGACGCCAGCTACTGTGCACACAGCGCGTTTGTGAATCGCCTGTAGCTCCAAAACGCACTGAGACCCTTTTCCGAGCGATTCATCAGAAATAGCATGTACTTAGAAAAGCACTGAAATCTCCTAGACACGCACACACATACAGATAAGTAGCAGCGATTGTATTCAAATTACACTGCGCAATGACGCAAGAACGTAAAGGCGCAGGAATACAAAGATGCTAGGTTACAGCGGGAAGCACAAACGCTCGAGGAGAGACGCCGAGACAACACGCCGAACAAAACTCGGACGAAAACACGCTGGAAAATGCCTTTTTTGAAGCACTTTTTTGATAGACAGGCTAATTGAGCTGGTTGAGGAACGCCGAGAGCACGTGGGTGGAGCACGTACCGCATAGAGCAATGGGATACAAATCGCTCTGTGCAAATTGTCGCTGGGAATCGCCTGTTCGAAAAAGACGATCGCCTTGTTGCCGCGATTTGCTTTTTTAAAACGCTGGCGACAAAACGCCTCGTGTGTCCTTACCCTAATAGATCCTAAACCTGTATATTGTACGTGGATTAAGGACAGAGTGGCCGTGGTTCCCCACAGAGTTTATGCGGTAATATTTAAACATTACTCTGCAGACATCAGAATTTGCCCACTGTATTAAAGTGCAGTGCTACCAAGTCAAGTGGGGGAGAGGAAACAATTTTGTGTGCTGAAGCAGTCTTTAACTACTTCAAAGAGCAGCATGTTTACCATTAACCCCCCCTAGCCTTTCCTATTTTTATCACAGTTGCCATGTTTTGCTCAGTAAGGTAGAGTGAGCATAGTGTAGTTGTGTGGGAACTGTGAGCGTTCTCTTCTCCACATGAACACATGTTCTGAAAGGAAGGAAAAAAGCCTTACTCTATCCCCACATCCAACTCTGGATATCTGCCACTTCACAGACCGCAGGGAGACTCAGCCTGTGGATGCATTATGTGGGTCTATTGTAGAGAAACAAAATTTAGAGGTAGGTTCTGCACAAAAGTATACACTCCCCTCTAACAAAACAGCCTTATATGCTGTAAATGAGCCACTTTCTGCCTCTGACACGCGTTTGCACGGAATACTTTGCTTAATGGAGCTCAAGAGGGAGACTAACAAAGAACCTGCTGAGCCTCTTGATTGTGTTCTCAGAGTAGAATGAATCTACCAGAGCTGATTCATACAAGACATTCACAAAGCAGGGTCTCTAATGCAAGCCTCGGAGCATAGCCCCTTTTGTTGGGGAATGAAAAGAAGGGCTGGCATCTTCAGGGAATAGAATAATAAGTAAAAGGGCTCAAGCATTATACTATCCTAAAAGTCATGTCATTACTGGTACCTGGGTGTGGTAATAAAGAAAAGCAAATACATTGTTGCACTGCAAGAAAACTGAAATGAATGATGCCGGCAATTTCACTGGTAGGTCTGCAATCCAGTGCATAATACACCTGTCAGACAGTGAGTTTGAGGCTTACAGTTTTTTGGCTCGAGCACTGCTGTCTGAAACTGTTGATCAATGTGTCGTATAAAGGCGGAAAGACTAATTAGCTACCATATTATTCTCATCCCTTTCCAAGTTAGAAAAGAAAGCAATCCCCAACTTACAATTGGCTGCCACACAACCATGATTTATTACAAGCAATCCTCAACTGTCAAACACTTGCCGTCTAAAAGATCGAATATTGACAGGTAGAACTCAATCAACAAAAGCAAAGGTACGAAACAGCTGACAGTCAAGGTTATAGCTTTCACTTTACATATCTGACCCTAATGACTAATATAGTTGTCAAATCAACTGTAAAAATAAAGTCCCTGGGGAAATACCATCTTATGAACTTTACAGAAATCCTACAAGTGCTGAGCCTAGTAGTGAGCCAGATTCATGTTTGTATTGTCATGTTTAATGTTCTCATAAAGCTTAATGGGGATATATAAACTACTAAATAATTCTAAGCAACTTTCCAATACACATTTAATATGCATTCAAATGTTTAAAGATTATTTTTAAATGTAACTTCAATAAAAAGGAGTATTTTTCTGTGCATTTATACAATACAGGTATGGGATCCATTATCCAGAAACCCAAAATCCAGAAAGCTCCAAATTACAGAAAGGCAATCTCCCATAGACTCCATTTTATCCAAACAATGCACATTTCTAAAAATGATTTTCCTTATCTCTGTAATAATAAAACAGTGCATTTTACTTGATCCAAACTACTGTAAGATATAATTAATCCATATTGGAATCAAAACCAGCCCCTTGGGTTTATTTAATATTTAAAATATTTTCTAGTAGACTTAAGGTATATCGATCCAAATTATGGAAAGAGCCATTTTCCAGAAAACCCCAGATCCACAGCATTCTGAATAACAGGTCCCAAGCATTCTGGATAACAGGTTCCATACCTGTACTAGTTCTGTCTCATTAAACAATATGGCAAGTCAGCCCCTGCAAGCTTCTTGAAAGATCTGTTAATCAGCTGGCTTCTTTCACATTGTTTCATGAAGTTACGTTAACAAACTTTACAAACATTAAGGGTTTTTTTTTTACTAAAACTCATATTTATCTTTTTTTTTTAAATTTAAACAAAGTCAACCATACCCCCATCCACGAATATAACTCATTTATCAAATAATCAGTGTGGAAAAGTCTTGAAAAAATTACAAAAATTGTGAATCATACCACTTTTTCAGATTTGCTGCCCGAATCTCTGAATTGTCACCTGAAATGTTTCAGATTATTGTAGGAAACCCCAGCGCAAATCACAATATCTTCAAATTGTAAAAGGGACATCTGCCATTGACTTCTACATGACCTCGACAGGTTTTAGCTGGAATATTTAGAGATCCAGATTTTTAACAGTTTTGGGGTACAATAAATCTCTAAAAATTAGCGGTTTTTAAATTCTAAAAATTACAGTTTTACCCTTTAAAAACTGGACCAGAAAAAAATTGAGGTTTAATAAATAGACCGCTTAATATACTGTAATAAGAAAAAGGTTACAGCCACCACAGCAGACAATAGTGAGACAGATGCTGCTTTCAATACCAGTTATGTTTGCAAATTACAAAAAAACACTGAAAATGTAAAACAAAAAGAGGAAAACGCTTTAAGAATTAATTAACAAACCTGTTGAAAGGGAGAATGGATTTAGAAGCAAATAAGGGAATTGTTTGTCCCAGTCCAGTAATCAACAGCAATCAATTAGATGTTTCCCTTCATTTTTTCTAACTGAGGTAGACCAATAAAAAATGACTGCTGACTAGTGACTTTGAGACTGACAATGGCCATGAATACACCACATCATAGCACTACAACTTTCAACTTTATGGAGCAAAGCAAGGCAATTAGAGAAATTAAATTCATATTTCACCTGTATAATAAAATGTTAGCTCTCCAAAACTGTAAGAAAAAAAATTATAAACCCCATTTGTGAAAAGGAGTTATAAATCCACTACAGTCTGGGCAGATGGTAATATCAGTTGGAGTTTCCCCCAAGTATATACACTTCGGTTTTTGAAAACCAGCAGCCAGCATGACCTGTCCCTTCCATAGAAATGGAGTGCATATTTGTTTGAGTCAAGGCTCTGGAACTTAAACACTCATTTTTGGAATATATTTCAGAGGCAGACCTTTTCTAAATGATGACCGAAGGTCAAAGAGCAGTTATTTTAGTTAATATGGACCAGATTCAATTCTATGTGAAAATGTAATTTTATATCACATGATACACCTTATGGGTTTTTGGGAGAAAAACATTTCTCCTTATTCAGTCCCGGTTTTTTCCATAGACTCGAATAGAGTTTTCATGTGATAAACCGTTTTTCTCATTGAATTGCATTGGGCTCTATGGGAAAATCTGGAATTGAGTCTTGAGAAATGCTTTTCTCATCAAATTGAATCTTGCCATATATTTTAAGAATATACAAGTAAGTCGTTAACACTATTAACTAGATATGGAGCAATGAATAAGAAAAATAATGACTTTGTAGATACGAACCAGAGACACAATGGGGAAACTTAATCAGGATGAGGGATGGGGACTATAACATGCAAGAGCATAAGGTTAAATTATTTGCATGTGTAAAGAATTAGATTTTTATCCAAGATATACGTCCAATAATGCAAGGAGACTGACTGGAAAATAATTATAAGCAAGTTATGGTTAGCATTTCAGCTCAATGGGGATCAAAATACTCAGAATATCCACTCTGTTGACTTGTATGGTTATGGCCTGGACCATTCAGGTGTACTAGTAAGTCAGATGATTATTGCTCAAAAATGTGGTAGTAAGCATTTTGGAGGGATACTTGCCTGGCCAGAGTTGTGAGGTGGACCCCATAGTATATAAAAGGGAAGAAATCTGCATCTTTGGACTTCACTGTAGGAAGATGGATGCCAGAGAGTTTGATGCAGATGAACTGTAAAGTAGGACTAGCTGTAACCAGGGATAGCTTCTGTAATAGCTTGCTCTAAGTGTAGCTCTGTAACCCCATGAGATTTACTCAAAAAATGCATTTATGTTATGGGGTTGTCTTGGTGATTAACATAAATTTAAAAAATATTGCTAGGCAACTGAACTAGAAAATGTAAAACATATCCCCCATGGCAATTATATGGTTAGATTAATGAGGTGCAGTTGGAGGGTCTTTTTTTATAGTTTACATAAAACACATTCCATCACCCCTATTTTTTTAGGAGGTGGTTGTTACTTTGCAGAAGGAGGTTGATCCATAGAAAAACTGTTTCTGACAAAAGGCTTAAGCAGAGAAATGAGAAAGGAGTTGGAGATGTTCATGGTGGAAGGAAGTTCTAAACGAAAAGACACAGGATTAATCACCTCCTTAATCTTAAAGGGTCCCACATAGCAAGGCCCAAACTTGAAAGAGGGTAAGCGAAGTTGTAGCCAAAGACAGCAAAGAATGGAGAAAATCCCAGCAACTCATGTTGCAAGTTATTGTGAGCAAACTCAGCCCAGGGAAGAAGATCAACCCAATCATCCTGGTTTCGCGATATAAAACATCGTCAAAATTGTTCCAGGATTTGATTGGTACTCTCAGTCTGACTGTTGCTTTGTGGATGATGGGCCAAAGAAAAATTCAATAGAGTAGGAGCCACTTCTCAGGGGAATATTCCAAATTGGACAAATCAGACACCAATAGAGAAGTAGGAGCCAGGGGTGGGAGGGATCGGATTACCATCCGTGTGCACCATACATCTGGACAAGGCATCAGCTTTTGTATTCTTAGAACCAGGCCTATAGCAAATGAAAAAATTAAATCTAGAGAAAAATGGGCCAGACAAGGATAGAGTCTTCTAGCCGAGCAAATACATTCGAGATTCTTATGTGATTCTGTTAAGATGGTAATAGGCAGTTCAGTTCCCTCAAGCAGATGACTCCATTCCTCCAGTGCAAGCTTGAAAGCCAAAAGTTCCTGATTCTTAGCAACGGGCCAGACAAGGATAGAGTTTTCTAGCCGAGGAAATACATTTGAGATTCTTATGTGATTCTGTTAAGATGGTAATAGGCAGTTCAGTTTTCTCAAGCAGATGATTCCATTCCTCCAGTGCAAGCTTGAAAGCCAAAAGTTCCTGATTCTTAGCAGGAGTTTGTGAGAGAAGTAGGCACAAGGATGATGGGTTCCTTTGGAACTCTGCACGTTGAGACAGGCCCCAACACCAACCTCAGAAGCATCGACCTCCACAATAAAAGGCTTGGTAGAATCTGGATGATGAAGAATAGGAGCCAAAGTAAATAATTCCTTGAAGGTCGAGAAAGCCTCCTGTGCTTGAGGTGTCCAGGAACCTCTAAAAGTGCCGTAATAGGAGCCAGGGTCTGAGAAAAGGTTTTTTTTATAAACTTCCAATTAAAATTAGCAAAGCCTATTAATTGCTGAATGGCTTTGAAATCCAAGGGAATAGGCCAATCAAGGACAGCAGACACCTTTGCAGGATACATCTCAAAGCCAGTCGGAGAGATGATGTAGCTAAAAAAAGAAATAGTGGTCTTGTGAAACTCACACTTCTCTAGCTTTGCATAAAGATGATTTTTTCTTAAACTGAGTAAAACTTGTTTAACTTGGGATTCATGTTCAGCCAAAGAAGAAGAATACACCAAAATGTCATCCAGATATACAATAACACAGGATTGGAGAAGATCACGAAGGATATCATTAATAAAATCTTGAAAAACTGCAGGTGCAATGCACAAACATGGCATGACAAGGTACTCATAAAGACCGTCCCAGGTATTGAAGTCTTCCACTCATCCCCCTGTCCGATGCGGACAAGATTATAAGCACCCCGGAGGTCGAGCTTGCTGAACACTTTGGCTCCCCTTAATCTATTGAATAATTCTGGAATGAGTGGGAGAGGATTAGGGATGGCGCGAACTGTTCGCGCGAACATCCGCTGTTCGCGCGAACATCCGCTGTTCGCGCTTGCAGAATATTCGCGAACGTCGCGCGACGTTCGCCATTTTGGGTTCGCGCATAGTCGCCGCTTTTTTTTGCCCTCTCACCCCAGACCAGCAGATACATGGCAGCCAATCAGGAAGCTCTCCCTCCTGGACCACCCCCCACCCCCTGGACTACTCCCCTTCCATATATAAACTGAAGCCCTGCAGCATTTTTTCATTCTGTCTGTGTGTGCTGTTTGGAAGAGTTAGTGTAGGGAGAGAGCTGTTAGTGATTTCAGGGACAGTTGAAAGTTTGCTGGCTAGTAATCTGCTTGATACTGCTCTGTATTGGAGGGACAGAAGTCTGCAGGGATTTGAGGGACATTTTAGGTTAGGTAGCTTTGCTGGCTAGTAATCTACTGTTCTTCAAACAACTGCCATACATTGACCTGTATTTTTTCTGTGCTTCAGTGGCTGCGACTATTTTCAGCATTTATATGGCATATTTTTTCTGTTTCAGTGGCTGCAACTATTTTCAGCATTTATATGGCATATTTTTTCTGTTCTTCAGTGGCTGCGACTATTGGATCTTTTACATACATTTTTGCCCTTGATCCCCCTCTGGCATGCCACTGTCCAGGTCGTTGCACCCTTTAAACAACTTTAAAATCATTTTTCTGGCCATAAATGTCTTTTTTAGCTTTTAAAGTTCGCCTTCCCATTGAAGTCTATGGGGTTCGCGACGTTCGCGAACCGTTCGTGCGTTTTGTCGCAAGTTCGCGAATATGTTCGCGAACATTTTTTCCGCGGTTCGCGCCATCCCTAGAGAGGATAACTATTTTTGATTGTTATCTTGTTCAGGGAACGGTAGTTGATGCACGGCCTGAGTGAGCCACCCCGCACCAACTGGAGAAGTAGACTTCCTAATAAATCCCTTGGAAAGATTTTCCTGGATATATTCTTGCATGGCTAATGTTTCAGGCATACACAAGGGATAAATTCTTCCTCTAGGAAGAACAGAGCCAGGGATTAAGTCAACAGGGCAGTCTTTTTAAGATGTCACAAAAGTCTTTATACACTTCAGGAAGAAGAGGATTAAATGCAGGAAGAAGCAAAGAAGCCAACACTAGAACAATAGAAGAAGAAATGCAGAATGAACGGCAGAACGAACTCCAGGCCGTGAGTTCCCCAGTGGACCAATCAATGGAGGGGTTATGGAGTTGAAGCCAGGGAAATCCCGAAAAATAATCGGAGTCTCAGGACAATCAATGTGCAGGAAGGACATCTCCTCTACATGAAGACTACGCACTCTTCTTTTTCTACCATTCCTTCAATCTTTGACAAACACTTACCTATCCATCTATTTTCTCAAATATCATTCTCTTTTATTCTGCTTCTCCCTTTCCCTCAAATGCATTTTCTTCAGTTTTTACTACTCTTTTATGCTGTCCACCTTTAATCTTATGCTGACCATTTTGCTTCCATTTATCTGCATTTTCCTCACCAAACCCCTTTTATAAGAATGCTTGGGTAACCATTCTGTAGCCGAGTTCTGTGAAAACATACTCTGCTGCAAACAATGACCATGTAGCTACTGTCTCCTGTTTTAGTGACAACTGTCTGTGGCTATTCATTCTTACCAGTGTTTACAATGAGAGTGCAATGTCAGGAATGAGTAAGCAGTGCTAATATATATGCAGCCAGGAGAACTTTATACCTCCTACTCACCTAGCCTATCAACTTGCTACTTACTGGTGTTACTGTAAACCTATACTGTGCTAAAATCTGATTCCAACACTAATTACTTTAATTTGTTGCTTTTTTTAATTAAGTAATATATATTTCAAAACCACATGTTATGTAGATATGACATATAACATTTCAGCACTTTTGAGAAGTATTTAGGTGAAGCTCTATACATCAAATACAATATTGTTGTGTTTCTTTATGCCTAGACAATTTAGAGAAACAGATTGCTGAGAGGAGGATAGTAAGAAGTGACTTAAATATTTTTAGAAGTGGTACCATTTCTTTTTATTTGATTATATCTGTATACCTGTTATTCCATAACAGGAAGCCTATATCAAATTTCTATTTTCACAATAGTTCCCCTTTCACAATAATGTTACTCAAGTAAAATGGGAATGTTAAAGAAAGTAAGCAAGATGCCTTCAAATATAGATCATACAAATATGTTTCCTGAAGGAAGAAAGTATTACCTTCTAAAATTACTCCTGAGTTTTCCATATTGCATCTCAAAAGCATATTGTTTTGTACTAACAATTACTGTGGTCTGAAAAAGCTCTCCCCCCTCAGGACTTTGCTGTAATATAAATACGTAAAGTAATGCACACTTCAAAGCAAAGCCCACTTTCCCTGTTTCTCTTTTGTTTCATTACCTTGCCCTTCAGGGCAGACTTACTAAAGGCAGAAGTGGGAACAAGTAAGTGAAATTGTAAGGCATTTTGATACACCACTAAGGTTATTTCTTGCATACGCTGAGAGGCAGATTAGAAATAGGGATTAGATACATTTAAATCTGCGTATTGCTTTGTTTCCTAGTGAGAGTATGCAGTGTCATTAATTAATTGAATTACATCCTCCATTGGAAAAAAGATGTGAAAAAAAAATACAGAAACAACAATTTGCAATCACATAAATCAAAGTTATGTTAGAATGTGGATATTGCATGAAGCACTGATATCTATATAAAAATATGTATGCAATGAATAATGGTTAGACTCTGGGACTGAGGTACTTTACTAGCACTGATACACATCTCTCCCAGGGTAGTATCCTACAGCAAACAATTTGACATTTGCTTTAATTTAAATTGAACAAACCATATAACTGTCACAAATTATATTAATATTACTGCGATGATCTGATTTCATATCGTACCAATGTTTGATTTTCCAGCTCTCAGCACTGCTGCTGCAAGCAGTGTGGTAAGTGGAATTGCTGTGGAGAAGGACAGGGTTGTTACAAAAAAAGATATTTAAACACACATGGAACACCTTCCATAGATACTGCTCATAGACAAATGATAAGGAGAAACAATAAGAGATGGTGTAAGCAAAGGTTTGACCCTAGAAACTCCAAATTGTAATAGGCAGCACTACCAAACTATAAATCATGTGAGAATGTGATGAGCTCAGTTCAATATTTCCTGACATTACAGAAGGGTCACAAAATCTAAGCATTTAGAAGGTGAGGGGTCATAGGTCTGGTGGCATAAGGAATTGCCCAGATGTCAGGCAGACTGCACTCTGTTTTACTACACCTTGGTTGTGTTACATCATCCCAACCAAAATTAAATTAAAATTAAACACATTCAGCATTCATATAGCACAACGTTTTTGGGGGTGCCTTCAAAATGACAACCATCTGTCCTTATATGCACTATAAAAACAGACATTGAAAATGATTCCCAGTTTTTTTTTCCCATCTGGGATATGGAAATGCATGTGTGAATACACAAATGTCTTTATATAATTCAGATTTAAGTGCAGTTGTGATCAAATTGACCCAAATCAGTAAGTACTGTACATCTAGTCCTATCATAGTTGCCAATGGGCTAGTTTGTTGGTTTATGTAGCAACATTCAATTTGAGTGTTTTATATTGTTATTATTGTAAGTTTCTTATAAATTAGATTCATCAGAGTTGTTTAAAAGTTAAATGTAATTGCATTACATAGATCTGATTTAGAAGCACAGTAAAGAGCTACATTATAAGTGTACCCTCAGTCTGCAGTACCTATTCCCTGCAGGCAATATAGAATGGTAAAGGACCTAAAGACAAGAAAAATGCTTAGGGGCAGATTTACTATTGGTCAAAATTGAAAAAAATTTGAAATTCGACCATGGGAATAGTTAGGGAATTAAAATCCTTTGAATTCGAAGGATTTTACCGCAATTCGATTGGTCAAACGATCGAATTATAAAAATTCGATCAAATCGTTCGATTCGAACAATTTTAACCATTCGATTGAATTTTTATAATTCGATCAAAATTCACCAAAGACACTTCTGTAGGTTGAAACTGGTGAACTAGACAGTCAAGTAAAAATTTAAAGGGGAAGTAATTCGATAAACAAATATTCAAATAGATTTTTATTCGAATTATTCAAATCATTTACAGAATTCCCTAGCCAAAGTCACCTACTTTGCATATTCGAAATTCAAATTCAAATCTTTTTGAAAAGTCGATCGAATTTCTAATCATTCATGTGAATACAAGTGAATTTAGTAAATCTGCTCCTTAGTGTTAAGGACAGTGGGCTTTAAGGTTATGTTACATTAAATGCATGTGTCAACAGGAAGGCATCTCAAAAATACCTTTCCTGACCCATAAGAATCCATACACCTCACTAACATAATATGTGGTGGCTGCAGTACAATTACTGCATTGCAAACATTTTTTTGAAAGATCTCACTGTACCTTAAAACTTTACTGGCTACATTTAGTGCCACTATATTAGAACCTACATTTTAGAAATATTACTGCCATGCAGCGTGATATTCAATCAAAGGAGAGATACATAGTCATAGTGATAAAGTAAGAATTAGCATAATGCATGGTGGTAATAATAATGGGTATGCCAGGTATGATACACAGTTACTGGAAAAGGGCAATATTCGAGCAAAAGGTTTAACACCTTGACACAGCAATGAAATACGATGACAGTAAAATATCACTGGGCTCTAGTACAACATGTATTGATTTGAGAAAGCCATGGACTTCTCTGATACACTGTTTTGAAAAAGAGAACTGAGGTTCAACAGCCAGATGCCTGTTCTTATCAGTTAGGACTAAAAATATAACTAGTCATGTCATTATAATGTGGACTTAAAACATTATATTGCAAGTGATTTTTTCCTAGGGATGCACCAAAGCCACTATTTGGGATTTTCAGAATCGTTCCTGAAATATTCAGCCGAATAACAAACTAAACCGAATCCTAATTTACATATGCAAATTAGGCACAGTAAGGGAAAACGTCGACATTTTTTTTACTTTTACATGATTTTCCTTCCTGCCCCTAATTTAAATATGCAAATCAGGGTTCGGATTCATTCGGATTCAATTTGGCCAGGCACAAGGTATTGGCAAAATCCTGTTGAAAAAGGCCAATTACTGGCTAAAACCCAAACCGAATTCTGTATTTGGAGAAACCCTAATTTTTGTCAAAGTCATGTAGCAATATACAGCTTGGCAAAACTCTCCAATTGCCAATATGATTTAACAGAAAATGCCATCAGAGAAAAAACAGCAGAACTGTTGTATAAAGTACTGCACAGGCATAGCAAAGATCTCAATTTACAAAAGAAGTTGGTGGGACACCAGGCCCGGACTGGCAATCTGTGGGTTCTGGTGAATGCCAAAGGGGCTGCTATAAGATGTCATAGAAAGTGGGATGGTGGGGGCTGCTTAGGCTTCCGTGTACTAGGAATCCCAGTCCAGTCCTGTGCGATACTCAGAGGTAAGAGATTACGATTTCCAGGGTTTAACTAACAAATTGGCAACACCCATTGTTAACCCTTTTCTTGTTTTTTAAGGCTATAAATAAAAATGGAAGTATCCTAGCTCTATTGGATTGTAATTTTTTTTAACTCAGGTGACAAATCGCCCCATGTGTCATTGCCCTTAGGTTAACTCAAAACTTTTGAAGAATATTTTCATGCAGCCTTTATTTTTTATTTTCTGCATTTATTTTATATTTATTATTTACATTTTTTTTTTGTATTTATTTTAAATTAATTCCTTTTTTATATCTACAACAGAAGTCAATGAATTACTTCAAGCAGGGTCGGACTGGGGGGCCCGGGGCCCACTGGGACTAGTGTCCAGGGCCCCCTCCGACCCCCCTGCCCTCCTACCATGTAATGTCGAATGGAGAGGCATTGCGCGCGCCTGCTGGAAAGGTTGATTACTTGTCAAACTCAATCCACTTCATTGCTAAAATCACCAACAACCAGATAGCATTTTATAAATCCAGGTCAAAGAACACAATAACCAATTAATAGTTTATTATTTGGTTCAGTTTCCCTTTTTAATTTAAAACTAATTATAAATCAGATTAACCAAAAGAAAAATAAAGACTGATACATACGGATACAGAAGTCGCCACTCTCATAATATCCTGGACAGCACTGTGATCTTCTCCTGTACATAGTTCTGAGACCACGACGATATGCTGTCTTGTAACTTATCCTAGACAGAAAGGAGAACAAGTTTCTGTGATAGAGTGGGCAACAGGTAAGTCACCTATCACAATTTAAAAAATCCATCTTCATTGGGATTTGTCATGATTATAAAAACGTTAAGTAAAATCCTTCAGTATATATTTAGGTAACTATGTTATTTAAATATATTACGTAGAATCTCTGTTTTGTGGGTATGTACCCACAAGCACTAAATTGCATTCTGTGCTTTGTGTCTGCTTCTTTGCATATCTGCTCCCACGAGGCATAGTGAAATCAATTAACACTTGCCGTTCAATACAATGGGAAATAGGGGGCACTGCATAGTTCACAATTATTAGTGCACAGCATGATTTCAAGGACTGTACACATCACACATACTAAAATAGAAACTGTGGCAGGAGAGAAAATGACAATTCCCTTTCTTCCGCCCTGAGATCACTGTGCACTGACAGGCATGGCATCTACTTGTTAGTGCACAGACAGACAGATTTCAGAGGAAAAAATGCATACTTTTTCACACCATTTGTGCACTAACAGAAGGAAGGAAGCAGATCAGACATTTCTCCATACACTGGTGGTGGAAATGCTGTTGTGTGACATACAGTAGCCCTAAAGTCATGTTTCACTTCAGGTGAGAGCTTTTTATTTATTTTTGAAGATGAAAAAAAAGTTTACATTTGAACATGCAAATTAGGGTTCAGATTCAGTAGTATGTTTGGTGGGAGATTTGAGTCCAAACAATGTGTATTTGGTTCATCCCTTTACGCTAGTAAAAAAAAAAATCTATTAATACACAGAATAGTGTATCACAAGGATTTGACAGCACAAACTGACTGGGCAGCTCACAGTTGTGTACAAAGTTTTATTGTTCAGATATACAGTAGTAATATAAAGTGGTATGATGCATGTCTGAATAGACAACACTGCATAGCACAAAGCAAAGTGTACAGCACATCTACTGTACTGCATACAGGGACAGCATATCTACCATCTAATATAACTTCCATTGCAGACATAGAATTGGCTACAGCTCCCACTCTGGATAGCATTACTGGATATTTCAGCAGAGATGCAGGTCATACCTGTGTCTTGTACATTTGAACCAGTTCAGGATGTCTGTGCAGCGGGTATAATAAATTTGATCAAAGGGGTGAGCATAGGATTCCTGAACAGTCACTGCATAGCTGAAAGAAAAGAAGAATAGAAAATGTTAAACATAGCCTTATAATAGTAGAGTAAAATAAGCACTTCATTAGGCACATTTCTATGCAGCCCAAAACTAGTGTGGTATTTATCAAAACAGTAACCCAATGCTGGGGAAGTTATCTGTAATACACCCCCATCATGCAAACAAGTGCAAAAAGTGCTGCTTAGCACAGTGCTAAACAAGCACACAGGAAGATGCTGTATCAGCACATTTTGCAATATAATACTAAGCCACAGCATCATATGTGCTGACTAAGCCAAGCATAGATTTGTACAGTTGTGTCTCTGTTTCTTTTTAAAGAGACAGAAAAATTGTTATTAAAACACTAAATATTAGGCTACACTCTCTAGTGGTCCCATGATATATTCATTCTAATCAAAGAGAAAATATTTAAAATCCCAAAATAGATACCACTGAGTGTAAAATAGGTTACTTCCACCTAAAAAGAGGGTACAGTCATTTGATATTTCGTCTCCATCAGATCTACCAGAGTGTTTTGAACAGGAGGAAAAATGATAGTTCGTTAAAATAATGTTACTATGTGCATTATTGCTCCACTTCATTAATACAGATAGAAAAGTAAGTAGAGAAATGTTACTATGTGCATTATTGTTCCACTTCATTAAAAAGTAAGTAGAGAAATGTTACTATGTACATTATTGCTCCACTTCATTAATACAGATAAAAAAGCAAATAGCGAAGTTTTACTATGTGCCAGTAAAAAAGCAATTAGAGAACTGTTACTATGTGCATTATTGTTCCATTTTATTAATACAAATAAAAAAGTAAGTAGAGGAATATTACTATGTGCATTATTGCTCCACTTCATTAACACAGATAAAAAAGCAGGCTGAGAAATGTTACTATGTGCATTATTGCTCCACTTCATTAATACAGATAAAAAAGCAAGTTGAGAAACGTTACTTTGTGCATTATTGCTCCACTTCAATAATACAGATAGAAAAAGCAAGTCGGAAAATGTTACTTTGTGCATTATTGCTCCACTTCAATAATACAGATAAAAAAAGCAAGTCGAGAAATGTTACTTTGTGCATTATTGCTCCACTTCATTAAAGGTGTTGTCCACCTTCAAACAACTAGTTGTTTTCAGACAGATCACCAGAAATAAAGACTTTTTCCAATTACTGTCTATTTTCTATTTGTAACCGTTTTTCTAATATTGAAGTGTAAAGTCTAATTTTTCACCTTCTAAAGCAGCTCTGGAAGGGGGGGGGTCGCTGACCCCCAACTGTTCTAAACTGATACATTTAATGGATACATTTCTTATCTTTGTCTCTGCTGAGCAGAATCTCTGGGTTTCATTACAGGCAGCTGTTAGAATTGATACAATAGTTGCTAATACTCTAGAGATTTTGCTGTGAAATGTATCAATTAAATGTTGCAAAATTGTATCAGTTTGGAGTCTGCACCTGAATTACTGAGCTGCCAGACTCAAACACCAGAGACACCAACATTCAACTTTACACTTAGATTTTTGAAAAACAGTAAAAGATAAATAATGGAAAGTAACTGAAAAAAGTCTTTATTTCTTGGGAACAATTTGAAAACAACTGAACAGAAAAAAGTGTTTGGAAGGTGAACAACCCCTTTAATACAGATAAAATAGCAAGAAGAGAAATGTTACTATGTGCATTATTGCTTCATTTCTATTTGTATCTGTGTTAATAAAGTCACACCATTTCATGAAATGTGGATAAATAAATCTGTGCATCTATAACTTAAATTAGAACAAGCCATATCAGAGGAATGCCATGTCTCTTTAACAAAATTATATACAACAAGAATCTGCACCTTTTTTTAAATCTCTCCAATCAACATCCCCCAGCACCTTTCATCAGCAGATGAACTGTGTTACAAGTTACAAGCTTGGAACTTGGTGACTCCTTTCATCAGAAAAAAAAATGTAGTTTCACCTTATAACATGCAATATGTTTAAATTAAGTAATCAAAAACTAAGGGTCCGTTTACTAAAGTGCGGTAAATGTGAACTTAAGTTTCCGCATGTTATCGCTGAGAATATTTTTCCGCCAGAATATTCGCAGCGACTAAGTTTACTAAACAGCGATGTGCTCAGAAGTCATTGCGATCACTTGCGGTAACTACGTTAGCGAACCAGCTTACGTTAGCGGTAATTTTAGCCAGTTGCGAATTTTCTGGCGACAATTTACATTTGCATATATTTATTCTAGAAAATAGTCTTGTTTTATGCGTTAATAATGGCGTTAATTATGGCAATTTTTACCGTGACATTTATTGCCAGAAATACATCTTCAAAACTCATAAACTTTATTGACTGATGATTATACCATCCAACAGCATTACAGAGTGACACCAATCAAACATGTCTGCATCATATAAACCCATACTTCATCCACCCACGAACACACACTTCTGCCAATAGAATCATATGAAGAAGAAATCACACCAGTTATCTCTTTGTATCATTTAAATGCACAGTTTAAATGAGAATTAAACTCCCATTGAGGTTTTTCTGGCCAAAAAATAAGTTAACGCCACTATACAGATGGCAGTAAATGTTGCGAATATTCTGGCGTTAATTTTGTCTTTCACACATTTCGCTGCTTAGTAAACCATGCGTTAATATTTACGTAGCGCTATTTTCAGCGGATGCGATAACTGGCGAATACATATTCTCGCGCAAGAAAATTTGCAAATTTATATTTACCGCAGGTTAATAAACTCGCGAAAACATATTCTGCGTTAAATTTGTCTGTATTTTGTGCGAAAATGTTTACCGCACTTTAGTAAACGGACCCCTAAGCCACTTGACTACAACATTTGACTAGGCTATGTAAGAATCAAAAGCATAGTAGTAGCAATCTCTGAATCCCTGTAAACCAGAGGCAGCAATCTACTGCCTCTGGTTTAAAGGGATAGGTTAGTGTGCTATACTATTGTTTTTTCCCCCCCACTTAATTGCCATGAACCTATTTCGATTTAATGTGAGCAAGCGTACAAGAAAAGTGTTGAGCAGACCGTTGCTCTATAAGTAAACCTATATTGTAATAAATATTTTGATGGGAAGTGTCATAAATCATCAAGCACAAGTCAGTGTGCATTTCAGCTTACCAAAGTCTGATCTGTGACCCTTAAATAGGGTCATAGCAAACATAATATATACTACTGACCTAGCCCAATGGTTTATATAATAATTTATCTCTCGGTCACAGTGATTTACAATGGTGTACCTGCTGTCAACAGTGTTCATAGTTTTGCAGTATGCTAATGATAATAGTCCTTTCAATTGCATGTCCTTTTTACTTTTCCCTGATTTTGCTGTTACTCCTTATTCACTAGCTTGCTGCTGTACAATTTCCACATTATCTCCCAAAGCTCACACGTGACATTCTTTGAATTTCATTCTTGTTGCAGTCAAATATTCGATATTCTTTTGGCATCAAGGAGAACGAGATGACATTCAAAAACCTGAGTTATTTTCTATCTCATGATAGCTAAAAGCTGACTCTCTCCTCCAGATAAACCCTGACCCCGCTCTACGTGAGATATTACAAGCTAAGTAAGAAAGTCGTCCTGGTCAGTGGAACCAATCAATTCTGGTATTTCATTTTTGTTTCTCCTCGATTGGGTGCCTGCCACTCTGTCTCAGCTCTCTCAAAATCAATACCTTCCATTTGTGATTGGAATAAAAGTTAAAAAACACAACAAGCGCTGTGCTTCCCCCTCCCTTCCCACACTTGCCATTCCACCACCTCAGCACGGATTCAGATTCAACGAGAATCTAGAGTACGCCAACACAGAAGGTTATCTGATCCTTCTCTGATAAACAGCTGATTCGATTTGAAGGTTAAAGAAAAACAATAAGCATTAGGGCAATGTCACAACAGGCATTTTGATCTCTGCAGTCTTTCAAAGGAAACCTCAATGAGCAAACACAAGCAACTGCATCCCAGGCTGCCTAAGGCACATTGGAGTGAGGAAACCAAGTGACTAAATCATTGTTTAAAGCAAAATAGTGTTATAAAATGGTCTGAGCTATAGCATTTTACCAATCAAGTTAGCCACCTGCTACTTTTTTGGGGCATGAAGATATGAATCTATCTGCAAAGAATTTGTAATCCTCATACTCTCCAAAAACAAACAGTCAAGTTAACTGGTTGCTGATAAAACTGACCACAGTATCCATAAATGTACTTAGTCACTTATGGTGAATGTAATATTGGTCGCTAAAGCAAAAATCATTCTCAATTCTTCCACAAATAAATGTTTGCAAAGTGAACAAATACTTTGCAAATACTATACTCCTCACGGGACAGTGTGCTGTGTATGTAAACTTCTTAATGAAAAAGTTGTTATGTTTGCGCCAAAAGTTTACCCCATCATCAGACAGGTCTTAAAGGTTTGCAATGTGCAATGAAAGGGGTTGTTCACCTTTGAGTTCACTTTTAGTTTGATGTAGAATGTGATGTTCTGAGACAATTTGCATTTGGATTTTATTTTTTATTATTTGTGGCTTTTAAATTATTCAGCTTTTCATTCAGCAGCTCTCCAGTTTGCATTTTCAGAAATCTGGTTGCTAGGGTCCAAATTACCATAACAACTGTGCATTGATTTGAATTAGAGACTGGAATATAAATAAGGGAGGGCCTGAATAGAAAGATGAGTAATAAAGTAGCAATAACCATACATTTATAAATGGCATTTGTTTTTAGATGGGGTCAGCGACTCCCATTTCAAAGTTGGAAAGAAGGCAAATTATTCTAAAACGATAAAAAATAAATAATGAAGACCAATTGAAAGGTTGCTTAGAATTAGCCATTCTATAACATAGCAAAAGTTGACTTAAAGGAGGATTCAACCCTACACTTAAAAAATCCCCAGTCCCCATCCCCACCAAGTCCCCCCTCCCTCTTCCCCCCACCTAAGTGATACCCCGGGCAAATGCCCCTAAGTCCATACTTACTCTGTGCAGATTCAGGAATCGAACTTCACAGGCACCATCTTCAGCCCCTTTGGTAATCTTTGGCATGAGACTAGTGTTTTGTTGCATGAGCAGTTGGGGCAATCTTCCGCTTCACAACAACTGTGCATGCGACGAAACTCAAGAAAATTATCAAAGCAATGGTATTATTCCAAAGATTACTGAAGCGGCTGAAGATGGTGCCCGTGAAGTCTGATTCCTAAATCTGCATGAAAGGGTAACTATGGACTATGGGGCATTTGCCCGGGGTTTCCCTAAGGCTGGGAGAAGGAGGGGGGGGGTAGGGTTTTTTAAATGTAGGGTTGAATTCTCCTTTAAAGAACAAGTAAACCTTTTTTTTTTCTATCTGTAAATTTGCTCTAAACAGCCCCCCAGATTAATGTACCTTAGTCCCTGCTGCAAGTCTGCTCTGGTTTCTGTGTTATCAGCAGCTTGTTTCCCCTTCTTCCTGGTGCAGAGTGAAGCCCCGCCCCATAGCTTACTGAGCTGACCTTATCTCTGTGACTAGTCCTGGAGATCATTTGCATACTATGACATAGCAGAGACCAGTGTGTGTAGCACCTTTTGCTGGGGGAAACTAGTTTACTAATGCACACACTGGCTCCCTCTTCCTCTCTATTGTGGAACAGCAGCAAATGGACTGCTCAGTAAGCTAAGGGGCTGGGCTTCACTCTGCACCAGGAAGAAGGGGAAACAAGCTGCTGATAACACAGAAACCAGAGCAGACTTGCAGCAGGGACTAAGGTACATTAATCTGGGGGGCTGTTTAGAGCAAATTTACAGAAAGAAAAAGAAAAACATTTACTTTTCCTTTAAGGGTGAACCACCCCTTTAAGATTCACAATGCAATGAAAGCCTAATGAAGAATATTACATTGCGACATGCAAATTTGAATACACAAATATGTTCTCTTTGCAAATTTTAATACAAAAATGTGTTCTCTTTGCAAATTTTACATTTCCCCCTTAGATTGTAAGCTCCACTTGGACAGGGACTGAGGTGTAGGATGTATAATCTCTGTAAAGGTGCTGTGGAATATCTCACCTCTATATAAATAAAGAATAATAATAATAATCAAGTAAGGCAATGAAGACTCTTCATGAAGCATCTGGCATAGTGACTTTTCTTCCTTCCTATCTGTTTGCAATAGTCTACTTAACTTGCATTATGCTCTGCATGCTCTGAAAGGTTTTGCTCACGCATGAGAGTAAAATATAAATCTGGAATAGTGAAATTACATTTTGACAAGGCCACTGGAGGGGCAATTAAAGAAGTGGCACCCAGACTGCCTGATCTATAAAGTGTTGTTAACAGCACTGATTGGTAATGTTGGTATGTTCTGCAATGCTGCAACTGAGGTCATTTGCTAAAGTTGTTTTCTTAACTGTGTCCATGCATGCTCCTTTTGAAAAGTGTCAATGCAACACCCATCTTACTTGTCATGAACCTCTTGCAATTGTGTGTAAAGATGCAAGGGAACCCTAGAATTATCTGCAGCCAGAACCTGGTTGTAATTCCAGGGGTTGCTTACTGGCTTTAGCCATTTGAATTGTACTTTAATGATATTATTACAAAAAAAATCACACAATTTGCACACATATGCAGTAAAGAAAATTTTTGCATTTTAACAGGTGCTAAATTGCATCTAGATTGGTGTATGTATTCTGCCTTTACCTAAGGCATGCATGCAGCCGATTTTCTGCTATTTTCTCATAATTCCTGGCGCTCCTACATGCTTAACAATATCTGCCCCTTCTCTCACTGACCACAAATACAAGTTTGTGGTTATTTAAAGATGACACTTGAAGCTGACTATAAAACTTTAATTGCTGAATGGTCTTTTAAAAGTAATATGAGTTTACAAATCTATAATTTCATTATAATTTAGACAATAAAAGGCCTTTTTAGAATCAAAGTCCTACGACTACTGTATTGATTTGGGTCATTTGCCCTTCTCCTAATTCCAAATTTTCCTATATGTTCATGTGTTAAACCATGAGGTAAGTTTTTCTCACATTAAAGATTCATCAAATGAAATAATCTATAATAAATATTAATATATAATAAAGCTGTTTGTGAAGCTGAGAGATTTTCCACAGTATTTCTGTTTTTCTCTGCAAATTTCTTAATTGCTTAATTGCTATTGGTACTTTGTAGTAGCTATGTGCCATTGTTGTTTTTTTTTTATGTCGGTGAACTAAAAAGGCTTGTTTTATGTGTCCCACACAATACTGAGGTAAATGCTGTATAGAAGACCTTGTGACCACAGTGGTGGGGCCTGGGCCTAGAGTCTGCTGTATTGTTAACAGTGGCACAGTGCCTGGGAAAATAATAGAGGGACGGTACATATCTCAGCCTAACACTCAGTGGTGGATATGATGACATAATGCTCATCTCAAGTGAGGAGCAGCAGAGCATAGTGATAAAATGTGAATAAATGCTGTGGTCATTTTCACCATTTCTGGCTCCTGGTGTTTCATTAAGGAAGGTATGTAACAATGGGGTTCAATGGGATAGCTGAAGACGAAGGGTCATTTGAGGAGTCCCCTTGTCATACTCTATGAGATCCAACATACAAGGATATTAACAGACTTTGGGGAATTAGCATGTAATATAATGAATGCAGGTGTGTGAGTGATGTCCCCACCTGAGGGCAGGAAGCTCTGCCCATGGGAAGCAGGAAGTCTGTGAGACAGGGACACTCTTTCTGAAGCAATGGGAGTTTTGTGTGGTTGGATAACTCTGAGGAAAATCAAGGTTATGTAAACTGAGGTTTGAACTAACTAACTACCTAAGTGGGGTAAAACCTTGCTGAAAAGAACAAGACCTGGTTGGACAGTCTGCTAGTGAACCAAGCTGTTCAGTCTAATGAACAAAAATCTGTTAATTATGATTAAATTACAGATACCTTTGTGTGTACTTGTGTTTTTACTCTAATATCTGCTTAGGGACACCTTTTCTGGAAAAAAAACACCACCCTTCCTATATTTTTACCTCTCTGCCCTATTAATAACATTGAGATTGTGCATTATTCTTACTGGCCAGGTGGCAACCCTATATCTATATTTTGCTTCCTTGGACATTTGTAATTAAAAGTGGCCACTTCAAGCTTTTCACCAACAACTCTAATAAAGACAGCCATACAACCTATATGTACCCACCCTATTCAAATTGACCTAAGAGTAAGAGTACTAATGAATAGAATAGAATACTAGAGAAAGATTGCTATGTAACAGTCATGCTGACGAATTAACGCTAGCAAAAATATGCATTTCAGTGAATTAGCACAATGGCAACAAATTTGCACCTGTGAACTGACAGTGTGGCGGATTGTTCCAAAATTTGCCCTTTAGTGAATTTGGCCCCTTGTCTCTTCACACAGGGCAACACTGTCAGTGTAGATACATGGAAGAGAGGATGGGAGTGCATTGGCTTCTCTCTGCTTGCAGAGAAAACACAGGTGAGGAAAAGCACAGCTCAGTGTACCTTTAACCTATACAACCTCTGTATAAGATCCTTTAGCCAGTTCTCAATCCATATTACCAAAACTAAAGTTGGCCATAGATTATGATTTCTCCTCCAACCAATACAGACATGTTAGAGCTGAATCCTCAGATTATTAACATGTATTTTTATAGCGTTAAAATATTTCGAAGTGCTGTAAGGATACACAGGGAGAAACAATAGAATTCTACCTGTATCTGATGATTTAGTGGCTGATGGTTCGGGTGCCTTCAAAGACATCCAAACAAAATTTTGTGGTAAGCACAATCGACAAGCTGACCAATATCCAAGTCTTCTGGATTGGTCGGTTCATTTACCACCATACACACACTAAGGGGCAGATTTATCAAGGGTCAAATTTTGAGGGTTAATTAACCCTCAAATTCGACTCTCAAATTAAATTCAAATTAAAACTCAACGATTTTAACCATTCAGTCGAATTTTTTATATTCAATCAAAAAACTTGTAAAAATTGTGTGGGAGCTTCCCATAGGGATATAAAGCAATTCAGTTGGTTTTATTTGCAGAATTGTTACATCAAATTTTTTTTAAAGGGCCAGTACTTGGACAATCGAATTCGAATTTTGGAATTTGACCGATTTGAATCAAATTTTGGCCTATTCGATAGTCGAATCAATTCGAACCTTAGTAAATCTGCCCCCTAATGTTGTACGAACATTTGTTTTGTACAATATTATCTTAAATCTATGGCAACATGAACAGACCTTAGATTAAATACATCAAAAGCTGTGGCAACATTTAAGCAGATCACATAAACTGCATCCCCATTGTCTACAATACTAAAAGAGCAAGTAAATTAGACATCTTTCCTTCATAAAGCCATAATGAAAGCATACATATAATTCCATTCTCCTGAACATAATCTTGAATGCAGTCCCTTAACAAACTTTCATATTAAATATAAAAACTGGATTCCTCTCCAAACCTGTTACCTTTCCCAGTGGCTGCAGACATTGGGATCTTCTGGATTTAACAGGACAGCAGTCCCCAACACAAGGCACAAAACAAAAACCTTGACAGTCCATCGCAAAGCTGCACACAGCTTCATCCTGACACCTAAGGGAGAATAAATCAATATAATGAGACAAAAAAAAAATAAACTTAATAAAGATACATGGTAATCAGAAAGAACAAAGAGACATTTCTGAAAAAACATGGGGTCTCACAACAAAACTGCTGAATAGGTAATTAAATAAATCTAGCAGGTGAAGAAAAGAGGTAAAGAATTACATAATAACATAAAACATTTAGTATAATATAGAGTCCAGACCATATAATCATGGTACCATGCACCAAGCATATCTGTAGAAACAAGTCAAATCAACTGGACTTGCTGTGTTTTTCCTTGAAGACGTTTCACCAGTCATGCAACTGGCTTTCTCAATTCAGAAATGAATTCAGAATCTAATTTCTTAATTGAGAAAGCCAGATGGATGACCAGTGAAACTTATTCAAGGAAAAAACACAGCAAGTCCAATTGATTTGACTTATTTCTACAGATATACCATGACCTGGATGAAGGAGAATCTTCACAAAACATGTACCAAGCAGTACTAAAGCAGGGTACAAAACCTGTCTAAACCATTCTGTAGGATATATTATAATTGATCTTAGAAAAAAGTCCAACAGAGAGATCTAACATAAGACCAAAGAACACCTACAAGGGGATGTTATCATTACTCATCTAATTATAGATACTGTGCATCTCTTTAAACGCTCTGAAAATATGAGTGAATATACAAAGTCACTAACAGAGTGAGATCCAAGTAAATTCAATGGGGCTACTTGCCCTTGTTTTTCAATTGTACATCTGCAAAGAATTTAAAAAAACACAAACATTGGCATTTTTTTTTTCTGAGAATTTCAGCGAATGAAAGTTATAGTACTGTTTTTCTCAGCCAGTGTGTATAAGAACTGCATCACTGCCATCCCTCCTATATGTGGGGGTGTAGGTAAAACATACTAAGGAAGTCATGGAGCACTTGTCCTGTGCTGCTCACTTGTGTCTGTGTAGGGCAGACACAAGTATAGCATATAAGTGCATGCAATATTGTACACAATTTTGCACTTTCCACTTGTGCTTACATTCGTAAAGCCCTAAGAGCCTAAGTGACATGGTAAACTAGAGAAGAGAAAAACATGTTCTACAATAATGTCAAGAAAGTCAAAGTAATAATTAAGGGCAAAAAGTCCAGAGTACACAATGTGAATATTTGAAGAAGAGGGTTCAGATGACACAATAAGATTATTTGGAGAAGGCAATTTAGGGGACCCTAAATACATGCATTTGGAGTTTTACAGTGAGCATTAATTGATCTTGGAACAAGGCTGGTTGAATGACAAATAGATCTATGCCTCAACCCTTTTACCTGCTGGAGATGTAAAAAGATTGTGGCAGCTAGAGCCACATATACATGAATTTACCATAGCACAAAAATCAATTGCTGTTACTCTAAAAGGTTGCAGTTACTGGCAAATGCTAGCAAGTCATTTTATCAGAAGCTAGCTGCACCTCCTCTTCAGTTACATTAACATTAATTAATTAAAAGATATTACACTATGTACAAAATAATGTATGTCATGGGCAAGAGCAATATCTGGCTGTTGCAGAACTGAATATTAACTAGTCATTTTTGCCTTTGGAGAATGTATCAATACATTATTTCAAAAATTTCCTGTGCAGGAAAAAACTCAATAAAATAGTGAATAAATTTGAATCGTATGAAATTTTAGAATTTGACACCCAGATTTTTTCAGATTTTTGCCCGAAATCCACAAAATCTACGGATTATTGTACAAAACCCACCTCAGATCAGGATATCTTTGGGACTTCTCCCATTCACTTCTACATGAACTCGGCAGGTCTGAGTTGGACTGCTTTTTTATTCAGACTTATAACACCCTCTGATTTTTAGTGAATTTCGAGTTTTTGGCATTCAGACTTTAAAAAATAACCTCCAGGTTTCAAAAATCACAATTTAAAATGTTTGTAAACAATAGAAATTGTAAGTGATTTCTAGTCATTCAAATGACTGCTTTTGTCTCTAGATGTTATCACATTAACAAAAACTGACACCTTGAATTATTCCTTTAATATAAGCTGCAGAAAGAACTATGCAAGTGGGTAAAACAAAGCATTTTTTAAAATATTGTTGTGAGTTGTACAGTATGCCATGGCAAGAGCAAATTACCATTCCAATTGTGGCAACTTTTGGTGATGGTGCAATTAAATCATAACTTAATAGAACACAAAGAAAAGCATTTATAAAGCTAGTACAGAAGCTAAAACCTTCTCTGCACCATTATTCTTTCCTTGCAATCATTTACCTAGCATGCTTTTTTAAAAAAAAACTGCATTGAACCACACTAGGATACCAGTATTTCTATTATAAACAATTGTACAATTATTTTCTTCACAAAAAGAAAAAATAAGAACTGTACTGCAAATCTTTCAAAACACCAGTCATGACTGTATAAAATGAAGGAAAAAAATTAAGAGATCATTAACCAGTGCTACAGACATGAAGGCTAAGAGGAGCAAAATGTGCCCCAGTAGCACTGGTAGGTTCAAGATGGAACACAGTGCAGAGTGCAGTACATTTCAGCATAAAGAAGCTATAGATCTCCTCCACGTTAATGTTTGGAAGACCCCTTAGCTCCAAATAAAGCATATTAAATTAAACAAACCTAAGGCAGGAATGGACTTCCCCCTACCATGTACTCTTTTATCATGTCACATATTATCTACTGCAACAAGTTATTGTCCTTTACCAGAGACCATTCCAATACATAAAAATCCAACTGCCAGGATCATACAACTCCTTAAGTGCCCTTGCCCTACCATGCCACCCTGTCACAGTAGTCCTCTACAGTAGTTGCAAACTACCATTAAGGATAGAAAATACTCTTATTTTGCAGACTCACCTTCTCTATAAACACACCTTGTGTCTTACACCTACTTCACCTTTTAGACTGTATGCTGTAGTGAGCAGGGCTCTTTAGTAAACACCCTTCTGTTATGCAATATGTTGGCACTTTATAAATGCCACATCAGAAGTGCCAGCCATTGAAGTGCCATGACCCTAGAGCCTGCTGTACATCCATTCTGCCAATGACACACTTACTGTACATTATTTGACCTCCAACCATACTAATGGCATGGCAGGTGGACTGAGCAGTGTGATAAAGGGTCCATGATGCCTGAAATTGTCATGTCGACTCACAACTCAACACAAGTAAGTAGTTATTCTGTGTTTGTTCGAGTTTCCTGCTTTGATAATTTCATAAGCATTGACAAAAGCCTATACTCATATATTTTTTCACATTATATAATAATAAACATTAATTTGACTTAATAATACGAATTTCAGGCTTCATTCCTATTCATGCAGCTTGCAATCTGTATTATTCTTAGTTAGTCCTCAGGGTGTTGAGTGGTTTTTATGATGGTTCATAGTCAGGACTCCACATTGCCTTGAATCCCTTGGCACTGCCTAGAAGCAGGTTGTGAATGAAGTGATAGGGGCATACTATGGGATGCCAGGTTGCTGCCAAACTCCTGCCCTTTCTGTAAGCAGCACTACAAAATGTAGCCAATACTGTACACAGCTCTGTAGGAATTAAGTGGAGTCCCTGAATCTAAAGCCACTACTGAATATTAAACTAAAATTAATAGTATAAACATTCTACATTTTCCATAATTGCATATTTTATAACTATCACAGGATGCAAGCAACTACAAATATGAGAATATTGAGAATTTGGCAAGAGTGAACCTGGAGGCTACTCTTTAGTTATTACATATTCTCGTTGACCTGACCCTAAAATTGTCACTTTCACAATAAACTGTGTCTTCAGGGAGAACTTCAGAGACAACATAAATACAAGGCTCTGCAGGGTTGTCATCATGGTTGACTTACTATGAATGCCTTAGCCTTTAGGTGAATATAGGACAGCATTAACATCAGATGCAGGTCTATTATCTTAAAAATCTAATGGATTGTATCCTGGGGGGTTCTGAGGTTCATTATTTCTTTTCTGAATACCCAGATTCTTAAGTGACAGTTTTCTTTTCTTTAGTCAGTCATTTTAGAACAACAATTATAGTTTTCCAAAAAAAAAAATGAATCACGCAACGAAAAAAACACAAGCATGTTGTATTCCCTAGGCGTAAAGTAATAGTGCAAATTAAACCAATATAAAGTTTTTTTTTAAGGTTTTTTTTTTAGCATTTTCAAAACAAGACAAACAAAAACACAAATAACACAAATAAAGCAAACCAACGTGACAGTTTCAAAACTTAATTGGGCATATATACAACATAGTTAAGACTTGAAATTAAATTTAACTGACACTTTGCAGGGAAGGGGTGCATGGCATGGAATTTACTCTAGAAAGGTTCAAGGTACACCACATACTCCATTTATATGCTATTCCAAATTCTACTTTAATCACTACCACTTGGATTGCTGAGTAACTGGTTTCTTGGTTGAATTAATGAATAAAAGAAAGTGATTAGAAACATTCTTTAAATAGATAGCAAGCAGTCAGTTATAAATCTGGGTTAAAATTTATTTGATTAGTGAAGTCGTGCCTAAACATACAGGTATCTGGATACAATCTGGATAAATTACGTTTCAAGCCAGTTGAATAGACTAGGTTCCACCATACTGAGTGTGTACAGGTATAACAACAAACAACTGAATACAGAACCATGAAGTACCACCACATTTATCTGAACTGAAGAAGAGAATTTGTTGAGATACGAGACAGAGGAGGTAAGAAAGGAACAAGAATTAGGTATGCACTAAATCTATAATTTGTGCATTTGGCTGAATACTGAATGCTTAAAAACATTTGTCTGAATACTGAGCCAAATCCCTAATGGCATAGTAAATGCTGAGAAAAATATAAAAAAATGCAATCATCTGTTTGTGCATTGGGTTGACCAGAGTTTTAAAGTCACATGACTTTAAAGGCTCAGATATAGTTTGGCTGAACAGTAAAGATACAATCAAATCCAATAAAAATTGTTGGAGTCTGGCCGAATCCCAAATCCCGAAGGGATGCATCTGGGATGCAGTCTTAGGGAAGGTCTACATGAGGAGATTCGATTAGTCGCCCCAAAGAAGAGACCATTTGTCGCTAGGGTGACTTATCTCCCCGAGTCTCCTCGTGTAGACCTTCCCTTATTGTGTCCATGAAGGGAATGGACTATTTGCATTACAAAGGAATGGTCATCAGTATGAGGATAAGTCTAGGAGGTTGAAAGCATAGAAAATGGCTTTTGGTCTTAATAATCTGGAGGAGATTTGTAACTTTAAATAAGAGTGTCCCAATAGAGTATACAGGCTGGAAACATGATTGCATAGGGTCCAGCAGATTATAGATATGAAAAAAGTTAGTAATAAAAGATAACAAGATGCTTTTTAGGAGCTAAAAGTAGGAAGGATTCATGACAGTAGTTAGTGAAACAGAATGGTACCAGAGTGGCCTCTTAAAAAATAGGCTTGGCATTAGATTGTCTGAATGAAGGAACATTCCAGAAGCTAGTAAAGAACTGAATACATATTAATACACAGGCAATTATTCAGTTCTATTTTTCTTAATTTTAAATTCTGCTTGATGCATGACATCCTTAACCCTTTGATGATGCTGAGGTATTTGGTTGACGTAAGTGTAATTTGCAGATTCCGGTCATAATGCATCGACCTTTAAGATAAATTTTAGCAGCTGCATAGTTTTATACTAATGGGGCAAATGAATGATAATTGCATTAATTGCCATCCTTTACCACAATTTTCAACACTTTACATGCACCGCTTATACATTAATCTAGCATTAACATTTCCAGTGTATGAACAATTATCAGTATATCACATGACCCAGAATTGGGTAATGCATTTTGTTCATTCGACGTGTCAACAACTGAAAAACAAATTTCATGGCTGTTTCATAAATAACATCAATGTGGTTTTGATATCAACAATAATGACAGAAATACCGCTAGCACTGTGCTGAGTGTGCATCACTGACCAATCCTGTGAACACTGTACTTTCTCATATATCTCCAAAATGGCACAGCAGGTAAGAGTCTTGAAGACATTTTCCGAGCCATCAAATCGATAACACAATTAACATATTATATGTTCTGCTTCCAACTCTCCCCAGACTTTTGCTATGTCCTTGATTAGATTAAGCCGGCTGCTTGCTAATGACATATAATGTTAATTAAGAGAATTACATGATAAGTTTCCCTACGGACAGCAAGTAATGAGGTTGGTGTAGAGCCTAGGAACAGACCAGGAACAGACCGACAGACACATGGCTTGTGTGTTGAAACAGAAGTTTTGTGTTTGTGAAATTAGAGCTGCGTTTAATAAAGATTCAATTAGGGGAAGTATACAGGGAAAAGGCTTTATTTGTAATGGTAATTAAATATCAAATGTAATAGCATAATGGTATATTAGGTTACAATCTACAGGCATATTCTTTAGATTGTAAGCTCTTCTGGGCAGGGCCCTCTTTACCTCTAGTATCAATTATCAGTTACCTATTTTTAATGTATTCATTCAATGTATACCTTTTATTGTACAGTGCTAAGGAATATGTTGGCGATTTATAGTATAAGCATAATTATTATATTGAAGCTCTTTCCATATGTTATTTTAAAGACATTATTTACCCAAAAAGGCTAGGATTACTGAATTCTATAATATTTAGAGGACTAAATATCATGCAGCGGACTAGTGTCATATGCATGTCACGTGGTATAACCCTATTAGTGGTCGCTTGTTTCAGTGAGGAACATGCAAACGCTCTGCTTTTGAACTTCTGGTATTCTGGCAAATTTGCCTTAAAGGGGGTAAAAAACAGACCTGGGAAAATGTCAGCATTATACAAGATCTAAACTATTGTCCTAAGTCCTAGAAATACTTAGGGGTTATTCATCAAAAGTCGAGTTTATGAGGCATTTTTCTACTTTGAATAAACTCACAACTCTCATTTTAGCTTGTTTATGAAAAAAACCTGAATATAAGAAACACAATTGAATGTACTTGTTGGGGAAAACTCAAATAATCAAATTTATTGAGTTCTAGGCTAAAAACCCTTAAATGCCTAGAATTTATTTAGTTTTCCAGCGTGAACCACTTTAAAAAACCCTGAAGGTAAAAAACATCTTCAAATGTTTCCAGAGATCTCTGCCATTGACTTCTACATGACCTTCACAGGTATTAGCTGGAGTATTTTCTGATTCAGGCTTTTGAGTTATTTTTAACCAAAACTTTTTAGTTTTTTAGTTAGCCTCGAATAACTAAATTTTTTGAAACTCGACAACTCAACCTTTTATAAATAACCCCCTATATGTTTAAACAAATCTTAATTGAATTCTTCCCAAGCCTAAATATTGTAAGCCAAGCACATGTTCATATAAATAACCCCAACATGGTCAGCTAAAAAATATTCTCAAATTAGATCATTATAGTCCTCAACAAGTATATGTTACTCTACCAGCTTTATGATGTTTTCTAGATGTGAAGGATTTTACAGCAGATACTGTCAAGCACCCCTGATACGTGGACATTTTATGGGACTGTTAATCTTCTGATCTTGTTCTTCAGTTTATAGAATCCTCTGGGAGATGTTTGTTACACTTCTATCAGCTCCTATTTCATTCATATAAAACAGTCAACAGTTTATTTGTACAGGACTAAGCTTACTCTATAAAGTGCATGATAGACTGTTGCTAATTATTATTTTATTATACAGGACAATGATTGGTAATGCACTGACACATATATAATGTAAACAGTCAAGAAAGGAGTTAGCTTCTACCAAGGAGAATGTGATGGTACAACACTAAGAAAAGTATTGTCCTTGCATACTTGTACAGTCACTAACATGAGAAGATAAATAGATTCATAGCTTTTGGTACTCTTGTTAACAGTGATCAGCTGAGTACTACCTTATGTCACAGAAAAGCACTTAAACATCAATGTAGACTAAGGGAGATGGTGTACACTTTGTAGGACATTGTTTTCCTTCTGGCTTGACAAGGAGCACATACTACATTGTTGAAAGCAATTTAAACAGCTCTACCACCTAAAGTACCCGTTACTTGATTATATCTTCAGAAGCAGAGGTCTGTATAGCCTGTTAGACTAATGTCCCACATAATACTTTCCCCTCAGGGGACAGCCATTCACTTTAAATGATTAAAGTGCTATGTACTGTATATCCCATGGTCAGTGCAGGACATGAAAGCAGTTATAAGATGACAAAGAGAGGATTAGATGTGTCATGATTATCATTTTTGTTTTCAAGTAAGGGACTCAGCAGTAATATGAGTTAAGTTGGCAAACGCCATCTTTCTAAAAGAAAGGAAGAGGACGTATTGTCCTGAATTACCAAAGAAAATGATGAAAGAAAATTATGTAATCTGTCCATGCAAAAGTAGTAGGGGTCAGCTGTCTAAATATCAGGTAAATCAGCAGGTAGAAGAGGCGCACACTCCTTAGTCAGCTCACCAGGTGCTCAATTGTTTAAAAGGCTCGGCTGCCTTCTTGTCCAGGAACAAATAGCAAATAACAATGGCACTCGTGGTATATTTAAAGCAGGGTTACCCCCTTGCTGTTTATTAAAGTGCAGACGTGCAACGTTTCGGGGTCTCCCCCTTTGTCAAGCATGGGGGGAGACCCCGAAACGTTGCACGTCTGCACTTTAATAAACAGCAAGGGGGTAACCCTGCTTTAAATATACCACGAGTGCCATTGTTATTTGCTATTTGTAAATATCAGGTAAACACAGGATTCCAACAAACCAGCAATACATGCACTCAGAAAAAAAGAAGCCAATATATAGATACAGAACCAAATTACAGCCAGCAGTAAAGTGGGAAGCTGCATCATAACATGTGTGATAAAATCATCATGCATCCTAACATCATACATGTACACTTGCTGATGATCATGTTAACATTGATAAACCAAGATTATCTTAGAAAACTGAAGCAGTGTGCTAAAAGATATACAGAAAAGCTAAATGATTTTGCATGTCTAACACAATACCAAAAGTGTATAAAATATATAGATAGCTTAGCATTTTATACACAATGTGTTGACAGTTGACTGCAATGCCCACTAATGAAAGAGAAATGCAATAGAATACATTGAAGAGAAGTGCACAGTATGGTAACATTTTTGTTTTTGTCTTAGTTTATTTCATTCAACACCAGACCAGCAGATTTGATCATACAGGGTCTAGCATAGTACTGCATTTCTCAAACTATGAGTGTAGTCTCATCTGTGAAGCTCAATTGCAAATCTAGTGAAACCCTTATAGAGGACATTCCAGTAGTTTCTAATGTTTCTTCAAACAGTCTGTTCAAAGTACCAAATCATTGCATATAAATATATATATAAGTTTACAAACATAAAAGATAATATTTGCAAATACCATTAACCATAACTGTAACATTTGGACATGATTTTTCAGATGAGTGAGGCTTAGGAGTTCTAAATGATGAGCATGCGAGGCAATGGAAAAAGAATGAGATCGCAGAACATCCCAACCTTCTCCTAAATATGACTAAGAATTTGTCTTAAAGGAGAATTAAAGCTTAACTAAAGGAGTACAATAGAAATTATGTACATTATGTTGTGGGCTTCTGTACCAGTACAAGGCAACTACAGTCATTTAGCAGGGAAGATCTGTGTCTCCAAAGATTCCCCAGTAACTCCCCATCTTCTTTTCTGCTGATTCACTGCACATGCTCTGTGCTGCTGTCACTTACTAAGCTTAGGGACCCACTCACAATATACAGTACACATAGAACAGAAATGTCACAATATAAGGCTGATTAGTAATTAATACAGATAATTACTATCAAACATGCACAGAAACCAGTGCAACTAGCATCAGAATTTATCAACCTGTAGCATCATCTTATATTACAGGTACACCTAATTTTCTGCTTGATAATTTGCGATGACCTCTAAGACACTTTCCAACATGGTGACCCCCTTTGACAGGATTGAAATCCTGGAGCATTGCTGCTATTGGGAGGCTGAACCTCTAAGCTGATGCTTGGTCATTATAAAAAAACATGGCATTTTTACCCATATTCATTTTTAGGGTTTAGTTCTCCTCTAAGGCAAGTAAAATGAATTCCTTGGTTACTTTGAGTAGTAAGTGTGCCAAGAATCAAGTTGTCAGTTTAAAGGATTGCACAGGGCTCATTCCCCAAAAAGAAATATAAATAACAGATGCTTTAAAATAAGGTAGCTGCCACGAAGAAGACTACTTTCAAATTTAGAACTCTGCAAGTTGTTAAATGGGCTCCAAAGTCTAAGGCATTCATGCACTGCAGGCAGCTACCTGCTAGGAGCAATTGTTCTGATTGATGAGATGGAATCACAAGTCTTTTCTACTCAGAATCTTATATTTCTTCTTCCTCATGCTGTGCTATAGGGAAGTGGAAGGAACCCCCTCCCTATACAATGATGGGAGGGCACAGAGTAAAGGAATACATATAGAAGTCTTTTAAAGTATGAAGGAGTTGTATAGATGCACAGTAGGTAAGTTTGAAGAAAGAAAAAATGAACGTACATCATATTGAACCATTCATTCCACCATTTCCTGCCTTGCTTTTGGAATCATAGATGGGGAAAAGAAATGACATTTTCAGACTAGGGCCATTCCCTGCATCAGCATTGTGTTATAAATACAATTTATACAGACTTTTTTTACAGTTTCACGAACAATTAATTTTTTTTGTCATCGCAATTCAAAGTGATGGAAAGATAGAAGAAGCAGCCAAAAAGTTTATTTTAGGTTAAAACTACTATTTGAACTAAAATGTATATACAGACTTTGGTAGTCATTTACAAATCCCCCATACAGAAGTGACATATTTTATTTAATTCCTGTAATGCCCTACAAAGCACTCAAGAATGTTGCACCACCATACATAACCTCATTAGTTTAAAAGTACACCTTAACATAACTTAACATAAACTTAATTCTGAACATGACATTCTTCTCTTCTCCTCAGTCATTACCCCTCCACACTTCCACAACCAGGACTTTTCATGTGCTGCACCCATCTTTGCCCTTCCCTGTCCAAATAGATGTTCCCAATGTCTCTATGTCTTCAAACTCTCACTAAAAAGCCACCTCTCCTTCCAAACTTACAATCTAACTCCATAACTGCATGCCCTCCATTAAAGAGACCCTTAATTTATTTCCTACTAATTTGCTTACGCCACTAGACCAGGAGTGCCCATACTTTACTAATGTGAGGTCTACTTTTAGTTATGCTGTCCCAATATGATCTACATCCATAAAAGCATTGTTAGCATTCTGTTCCTTGGAAAATATTACGTACATAATGATTTATGGGGAAACATATTTTGCTATATGCTATTTTTGCAACTATTTCTTATTTAACCTTAACATAATAAATATCTAACAGAAAAGCATGAAATATGATGGTGATTTACACAAGCTGCTTGTTGACAGTGTTTTGAGATCTACTGATCACCAGCATAAGGTCTACTGGTACATCCTGATCTACTTTTTGGGTACCCCTGATCTAGACTGACAGGACCACACAGGTCACCCCACCTAAAGCCCATTCCTCTACCTTTTTTGAATGGAACCTTTTGAGCAGGTCCCTCTCCCTCATCAACACTATGCAAACTTTACAGTGTTTATAGTCAGTAAGATGTCACTGTTTGCAGGTGTAAATTATGTCTCGTTTGTACGACCTGACTATGTATGAAATGTTCCTGAAGAAAATTTATCTATATAATAATACATTATAATGAAAAAAAAATGTTTGTTCAAGCAAATGTCTTTTTTATAAAAAGTCAGCAATGCATTCTAAAGGCTATTTACTTGCAGTAAGCATGCCTGGTCATCTTCATAAAACCACATTAGCTCAAATACTATAGTGTTATTGGAAAAGCATTCATCTTTTTCTGTAAAAGAGAGATGAAAATATTACTACTCCATTAAAAAGAGTACTTATTTAATTCCCTAGAAAATATTAATATATTAAACCCAAGAAGCCTTTATCTTTGCCAGCGAAATAGGTGTTGTCTTCAGTATGTGCAGAGGTTAATACGCACTCAGAAGTTTGTGTCTTTTATCAATGTACCTGTGGTTTGCACCTCTGTGATCACACTACACCCTTGTGTTAGCTAGCAGATTGCTAACAATAGAACAATACAGAACGTGTTAGTGTGCTAATAGACATTTGCAAAGGTATAGCTGAAATAGTTATCGGCAAACTAAGGGGACAAACAAGGTAGGGGAGAAATATCCCTCATAATAAGCACTTGTGTCTAGGATCTTGGCTTTCTGCACCTTGCATATTAAAAATATGATGTAAGTATTGTGGAATGCAAATGCTCTCCCTAACACGGAAAGTATAATGGGATCACCATTATGCTATAAAATCCCATGAACTGCTCCATGTTACCACAAAAGGGCAAAGGAACAATGTTTTTAAACAGGCTCCATGATGAAGAAGCAATTCTGTTTGACTTCCAGTAGAGCTTCCTTTATGTTTTCTATGCATTTGATAAATACAGAGCTAAAACCCTACAATAATTGGATAACATGCATTTTGAATTGTATGGCAATAAAATTAAAGTGAATCCTAGTTTCGTATATAAACAGTCTGCTGGGGTTACTGTAGAAAAGCTCCTATCAAACACAGGAAGACTGGAACCTGAGAAGCAAAAAATGGCATTACTGAATTTCAGAGAATTCTCCTCGCGCGACACACTTCGCAAACGACGCAATGCGCATCAAAGTCGCCGCACCACGCATCAAAAACGTGCTGCGACTCGTTTCGCAAATTTTTCACCACTTCGCGAATTTCGCTGAAAATTTGCGAATTTTTCGGCGAAACAGGATAGATTCGTCCATCACTAATCACAATGTCAAGAAACAACTTCAGGGACATCTATCATTGATTTCTACATGATCTCAATAGGTTTGAGATGGCACATTTCAGATTTTTAATAGCTTTGGAGTTCTTTTTTTTTCCACAAAACAAAAAAATCCAGGTTTAATAAATGGGCTCCCAAGTATAAAGAGACTTTAGGTTTAAAAATAAAATCCAGGATTGGCTCATTAGCACCTCATGAAATTGGATTAGTTGATGTATCTACCATAAAAGCTACTCCATAATATTTTTAAAGCACAGGATCACACCAATGGAGAGAATTTGTCTCAGATTGGTGCTACCCCACAGTATTCACAGAAGCACATGCCAAGCAGCTTCACATAGATCAGAATGTTACTGAAAACAAAGTACTGAAGCTGAATGTGATCCAGACCAATCCAGTTAAATGTCTTAGCCTTTTCAAGTGCAATTGGATTTTGACGCGAAATGAAAAAAGTTGTGTTTCAGCACAGAAATCTGCCACATCTGCCTGTAGACAGACCAGGATTGGAAGCACAGCAGAGGAGTGGATTCTCTGCCTGCATTTCCGCCATCATCTGGCCCTGGCCTAACGCCTTACTCAAATTGCAAGATAACATAGAAGATGTAAGATAAAAGAGCCATGGCCAAGTTTTGATATTCAGCTACTCTAACTTAGCAAGTACTGGGTAGTTAAAACCAAGAGTAAGAATAAGGTTATTTGTAAAGAGTATTTGCAACTGATTGTAGTAGTTATTAATCTCTTTCTGATCTCTGGTTATGACTCTTAAAATAATGTGGCAAAAGCCAGTTTTCACCCAGGTCTGGTAATCATTTGATCAGTGGTCAGAACTAGAAGTCATATATAGTGGCAGAGGTTAAAACTTTCAGTCAGAGAACTGCTGGGAATGTACAGACTGTGAATCCAGTACTGTGGCCTAATAAAGCACAGTCACAGGCAAAATACAGGGCTAAGGAAAGGGATTTGCTGCAAAACCATGCAGCAAATACAAATAAAAAAATACTGCTTTCGCTGTGGTTCAACACAACACATTGCAAATTATGCTACATGTCCTGCAAAAGCTGTACAGTGCTGCAAATGCAACAAGGTAGGTCATTTGGCTAAAACCTGCTGTAGTTCTGCTAAACATGTTCATGAAGTCACTACTACAAATGTTACAGTATTAAGTGTGGATAAAGTTGGTACATTTATTCCAGACAAGTTTATTTGCAGTTTCAATGTCAATACTGCTTCTGCTGACAAGGGACACACCATTAACCCGATGCTTGATACAGGTTCAGCTGTTTCTATACAACCAAAGGATATTTTCTTGAAACACTTTGCAAAAGATATGCTTGTTGCACCTGCCCTGAGACTAATCAGTTAATTAAAGGATCCAATCCCTGTGAATAAGGGTACTGCTATACTTGGAAGGGATCACTTTGAAGCATTAAACCTACAATTAGTTGATGGTCTCATTACTACAGCATCACTGCCTGTCACACAGCATGTATCTAAAATTTTACCACAAAACAACACTTCACTGGGCTGTGCAAAGAATTTTGTGCACAAAGTTGAGCTGAGACCAGATGTAAAACCAGTACGCCAGAAATTGAGGCGATTGCCCTAATCTTTAGGCGAGGCTGTCTCACAGGAACTAAATGACTACAGAGCAATGTGCCATGCAACAACCCAAGCATCCAGCTGAATTATTACATGGCAGACAGATGAGCACTAAGTTACATGTTGCAGACATCAAACTTCCACCAAATACTGTGCCTGCAAAATCATATATTGCTGACATTTCAAACATTAACAAGCCAAATGCAAGGCTTATACTGACAGAAAACGTGGTGCAAGAGAAGTGCACTTTCAGCCTGGATCTTTAGTCAGAATTAAGAAACCAGGACTACTGAAACTAGGAAAATCTAAATTTAATACACCACTTGAAGCGAGATGCCAGCAAGGACCATACACATATGATGGATGCATATGGAATGCAAATCATTTTGCTCCTGCTAAATATGACTTTGGAGAAGCTGGATTTGATGAAGGACATTTTCCTACTCCTGATGCCAACTGCAATAGGCCTGAATAATTTTTTACAGGAGTGTATTACACCTTTAGAAGCACAACAAGAGTAAAGGAATGGAATCCATAAATCTGATGTGCCCAAGGGTAGGGCCCACCAGTGCTTAAAGCACATATCAGATGCATCCGTGATTCTTGTCTCTATTGTAGGGCTAATATATATAATAGCATAATTGGAATCTGATTTCAAATGAAATGCAGGAAGAATAGTCTTGAGGGGAAAATAATGTTGATTTTGGGCCAGCAGATACTGTATACAGAATTAAGTTCAATGCAGGTACTGATTCCAAGAGTTGTGTGAAGTAGGCAAAACTAATTTGTGCAAACACTGTATAAATATAGAATCGTTATTACTTTATAATGCAGACGTCAGTTCCTAAACACTGTATAAAGGAACAACAGCAAAAAATGTAAATAACGCCTCATACGCACACCTCTCATTACTGTATTCTCTACAAAGCATTGAAAACGCAACTTTCCTATATTGAAAATAACAAATAAGCATGCTTTCACGCAGAAACTGGATGTGCTAATGCATAACAGATAGGTGTCATAAGTGGGACTTCACTAATGTTAAGATTCATTTCCATAAAAAGATGCTGGATGATTTCCTGTGACACAACTACACATATTTGCAATGGTTGACACGTACAGGGATTGGGCACTAAGCATGTTAATACACTCAAGAATAACATTCAAAAACATAAATGTACCAACCAGGGCTACTTAAAGCATGGACTTAAACATCCCAGATACTTATTAACCCATACTGGATATGATTAGAGATGGGTCTCATAATCGTCTCTCAGCCAGAGTCCTTGGCTGAGTTGTAAAGCTGTTCTTCGTTTGGAACAGAACCCATTATTACCAATTAACCTCCCGTGAACCGCACGTCACCAGCTGAATCGAGAAAATAATTATTCATTCCCGCTAATGGGGAGGGTAAATTCAGCCGCTGTGTGAAGAGCTGACAGGATGATGAGGGGAGGGGGAAGTTTGCCTTTTCAAAGGTGACCTCTCCTTAAAGTTAAAGCTTCACACTGTTTAAGAGAGAAACATTTCAAATAAAAAGGCATAATTGCATATTATTTCTGAGGGCTACAGGTTCTCAGCTCTCTGTTTGTTAAACTGCAATATCTTAAAGACTATAGGTCTTAAAGACAAAGAAATAAACAAAATTAACTGATGAATAGATGGATGGTTAGATGGAAAGATGGATACACAGAGGAAGGTGATTTTCAAAAATAGCCCAGGCAATAGTAAACTATATTTCATTTAAAGAGAAATTTGGATTGCACATATTCTGTTTAATGGTTTGTTGTATTGAAGGAGAGCATCTAACTGATATTGTTCCCTTGGTATCAGTCTAGAAACTATTTCACTTAAAGGGATACTGTTATGGGAAAACATGTTTTTTTTCAAAATGCATAATTTAATAGTGCTGCTCCAGCAGAATTCTGCCCTGAAATCAAATAAACAGATTTTTTTATATTCAGTTTTGAAATCTGACATGGGGCTAGACATTTTGTCAATTTCCCAGCTGCCCTCCGGTCATGTGACTTGTGCTTGCACTTTAGGAGGGAACTACTTTCTGACAGGCTGTTGTTTTTCCTTCTCAGAGTAACTGAATGGAACGCGGTGGGACGCGGTTTGTACTATTAAGTGCTGTTCTTAGATCTACCAGCTAACTGTTATCTTGTGTTAGGGAGCTTTTATCTGGTTACCTTTCCCACTGTTCTGTTGTTAGCCTGCTGGGGGGGAGGGAGGGGTGCAATCACTCCAACTTGCAGTACAGCAGTAAAGAGTGACTGAAGTTTATCAGAGCACAAGTCAAAGGACCAGGGGCAGCTGGGAAATGGACAAAATGTCTAACCCCATGTCAGATTTCAAAACTGAATATAAAAAAATCTGTTTGCTCTTTTTAGTAAAGGATTTCAGTGCAGAATTCTGCTGGAGCAGCACTTTTAACTGATACGTTTTGAAAAAAATCATGTTTTCCCATGACTGTATCCCTTTAAGCAACTTTTCAAGTGGCCTTCATTTTTTCTTTTTATAGTTCTGCATTATTTGCCTTCTTCTGATTTTGTCCAGCTTTGAAATGGGTTAATGACCCCATCTAAAAAACAAATGCCGTGTAAGGCTACAGATGTATTGTTATTGCTACTTTTTATTACTCATCTTTCTATTTAGGGCCTCTCACATTCATATTCCAATCAAATCAATGCATGGTTGCCAAGGTAATTTGGACCCTAGCAACCAGATTGCTGAACTTGCAAACTGGAGAGCTAGTGAATAAAAAGCTAAAGTGATGAAAAAAAATTCCAAACTGTCTCAGAAATCATATTGTTTTATTCTGTAATTTCCTTGAAAGCTTTACTAGCAGACTAAAGGGTAAGTCAACCCCAAACAAAAAATGTGCCGAATTTCAGTGCTTTTGAAGTTATTTGTAATAATAGTTGCTATTGAAAGCAGCATTTGCCTAATTTCTGGTTGTTACTTTGTTCGCGCCAGGCTGCTCTGTCTTTTGAACTTCCGGCTCCTTACTTCCAGTGCTGTGTGGAACAGCATCGGGGGTGCGCAGGGATCGCCATATTGCCATTATCCAGGGTAATGGCGAACAGGTAGTTTTACAATTTTTTTTTTTTTTTAAACGCTAGGTATTTTATATATACTTTATATTGATGTATTATGGAGTTTCCATTTTTATAGCTTAAAGAATGGAATTTTTAAATAAAAATTTTTGATGTTACTGTCCCTTTAAACAGTGTTGCAAAAGCCTTAGTTCCCCAGAAAAGACTGGTCTGTTAATCAGCTGCCTTGTCTTATATTGTATCAACAGTCTGAGCCACCAGGGCAGAGAATAGAAAGGGACAAACCCTGCTTTCAGTACATGTACAAATAACTTAAAAAACATATAAAATGTGTAATGAATGTATATTACAACCTTGATTGGAATTATGCTTTCTTTTATTAAGAAATAAATATTTTTGGGCTTGACATTTTGACACTTTATGGTCAAGCGTATCTGGACACAGTCTAAAATGACTTCATTCACTGCTGAGTTCAAACGTTACAGAAGCAGACAGTAAAAGAACTACTTGTAGAAAGTATGAGATTTTTATGGGTGATCTGTGGAACACAATCCTCAGATCAAAAACATCACCATTTGTAATGCCACGCACTGGCAATAGAATAGAGTAAAGCTGGCCATAGATGTGAAGATATATCCTTATGTCCAATAATCAATCATTCATTGCAATGTTCCGACCTACCACTAACCATTCAGATTAAATAAAGTAGTACAAAGAACAAAGCAGACGATGTTGTGGCCATTAATTAAGACAGCAATCATATGAAAGTCATGTCTGACAAATAGGAGTGACAATATTCTATTGATATCACCAGATATTAACATTAGACGACGGGAAACCTTCTGACTAAACAACCACTCACTATGGCAAGAAAAAGGACGATCCACACATGGTCCAAAAATTGTACAAAACAAAGATTAGTACAATGTTATCATTGCATCTATGCCATCTTTATGATAACTACCACTGGACTCTGATGGTGTAGAAATGTTTCCTCTGTAGTGATAATTAGTGATGGGCAAATTTATTCGCCAGGGGCGAATTCCCGCAATTTGCCACCGGCGAATAAATTCGCCAAATGCCAATGAAAACGCGTCTAAAACAACGCGTCGAAAATGACGCGCAACTCGTTTCGCGAATTTTTCCGCGAAGCAAAACGGGGTAGATTCGTCCATCACTAGTTATAATTATAAATGTATTGATAGGATGGGAAAGCCTGAGTTTAGCAGATGCCAGCTAAACACTATCTGCCTGAATGCTAAATCATGATGCTAAAGTTTGACAGAGAAAGAATAATGGTCTTGGGCTGTTCCGTGGTTTGGACTAGGGCCTCTGATTCCACTAAGAATAAACCTTAAAGGATACTGTGTACAATTCCATGCTTTCTATTTCTGGCAACAGTTTGGGGGAAGACGCTTTGCTATGGCTTAATAGAACAAATCTCACCAACAATGTTCCAAAATCTAGTGGAAAGCCTTTTAAAGGAGAACTAAAGCTGAACCAAAGACATATGCTAGAAATGTTGTACGTTATATTTTGGCCTTCTGTACCAGCCCAAGGCAACCACAGCCCTTTAGCAGTAAATATCTGTGTCTCCAAAGATGCCACAGTAGCCCCCCATCTTCTTTTCTATTGATTAAATGATTCACATGCTCTGTGCTGCTGTCACTTACTGAGCTTAGGGACCCACTCACAATATACAGTACACATAGAATAGAAATGTCACAATACAAGGCTGAGTAATTAATACAGATAATTACTACATGGCAGCACAGAAACCAGTGTAACTAGCACCAGAATTTGATCATCAGCCTTGTAGCATCATCTTATATTACATGCCAATCTAATTTGCTTCTTGATAATTTGCAATGATCCATTAGATCAGCATCTCAACTAGGGTTGCCACCTTTTCTTGAAAAAAATACCGGACTTCCTATATATTTAGATTTTTTCCTATTAATAGCATTGGGATCAACCATCAAAAATACTGGCCAGGCCAGTAAAATACCGGCCAGGTGGCAACCCTAATCTCAACAGCTGCTCAGAGCCCACTGAACATGTGAGTGTCACAGACACTTTCCAAGATGGTGACCCCCTGTGACAAGTTTGAAGTCCTGGATCATTACTGCTATTGACAAGCTGAAACTTTAGGCTGGTGCAATAATTTCATTACACAAAATATGCCATTTTTAGCCATATTAATTTCTAGGGTGTAGTTCTCCTAGAGGCTATTATAACATCAATGAGAGGGACCACTTCATTTTAATACCTGGTCTTTGGATACGAGATATTGAATAGGTGTATATATACTTTTCATCTTGTGGCATATTTACTGTAATACAAAAATTCACCACATCTATCTCCAGCAATCTGTGAGTATTTTTATGGTAACATCACACTTTTACTTAATATTGGAATTGCACCAATGTGAGCACAATGCATTGATGAGAAAATATGCCCATATATACCTATGGGTATTGTTGAAATAACTTAAATGACAGCAAAGTTAGTCAGCAAAGACAATGCTGATGGTGGAGAAACAGAATTGCCACTCTTCATAAGTTGCGTATTTTTTACGTTTCCCAATGTCGTGATAAAGACACGTATGCATTGGATAGAAAATTTGTTATAGTCACATCTTAGTAACTTTTGGCAAAATGTGATTAATTTCTGATTTTGGAGAAAATGTATCCAATTTGACATTTTACAGCCTCTTTCTTTTTCCTGACAACATCCTTCACTACTTGGTGGTCAGAATTGTCTGAAAATGACAAGCAGGTAGAGCTGTTGTAGCAAATTCATTCATATTAAAAGTACATGTATCCCTTAATATCTTGGAATAAAAAAAAAAAACAATGAATGCACATTGCAAATGTTCTTTCACTTATTTTAAAGGTTCACTTATTCTTTAAAAGGAAAACACTAAAATAAAAAAGGAAATTATAGACCCTGTCAATTGGAAGTAGTGTAAAATGCTTGTAAGATCCTATAAGCGTCTTAAACAGAAAAAAATATTTTAGAGATAAACACTTGTATCTTGTATATCACTTGTTTATCCTAATGCAGTTATGCCATAATTAGAACTGTGGATGCAGATTTGTTGATAAAAGCTTCACAAACTGTGACCTTGTTTACAGACGATGCAACCTCAGCAACTAGGGTATCAAAAATCTACATGATAAATGAAAAGGTCTATCGGGACCTTTTACAAGAGAGCTGTCTAATGAGCAACGACTGGATTAGAAAGAATCTAATGAAAAATCTGTACTAAGAATAATACTTTATACCAGCAAGTGTCTCATAATGTTATGCTATACCCCATGTTAACAGCAAAAAGCAACATTTTATGAAGTATAAATATCTTTAAATACCCTACGGAGCACATTTACTAAGGGTCGAATTGATTTGAAGTGAAAATTCGAATCAAATTCGAACTAAAAAAAATTTAATTAATTTTGGGCTTATTCGACTATCGAATAGCCCAAAATTCGATTCACATTGATCAAATTAGAAAATTTGTTTTCGAAGAAAAATTCGATCTACAAACTCGCCAGATTGAACCTACCGAATTGCTATAGAATACTATGGGAAGCTCCTATAGGATTCTTCCAAGTTTTTTTTGAGCGAATAAATTGCTTGAAATCTTTCGAATCGATCGATTTGAACCATTTTATCGATCGATCTAATTTTTTATATTCGATCATTCAAAATATCAAATTGGGTTAAAACCCCATTCCAAATCGAGGGGTTTTAATTCTACCTAAATTCGAGGGTTTTTTAAACCTTGAAATTGGACCCTTAGTAAATGTGCCCCTTAAAATATGTGCACGCAGCAATGTAAACAGAGTTCTGATTGTTCAGCACCACAGCACATTGTAGTATTTTATCTTAGGGCAAATAGATCAAGGTCACAGAGGCTGAACACTGTTTTTATCCCTCTTCAGTAGCATAATTTGAACCAGGCCAACCCTGTACCACCCTTATCCTCCTTACCACATCTCTTCCCCTTCCAGCATTGCAGCTTTGGTCACAACCTCCTGGCAGACCTCATGGGTGTGGGCCCTGTTGAAGTCGCACCCCCACCCCCTAGAATGTATACCACTGCCCAGGTCCGGACTGAGAATTAAAATAGGCCCTGGCAACTCAGGCACACAGAGGCCCAATCAGCCCACTCAGCCCCCACCAATCCACTAAATACTGACATTCTATGGCACCTTAAATCAGCCCCTCTGACATTTGCCAGAACCCACAGATTGCCAGTCCGGGCCTGCCAGTGCCCCTTTTTTATGACAGTCAGTTCTGTTTTGAGTCGTCTGTCTTGCATCACCTCAAGCAGGGTGTTAAATAGTCTTTAATTTTGGGATTGGCCCAGCTTAGCTGCACGCGTGCACGTGCCCGCTGTCCTCCTTCCGCACACACACAAGCCTCTCCTGCCCCATCAGAAAGCCTCAGCTCTGCCCCCACTGCTTGATTACTTGCTGCAGGTGGCAGTTTTGGTAGCAGCACACTGTGCAGGGGATTTCAGTTGAGCAGACCCCTTGGCCCCCTGACTGTGGGCTAGTGTTGCCACCAGTCCGGTTTTGACCCGGACAGCCCGGTATTTTGAAGGGCTGCCCGGGTCAATGCTTCCTGCCTGGTTTTCCAAATAAGGAAAACCGGGCGGGATTAGCTTGATTGGCCAATCGGCGATCGCGTCGACATAGCTCCGCCCCACCGACGTCATGGGCCCCGCCCCCCTGTCCGGGTTCAACCACCGCAAAAGGTGGCAACCCTACTGTGGGCTCTGCTGTATATATACCGGCACTCACCAAATTTTAATCTAAATACAGGTAGTAGAAGATATTAGAAGCACTCTCAGATAGAACAATAAGGAGCACATTTACTAAGGGTCGAATATTGGAATTAAATTCGAATTTTTAAAATTTGAATTTCACAGTACCGGTAATTTTGGGCTACTTCAACTATCAAATAGGCCAAAATTAGTTTCCAATTTTAAAAATTCTAATTTTGGAAGTACTCTCATTTAAGTTAACTTTTAGTATGTTATAGAATGGTTAATTCTAAGCAACTTTTCAACTGGTCTTCATTGGTCATTTTATTTTTTATAGTTTCAGTATTATATACCACCCTCTTCTGACTCTTTCCAGCTTTCAAATGGGGGTAACTGACCCCTTCTTAAAAACAAATGCTCTGTAGGGGTACAAATGTATTGTTATTGATTATTACTCATCTTTCTATTCAAATTCCAGTGTTTTATTCAAATAAATGCATGGTTGCTATGATAAGTAGAACCCTAGCAAGCTGATTGCTGAAATTGCAAACTGGAAAACTGTTGAATGAAAGGCTAAATAACTTGAAAACCCCAAATAATAAAAAATTAAAAACGACTGCAAATTATCTCAGAATATCTCTCTACATCGTACTAAAAGTTAATTTAAAGGTGAACAAACCCTTTAAGCAAAAGTATTGGGTGGTGCACTCACATATAACATTAATATCTAGGGAGGTGCTCACTTCTGGGGTCACCTGGATCCCTTAATATCATAAAATAAAGTGGTAATAGGGCACTCAAGTAGAGAAAACAATATTTAGATTTACACCCCAAATCCCAACACGTTTTGACCCATATAGATAGGGTCTTCATCAGGGGTGCTGAAAATAAAATGATCGATTCTTTTCTAAAAAAATAATTACACAGGGTTATTAAAAAACACCTACTGAAACTTTAATTTTAAACTGTTATCTCTTCACATGCCAAATCAGCATCTTTGCATCTCTTGTCCAATTTCTTTTGTTTTGTATTTGCTGTATTACATTTGAGATCCAAAATGGCACTATGGTGTTGCATACAGTAAGTGAGAATATGTGCAACAAGAATCACAAGCACAGCACATATGCATATACAGGTATGGGACCTGTTATCCAGAATGCTCAGAAACTGTGGTTTCCAGATAATGGATCTTTCCACAATTTGGCTCTTCATACCTTAAGTCTACTAGAAAATCATGTAAACATTAAATAAACCCAATAGGCTGGTTTTGCTTCCAATAAGTATTAATTATTTCTTAGGTTGGACCATGTACAGGGTACTATTTTATTATTCCAGAGAAAAAGGTGGATTATTTACGTAAAAAGATGTCTATGGGAGACACACATCCTGTAATTCTGAGCTTTCTGTATAATGGGCTTCTGGATAATGGATGCCATACCTGTATTAAAGAATAATACAAACATTTCATACATTGAGGGGACTTCAACAGAAGGACCTGAAAATAATTTGTCATGTCAAAAGTCTCCTTAACCTAAACCCTAAAATTACATATAGTATCAATCATTGCACACAAAAAAACTCATCTGAGTGAACTGGCCCTTGATACCTATAATATTTGATGATGTTAGGATATACCGTGACCCCGAACTGTACTTCTGCATAATAAATGAACCATACATTTGTAATCTGAAGCTCTATAACAACCAGTCTTTGGTTAAGTCACACTGGAATAGCTAATGAGATCACGTTCCTCTGCACTCCGCACCTGGCTCTCACCAGTAGCCGATGAACGCAGTGTGCTAGCCCAGACTGCCAGCTGCTTCCAGCCAGTACAATTATTAGGCAGTATTGATAAAAAAAAATAGATTAAGCAACGTCAAGTAACTGACTACTCAGCAGAGACAGAGTTAACATTACGCCTGCGTGCAAGATACACAAAATAACTTCTCATTCCCACTCCTATTCTTTCAGCTTGCCTTTCTTCTTCTCTCTCATTGCTTCAGATTTCTACCATTCTCCATTTGTCAAAGGAGGTATTTTAAAGTCAAAAACATTTCTCTGCTCCTTGCATGCTGTATTGCTCTCTGAGGCCAAAGGAAAGACATGGCTGTGACAGGACATTCTTCTTGGAACAGAACAAATTGGTTCAGCAATGCTAAGTGACACCACTTTGCCTCGCGATGTAAGTGCCGACCCAGCTGGGAGAGGCTGTCCCCTTGGGACAGCAGGATCCATTGTGATGGATTGTTACCTTGTTCATTGCCGAAGGAAATTTAAGACCCAGCAGTGAAATGTTTGGTAAGCCCCTAGGCTTATATATCTACTTGCCTGTTAATGGACGCCTGGCAGTGAAAAGGTTAATTATTCTAACTACACGGTGAATCATTTGGGCTTCATTTACCATATCCACTTAGTTGCAGGTACTATGACGTAAAACTGGACCCCCAATGTTTTTATATTTATGCATTAGTATGTTACTGTGCCTTCTGTGGGTATTGTGCCCCATTATACAGAAGGGACAGATGGCAGGCCCAGCTAACATACTACTGAAGAGTAAAACTGAGTGTTTATATATGTGTTTATATGTACAGTATTCTGTATGTTTCATTAGATCACACATTATTTATAGATCATTCATAGAGAATCGGCAGTGCCCTATCCCATGTGGTAATTCTGACTGTTTTATGTTTTAAACAAAATTGCCTGATAATAACGTGCGATTCCTTAAAGAGATACTGACACCTGAAATTAAACTCTTTTTTTACATCTATTATAATATTGGCTTTGAAAGCTACTTCTAAATGTGCCATAAAGTATTTGCATGATGCTTTTACATTACCTGTCTGGTCACTCATGTTCCTGTATGAGGGGGCTGCAGCAGGAGTGCGTTAGCATTAGAAACTGTAACTAACAGGCTGAGATGGGACAGTCAGGTTGGCAAAGTCAGAGTGTCAGAGAGTCAGGCTTAGGAACTTAAGCTAACAATTATATACAAAAACAAACTTCTCAGCAAAAAAATTTACTATTATTCCCCAAAATAAATTCGACCAAATTCGCAATTCGATAAGTATTCGACCATCGAATGTTTATCGAATTGTTTTAGGCTATCATTTTGCTCGATATCCGATTTCTCGATGAATTCGTACGAGCGGATACCGTTCCATTTCACGAAAAAATCGTGAAATTTAATTTGAGCGTCCGAAAAATTTGTACGATCGAATGCTCCAATCGTACAAATGGTATTCGAGCAGGAGCTTCCCATAGGCTTCTATTACAATTCGGTAGGTTCAATCTGGTGAAGAAGCAGTCGAATAAATTTAAAATTTTGATTCCTACGATCATCGAATGATCGAATTATTGAATATCCGATCATTCAATCTATTCGATGATCGAAGAGGCCAAATTTTACTTTATGATTTCATGTAAACTTCGTACGATCGGTATTCGATGATTTCACGTGAATTTCGTAAATCAGCCCCTTAATGTACATTCATAAGGTCACACAATGCATGGCCATATTCAGCTAGCATGCCCAAAATTCCTAAGACTGAGTGACTTTTGAGAAGCAGAAAGGATGCAAAATGACAACATAAACTAGCACTGAATGAAAATAATGAATAGCAAGGGTTATTGGGCAACAGGGCAAATTATTCGATTAATGGGTTAATGCTTCAGAAGGTTCACTAATTCTATTTACGATTCCTGATAGCACTAGTATTTTCAGGCCTGGATTTCTGGAAAGACCACAAAGGCATGGGATTGGAGGGGCAAAATTTTAGGGGTGGCATGCAGACGAGATAAGTCTTGTGTATGTGTGCGCACAGCACACATGTAAAGGAGGGAGGCAGAATGGGGAAAAGGGGCAACAAGTTGCCCTGTCCTAGGGGCACCCTTATCTGGCTCTTAGTGTTTTCAATTAGTAACATAAAATTGCAAAGTACTGAGAAGTGTATTCGGTTCCAGAGATGCTGCCTACAGCAGGACATTAACTTTTAATATTTTATAGAATGGACAATTCTAAGCAACTTATCAATTGGTCTAGACAGGGCAGGAACTAGGGGTAGGCAGAAGAGGCAGCTGTCTAGGGCGCAATGATCGGGGGAGCTGGGCAGCTACCCCTAGACCAGACTCTACTACTCACCAGACTTAACTTGCTGTTTGTAAGCGTCGACGTCACGGATGCAAATAAGCGTGTCACGGCTCCCTGTCACCATCATGCATGCATGCAGACGCATGTCGTCACCGCACATGCAATGGGGAAGTGGGGGTCGAGCTGGCCGGCTGAGTCGTCTAGTGTCGCCATCTGGCCTAGCTCGCCTCTAGGTCTACATTATTAATTTTTTTAATAGTTTTTTTAATTATTTGCCTGCTTCTTCTGACTTTCCAGCTTTCTTTCACTGACCCATTAGGGTTGTCACCTGCATGATTTTCACCCAGACAGAGTGGTTTTTGAAGGGCTGCCTGGGTAAAAACTTAAGAAAACTAGACAGAATTTCCTATAACTGACGCGTCATAGCCCGCCCCTGGTGTCATTGCCCCACCACGCCCCTGCTGCATCACTGCCCTGGATACCAGGGGCCAAAAAGGTGGCTATCCTTGACCCCATCTAAAAAACAAATACATTGTAAGGCTACAAATGTAGTTCTACTTTTCATTACTCATCTTTCTATTCAGGTTTCTCCTATTCATATTCCAGTCTCTCATTCTAATCAATGCATGGTTGCTAGGGTAATCTGGACCCTAGCAACCAGATTGTTTACATTGCAAACTGGAGAGCTGTTGAATAAAAAGCTAAATAACTCCAGAAATAATTTTAAAAAAATGTAAAACAATTGCAAATTGTCTCAGAATAGCTCTACGTGCATCCTACATTACCACCCCTGTTTCAATGAATTTTTTATGTTTCTATCAGACAGGGACAGGCGCAACGTTACAACTTGCTCTAGTCTAGGCCTGTTCCATCAGGTGAAAAGGGGGGTGGCGGCAGTCGTACTATAAGGTGCAAGAAATAGAAGTTGAGTCAATTCAGTGATGGTTTGGTAAAGTAAATAAAACTGACCTACAATAAAAAAAAATGACATTACACAGTCTATTGACAGTGGCATATACCAGCACAAGCTTGTAAACCAAGCATCACCCTGGGCCCTGCCACAGGCGATGGGACCGCTGCTCCGCTTTGCGGCGGGATTTAGTCAAGTCGGGTCATAATAATGTTTTCTGAGAGAAAAGTCTATGTCCGCTTTATTCCATCTCCAGCAGTTACAGGCAGAACTGTGAGCGGAGCAGACGGCGCCTGGAGACAATGAAACACACACGCCGAGGAAGGAACACAAGCCGCCCGCCACAGTCAGTCCCAAGTATTTGTGAGTACGTGAGGCGGTGAAGGGGGAAAAAGAAGACGCGGCTGAGGGAGTATAACTTTATAGACAGCCGCTAGCGAATGTTCAAGCTGCTGTATGTGTCGCTCCTCAGTAATAATACCTCCCCCGCGAGTGCAGGGTGGGCGACCTCTATTGTTATGGCACTGGTCTACACCTTGCCTTTTTATTTCTACCTGCAGCCAGGTCCGGACTGAGAATTAAAATAGGGTACACAGAGGCCAAAACAGTCCCCGCCAGCCCACTAAATACTGACTTTCTATGGGACCTTATAGCAGCCCCTCTGGCATTTGCCAGAACCAACAGATTGCCAGTGCGGGCCTGTCTGCAGCTGACCACTTACAATCTGTTTCTGCAAGTTGCTACTGGGGGTAGCCCTATACATAAGGAGGAAGCCCTTTCTGTGACTGCTAGGTGCCCTGAATATAGTTAGTGTTGATAATAAAAAAGAATTCCCTAAACCCTAAACATAATGTAGGTCTGTATAAAAATATATTGCATAAAACAGCTCATCAATAAAACCCTGCTTCATGTAAATAAACCATTTTCACAATTATATAATTTTTAGTAGTATGTGCCATATATAGGGCGGCAGCGCCCCCCTGGTTACCAGGGGCCGCAAAAATGCCGCTCCTGGTAACTTAGAGCCGAATTTCTGGTTTTCAACCTGAAAATTCGGCTCTTCTAGTGCAGCGGGTGCACTTGTACGTTCTGCACTAGTGCCATGAATCCCCCCAACCCCTGTCCTGCGCTGAAAAAGTGAGCGCCGTGGGGGGGGGGGGGGGGGGGGTGGTTGTCAAATTCAAGGCCCCAAGCCAGGCCCGGACTGGCAATCTGTAGGTTAGGGCAAATGCCAGATGGGCTGCTATAAGGTGCCATAGAAAGTCACTATTTAGTGGGCTGGTGGGGGCTGTTTGGGCCTCTATGTGGGCTGATTGGGCCTCTGTGTACCTGAAATGCCAGGGCCTATTTTGATTCTCAGTCCAGTCCTGCCCCAAGCCATATAGAAAATTGCCATTTTAAAAAAATAAGGGCCGCCCCCTGGGATTGTTTGATTTATGGTCACACAAACAATCTATACATGTTAGATCACATGAGCCAATTAAGGGCTATACACAAGCGCATGTAGGCACCGAACGCAGGGAAAATGCAGCATGTTGCGTCTCAACCTGCGTTTGGCACCTACATGCACTTGTGTGAGTACAGCCCCATTGAAAAGAATTGCTTGTGTCTATTCCTGCGCTCCCCTGCGGCTGAACTCAGTAAAACGAAGCGCAGGGAAAAACGCTAGTGAGTAGGATCCCTTACAGACACAGCTGTATCTTTTGCTTCCACACTTTTTCCTGTTACAGTTAGAGTATAGTTGTAGTATTTCTGGTCAGGTGTAGTGATGGGCAAATTTGTTCGGCAGCCACGAATTCGCAGCGAATTTGCGGCTGGTGAATACATTTTTGAATCTCCCGCTAAAATTTGCCCGCAACAAAATAGGGGCAACGGACGGCGGCAACAATTTACCGCGAACCCATTGAAATCAAATGGCGCGCAGTAAATTGTCACCCATTTTTGACACCGGCGAACTGTCTCTGTCATCAAGAGTCCTGTTTTGTGAATTTTTTGCCGTTTCATCAATTTCACAGGAGATGGGGCAAATTCCCAATCACTAGTCAGATGATCTCTGAGGCAGCATACAGACCATCACGAAATGGTGGTTCACGGCAAGGTTCACACCAATAACCTAAAGCACCTAAGCTTTTTTTTCAGTGTCTCCAGCTTAAAGCCTTTTAGCCTTTCTACTATTAGCCTTTCTACTATGCCGCACTTTGTATGTCAAATTCAAGCTGAAGATTTGAAAAATAGCCAAGGCAAAGTAAGCCTTACCTAGAATTATAGCTGTTTTGGGGGGAATTAAGCATTAAAAAAATAGTGTTACTGTTCCTTTAAGCAAGTGACTAGGGGCAGGCATAAGAGGTACATGTCTAGGGTGCAACACTGGGGAGGCACTTTAGTATACTTACCCAGTCAGACCCTCCCCCAACCTCGACCCACAATGGTCACCCAAATTTTAACACAAGCGCCCAATTAGCAGTAAAACCTCAGCGTTAAGGGTCAAACCAAACCGCACATCAGTATGGTGCATATAGTCAAAAACATATCCAACCCCTTCTTGAAGCTATCTAATGTATCCGTTAGTACAGCCACTTCAGGGAGAGAATTCCACAACATCACAGCTTTCACTGTAAAAAAAACTTTTTTCTCCATAGCCAGTAAAGCACCTGAAAATACCTGGCCCTCCTGATTTGCTGGAATCACTGCACCCTTTGGTTATAAAGCATCACAGCCTTTAAGTGGCTAAGAGTACTACTAAAGCCACTACTGTATTCTCTCCGCCATTGTACAGGTGCTGCTTTGCTTCTACCTCTGCTGCTACTATAGGTGCTACTGTGTTATATCTACCGTTCTACAGGTGCTGCTGTGCTTCTACCCCTACTGCTACTATAAGCACTAATATGTTATCTCCACCGTTCTACAGGTGCTGCTGTGCTTCTACCCCTACTGCTACTATAGGTGCTACTGTATTATCTCCACCGTTCTACAGGTGCTGCTATGCCTCTACTCCTACTGCTACTATAGGTGCTACTGTATTATCTCCACCGTTCTACAGGTGCTGCTGTGCTTCTACCCCTACTGCTCCTATAGGTGCTACTGTATTATCTCCACCATGCTGCTGTGCTTCTACCCCTACTGCTACTATTATTGTTGTTATTAACAGGTATTTATATAGCACCAACATATTTTGTAGCAGAGCATAGGCTCTACTGTGCACTTATAAAGCATTATCACATTCCACTGTGCTGCAAAATATATAGGTGTATACATCAAACATACAACTATTGATCAATAACAGGAAAAGGGGGACCTATTCACTAGAGCTTACAATTTATAGGTGCTACTTTGTGATTATGCCTAGTGCTACTATTGGTGGGGCGGTGCTATTATTTCCACTGTAACTATTGGCGCTGCTGTACTGTTACCTTACCACTACTGTGACTGTAGGTGCTAAAGTTACAGTGCTACGCAACAAGTTGGCGCTATAGAAATACATGTTAATAATAATCAAGTTCTATTATCTCCACTGTGAAAAAGGGCCTGCTGTTTTATAATTTCCTTTTCAAGTATAGGAGAAACTGTGCTATAATTCCCATTGCAACTATAGGCATTACTGTGCTGTTATCCCCACTACTACTATAGGAGCAACTGTGCTTTAATCCCCAGTGCTTTTATACTTGCTACTGTGCTATTATCCCTGCTGCTACTATGGGTGCTACTGTGCTATTATCCCTGCTGCTACTATGGGTGCTACTGTGCTATTATCCCTGCTGCTACTATGGGTGCTACTGTGCTACTATCCCTGCTGCTACTATGGGTGCTACTGTGCTATTATCACTGCTGCTACTATGGGTACTACTGTGCTATTATCCCTGCTGCTACTATGGGTGCTACTGTGCTATTATCCCTGCTGCTACTATGGGTGCTACTGTGCTATTATCCCTGCTGCTACTATGGGTGCTACTGTGCTATTATCCCTGCTGCTACTATGGGTGCTACTGTGCTATTATCCCTGCTGCTACTATGGGTGCTACTGTGCTATTGTCCCTGCTGCTACTAGGGGTTACTGTGCTATTGTCCCTGCTGCTACTAGGGGTTACTGTGCTTACATCCCCCCTTTCAGTGCTGCTGTGCTATCATCCCAGACTGCTACTATGGGTGCTACTTTCCCCATTTCTACTATCATCCCAGGCTGCTACTATGGGCGCTACTATCCCCACTTCTACTTTAGGTGCTACTACTATCCCCACTGCTACCACAAGTGCTGATATTCTATTATACCCACTGCTACTACAGTTGCTACAGTGCTATTATGCTTACTTATCCTATGCTGCTTTGCACATATTTATAAAGCACCAACATATTCCACAGCAATGTACAACTGAATGGTGCATACAGCTTCCATATAAACACTGACCCATACTGAAGGGAAAGAGGGCTCTATCAGTCACCAGACAAACACTATAAATATGCAACTCTGGGAAGTGGGAACCACATAATCCTGCTGTTGTACAACTACAATTATCAGCGTCCCCCAGTGGGCTGGTAGTTTTGCTGAAATGCAAAAAGGATGCACATCCCTGCACTAACTGTGGGCATGGGGAGTGGGGGAAGCCCAGGTGCAGCTAATAGGTACATGATAAGGAATGGTTAAGCAGAAAGTATTGGAGCTGTGCGGTGTCATTGACAAGCCCACCTGCCTTGCACACTACCCCTCATATACATTTATTTATACACAAGACAAGATGCAATACAAGAATACACGAATGTAATGCCAATAACACCATCCCGTACAGTGGTTGGGAATTCAGACTGTAAGCAATCGCTCCAGGGCCCAAAATACTGCATTAAATGAATGTGTGCATGGGCATAGCTGTCAGTATGTACCCGACAACAGCAGCTCCTGCCATTGCCCAGCTTAGCGATGGGACCGAGCCTGAATATAGGGAGCGGGGCAGAGACCGGACAGCAATGACTGCAGACAATGACTGCAATGCTCTGCAAGCCATGCACTGTATTTAGGCAGTAAAAACACAGAAGTTTGCACTGTCCCTGCTGCTCCCATACCTGAATGCAAAGAGCCAGGATACCCGAAAATAAAAGTATTTCCATGAATATTTCCAAGGCAATGATATGCTTCAATGGGCTTCAGCGAAAGTACCAAGATAGGGGTTTATTCGGTATCAGGAGGCTCCCTCTAAGTTTTTAATGAAGGGCTGATTGTACAACGTTTCAACCCGAAATTCGTCCATGACTAACCGATCCGAATACCCCCAGCTCCACCTAACTCAAGTACCTCCCGGTGCATGCACGTTAACCCCAGCCCAGCTCTTACCTCCTGCTCAAAACTGCCAGCCAGAGGGGTGATAATCAGAGAGGTCTCCTGTCTTCTGCTCTCCTGTCAGTCATTATGGAGAGGATGAGCACCGACACCCGTCCCCAAACCCCCCTCCCTTTCCCAGCCCCGGGCTGCTACTCCACGTGTCCCCGGCTCAGTTGGTGATGGTCCAGGCGGGGGGCACGTCCCCTCCCCTCGGTGATGACTCAATCTCAGTCCCTCTTTGACTGCTTGGAGGGTGCGAGGTGCTCGGCTGTCGCTCAGCTTCCCTTTGAATGCGCAGCCCGGATCATTGATCACAGGTCAGGCTGCTGAATAAGCTATTAACTCCTCTGTGAGTACAGGACAGCGCTGCTGCTGCGCCTTTCTCCCTCTCTCTCTGAATATGAGCAAGGCAACCTCCTCCCCGCATAGAAGGGATTCCACTTCTACTTAAGTACTTTCACAATGGCATGTCAATTAAGTTGTTATATAAAAAATATCTGTGCCATTGCTTTAGCTGAGCTGCAACTCCCTGACAGCTTTCAGAAACTAGTGGGTGTCTTTTCGGTCTGAATTTCCTAGTGCCCACCAGAATATCTGACAGACTTTACTTGACAAGTGCATGTAAAGCATGCTAAACAGAATATATGTTACATGGCTCTAGTGTAGTAAAAAAAAAAATATATATATATATAGGATGGGGACAAGTACCTTGGTACTATTACTCTATTCACTGTTTGACAGTCTGGCAGTAAAGTCTGGGTCTGGAACATGTCAAGATATCACTACCTTTCTAAATGCATAATACCAATTGGGCGGAGGAGGAGAAGAATAGTGTGAGTTTGTTTCCTATGGTATCTCACTCTAGTGTTCCCACTGCAGTCTACAGTGTTCAATAACAATTCTGGACTGCCTACTTTGTGGCCACAGTTTAATGAAGGCAAACAAGTGAACATCACCAACATCTAAAGCAGGGGTCCCCATCCTTTTTCACCCATGAGCAACATTCAGAAGTGAAAAGGATGGAGAGCAACATAAGCATGCAAAAATTCCTGTGATTGGCTATTTGGTAGCCCATATGTGCACTGCCAGCCTACAGGGGCTCTGTTTGGCAGTAAACTTGTTTTTTATTGAACTAAAACTTGTCTCCAAGCCAGGAATTAAAAAATAAGCACCTGCTTTGAGGCCACTGGGATCAACACCAAGGGGTTGGTGAGAAGCATGGTACTCACGAGTAGGGTTGCCACGTTTTCTGGAGAAAAAAAATCCCAGCCTTCCTTTATATTTATCTTTTTCCCTTATTAATAACATTGGGATCATTGGGGATCACTGATCTAGTGAATAGTCTTCCTTGAAGAGTAGAAGCTCTTATAGCACCAATGGGAGGACAAATCCTTGGTTTGATAATGAATTGTTGGACGGGCAGGTCTCTGCATTTTTTTGACCATAGACCAGGGGTCCCCAACCTTTTTTGCTCGTGAGCAACATTTAAATTTAAAAAAGAGTTGGAGAGCAACACAAGCATGAAAAAGTCCATGGGGACAGGGCCGGAACTAGGGGTAGGCGGCAGCCTAGGGCGCAGTCATGGGGGGGGGCGCACTTTAGAAGGGAAATAATTTTTTTTATTTCTTTAAGTTTTAACTTCAGTTCCCACCTCCCTTTTACTTGCCCTTTGTCTGGCACAGATCTGGGGCAATATTTTTGCTGCTGCTCTGACACAGGCTGGTGGCACAGGTACAGACTTGGGGGGCAATGGCTGGTACAGACTTGTGGCACAGGTACAGACTTGGGGGCAATGGCTGGTACAGACTTGTGGCACAGGTACAGACTTAGGGGGCAATGGTTGGTGGCACAGGTACAGACTTGGGGGGCAATGCTGGTGGCACAGGTACAGATTTGGGGCAAATTTTTTGCTTGCTGGCACAGGTACAGATTGGGAGCAATATTTTGGGTGCTACTGGCTGGCACACATACAGATTGGGAGCAATATTTTGGGTGCTGCTGACACAGGTACAGATTATGGGCAATTTTTTGGTTGCTGCTGGCTGGCACATGTACAATTTGATTCATTAACGTGTTATAAGGTTTCTTTATTTAAGAAAAAGTGAATAAGTAGGAAATGGTCATACAGAACGGGGGTGGGGGGGCTGATTGAACCCCTTGCCTAGGGTGCCAAACTACCTTGGCCCGGCCCTGCATGGGGATGTCAAATAAGAGCTCTGATTGGCTTTTTGGTAGCCACTATATGGACTGGCAGCCTACAGGAGAGAATGTTTGGCAGGACATCTGTTTTTTATGCAACCAAAACTTGTCTCTAAGCCAATAATTAAAAAATAAGCACCTGCTTTGAGGCCATTGGCAGCAACATCCAAGGGGTTGGAGAGCAACATGTTGCTCGCGAGCTACTGGTTGGGGATCACTGCCATAGACTATTTAAAGTTGATAACTTGAGTTGAGTTAACTCTTACACCTGATACATTTGTTACTGACATTCCCCTGACATGTATTAACTAATGAACTGTAACATTTTAGAGAGCCTGAATATGGTTTACTGGGTGGCTAGTCTGAGAGAAGATGTTTAAACTTAAATGTTAGAAAAACGATCAAAATAAAAAATTAGAGTGCAACTGAATAATCATTATTGCTGGTGTAAATCTGAACACAAATGACATGAAGCCGGCACTGTATGTTTTGCAAAGATGACAACTATATGTATTTGTAAGCGTCAGTCCCAAATTTAGAACCTCTCTCTGTGGTAACGGGTTCTTAAAACCACACAGAGTTTTTTTCTTAAGTTTTATACAAAATAATTTGTAAAGCATCCTTTACAAGGTGCAAGGCAGGGTGCAAAGTACAAAAATGGGAGCAAACTGGCAAGTTTTTTTGCACTGAGCACACAGTGCTGCCTGCATTCAGCAGTGTTGTATTCCTGAGGGATAGGCATAGGGGGCGTATAGGTACCCCCTGTCCTGTCCTCTACCAATTCTGTAATTGCACACAATATAAAATGTTGTCCAATGGGAGGTGTAGCCAGACCATCCGTGAGAAGATAAGCACTAATTGAAGCAACTTTGCACCAGTTAGTGCCTGAGGATATTTTAAATTACCTCTTTAGTAGGTTTTCTCCGTAAACAATATGCAATGAAAAAGGCAAGTGATTATGTTTCTTTGATTTATATTCCATGTGTCAAGTAACACTTATAAAATTAGTTTTTAATTTTGACGAATTTGAGTAAAAGTAAGTCTTAGCAAAGACTGAAACAGAAACAAACTTATGTATAGGATATTTAAGCTTTACTTTTTGTACCCTAAATGCTAAATACCCCTAGCTGGTACTTCCCAATGAGCACCAAAGAGTGTTGTTTTCTTCTTTCTTCAATGGCACATGTTCGGTAGAGTGACAAAGTTGAGTGTTTTGGTTAAAGTTCGGGTTCTACTGCTTATATACATCCATGTGCTCCATGGTGCTTGCTTAAAAGTACCCCAGCCCAGTGCAGTTTTCTGATAACAAGAGCCCTGGCCCAGGGTATCAGCTAAGTGGTTATAATCCTGATTAACATTTGACCTCCCCCCAGTGATTGAACCTTTCCTTCTGCTTTAAAGGAAAACTATACCCTGAAAATGAATTTTTGAGCAACAGATAGTTTATATCAAATCAAGTGTCATATTAAAGAATCTTACCAAACTGGAATATATATTTAAGTAAATATTGCCCTTTTACATCTCTTGCCTTGAACCACCATTTCATGATGGTCTGTGTGCTGCCTCAGAGATCACCTGACCAGAAATATTTCAACTCTAACTGTAAAGGGAAGAAGTGTGGAAGCAAAAGACAGAACTCTGTCTGTTAATTGGCTCGTGTGACCTAACTTTATAGTTTGTTTGGTATGTTTGTGTGCACCGTTGGATCCTAGGATCCCAGGAGGCTGTCCTTATTTTTTAAAATGGATATTTTCTATTTAGGATAACCCAATGGCCCATGCTACTAAAAAAGTGTATTATTATGAAAATGGTTTATTTACATGAAGCAGGGTTTTACATATGAGTTGTTTTAGGCAATATCTGTTTATAGAGACCTACATTGTTCGGGGGGTATAGTTTTCCTTTAAGCAAGTTTTGTGCACGGGTCAAGACCAAAGGACAAAGGTGATTCTGAGAGGGTTGTGTGTATAATGGACAGCTTTCTTTAGAAAACTATTGAATCAGGTGCTGCTTCTCTTTTTTCTGGGGGGGAGCCCATTTACCTAGTCAGGGTATTCTAGTCATAGTTCACAATATACGACACAGCAGATCATCGATTGGTTGGTGTGAGTTTATTGAAAGATTTTTTCATATATTTTTATATGCCTTTTATTGAGGTGTAAGGTGAATAAAGTGAACTAGCAAGAACCTTCACACAAAAGATAATTATTGCCCACGTACCCCACAGCATTGCCAATAACCAGGTACTTTCTTAATACCTAAACACACGTTAACTTTTTGTAAGGAATAAAGTTTACCCTGGTGATCCAGTTGCTATCCCTGGTGGACTCGTGTCCAGTGGGGGCGCCCACCACATGGCCAGCGGCAGGACTGGACTGAGAATCAAAATAGGCCCTGGCATTTCAGGTACACAGAGGCCCAATCAGGTCACATAGAGGCCCAAACAGTCCCCACCAGCCCACTAAATACTGACTTTCTATGGGACCTTATAGCAGCCCATCTGGCATTTGCCCTAACCCACATATTGCCGGGCCTGGCCAGCGGGGACGCCTGCCACACGTGTCCTGTCTCCTCCTGTGCCGGTTTGCTCTATGGCGTGTACTTCCGGGCTGCTTTGTAGAAAGAAAAACGGTCCGCACACACCAATATTGCAGTCGGGGATAGTGCCCCTTTCTTTTAATGCCACCAGTTGTCAACGTTTCGGGGGGAACACAGCCTCCCTTCTTCAGGACCTGCGCGGTGTGATGATGTCATTGCGCAATGGCGCAAAATTCAAACGGTTTAAAAGGGGAATTCTGTGTTTAGCAAACTGCTCATTGTTAGGTTCAATTAGTTTGTACCTAGTGCTATTCCTATTTGATTCCTGCCTGTTATTTCTGGTTTTGACATTTGCCTGCCTATTCTCTGCTTGTGCTGGTCCGGCCTGCCTGTTCCACGCTGTGTTGTTCGGCTTGCCTTCCTATGTGGTGGTCTTCCATCCAGTATCCTTGGTGAGACGATCGTGCCCCTTTGCTTGACCAGAACCTTTAGCTTTTGCTCCTCTCTCAAATAAGACCTGGCGTAATCCAATTAGCCGAGGGTTCCACCTGAGTTGAAAGGTCATAGGCAGAAGTGAGAGCCAAGACCAGGGTTGCTTGGGTTCTGGATCTGATGGTGCCATTCGTGACACTTTTTCTTGAAACTGTCTTTTCTTGAATCTTTTTGTCAGTACATTCAGTTAAAGGGGAATATCAAATGACTTCTTCATTCTTACTCCTTTCTTTTAAGTGATGTCCTTGTGTCTTCCGTGAAGATCTGTTAAGGAATGAGCTTCACGAGAGATTATTGTAGGATACCTGTATACTGTACAGTGTATGTGTAAAAAGTGAGCATGTCCCCAATTGAAGGAGTAGTTCACCTTCACATAACTTATTGTTTTTAAATAGTACACAAAAATATACTTTTTTTTTTATCAAACTGCTTTATTTTATAATGTTTTCCTAAAATGTAGTTTTTAAAACTGAATTAATTTTTTTTCCCATCCTCTCATGTTTGCCAGCAGCAGTTCAGTAAGCCTGGACTAGAAAAAATAGAAAGCAATTGAAAAATTCATTATTTCTGGTGTACTGTTTGAAAAAAATTAGTTTTGTGAAGGTTTCCCTTTCCTGATGTAAACAATCACCATTTTAGTCTATATTTATTACACAGATCATCTATTCCCTTTATAAACTTAGCTGCCCCTGTCAGAACCTACTCTAGTTTCATAATGTCCTTTTTATGTAATGAAAATCAAAACTGCAGCACATAGGGCTTTTGGGGAGAAAACAAAATATAGAAACTGTTACAAGCCAGTGTAAAATACCAAATAAAATAAGCAACACTCCACTATTACATCATGACTAATGCATCAGTTTTCTGTAACATATGTAGCTCTGTGTATCATCAGTAGTGCAACAATTATTATTATTATTAACGTATTTATAAGTTATGGAGTTACATTACATACATCACAACCAATATCAGTACAAAAGGTGAGGAAGGCGCTATGCAGAAAGAGCTTACAACCTAAGGGGAAGAGAATAATACACAAGGTGCGGGAGTGGGCAAGATTAGAATTAAGTGGGTGAGGGATGTGGTACTGTTTGTGGGATTGCATTTGGTAGTTAAGCAGAGTGAGGGTAGACTTAATAAGTGCATTTAAAGAGATTTCTTGAAAGCAGAAAGGTTGGGAGATAGTCAGAACAATCACTGGTAACACTTCTTGGGCCACTGTATTTATGGGGATGCACCAAATCCAGAATTTACATTGGTGCAAATAAGGGTGGTGGAGGGAAAAGAGAGCTGCTCATGTGGCTTAAATTATTTCACTTACTTGTTTTGTGAATAAAAGTCACACGATTTTGATTCCGTTTGGCCAGGCGCAAGGATTCTGCCTTTTTCAGGAGGATTCGGAAAAAGAGTGAATCCTTGTGCCTGGCTGAACCGAATCAAAATCCTTAAAATCATGTTACTTTTCTTCACTAAAAAAGTAATTTAAAGTTTTTTTTAGCCACACTGGCAGCTCTCTTTTCCCTCCACCACACTTATTTGCATATGCAAATTAGGGTTCGATTCGGTTTCCAAATATTTCATGAAGGATTCGGGGTTCAGCCAAATCCAAAACAGTTGATTCCAGGTCCGGACTGGCAAATACCAGAGGGGCTACTATAAGGTGCCATAGAAAGTCAGTATTTAGTGGGCTGGTGGGGGCTGTTTGAGCCTCAGTGAACCTGAAATGCCAGGGCCTATTTTGATTCTCAGTAAGGGCCTGGTTGATTTGTTGCATTATTTAATGAAGTAGCACTATAGCACAAGTAGACAGTATATTAACTAGGGGGCTTAATTGGCACCTCCCCCAATGTATTACACTTTTGTTTAAGAAGTTTCAGTCATGCTCACAATGACATAAGATTATAGACCTATTGGTTTCACCTCATACCTCTATAAAAAGCCTTTGCCCTTTATATAATCATGGAACTCCTTGGAGACTTATGATATTCTTATATTTGTCAACAGGGGGTACATTATTCCATTTATATACAAACATATATAAATACTGTTGCTTGTGAGAGGATATCACACCAATTTATTAAAGATAGAAAAACTATTGCTGCATTAATACAGAGAAAGAATGTAGCATTAATAACCAGTGTAACACCCACTTGGGGCCGGTAGGAGGTCGGCATGGAAGTGTTTGCGTGTATCTGGAGGCCACATGAACACAAATCCAGAGGTGGTGGCCCAGGTACTCATCCTGCACCCAGGCCAACCACCACTAGTAATGCCAATGTTTATAACTGGTTATATAAAGGTGCATAGAAATCTTTTGTCTTCTAAAATAAATAAATATATATATATATTTATTTTTAATTTAAATTTTACAATAAGGTGTAAAGTACCTGTTTTGAAATATTTGGTGCTTATTAAAGTCACACCACTCATTCACACTTGTGTATTGTAAAGAATAATGTGCCTCTTACAGCATAAGAAATAATAGAATTAACCTCAGGTTTCATGACCTGAATAGAAGTAATCAGTCTGTGGCTATGTGCCCTTATATTGTCATGGGCATGGAGCACTTCAGTGACTTTGATTATTCTTATATTTTACAATAGAAGTAAAAACAAATAACCACTAAAATTATGCTTGTGAGTTCACTTACCCAAAGTAAAATGTTTCCCCGAGGACAGCAAAAATTCAGTTTTCGTAAGATTAGGGTGGATTATATGCTTTTAGTGACATTTTAACAGGTATTTACTATAGAGCTGTATTGTGAATTACATATACCCTAGAGTGCTCCCAATCTAAGTGAATTTTAAAAAATAGCAGTAATATTAGCAATTCAGTTCAGCAATGCACATATGCATGAGACTATTAATCGTTATATCATAATGGAATGGCCCTGTGTTTATGCACAAGATACTTTAAAATATAGTTATTCAAGTATGAATAGTGAAGGCTTTTTCTTCCATAGCACAATGCTGGCTCCAGTATACCTTCAGAAAGATTTGTAGCCAGTAATAGTCCCTATTTCCAGGCCCGGATTTCTGGAAAGGCAGCAAAGTTTTAGGGGTGGCATACCACTCCGCTACCTACTGATTGTGAAAGAAAGGGGGACAGAACCACAGGCTCTTGAAACTCCCACCTGAACCAGTCCACAGTGCAGCTCTGTTCTCCCTTTGCAGTGGGGATATGGGTTTATGGAGAAGCAAGAGGGGTGATGTTTCTGAGTTGAAAGGGGGGAGGTGCACATGGTCACAAGCAGGCACCTAGGGGGTGCCTTCCTATGAACACAGCATTTTAAAATCTAGCACTGCGGAATTAAAAAATCAGGAAAAATTAGAGAATGATCCTGTGTGCTCCGAAAGCTTGAAATTGTTACTTATTCAGTTAGCCAATAAAAGGCTACATTTTATACTTCATCTTATACTACATCTTAATACCTAGAAAATTACTTTCTGTAAAAGCAATACTCAAACAATCTTAGCCATAATGTGCCACGGAAAGGACAGTTCATCCAAGCAATGTGAGACAATTTCAAGTGTATTTTGGATAATATTGTGGTTACAACACATCACCCTTAAAACACCCTTAAAAAGCATTTCTAATGGTATGTATTTATTTATATAGAATAAACTTGGTTTACAATGTCTTTCTGTCTGTTTGTGTGCTAGCTGGTAGAAATGTAAGTGAACACATAGAAAAAAAAATTACAGTTTGATATTAAAAACGTAGTATGTAGTTAGAAAATTCATTTTCACCAGGGCTTCTTAACCTGTTATTCAGGGGCGCAGGGGAGCGCAGGTCTAGACGCACTCCATTAGTTTCAATGCCGTTGTACCCATGAGACAAGTGTAAGTGCCGAACGCAGGTATGCTGCGTCTGAACCTGCGTTCGGCGTTTACACGCATCTCGTAGGTACAATGCCATTGAAACTGATGGAGTGCGTCTAGACCTGCGCTCCCCTGCAGTTGAACGCAGCCAAACGGAGCGCAGGTAAGAAACGCTAGTGTGTAAGGGCCCTTACTGTTGAACCTATTAACAATATGCAAGCTTAACTGCTCACCCTATGGGGCAAATTCACAAAGATCCGAAAATTTGCTAGCGTTAGCTTCGCTAGCATTCGCCGCACTTTGCCAGGCGAATTTTTGCCAGCGCTACGCAAATTCACTAAAGTGCGAATTTACACTCAGGTCAGTGAATGGTAGCGTAGTTGCGCTAGTGTTACTTTGCTAGGCAGAGCGCTGTTACGCTAGCGAAGCCTAATTTGCATAGGGCGGGAACTTTAAGTTATAATAGAAGTATATGTTACAGCCACTACATTCCACTACACAAGCCCAGGAAACCTTTAATAAATTAAATAAAGTTGTCCTATTGCCCTACATGTGCCCCATGTTGCCATATGTTAGGAAATGTAGGGGGGAAGGAGGGTAACCCCCCAAAAAAAATATCAATCTTTTTCAGACTATCACCCTCCTATGCTAAAATACGCCAGCGTTTTTTTGGGACTTTTTTTAATTTCACTTGTTATTTTCAACCTCCTATTTATTGTATTGAACTTCGCCTGGCCTGACCAGGCAAAGTAACCTCTGGCGTAAGTGCTAACGTTCAGGAAAATGTTCATCTTAGTGAATTTGTGAATTTACCATCCTTCATCAGTGCACAACTTTGCCTGGCATAAGGGTGCGAAGTTGCGCAAGTCTATCTACTTCGCTAACGTAAATTCGCCAGAGCCGGTGTTAGTGAATTTCCAAAGTTAAAAATTGACTTCACGCTGGTGAATTAGCGCTAGAGTTAGACGCTTCACGCTATAATGAATTTGCCCCTATGACGGGGTGGGTCCAGGTGCATATACCCCGGACCTATTGCTAACAACGATGCATTCAATGGTGGCAGGTCACTCACCACTCCAGGCAAATACAAAAGGTCCTCTGCACTCAACCCATTATCAATATATTTAAGACATTGAGACATTCTGTGCATACAGCTACTAAAAAATGCCTTACCCTTTAAACAACAGGGATTGTTTGTCCATATATTGCAATATATTTAAGCTGGCCAACTACGTCAAAGTCATCCCATATCTGGCCAGTCCTACGCTCAATTTTCCTCTGATTCACTAAGAATTCCATTACTTCATTAAACATTTTACAAAGGGACTAAGTTTTACCTGCAACTTACTTGCTGCTTTCAAAGTAAAACTCCCAATCATGGATGCCCTTTTATTAGATACCAGGTCTGTGGTCCAGGTGCAGTGTCCCAAACCCGCAGCTTGGGGAGACATCAGAACGGTCCCCTTCCAAATTAGCACTCTATGGAACATTCACCACTGTTCCGTAACATGCTCGCTAATTTGGAAGTGCCTCAGACCTAAATAATTGGCTTTGTGGCCCAAAAATTGCTTTATTTAACTTGTTTAATTTTCTATTGTAGAAAGGCATTTCACTGTACTAAAGGGAATCACAGCAACCCGCAGAAACTGCATTGGGGTCCACTCCACAAGGTATAAAGGCAGTTAAGTTATACTCAAGTATTTGTACAATTGTGGAGCTTCCTTATTAATGAAATTCAAGGGTAGGTGGCTTTTGGATGGAAGCAAGGTGTCAGGATACCAAGGAAGTAATCAAGGGCAACAACTGTACCAGAATACTTGCTGAATTCCTTATTAATGATCTTTGATCAGTTCTATCTATTTAATTTGGGATGTCATATAACCAGCAGCATTTCTTATATTAGGGCTCCTACACACGGGCGTTTTTACCTGCGCTCCCCTGCGTTGCGTTTTGCTGCGTTCACACGCAGGGAGCGCAGGTATAGACGCACTCAATTATTTTCAATGGGGCTGTACTCACACGAACGCATGTGAGCGCCGAACGCAGGAAAAATGCAGCATGTTGCGTCTGAATCTGCGTTCGGCGCTTATACGCGTCTCGTGGGTACAACCTCATTGAACAAAATGAGGTGCGTCTAGACCTGCGCTCCCCTGCGGCTGAACGCAGCCAAAGGCAACGCAGGGGAGCGCAGGTCAAAAACGCCCGTGTGTAGGAGCCCTTACAGATATATAAACAAGTATTTAGAGATTTTACCCTACACACTCCCTACATAAACACAAGCGGTTAAGAATTCCCTTTCTGTCTAGATAATGCATGAAAATTCTGATAAATATTTAAAGGGGTTGCAAACCTAAATATATCATTTTGCATAATGAAAGCAAATTTCATTCTAAGCAACTTTCCAATATACATTAACTACAAATTATTGATTTTGCAGGTTATTTGTATATGTAATTGCTACCAGAAGCAGCATCTGTTTGTCATTTGCTATTTTTTCTGCTGTTCTTTCTGGCTACATGTACTATTGTAACAATGTTGTGATTCTAAGATCTCTTCCATTACCCTCAAATCCTTGTTCACTTTCATTCTCATTCTTTACAGGTCTGTTAATCAAAGAACACACGTACTGTGGTAATTGGAGTCTAAGCTAGAGGTAAGCTGACTTCTGCAATATTGTTTCAATGTAGTATGTAGTCAGAACCAGCAGTGCAGAAAATAGCAAAATATACTGCTTTTGAAAGCAATTTTGTCCAATAAACATTCAAGGGACTGTGAGAACTGGAATTTTAGCTATAGGGGAACTAACTACTACAACGTTGTTTCAATTGCACATGTAGTCAGAGAAAGCAGTGAAGGCAAAAGACAAGACCCTTTAACAAAACATCAGAAAAGAAGATTATGCGTTAATTATTATCAACTGTACTCTGGAAGTACACATCTAAACATTCAATAACAGCAGTGGTCATTAAAAACTGAGGGTCTTACACTTCTGAGCCAATAAAATGTTCCCTTTTTTCCAAATGGATCAGCTCTTAGTCTTAAAGGACTGTATCACCCTCCTAATTAGCTGCAGAGGCTCATCGGAAATCATCTGTGAGTTCTTTCTTGGCTAGGGAACAGAGCATGCTGTGTAGGAAAGCAGGCCAGTGCCTGGAAATCCCCGGAAGAGAGGGAGAGAGAGAAATATAAAGAGAATCAGAATCTGTGGAGGGTTGGATATATAAAATATATATTTATAGCCTTTATTTTCCAAAGTGATAAAGAGCTCAAGCTGGTCACACAAAGGCAGATTTGTTTATACCATTTAGTAATGTCTCACTGATTGGCATGATCATTGTTTCATGGGATGGCCATAAATAATCATTTTAGCAGATCCCGCTCTGGTGCAATAAAATCGCTGCTGACCAGCCAAAATGTGAAACAATAGGTCAAAATGAGACCTAGCAGCATTTTCTTGTATTGGTGTGAGCTGCTTGATAAGGTATATGGTCAGACTACGTTTAATTCTGAATTATATGGTAAGGGCTACCATATCGTTGATTTCCTCGATATTTTGACTGTGTATAATCTTTGCAGCCCGATTTCATTAATGTATTTATGTTACACTGCGAAAAATATTTAAATGCCTCACATGTGACATGAACATGCTGTAAAACCTTCTTCATACTAACCATACTTACCAGAAGTAAAAATATATATACACATATGCTTTAATAAAGCATGTTTATGCAAGATATTGTGCTTCTATAACAGTAGCATGAAATTACCTTTTGGTTACCAATGAAAATTAATTGGCATCAAACAAATAAACATTGAAGCCAATTCTTGCTGAAGTGTGCTGGTGTCATTATAGCTTCATACAGTGCTGGGCTAAGGGGTAGGCAAAGCTGTGGGGGGGGGGGGTGCCAGGCATGTACCTGCTCTGTCGCCTACCCCATGCCTGGTCCCGTCTTTTCCCAGCCACTGCTGGAATTTCTGTACGTAAACGTGCCTCTGCTTTCTTGCGCACGATGAGCAGGCACCATGGCCGGCCAGGTTGCCTAGGGTGCCTGGTCGGGTTGGCCCGGCTCTGACTTCATACTTATTATGTGTTAGAATACAACCAGTTATTTGGCTTTACTTTCCCCACTGTATTCATTTGTTGTATTCCGTTTATTGAATAATTCTAGATCTCTTTCATTTGCTGTTGTTGCCATTTGGGTGGCAGTCAGAATGTGGATTTTTGTTCCTTAAAAGCATACTTTTAACATTTTTCTTAGGCAAAAGTGATAGATCTTTGCGTCATAAATGTAAAAAAAAAGTGTCAAAAACATGCATGTTGCAATTCATACCATTAGCAAATTTAGCAATAATACCAAAGGATATTCTCACCAACTCTAATTGGTCTTCAGGCTGAGCCCCCCAGTCATTGCTCCAATCCCACCAAGGGAGCCATTGTTTCAAATCAACTGCCTTATGGAAGCACATAGTTCATGTTAGAATGTAGAGTAGATAACACTCATCATACAGTATGTGCCAGGCTATTAAGCAGTTGTGAATGTCACTTCCCTGCATTCACAGCAAACCACTAGCTGAGAATACAAAGAGTTGTAGTGGAAATCTTTGTGGATCCTGAGCCTAATATTCTTGATATTCACTGTTAAATGGTTTTAAATAATATGTGTAGTTATTGTGCAGATTTGATATCTGTCCAACTCTGCTCAAAATTAAGACTCTAGAAAGGACACTTTATACAAGTCAGCTAAATTACATAAACGGAAACTTGAAAGACATTGTAAGGGAGGCTAAAAGAGTGGAGGTGGAAAATGAAGTCTTGAGTCTGTGCAGGTATTTGGGAGTAATGCTGGGTTTTTGCAGAAGTACAAAGCCCAAATCAGGATGGAAGATGCAGTCTCCTTTCTTGGCTCCTCTACTTACTTTACTATATTACAAATGCCCATTATTGTCTGTGCAACCAACTACATCATCATCTTGCAAACAAACGAGCATAAAAGAACCATTGCAGGGAGAAGATAAAGTTGAAGCTTTTCATAACTTCTTAAAGGCCTCTTTTATGGTTAAAGCAGAAGACTCTGCACCTGTTATATATGTGTCATTTAGCCCTCTTGAGAAGTTCATTTCTCAGTTTAAAGGGCTATCAAGGGAATTATAAACAGTTCTGTGCCCAGCTGTTAAATACGGTCTGTACTGTTCATCAGCAGTAATTGTTCTGCAATGCGCTGCGGATTGCTTGACATTGAAAGGATTAGGGTTACAGGTGCTGAGGCCATAGAAACTCACCACAATTTGGATGAAGGGTCAGCACTATCTGTACAATGTCTGATTCAGCACCTCAGGATATGACTTGTCCGTTCTCCCATTGCATCCAGGGACTGGGAAAAAGAGCAGAAAATCCATTGCTTGGGGAGCGAAGATTAAATCATCACTCACTTGCTGATTCTTAACCATTATATCGCCAGGGGGTCTGAGCAAAAAACATTACAGGCAAGTCAGTCAGTGGTTATCAGGCCCTGCAAGTCACAGTTTAATAATTTCTCCAGCTCTGAGAGAAATAGATATATTGACACCAGAATCAATTCTTTATTGTACATACAGTCAGAGCTGCAAAATATGCTTGTGCTTTATAAATAAATGATACAAGTAATGAAAGCTTGCATATATAGAAAGGACAAAAACACAAGGGAAAGGTAAAATCTGCAGTAAGAAGTGGTGATCCAGTTATGGAGATTGAAGAAGTGCACATGAATAATCAATACATGGAATGGCTTCTCAGTAGGTTTGCCAGATTATATAAAAACTGGACACACTATATATATATATATATATATATATATATATATATATATATATATATAAACACACACACATTCTATGGCTGATTCACATTTAGTTAATTTGCCAGATGCAAAAAAGATTGGCTGGCAGATAGCCTACTTAATTAAATGAAAGGTGTGGAACAGTTGTGGTGCAGGAGTGCCCTGTGGTCCTGCAGGGGCCTATTGGTGTAATATGGATACCTAGCAGTAGTTCTCCCATTCATAGAAGCTAGTCACATATGCAGTATGTCTAACTAATTAGTTCAGCTATATACGGTTACACATAATAATGCAGCTGCCTGCAGTATCTCATCAGCATCACAATATCTATCCTCCTGGATCCTAGTCACGTGGCACAAAGTATAAATACTTGCTGTAACTCTTATTTCTTAGAGCTGTTCACTTCTTACAGGAAACATTTAATTTGTTGTCCTCAGTTGCAACACATCCCTGACTTATGCACTTGTTGCCATCCTCTTCTTGTTTCAGTCCATCATTCATAGATTGTAAACACTTAGGCGCAAATTCACTAAAGAGTGTAACTTCACCAGCATCTGCTTCGCAGCTTTCGCAACACATTTCGCCAGGTGAAAATTCGCTCAGAGAACGCTAATTCACTAAAGTGCGAAGTTGCGTCCAGGGCACCAAACTGTGGTGAAGCCGCGCTAGCGTTACTTCGCCAAGCTAAGCGAAGTTGTGCTAACATTGCCTACTTTGAATACGGCAGGAAGTTAAAGTTCAATGGACCTATGTGTTGCAGCAAATACATTACATTACACAAGCCTGGGAAACCTAAATAAACCTAAATAAAATAACATAGAGTTGTTATATTGCCCTACACACGTGCCCATTGTATAGCTTATGTTTCATATGTTAGGAAATGTAGGTGGGAAGCCTGGTACCCCAAACAAATTTTTCTATCTTTTGCAGCCTACCACTCTTTAACTATGAAAAGGCACTAGCGTTTTTTTGGGACTTTTCTTTGATCAACTCTTATCTACTCTATTGCACTTCTCCTGGTCTGAGCTGGTGAAGGCAAGTCTGGCGCAAGAGGTAATATTCTCAGCTCAGTAACAGGGGCATTTCGCCAGTGAGGCGAGTTGAGAAACTCGCTTGAGGCGGCAGCGCCAGATAGCTTTCCAGGAGCGGCAAAAACAGCTCCTGGTTCCTTTAAGAGCCGAATTTCAGCTTTACTAGTGCGCTCTCCTCACTAGTGTTCCTGCCTCCACTCCTGATAGTTAAGCCGTTGAGAGTGGGCGGCATTTCAGGAGCCGCCTCAATGGGCTCCTTTGTCAGAATCGGCGCTGCTTAGTGAATTGGCGTAGTTACACTCTTTCCCCTGGCGTTAAGAGTGCGAAGCAACCCTAGCTTACCTCTACTTCACTAGTTCGTTAGTAAATCGGTGAAGTAACGAAATGACGTCACGCTGGCAAATTTTCTCTAGAGTTAGTCACTTCGCCTTTTAGTGAATTTACCCCTTAAAGGGGTGGTTCACCTTCAAGTTAACTTTTGGTATATTGTAGAAGGGACAATTCTAAGAAACTTTTCAATTGGACTTCATTATTTATTTTTCATAGTTTTTTTAATGATTTGCAGTTTTCTTCTGTTTCTTTGCAGCTTTCAAATAGGGGTCACTGACACCATCTAAAAACAAATGCTCTGTAAGGCTACAAATGTATTGTTATTGCCACTTTTTATTACTTATCATTCTATTCAGTCCATCTCCTATTCATATTCCAGTCTCTTATTCAAATCAGTGCAGGGTTGCTAGGGGAATTTGTACCCTGGAAACCAAATTGCTGACACTGCAAATTAGAGAGCGGTTGAATAAAAAGCTAAATAACTATAAAACCACAAACAATAAAAAATGAAAACTAATTGCAAATTGTCTCAGAATATCACTCTCTACATTATACTAAAAGTTAACTCTTTTTCTTCTGATTCTTTCCAGCTTTCAAATTGGGGTCACTGGCCCCATCTAAAAGCAAATGCTCTGTAAAGCTACAAATGTATTGTTATGGCTACTTTTTATTACTTTTTATTACTCATCTTTCTATTCAGGCCTCTCCTATTCATATTCCAGACTTTTATTCAAATGCTGCTAGGGTAATTTGGACCCTAACAACCACATCGCTAAAATTGCAAACTGAAGAGCTGCTGAATAAAAAGCTAAATAACTCAAAAACCAGAAATAATAATAAACGAAAACCTATTGCAAATGGTCTCAGAATATCAGTCTCTGCTTCATACTAAAATTTAATTTAAAAGTGAACGACCCCATACTTAACTTTAAGGGGCAGATTTACTAAATTCACATGAAGGATTCGAAGTTCTATCGAATTTTCAAAAATATTCGAATTTTTGAATGTTTTTGAAGACCACTTCGATTGAGTGAATTTTGAAAATTCGATCGAATGATTCGAATAAAAATCGAATGTCGAAGCACTTCCCCTAAATTTTTATTCGACTGCCTAGTTCGCCAGATAAAAGCTACCAAATTGGGTTTTATTATTTTTGATTGAATAAAAATATTCGATCGAATGGTTAAAATCGTTCGAATCGATTATTCATATTCCAGACTTTTATTCAAATGCTGCTAGGGTAATTTGGACTCTAACAACCACATCGCTAAAATTGCAAACTGAAGAGCTGCTGAATAAAAAGCTCGAATTTTATTCTCCAATAATTCCCATCTATTCACATGGTTGAATTTGAGGGTTTTTTAACCCTCGAATTCGACCAATAGTAGATCTGCCTCTATATGTGTATTACAACTTCTCACTATTTCAATTGTATAAGCTGCCCCTGTTTGTGTTTATACTTTGTGCACTTGTGAAAATGCACACTGCATGGCAGCACAGGAATCACTATTTTTTTGTGGCATGCATTATTAATGGAGGAGGTATGGACCTCTTAAAAGAACAGTAACAGTTTTTTCTTTATAATGAAAAAAAAAATCAACAACACCGTTTAAACTTTATATACTTTTATAAGTTTTTGTTAAGAAATTACTTACAGATTCTCTGCATGCGCTCCTCTTCTGAAATGGCAGTATGGTAAGTTATAAAGAAACAATTTTTTTTTTTTAAACTGTTACTGTTCCTTTAAGGGAGGTCAGATAAAGAAGGTATGCTTTATCTTCTTTAATTTTGTAACAAGTTAATGTCTCGAGTTTTTTTCTTCCTCGAATAAACTCATAACTCGAATGTTTGCTTATTTGTAAGCCCCCCCCCCAAATGTTAAAAACCTGATTAGATGCAATCTGGGGGAAACTCATACCTCAAATTGTTTGAGTTATAGGCTAAAAAACCGTGAATACACCGAATTGATCGCAAAAAAAACAGAAAATCGTGAAGGCAAAAAAATGGTTCTAGGGGCCTCTGCCATTGACTGCTACATGACCTCAACAGGTTTTAGCTGGAGTATATTTGGGCTATTAGCAGTTTTTTTTCTCATCTCAATAAAATTGTCTAGTGAAACTACCCTTGAAAAACTAAATTTCTTCCTGTAAAAACACAATTTGACTTTTAAAGGACCAGTAACATAAAACATTTTTTTTTTTAAATTGTTAGTATACATTTAAAAAAAATAAATCAACACCAAGACAAATTAGACATTAAAATCGCATAGCCTTTACTAAGAAATAACTTATCTGAACTCCGCTTGTGCGTCTCTTCAAAAAAGGCAATCCAATGTGCAACGCTTGATTTCTCCTCCCTGCCTTCCTTATAGGAGAGGGAGGAGAAATCTAATGCCACAAGATGGATCATCGTCCTGTCGCCTTTTCTGAAGAGGAGCACAAGCAGAGTTTCAGTAAGTTATTTCTTAATAAAGGCTTTGCGATTTTAAAGTCTAATTTGTCTTTTTTTATGTATACTAACTAATTTTTAATAAAAACATTTTTTTTATGTTACTGGTCCTTTAATAAATAACCACCTTTGAGTCTGGGGGTAAAGTAAATAAATCCAAAGACCCCAAACATTCTGCTAACCAATGGTGCCCAAAAGTGACTGCATAAATTAAAGGAGGCACATTAAAGGGGTGGTTCACCGTTAAGTAAACTTTTGGTATGTTATATAATGTCTGATTCTGAGCAACTTTTCAATTGTTTTTTTCAAGGTTTTTGAAATTATTTGCTTTATTCGTCTGACTCGTTCCAGTTTTCAGATGGTGGTCACTGACCCCATCTAAACAACAAATGTCCTGTAAAGCTACAAATGTATTGCTACTTTTTATCACTCATCTTTCTATTCAGGCCTCTCCTATTCATATTCCAGTACATGGTTGCTAGGGTAATTTGGACCCTTTTCTGTGTAAAGATAGATAGCCATATTGAGAAGTTGTTTGGGGCAGAGGGAAATACAGAGCCTGAGAAATGTTTTTTGAAAGAGATATGCAGTAATGTATGTCTTATTAGCGAGCAGGGGTGCAAGTAGTTTTTTTTTTGTTTTGTTATGGAAGCAGAACAAGTAGACCTCTAAATGTATAGATTCTTTATAACACCTCTTTTACAGAACACAGGATGGAGGTGCAAGGTGGTGCAGTGGTTAGTATTGATCCCTTGCAGCGGTTGGGTCCTAGTCACCATCTGTAAAAATGTCTGCATGTGTTTTGTCCCACATTCCAAAATCATAAAGGATGATTATCTGATTTTTTGATTAAATTGGCAATAGTCTATGTTAATGTGAAAAGGATTTTTGCATTGTAAAGTACAGTAGGGCCGGGACTGATATCTGTGGAATATAGTGCTATATAAATAATAATAATAATATCTGTTAAGCAGCCTCCTTAGAAATCTGCAAACTGCAGTTCTGATTCAATTATCCCTTGAAAGGGACATATGACAAACTGAGAACCCAAGAACAACACCCAAAACTAAATTTATTTTAACTCATTTCTCCTGGAAGAAATATATTTCTAGCGGATCTCCATATCTGACTGTTTCTGCTTACTTTAACCACTTTTAAATGAAAAGGGAGGCATAGAGACTGATATATTTGTAGGCAGAGTAATGCACAAGCTGATAGATTGGTGGGGAGAGATATATGAAGGTGGATATATTGTTGAGAAAGAGATGTACAGTCTGAGAGATTGGTGGAGAGAGATTTAAAGGAGCAGATGGATTTAATGCGGTGAAAGATGCAGTGGAAATGGAAAGGTAACACAGATTCAAGATTTAAAAAGAGACCATAAGACAGATATAGAGCCTACCCTAATTAGAGGTGAGAGAAGAGATGCATTGATAAAGAAGAGGAGAAGAGAGATGCAATAATTATTTGTGGGAGAAAGGGAGTGACATGAAAAACTGCATATGATAAATAATTCATATATATGTAATGAGTGTGTATACATGTTACCCTAGTCCAACAAGAGTGTTTCAAATGCATGTTGACTACGCGTGTGGCCTTTATGAGCCACCAACTGAAACACATATCCAGTTAAACACCCTGTCCATAATTATTTTTTCTACCTTTCTCTGAATCATTTACAAGATGTAATGAAAACATATACTTAAAGGTGGATGGATACATGTCTTACTGTAACTACAATACTGTGTTACTTTGTGCTTCAGAGAGGTGCACCTGCATTTATCCTGTTTATAGACAAGTTGCCTCATGCAAGCGTGGCGACATGTATCCGCAAACGCCAGCATGTACGATGACGCTCATGCACTGCTGCCAACACTATTCATTTTATTTGGGGGCCCAGAGATCAGGGGTCCCTGCTGGCGGAGGCCTAGATAAAGGGGGAGGGGGGCTGATTAAACTGGGGTCCATGAAGACTGGGGCCCACCGGGTTTTTTCCCGGAGTCCCACCGGCACAGTCTGGCGCTGGCCATGCACCCAATGTCACTGTGCTTTTCAACTCATGGCAGGTTTTTTAATCTTCTGTGCAGATACAGTATGTCCCAAACACAATCAGCCAGTTATCGTTTTGGGGAGGCCATCAAGCAAGGTCCATAATTGGACAGATATGCTGCTGACTCAGACTGAAGGGTCCAAATTAGAAACTAAAATCTGCCCGTATAGCCAGCTTTAGACACTAGGTGATAACATTAGTCCTCTGTAAGCGACATGATAATGACGAGACTTTAAGATACATAAGATATATATATATACTATATATATATATATAGAGAGAGAGAGAGAGAGAGAGAGAGAGAGAGAGAGAGAGAGAAATACACAAACCACTGTTTTCCAATACAGATAAAACTTGATTTGAGGCTATTTGGACATCTGAAATTTGTCTCATTTAACTGACATTAAAGTAACATTCTAGGGAGGCCATAATGGATCTGCTTGTCCTTTCATCTCACATAGAATTCAAATAGGACGCTGGTAATTTTATGCAGAAGTATGGTAAATGACCTCGGCCCTGCTTTCCCCAGCAAGTTAAAGCACATCAGCACAGAGGGGTTTAACTCCTCTCCAAATGCTCATCCTCTCTTTTAATTCGAGGAGTCAACAATTAATGCTGCTCCATTAATCACTACTAATTAACTTTATTGATTGTCAGTGCTTGGGGAACGCACTGAGGGGTCTTGTTGCTGTGGATGGGGGACAGATTACACTGCAAAGGGAAAAATAAATCAGACCTACTACATCAGCACTTTGGGATTAGTTGAGATTTAGGAATAAAAAGCAAAAACTATTCATAGAAATGGCATATATTCAGAAATAAGCAGGTACAAAATATTATTGACTGGTGTTACTTTCACATCTGCATGGTCAGTATAACAGGTTACTTTATTGTATTTGTGCAGAAGGTTTCACAAAGAAATTTAAGGATACAGAAAAAATATTTAGGTTTTCATTTACCGAAATACTTACACCTGCTCACCACTGTAGAAACCTCACAGCAATCAGCAATTTACTTTGTTTACTTTATCTTTTTCTCAGTGTATTATACCAATCAAAGTTGATTGTTGAATGATTGCTGTGGGCAAGATTGTACCTATCTTAAATTTGGTACATACATTATTTGCAGATTAGGTTGGCCAATTTTTTTTTCCAGCTCTGTCAGTGTTCTTAGAATCCAGCCAATTCCATGCAGAAATGAATGCTGAGAGGCACATTTTGTGTTATAACTAAAGCAAGTGACCTTGGAGACACTGAGAAGGATGATTTTTAAGGCTACCTTTGGTTGGAGCTAAAACAATGAAAACTGTGTAACCTGACAATGTGTGATGATAGCATGGGCCCCCGTACAACAAATTTTGGGGCCCCTTGGCCTCGCCCCCCAACCCAGATCCCGCCCATTCCACACCACAGTTAAAAGACCACACAGACATCAGGATTAAAACGGTAAACCCACCACACACATAGTTACATAGTTTAATTGGGTTGAAAAAACCAAGTCCATCAAGTTCAACCCCTCCAAATAGAAACCCAGCATCCATACACACACACACCCCTCAACTCTTTCACACAAACCGTATGTGCCCATAGCTATACTAACTGTAGAGCACTAGTTCTCAACCTTTCACAGGGGTCGGGTTCCAGGAGCAGGTTCCACTCTCTCCACACTAGCCCTGGGGCAAGGTCAGGGTCGGACTGGGGGGCCCGGGGCCCACCGGGACTACTGCCCAGGGCCCCCTCCGACCCCCCTGCCCCAGTGTGCATACTGCCCAGGCTCCTGCCTCCTTACTCCCCTCCGACCCCCCTGCCCGCGCAACAAAAATATTTTAATATTTTATGGTTGGGGGTCAACACAAGGAACTGTATTAAAGGGTCACATCATTAGGAAGGTTGAGAACCACTGCTGTAGAGTTTAATATCAAAATAGCCTTTGATATTATGTCTGTCCAAAAAATGATCCAAGCCCATCTTAAAAGCATCAACATAATCAGCCATCACAACATCACTCGGCAATGCATTCCACAACCTCACTGTCCTCACTGTGAAGGTCCCCTGATATTTGTCTATAATGTCCTCTAATGTATTTGTAAAGTGTAATCATGTCGCCTCGCAAGCACCTTATTTCCAGAGAAAACAACCCAACCTGGACAGTCTACCCTCATAATTGAAGTCTTCCATCCCTCTAACCAGTTTAGTT
>CM044435.1:111984649-112015735 GCA_024363595.1 Xenopus borealis
AAGTTGTCTAATTCTGGGCAGTGTCATTCTGTAGCCACTAAAGCAAATAAAGTTCTGTCTAGCATAAAACAGAGCATAAAGTTAAGGGATAAAAACAAAATGAGGTTTTTCTGTAAAATAAGCTGATGCTACAAGGCTGATTATTAAATTCTGATGCTAGTTGCATTGGTTTCTGTGCTGCCATGTAGTAATTATCTGTATTAATTACTAATCAGTCTCATACTGTGACATTTCTATCTGAGGCTACTAGAACCATCTAGAACTATAAAGTTACATTTACATATTGAAAACGAAATAGTTGCAGAAATATTCTGTTGATCGAATACCAATGGCAACTAAGAGGGAAAGAGTAAAAAAAATCACTGCAAACAGTATATGGCCCTTATTAATCAAGGGGGCTGTGATGAGAAGAAAATAACATATAATACCACTGAGTATTTGTAGGTGTGATTGTGCTTAGTTTAATGCAGTTCAGTAGGCGTCATTACAAATTAATATGAAACTTAAATCATATGAAAATATGTGAACTGCTCTTTATTCAGAGTACAAGGAACAATCAAAAGGATACCCATTAAACAGCCAATACAGTAGTAGAACGTAGTGAGCTGGTCTGTCCTGGTGAATGGGAGAGTACCCATGTCTGACCCCAGTATCTCCAAGTGAAGGCACTGCATGTGTTTGTCTTGTCCACCCCCGTGTTTTAGCTATTATTGAGTTTTTGGAAGGATGGGGGGGGGGCTATACAATTAACCCGAATTGAAGGGAAGCCAGTGAAAGTTGACAAATGATATGCCGTTTTCAAGTCTTGCAGTTCAATTAAGCTAAAAGCCTTTCCCTCTCAGATGCTGTGCTCTTCTCAAGAATAAAGTCTGTTTGCAGAAGGGCTAATGTAGATTTCCCTCCCAATGTTAAACAGCCCTTTTCATAATGGCTGTGATTTAGCAGGTCTCACTGGCAGTGTTACTGAGCTTTAATTAGAACAGATAATGTCAGGACCTGGGCCCTCCTCACACTCATGTTTGAGACTCCAACACATTTTAGGAATGTTCTCTGCACATCCGGCTTTATTCAGAGTGTCTGCCAAAACCCTGTTCTGGCCAGGGGAGGCTGATTATTATACAGATTTTTATTCCTCACAGCACTTGGTGTAATCTCCAGGGAACTATTATATGTCAGTCACTTTACACAGGCTGCTGATATACACTACATCCATATACCAGCTGCTAATATACATTGAGTGTTTATATACCCTGCATCAATATGCCCTCTGCAGGTATACTGACCGTACTTCAACTGCTAATATATATATATAACTGTATCTATTTATTTTTATTTGTAAAATACAGAGAGAGAGAGAGAGAGAGCACAATAATTTTCAGCCAATATCTAGTATATACTGTATTAACTGGTAATTCACAGCTGTGACAGTATTTTTTTATAGGCTACATCAATATGCCCTCTGCAGGAATGCGGATTATTGGTCAACTGCTAATACATACACTAGACCTGTGAGTTGTCTACATTTATAAATACAGCACCCAGCAGAAATAAACTTAGATTCTTTCTAAATTCTTTTTTTATTTTAGCTGATTTACATACCCTTGAATAGCATTTCATTTTCTGTGCATTTTTATTTTTGAAGGGCTGAAACTCAAAAAAGTTTTTTGTTTAATGCTAATAAAAAAACTGAACAAAACAGCTTCAGTAAAAATATGGTTTCCTAACATCTAGATCTAACCTATATGTGGCCTTAATTTGAGAAATATTGCACAGCACTATAGTAAATCCATAAGTAATTATATAGGTATGGGGTCCGTTATCCAGAAACCTCCCAGTCTCCCATAGACATCATTTTTATCAAGTATTTCAGATTTTTAAAATTGATTTCCTGTTTCTCTGTTACAAAGTACTTGATCCAAACTAAGATATAATTAATCCTTATTAAAAGCAAAAATCCTATTGTAATTGTTCCCATACCTGTAAACAGCATATTAAATTCACCTGATATTCATCTTACTTTTTTGAAATTTCTTTGATTTCAATGAAATCAAAATTACGTTATCAAAAAGTCATATATGGAACTCTTATCAGGAATAATAGTGAATGCAATAAAAAAAACCCCGTCCCTATAAGTCCAAATAATGGACTACTGCAGTAAATAAAACTCTCCAGGGCTCAGGTAAGGATTCGCTGTATTGTGAAAGGGTTATCCTTCTCTCTTACATCTGTACTCTGCTACTAGAGGCTGTAGCTTCTCTTGATGCACTGAGGAGCATCCAGATAGATTGTGCCAGCTACAAATATACAGCGTGTGCAATGTCTTCAAATATTTCATCAATAGCTCTTAAATATCAAATAAGCTAATACATTATATACCTTATCTCCACATAGTCCGATAAGATCACACAAAATAATGTTATAGTGTACACTGTACATAACCATATCCTCAGTGTAAATTTATAATAAGCACCTTACCAAGCAGAGTTTATACTTTGTTTCATTTCCCCCAAAATGACATTGAAATACAAGGTTGTAATAAATGCGAACAAATCTGGAGCTGGTGACCAGCAGACCTATGGTCATTTTAGACAAAAACACTCTATCCTTTTAGGTATTTCCCATACATAAAATTAATGGAATAGGAGTAAGGCAGTGAAGTTACCTTTCCAATGGGCTGGTAACGCTTGAGGTGACCTTGATTAGTCCTATACAATAGATCCATATGTTGGTCAAGTATGGGCACCCCCTGACCTAAATCATTATCTCTAGAGACTAATACATAACCCCTGGTGGCCATATATAGGTTGTCCTTCTGTTGACATCTGTACAGAATTCAACAGCAAAATGAAAAAGAATGGCAGTTCCCACTGAAAATTATACATTCAAATAATTCAGAGAGAAATGTAGAGAACGTTGACCTACTTTACTCTCTGCGTACAAAATATCAAATAGATTACCTACATATAAATAGGGTATACTTCCTCTTTACTTTATACATCAATAACATAGCTAATGTACATCATGCTCTTTCTGTCATATATTACTTTTATACATACATAAAGCATGTGCCTACACTGCTAATATACCACCTAACACAGCTATAGTCACCTCTCTAATGACAGTATAATTACAGAAATATTATTAAGGCATGGATTTATAATCCCTGAGACCCCCTGACATTTCCCTAGACCCTAGGCTACTGCCCCAAAGCTATTTCATATAACTGCTACTAAGCATACACCATTGCTTTGTACGAATCACTATTATATTATACAGAACATGTGCAACTTCTGCCCCTCTACTGATATAACACCCTACAAACGCACACCAAATGTTAATACACATCAAATACACCCACTGCTAACTCCATGAGGGTCGATCAATACTATTGTAGAATGACATAGAAAGAAAGCAGCAATGCTAATGAATTTTTCAGCATAGTACCCCCTGAAGGTCAATGTATTTTCCCCAGCATTGCTCTAGCAGCATTGGAGAAAGAAAGCTTTGCTATTTTGTGCCATAGCAGCTATCCACATCCCTGCAGGCAGAAGTCACTGGAATTTGAGAGAACAGTTCTGGATCATAGCCACTTCCCAATATGGTGTGAAAAAAGAGAGTGCATTGTAATTTGTAAGGTAATATTTGAAAATATTCAGATCACGTTTAATTATTCCAGATTTCTGGGCTGCACCAATTGCAAAGAGAATGCATTTAGATTAATTGCAATTAGTGCATCCCTTCTAGATGGATTTTCTAGAAGTACCCCTGACTTTTCACATTTTTATTGAGGGAAACTTACATTTTACCATACCTATACCAATGTAAAGTGCTCTTATGCTTTAGTCTGAGACAGATCTATTGATAAGGACGGGACTACCTTCTGAACTGGGGTGTGCCTACTCAGAATAAATGGTCTCCTTCTTCATAGCTAGAGCATAAACTATCTTCTGTAACACTGAGCAATTTCACAGCTGCCAAGGTGTGATTTTTGTTATAGAGCAACCATTGCCCACCTCCCGCATTAGGGTCCCCCCTTTATTCACTGGATGCAAGAATGACAACCAGAGAAGCCATGTTGAGATGGGTTAAAAGGAGCCAACTGTACATTTAACACTGCCAGATTTAATTATATGCTTTGTACTGCATACACATAACATTTCCATAATGTTCTGCCCTACAGAACTTATATCTACCATTCTACTAAATGTACCACTTTCCAAGCCAGATCACTTCTGAACCCATGGCATGATTTACTGTTTCTTCTTGAGATCAAAATGAGGACTCCTCTTATATTTCATAGTTTGCAAATACATTACTGGGGTTATTTCTTATGTTTGTGCAATGGATATCAAATCCCTAATGTGACCAATGTTTGTGGGACATTTACAAAAGTTGTCCTGAACTGCAAAAAGTGCCTACAGGCATTGCTATGTGATGGGAGCCAGACCCGGACTGTCCATCTGTGGGTTCTGGCAAATGCCAGAGGGGCTGCTATAAGGTGCCATAGAAAGTCAGTAGTTAGTGGGCAGGTGGGGGCTGTTTGGGCCTCTCTGTGGGCTGATTGGGCCTCTATGTGCCTGAAATTCCAGGGCCTATTTTAATTCTCAGTCCGAACCTGATGGGTGCACCCTGCAAGCACCTTCCTATTATTCAGCTGGCACGCTTGACAGTAACGGAGGAACAAAACCTATGGTTTACTCATTTACCATAGAGCTGTCCATGAGTTATAGCTTGAGCTAAATATTGAAAACGAATTTCATTTCTCTGTATGTCTTTCTACAAACTTATTGATCATCTCTTACATCCACAAATCAGCTTATATACAGTAATTACACCCTGTGCTCATAAACCAAGACTGTGTACCATGTAAACATCACACATATATATATATATTTTTTTATTTTTTTTTGGTAAAACCAGCCTATTTGGTGTATTTAATATTTACATGATCTACTAGTAGCCTTAAGGTGTGAAGATCCAAATTACAGAAAAACCCATTATCCGAAAAACCCCAGGTCCTGAGCATTCTGGTAATAGGTCCCATACCTGTACTGTTAACACAAAGCATTTGTATACGAGAATTTAAATGCTCTCATTCAGTGGTGTAACTACCATACAGAATATGCTGGAACCATGACGCGCAGGGGAGGAGAGAAGCCCAGATGGTTGCAGGGTCTTCTGTATGGTTCCACTAACTCCCCATCCCTTGCAGCCTGCCACTAACAAGAGTGAGCCAGGCTTTCCACCCTAGATATCTATACTCCTCCATGAGGGTCATCCAAAAGAAAGAGCTAGAGCTATGTACACCTTGGGGGGGGGTAAACCTTTGCACCCACAGAGGATTTACAGTCAGTTTTAAGGAGGATGTAGCATGAAGATAGGACCACTGCTGGCTATTCTGTGAGTTGTAATACAGCAAAACATGTAACAATACATGTTATGTCACTGGAGATCACTTGGCCAGAGTGAAGAGGAATGCAGAAAAAGGAGAGTTGCACAGGGGATGCTAATTGAGATTGGATTGACTCAAGAGGTTTAGGACTTACACTGTCAAAAGTTGAATAGAGATCCAAGGGAACAACAAGGGAAGAGTGACCTTTAATCTTTGAAGACAATTTATTGTCATCCGGTGCTGTCAGTTCTTTCTCCAGTGAGTCTTTTCTGGGTGAAAGAGACATTGTGCAGGATCAATGAGGAGGAGGACAGAACGTGAGCTAAGCAGATGCTCAAAATATCATCAGTTGGGCCTGGAATACAGATAAAATACAATCAAAGAAATACATTACCAACATTGAAGGTTTACTGTGGGTTTAGATTAAGTTATTGAAGAGATTGAGCTTGGACTCAATGTTGGACAGAGGTGAGCTGGGGGTTTTACCAAAAAAACTTTAGCTCAGATTAGGCAATTTGGGGGCTCCAGATTTCGTAAAATAACACTTTACTGCAGCCCAGCACTCCGCAGCTGGGTGACACACTGCGATTACTACTGCAACAATATTTGTAGGATTACATGCTCAGAATGATCCAGAGTAATTGGTTACAGGGTTAATGCTAGTCCCACAGGCATATAATGTATGTCTATGAACTTTTTCAAACACATTTGCTCATGAGTGGGCCAAATAGAACCCGACTTCCAAACTGATATCTGTTTGAGGCAAAGTGTGCCACTACCTGATCAGTATATTTGGCAGATAAGTTGACCCTTAATGTGGCTACATAGAAACAAACAGTAGCTGCTAAAAAAAAAAAAACCTGAAAATATGGGATTCCGACAATAACAAATATAAGTATTGAGTTTGGGGATTAGAATGAATTTGATGTTCACATTTTACATTGTTTTCTTTGCATTTCCTTACATTTGTTAATTCCCCCCGCACTGCTACTTCAACTCTATGTTAGTATTAATGCCTTATTCATTCTCTAGCAACACATCTGTGTATTTTCAATAAATAACACATACAAGTAAAATTAGACAAGGGGCAGTATAGGGATAGTGGGAAAAAAAACAATGCAGTTATGACTTCTAAGTCATAGTCTGTTATCCTCATATTACTGGTATACATTGTACTAACTGTTATATCTTACATTGCAAAAATGAATATACACATGGGCTTTGTTTCATTACCATTCTCCTATAAAATAAGTTTTATTTTGCTTAACTATTAGATCACCTCATATTACTGATACATCTTTTATGAGATCAAATGGATATATGAAGTCTTTAAATTGTGTTTCAGAAAGTACTGCAACTAGGGGACCATATTTCCCAGTATTTGTCACTTAGAAGAGATGACTGCAGTACTTTGTGATAAAAATACTTCTACGATACGTGATGCAGTTCTGAATGCCTAAAATAATACGTTGCCTTGTGAATCTGTGGTTCTGATTCTGCTGGGCCGGACCGTCTGTGGGAAGGGAGAAGTGAGGTTTTGGGATGGGTCTTGGAGAAATGTCAGGGGGGGTCAGTTACTGAAAATTTTAGATAAATTCCCTATTTGTACTCCTAGACATTAACACAAGAAAGTTACAAGTAATATGTATCCAGTGCTTCCATCAACCTCTATTGGAGGTAAAAGGTGCACTTCTCCAGCAAAAAAATCTGACATTTTGCTATGGAAATTACATTCTGGCGAAATAACAAAGACTTTACTTGACTCTAAATTAGCTGATTGCTGTAATCAAAGGGATTTCATACTTAACCAGGCTGATCATTTAGGTCGTTAAAAAGAATCTGCTTAAGAACAGAGGCTTGTTTGAATTCATGTGTCAGAAGAGGATTACATTTAGAATTAGACTTGAGGCAATGAAAATATACTCAGATCAACACTATAATCAGACAAAGGAACTGAGCTGCATGGGGCTGATCTTCCTAATATATTGAGGTACCAGTTCCCTTATACTAAAAACTGGCAACCTACAGGGACAGATGTGGATTATTTGATGTCTGATGGAATAATCGCTTTTATAATTATGCTACATGGCCTGACATGTGTGGTTAAATTGTATTTCTCTACCTACTGGCACCTAGGTTGGTCCGATCATTAAGCGGATAGGATCATCTGTTGACATGGTTCTGCATATCTGCAGATGGTAAATTAAACCATATGCAGAATATGCATGTATCAACTTGGAGTAAATGAAGGGGTTAACCCACTTTTCTGTATCACTGATTACAAAAAAAATGTATTATACCGATTTACAGGACATATGCTAACATTTATTTAAATGTACATGGGACATAGCACTAGCGACTAGCAGGCTACTATACAATAGGTCCCAGCAGGGTCCCACGTTGATATTGATTTTAAGTAGATGCTTGCAAGGCTTCATGGGGCTTTTAGAGTCTTGATTTTACTTTGTTGTGGGGCCCAGAAGCTTCAAACTATGCCTCAGCTTGTACCCAACCTCTGCTCTATTTTGTTGTAAAAATGTACTTTTTCCTACAGTGTCCTGCTTGGTTGGACCTTTTCTTTTGTGCTCATTTCCCTATTTGCATAATGAAACAAATGCAATTGTATCAACCATGGAAAAAATATAAAGCAGCCCCATGTTAGAAAATAAGACCCATGCTGGGCAATATGGGTTGACCTATTGGCAGGTTGAATTTGGGGGGGGGGGGTTCAGTCAATACCACTGCTTTTCTAATGACTTCTCCTCACTTAGAATTCATTCAATTAACAGGAGTGTAGTTTGAGTTCTATTTCCTGCCTCGTTTGGGAGATAAGAACTTCAGAGCTGTGGTATCATGAAAGTTTTATCAATAAGAATAAACTAATCCAGGCGAACGTGGACAAATGAGCCCTTAAATAGTGAATGGTTTCCTCTTGTGGTCTCATTTAGTGCTCACTGCCCGAATACAGTGTTTTCAAACTGCATGAAATAAACCAGCATGAAAGAGGGAGCATGTGTAGCGAGATTGGGAGGGGGGAATCTGAAAGCATCATCTGTATGAAGGGTTCCTAATTGCATTTATTAAAAGTGCTTTTTTTCATCTTAATTAAGTTGCTTTCAATTATTTTCCATCCTTCCCCTGGCTGTGGGAGCTGCTGGAGCCAGCGTGAATTCACACACGGATATTCAGGAAGGCAAATTAGGCTTTATATTCATGGGAGGGGTATAGGGAGCCCAAAAAGGATCTGTTATTCCTCCTACGTGTTTTTCTCCCCTCTGCTAGAGACCCTGATAGAACAGTGCAAAGTATAAGGGCTCCTACACACGGGCGTTTTTACCTGCGATCTCCTGCGTTGCGTTTTGCTGCGTTCAAACGCAGGGGAGCGCAGGTATAGACGCACTCAATTATTTTCAATGGGGCTGTACTCACACGAACGCATGTGAGCGCCGAACGCAGGAAAAATGCAGCATGTTGCGTCTGAATCTGCGTTCGGCGCTTACACGCGTCTCGTGGGTACAACCTCATTGAACAAAATGAGGTGCGTCTAGACCTGCGCTCCCCTGCGGCTGAACGCAGCCAAACGCAATGCAGGGGAGCACAGGTCCAAAACGCCCGTGTGTAGGAGCCCTAACTGGGAAGTGATCAAAAATCCTTGACTTACAGGTTTACAGAATTATAAAAGGGGGGGGGGGTTAAACAGCAGGACAGAAGAACATTAGTCTCCCACGCTAAAACTGCCAGGGTAATGATATTTACTGCATTAGGTCTTTTGTCATTTCTCTTCTTGTGAAAACTTACTATAGTTACACAGAGTCCATATGTATGCACAGCTATCATGCTGCAGCTATTAAAGGAAAACTATACCCCGAAAATGAATTTTTGGCTCATGTGACCTAACATTATAGTTTGTTTGGTATGTTTGTGTGCACCGTTGGATCCTAGGATCCCAGGAGGCTGTCCTTATTTTTTAAAATGGCCATTTTCTATTTATGATTACCCAATGGCACATGCTACTACAAAAGTATATTATTATGAAAATGGTTTATTTACATGAAACAGGGTTTTACATATGAGTTGTTTTAGGCAATATCTGTTTATAGAGACCTACATTGTTTGGGGGGTATAGTTTTCCTTTAAGTTTTCATCCCAGCCTTGAACACTGCATTTTTCATAAACATCTCTCTTCTACCCACGGCATATAAGCAGGATTTTGAAAAGATTTTCATTTAGGGAAGAGGAAAATGCAATAGAAGCAGGGGTGGCATAAAGAAAGTATAGAAGATTAAAAAAAACAGAAGTTATGGGAGGGGGAAGCTAATGATAAGATGAAGGCCAAATAAAAATCAGCGTGACCCTTGTTGCCCAGTGCGTCTGGTACATCTGTCATATATATATTTTCCAGAACAGCACTGGCATATGTTGTGCATCTGCTGCTGGTTGTTTAATGTATGATCTGTTTAGCTCCTGTGGTGCATTGGCCATTACACAGAGTACCCTCAGATTTTCTAATTATCAAGTACAGACATTTCCAAAAAAGTTCTTTGTTAGGGCCCTTACACACGGGCGTTTTTGACCTGCGCTCTGAACCTGCGTTTGGCGCTTGCACGCGTCTTGTGCGTACAACCTCATTGAAAAGAATGAGGTGTGTCTAGACCTGCGCTCCCCTGCGGCTGAACCCAGTCAAACGGAACACAGGGGAGCGCAGGTCAAAAACGCCCGTGTGTAAGGGCCCTAAGGAAGATACAAGAAGCAGCTGCAGTCATGTCAGATATCTGACCTGTCCTGATTTAAAAGAACAGTGCCTTCAAAAACATCTTCATCTGCTCTAACAAGGAGGACAACTGACACACCTTATTGGACAGAAAAATTTGAACAGTTGTTTAAAACAAATAAAATACATAGAACAGTTTAGGTCCTAATTAGAGCTTTCTTAGTCTTAGTCAAAAACAGTAAATCTAGAGTTTCCATCTCACACCTTTAGGGCCCTCACACACGGGTGTTTTAACCTGCGATCCCCTGCGTTCCGTTTTGCTGTGTTCAGCCGCAGGGGAGCGCAGGTATAGATAGACGCATTCAATTCTTTTCAGTGGGACTGTACTCACATGAACGCATGTAGGCGCCGAACGCAGGTTCGGACGCAACATGCTGCATTTTTCCTGCATTTGGCGCCTACATGCGTTCATGTGAGTACAGCACCATTGAAAAGAATTGAGTGCATCTATACCTGCACTCCCTTGTGGCTGAACGCAGCAAAACGGAATGCAGGGGAGCACAGGGCCCTTAAGGTCTCTTACTCACAAGCGTTTTTCCCTGTGCTCCCCTGCATTCCGTTTTGCTGCGTTCAGCCGTAGGGAAGTGCAGGAATAAACGCAAGCAATTCTTTTCAATGGGTCTATACTCACACAAGCGCATGTAGGCGCCGAAAGCAGGTTGAGACGCAACGTGCTGCATTTTTCCTGCGTTCAGCACCTACATGCGGTTGTGTTAGTATAGCCCCATTGAAAAGTATTGCTTGCCTCTATTCCTGCGCTCCCCTGCGGCTGAACGCAGCAAAATGAACACAGGGGAGCGCAGGGAAAAATGCTTGTGAGTAAGAGCCCTAAAAGAGGTTACTTATTGAATACAATAATACATGCTGCAAGTTGGATGCATGGATCAAGGATTGGTGTGAAGTTGCGCATCTAGTGTTCAGCACATGTATTCAATAAGTATACTCTTTTAAAGGGCTGATATGGTAACTCTGTACAAAAATACTTAAAATACATAGGAAATATAGACTTAGGGACTTTGTGTCCTAGAGAAAGAAATGCTAGGCTTCACAATAACATGTACCGTTTGGAGCAGGAATAACATATAGCTGGTAACTGGAATTTTCTTGGTAAAGTAGTTTGATATGGGTGATGTGTGCCAATATAGAATCACTGTACATTTTAACTTTCAATACTGATTACAAGAATTGGTGGTTGTCATCTTAAAGGAACAGTAACACCAAAAAATGTAAGTCGTTTAAAGTAATGAAAATTTCATGTTTGCTTTAGAAAAAATAGTTTTTATAAACAAGCTGCTGTAAAGCCATGGGTGCAGCCATTCAAAGCTGAAAAGGCACAGGATACACCTCAGCTTACTGATAATCTCTCTAGTATACAATGGGATTCTTCAGAACGTATCCACTCTCTACTGTGTATTCTGTGCTTGAATGGCTGCCCCCTTGCTACCCAGCAGCTCGTTAATATAAACTATAGTAATCCTTTTGAAGCAGACACACTAGTTTTACCAGTGCAGGGCTACAGTGCCTTATTCATTCCTTTAAAACACTTTCATTTGTTAGTGTTACTGTTCCTTTAAAGGAATAGGGCTTTGGCTGGAGCCCTGCAGCTCTTGCTCCTGGGACATCAGCTTGTCACCTGGGAAAACATATTGTGCAGAATTGAGACATCACAGTGTGGTGATAATAATAATGTTTTGTATAGAGATTTGTAAACTATGTAAGCAATCAAGAGGGCAAAGGATATAGTTCCAGATAAACAGAAAGCCTGCCTGTTACTAAGGAGAGTGTGTATCATCGTGAAAGGTGTCAATCATTTACAGTCGTTTGATGCAAATGCAAAGTAAAGCCAGTTCTAACCAGCCAAACATGGCTAGTTCTATATTTATGAGGCACTATACACAGAAAGGAGTGCAGCTTTATACACATTTATCCAACAACTACACTTTGATTTTGGCCATGAGCATGCAATAAGATGTTTACACATTTGTCCTTCTAGACAAAGTGCATAGATATTGCCTATATCTGATAAAAGCTTGCTTGGTGACTGACACTGCAATCCTTGTTGCTGCAATGGCAGAGGCCAGAATCTACCAACGTTTCACAGTCCAGTGGCCCATCAAGTCAGTGCAAGGTCCCTATTTCACCAAAAAGCACTACATTTTCACCTAACAATTCTGCATGTAAAGATCACATTTCCTCTGAAATTGACTAGGGCTTTTGCAACTGCAAATCCTGCACCTGTAGTAGACATGTAGGCTACCCCTACTAGGCCCACCCTGTTCAGTGACCAATATAAATAGGGGAAAAGAAAATAGTGAAAATGATGTTACTGAATGTGCCATTTGTCATGGCAGTAGAATATTCAACTGACATATCTGTTTAGTGCTCACATGTGTCATGTAGAATTCATTTACAGTGCCACCCCATGGGTGCATGTGCTCTATTAAATAATATATATTTACAGGGAAGGGAAGAAATGAATATGAGCAGATGAAAGGCTGATTGAAAGCAAGAGAAGATTGGGCGTCTGTGATCAGTTTTAAGTTTAGGCACTGACAATCTTTTTCAAAAAAGTCATTATCTGTCCCCCTGCAAGCCAGTGGTGTCTACATGTGCAAAGTTTGATACTAAACTACTTTTTACTTGTCAGATACCATGAAAGCCAGATTTTTTGTCTCAATAGGGTGGTGTACGTACAATGTCCCCTGAAGCTTGTGCGCCTAATCAATCTCTAATTACTATGCAAATGGAACAAGGGAACCTCTGACATTCTCCTTTTTCAGGATATTTAATTAAGGACATTAGAAATGACACAGAAGGGCAAACTGAAGAGCCTCTTGAAGTCATTATCTGAAACTCCTGCATTTTGGGTTTCATGGGAAATGATGTACACCTGTGGGTTGCCAGGCTCAGTTTTTATGGGCCCTGTAGTGAAAACTATGCTTTAGTGCTGGCTAAAGGTACACCATATCCAGGATTTGGTTTGGGATTCTACCTTTTTCAGCAGGATTCATATTCAGGAAAATCCTGGCTTAAATGGGTTGTTCGCCTAATCTTGAGTATAATGTAGAGAGTGACATTCTGAGACGATTTGCAATTGGTTTTCATTTTTTATTAGTTGTGGTGTTTGAGTTATTTAGCTTTTTATTCAACAGCTCTCCAGTTTGCAGTTTCAGCAGTCTGGTTGCTAGGGCCAAATTACCCTAGCAACCATGCACTGATTTAATTAAGAAACTGGAATATGAATAGGAGAGGGTTTGAATAGAAGGAGGAGTAATGAAAAGTAGCCAATAACACTGCATTTGTAGCCTTACATAGCATTTCTTTTTAGATGGGGTCAGTGACCACCATTTGAAAGCTGGAAAGAATCCGAAGAAGAAGGCAAATAATTGAAAAACTATAAAAAATAAATAATGAAGACCAATTGGAAAGTTGCTTAGAATTTTATAACATACTAAAAGTTAACTTAAAGGTGAACCACCCCTTTAAATGAAGTTACATTGCACTTTCCACACTGCCTTCCTCTGGTCCTCATATAACAAAACTCATCAGTTACTAATGCTGCTCCAGAGGAATTCTGCACTGAAGTATATTTTTCAAAATAGCAAAATATTTTTTTAAATTTCATTTAAAATTTTGACATGTATTTAGTTTGCCAGGTGCCCTCAGCCATGTGACTCTGAAAAGCACAAGTAAAAGGGTATAGAATGCTTCTCTGATTTCAACGCACTCACTTTCCTCAACCTTATTCATATTCAATATGTGGAGAGAAGTGTTCCATACAATAGGGTGTCCATTCCCTTATTTCTGCACTGCAAGTTGGAGTGATATCACCCACTCCCTCCCCCATCCCCAGCATCCTATCAGCAGAACAGTGGAAAGGTAAGAAGAAAACTGCATTGTTAAAAATGCTCACTTGCCCTGCTTAGTGGTAGATATGATAATAACACTCAATAGTAAAACAACCAAGCCCCACCAGGACTCCTCCTGTTACACTGAGTAGTAGAATCAATAGCATATCTTAAAGAAGTTCTATTGTGAACTTAAAAAAAATAATTTGTTGGTTTAAGAAAAAAGTATAACAACAGAGTGAATTATTTGTAATGTAATAAATATAAAAAAAAAAAAACACATGACAGCAAACGTTCCCAGTCTTAACACACTCCACAGATAGGGTTGCCACCTTTTCCTGAAAAAAATATCGGCTACCTATATATACCTATATATTTATGCTTTTTCCCTTTTAATAATATTAGGGTCAACCATCATTTTTACCGGCCAGTAAAATACCTATATATTTGCTTTTTCCCTATTAATTAAATTAGGGTCAACCATAATTTTTACCGGCCAGTAAAATACCTATATATTTATGCTTTTTCCCTATTAATTAAATTAGGGTCAACCATCATTTTTACCGGCCAGTAAAATACCTATATATTTATGCTTTTTCCCTATTAATAACATTAGGGTCAACCATCATTTTTACCGGCCAGTAAAATACCTATATATTTATGCTTTTTCCTTATTAACAACATTAGGGTCAACCATCATTTTTACCTGCCAGTAAAATACCTATATATTTATGCTTTTTCCTTATTAATAACATTAGGGTCAACCATCATTTTTACTGGCAACCCTATCCACTGAACGTTCCACCAGTTGGAAGAGACTGCCTTCTTTGGGACACACATTTTCCAAATAACAAGTCATGCAGAATCCACTAATGCAAATCAATGCAATCATTCCACAAACAGGATTTCTGGTAAGGCCAATTGCCAAAGTGAACAAACTCTTAATACATTATATCCTGAAAGGCCATGTCCTCAGAAGCTCTTTGACCAGGTGTGTGGAGCCCTTCACAGACAGTTTGATTGCATGCTGGTAGCCAGACTGATTTATTTTGGAGACTGGCTGCCACTGTGATTAAAGCATAATACGGGGGGGGGGGGGGGGGGGGGGGGGGTCTCATACAAATGAGTGCCTTTGTATATAAGCTGAACGTGAACATATTTTTCTTAGCAATCCAATGGAGAGTTATACTACCACAAGAGCTGCAGTGCTGTGGATTTGACATTTCTACACCGTGAGAATTCAGGCATCCATCGGTATAAGCAACCGCTCCCACCCCCCTCCCGCAAAATAAAAAAGAACATTAAAGGCCATGAGTTTTCTTGGGTATAGTACAATCAGTACATCCTGGGTTCAGAACATTTAAATGGCACTCTCAGAGGACTTGATAAAAGGATCATTTATCATCTGAGTCCTGCAGCCACACACAAATAAGTCCTTTTTGAAATCTGAAGTGAAAAATCTGTGAAAGGAATTAAAGCCCAGGCACCCCCACCAATTTTAATAACTCCACAGGCTAAAGATTTATCAGATTGTGTATATTCCACCCCCCCTTTCCAGGCATGGTGGCTTTAAGTGAGGAAAGTTAAAATATACATTGGCGTTAGGCAGGCAGGGGAGAGGAAACTCCTTTCATGTTCACCCTTCATTAGTGCAAAGGTTTTAATATTATCATCAGCTCTTTTTATAACACTTTCGCAATCTTTGCTGTTATAGAGGCAAAATTGGCTAATTTATAAATGAAACAGGTGATCTTATATTTGTGACCCTAAGTGATGAGTGGCGCCATGTAGTGAATCTGTTTGCACAATTTTGCCAGTTCCTTGTGCAAAAGATGCAATAGCAGATCTGCCCCCAACACAAGGCTAGTTGTTTGATAGGGCAGAAAGGTATTAGTCCTGTTCATTAAAGGAACAGTAACATCAAAAAATGTAAGTAATAAAGTTTTAAAGTAATAAAAATATAATGCATGTGTTGCCTTTTACTGGTAAAACTGCTATGTTTTCTTTAGAAACACTATGATTGTTTATATAAATAAGCTGCTGTTTAGCAATGGGGGCAGCCATTCATAGGAGAAAAGGTCCAGGTTACACAGCAGATAGCAGATAAGCTTTGTAGAAAATAATGGGGTTATCTGTTATCCACTATTTCACCTGTGCCATAAAGCCTTTTTTCAATTTGTTGTCTGGTTACCTTCCCATTGTTCTGTTGTTAGGCTGCTGGGTGGGGGAGAGGGAGGGGGTGATATCACTCCAACTTGCAGTACAGCAGTAAAGAGTGATTAAAGTTTATCAGAGCACAAGTCACATGACTTGGGGCAGCTGGGAAACTGACAATATGTCTAGCCCCGTGTCAGATTTCAAAATGAAATATAAAAATCTGTTTGCTCTTTTGAGAAATGGATTTCAATGCAGAATTCTTCTGGAACAGAACTAATGCATTTTGAAGAAAAAAATTTCCCATGACAGTATCCCTTTAAGTAAACCATAGCACTGCAATACACTTGCCTATCTGGCTGAAATGTAGCTGGAGCCATAACAGAATCCTGGAGAGTCGTTTATCAGACCTTTATGTGGTGCTGAAGCACTGTGTGAAAGTCTCTGGACTGACCCCAGCCTTAGCCTGTATTATGAGTCTTACAGGACCAAGCAAAGTATTACCTCTTCTCGAACATCTTTCTGAGCATCACTAATCATTTATAAATATTTATAAATAACCTTACTGAACTAGCCAGTAGATCAAAGACACTTAAAATAAAGGATAACTGAATATATTTCAGCCTACCTTTTCAAGCATAGGAATTCAGCTGCCTGTATAGCACAAGCCTAGGCATGATCAGTGGTAACTGTGTGTATTTATTATCTCAGGGTCAGATCTGAAATCTCTTGCACCTTGTCTATGTCCCACCTCGTCTGTTGTGCCTATTATTTGTAACTGAGGCACAGTGCAATAAGGTGGAAGGGAACCCTGTATTGCAGGGGTCCCCAACCACGGGGCCGTGGCCCAGAACCAGGCAGTGGTCATTTCTGAACTGGGCCACTCAGCCCACAATTAACGTGGAGCGCCGAATTGGGCGCCGGTGCACCGAATTGGATGTGGCACCTGGAAACTTGCGGCTGGAACACCCTGACCCCACCCCAACCAGAACCGCTGGTGTACCTGTTATTGTTCTGGATTGCTGCATTCATGCAATTTCTGTGCCAACAAATGGCATGCAATTATAGGGAATATAAGGGATTGCCTATACCCTCATGTAATAGCCATAATTATGTGGATCTACAGTACAAGGTCTCTGTCTGTATTTTACTATTACTTGCACCCAGTGGTGAAAATAGGATCTAAGCAAAGGCTCTTTCTAGATACAGAAAGATATGTTGCTCTCCAAGGTGCTGAACCTTCCACACTGATTTAGTTGGCCACCTTATATATCTATGTGTACATAAACAATCCCTGATTTGTTTAAAGTGAAAGGGACAAAAGGTCTTCAAATCCTTTAATATATTGATAAGGGCATGTGCAGAGCATCTGTTTAATGTGGTCACACCCTAATGGCACCTCCGCTATAACAATGAGTTCAGTACAACTTTTCTAATTTGTCACGGTCGGCACAATAATTCCACAACCAATGCTAAGCACCCTTTTCACAGCTCTTGCTTCCACCTATAACAGCCACCTTTCACCTCGGGAAGGTGCCCTACTAAGGGTTCTGGATGAGCAAAGGGGCATGAACGGTGACAGTACAAAGCGCAGACAGAAAGCATAGTCAAATCAGGCCGGTTCGGTGCAGTACAAGCAGAGTCAGACAGGCAAGGGTCAAACCAGCAGATCAAGCAGAAGGGATACGGATACAGAAGAGTTGGTTACCAGGCAGGGTCAGGATTACAGAAGTCAGGATGGTCACAATCAGGCAGGGGTCATAACAGGTAATCAGATATCAGAAGCTTTAAACAGCACAGAAGCACCAGGACAGGGCCGGACTGGGAGGAAAAAGCAGCCCTGGCAAAAGTATCAAAGCAGCCCATGTATTCACGCGTATGCAAAGTAGGGTATTTATTTCCAACCCCAAGATTAACTAGAACTAGTTTTTATTGATAAATAAACAAATATCTCCCCCTAGTTTCTATCACAACTATACTATCAGATGGATTAGTGACTACTTACAGTATCTAAATTTTCCTTTGTGTGTCCCCAGCTAGACCATGTACCCTGGCAGATAAGAGGACTTTAATTACCATGTGTATCATAGGGCCAAAGTGTGACATACTTGAAGAGACTAGGTTGTCTCCTGCAATTAATGCTACATATCACAGTGTTCCATATACTGGCTGAAGTGACTGTTCTGAGCATGGATACTCCTGTTGCCAACATACCTATCATAAGCATAAGGGATTGGGTAGATAGCAAGCTTAGCTGTTGCTGGCTATTATGGACAGTTCATTTACATTACTAAATTAGCTAATTAGACAGACCTAATTTGCATTTTTAGGTGAACAGCCCATTTACATTTCAAAGCAAGCGGCCCATCAGGCATTTGCCCGAACCCACAGAATGCCACTCCGGCCTGCACCAGGAACTCACAAGGAGGAAACCTATAAAGGGCAATGAGAAAATACAAAAAGTCCCTGTAAATACTTTTAAATCATGCGCACCATTGCGCACTGATGCCATCACGCCAGTGAGCATTTGCCTATAAATACAGAAGCTGTTTCAGTAGGAATGTTTCCATTCCAGATACCTATTGTACGTATGTATATCATTATTGCTACAAGGATATACAGCCCTGTACAATTTTACAACAAACAAAAGTACACACACTGTTATAAAAAAAAAAAAAAGATTGAATGCTATCAGGTACACAGAAAGTCAGAGGTCCTTGCCCTCTATAGCCTTTAGTCTAAGTGGGTTACAGAGTCAAGTATCTAGTTTGCCTTTATAGAGTGGCAGTAAGTGTTTAATCTGTTTCAACACGTTGACACCAACTAGTTGATCCATAAGATAGAAAAGGCTACATCCAGCTGCCAGTGCGTCAATATCATGATGCCAGGAAGCATAATGGTTAGGGCAGGTAACATGGGGTTCTCAATCGATAAACATGACCAGGACCCATAAACAATAATTAGCTGCTAAATGGTGTGGACCATGCACAGAGACTGAGTTGGAAGCAAGTATACACCTTGCTCCCTGTATGAGGGAGACACTTGTCTCATGGAACAATCAATACCACCTGCCACCATCCTGTATTGACAAAAGCTTCAACAACAGCTGGAAGGCCACAAGTTGGACAGCCCATCCCTAAGAACTTTTATAATACTCGAACAACCAGTTCATGCTATCCCTTGTTTTATATGAATTAATATGCACCTTGAAGTATAGTATTAGTCATCTTGAAACATATCTCTATATGTGATTTCCTTGCAGTTTTGTCCTTTATTTAAAGGACTTTGCTGTAATCATTTTTCTACTGTAATCTCCCCATGGCAGGTAACCCTTTGACATCCAGTGCTTAAACACCGCAGTCATGGATGAGTCCTTGGGGGCCAATGATGGCCGGTAACTGTTCTGAATGTTTTCCCCTCTAACAACAAATCATGTTATAACCCTATTGGGGATACAATCCAATCCTCTATGCAGCATGCAAACACAACCAGCAGAAGCATAAACTACATTCAGACATAACCTGCCATGAGATCAATAACCAAATGAGAAGAGTTTGAATTAGATGGGAAAGCTGTAGTGTGCATATAAATAGACCTGCAACCTTCTCCTCTCTGTATATCTATACAGGGGCCTAACAGACAGCACACAGGGACTCAGAAGGGAGCCCATATTACATCAGATCTAACACTCTGTTCATTAGGGGCCTGTTTTCCTTGTCACATACATGGCTGCATATAGAAAAATTTTTCCACCGGTCTGTGCTCATACTTTACTTCTTTTGTGATGGTTCCCTGGGTGCTCCGCCTCCAAGACCCAATTGTGATACAAATGTAGATGAAGTATGGGAATCATACACATTCGCAGAATTCCTGCAGTTTTAGCTGTTTATTTGTCACCACACGACATGTTTCGGACCCATGGTCCTTTTTCACACTTGAAAAAGGACCATGGGTCCGAAACATGTCGTGTGGTGACAAATAAACAGCTAAAACTGCAGGAATTCTGCGAATGTGTATGATTCCCATACTTCATCTACATACATGGCTGCATCACTGAACCAGGGGTCACTAACTTATTTACATATCTGACGCAGAAGATACTGTGCACTTACATGCTGTGTAGGGCTACATGGAACATACAAATTCCCATTCAGGGAATACACACAAATCACAGCAATCAAGGAACTTGTGTGTGTATAGTGTATGTATATATATCATACTGTAAAATAAGGATAATATACGTCAGTTTCGACTGCACAAAAGCATTCCCCTCCAGCCTTTTTCCTTTAGACAGCTATGGAACTACGGATATATTTAGTTACAGAAATAGGAGATACCATATGGATTGCTCCTTCCTCATTTGTGCCAATGGATACCCCCCTAAAGGCTATAAATATTTCTTTATGGAGTTAACCTTCACTGAACAAAGGTGTGTGGCAACTCCTACTCATTTATATAATGGAATTCCAAAGAGAATTCATATTCTGTGCACAAACCCGATACATCAAGTAAAAGAAATATAGTATTATCAGATGAATCTAATGCCAAAGAGTTTAGAACAGTGATGGGAAAGATACATGATTTCAGTATGTGGCTGACTATATCTTTATGTTTTGTGTTGGGGAAAGAGCTTGCCATCAGTTTTGAAGAAAGAAAGAAAAATGCATTTTTTGTTCAGCAGTGTGTAATGTGTATACAGTGCAGTGGGTTTTCAAGGACGTACTGATACTGAACAAAGTATGATACTCACATACAACACAATCACACACTATTTTACATAGATACTTATTTAATATAGGTTGACAAAAGACAACTGTTTATCAAGTTCATCTCCTGATTGAGCTAGGACTTTTCATTCAGTCTAATAATACATCTGACAGTCGTGTTGCGTCGGATATGATGTAATTCTTACCTTCGGCTTTTGATAAAGTCCAATTAGAATCTTGCCACCTGCGTTTCGTCTCCTGGCGCTGATCCGACGAGAACCGCTTGTGTAGTTCAAGGTCCACAGTTTTGGACTCCCCATCAATCCATAATGGAATGTTTAATTGTAATTCACGTACACAGTGTAAATGTGTCCAACTTAATGGTTTACTTTCAGACACATGCAGGGAGCATGATATTACAATATGGTTACAATATGATTACTGTGCATAAACTCTGATCTGTCTGTTCTTTTGGGAAAACCACAATCTTCCAACATAGGTCAAAGTTAAAGATAATTAAAAGCAAATATGTCACATAACTGGTAACAAAACATTTTATTGACCTTGGACATAGTCTGGGATTTTTCATTATTGTGCAGCTACAATAAAATGAGAGTAGACAGAACCTTATATATCAAATATAAGTAATTAATAGATTAAAAACTCTATGTACATACTAGGGATTGAATTTGGTCTATGATTTATGAGTTTATCTATGAGATTTGTATTTTTCTATACAATTTATTTGGATATGTTTTGCTGGGGACTCTTGCAGTGCATCTCTTGCAGTGAGCATAATGATGTAAAAAATATTCTATAAATGGGACCTGTTTGAGCATGTGCCTTTGACATGTAATTGATTTACATAAATACTACAGGGTGGCCTTTTGTTCTTTTCTGCCTGAAAGAGACCCCCCCCCCAAGATTTGTCTAGAAGTATTACTGACTTTTAAGTAAATGTGCCAATGTGGACTATTTTATGTGCAAGCAAATTACCATTTCTTGTCATTTACATAGTTACATAGTTAAATTGGGTTGAAAAAAGACAAAGTCCATCAGGTTCAACCCCTCTAATTTAAAACCCAGCATACACACACAAACACACACCCCTCCACTCTTTCACACAAACCATATATGCCCATAGCTATACTAACTGTAGAGTTTAGTATCAAAATAGTCTTTGATATTATGTCTGTCCAAGAAATCATCCAAGCCCCTTTTGAAAGCATCAACAGAATGAGCCATCACAACATCACCCGGCAGTGCATTCCACAACCTCACTGTCCTCACTGTGAAGAACCACCTACACTGCTTCAAATGAAAGTCCTTTTCTTCTAGTCTGAAGGGGTGGCCTCTGGTGCGGTGATCCTCTTTATGGGTAAAAAGGTCCCCTGATATTTGTCTATAATGTCCTCTAATGTATTTGTAATTATGTCCCCTCGCAAGCGCCTTTTTTCTAGAGAAAACAACCCCAACCTGGACAGTCTACCCTCATAATTTGTCTTCCATCCCTCTAACCAGTTTAGTTGCACTTAGTCTCTGCACTCTCTCCAGCTCATTTACATCCCTCCTAAGGACTGGAGTCCAAAACTGCACTGCATACTCCAGATGAGGCCTTACTAGGGATCTATAAAGAGGTATAATTATGTTTTCATCCCTTTAGTTTATGCCCTTTTTTAATGCAGGACAGAACTTTATTTGCTTTAGTAGCTACAGAATGACACTGCCCAGAATTAGACAACTTGTTATCTATAAAAACCCCAAGATCCTTCTCATTTAAGGAACACCCAACACACTGCCATTTAGTGTATAACTTGCAATAATATTATCTTTGCCAAAGTGCATAACCTTGCATTTATCAACATTGAACCTCATTTTCCAATTAGCTGCCCAGTTTCCCAACACAGACAAATCACTTTGCAAAGTTTGCAGGCACCAGATAATGGCTTCATGGTGGATCCTCTAGCATGGGAACCTCAGCTGACTATAAAGCGGTCTTAAGGGCTGCCAATTGGGCATCAGTGTTTTAGAGCTAAAATACAGAAGCTGGTATAACACATTGCTGTTACTGTAACATAAATGTATACTAAACTCCACAGGACTAAGGGTATATTTCTTGCACCAGCTATATATAGCAGGGCCAGCTAGATTTCTACAGCGCCCATATAATCTGTATAAATCCAAATATGTTAATAAATATCCGGCTGATACAGAAAATCTCCAGCTGTCAGGCAAAGAAATCCGGGCAATGTTGCAAACAAGCTCCTGTAAGGAATGACCATGACTAAAATCCCTAAAGACTTATACGGGCAGAAATGTTGAAAACAAATCAATTTTCCTAATTAACTCTGTACCCAAATCCCATGAACTTTTGCAAACTACTTCTGCCACTCTGCGGGAATGCTGCAGGTAACGCATCCAAAGTGACAGCAGTTTTGTACAGAATGACAAGCGACAGGCTGGGAAAGATAATCAGTGACCCTACAACCAAACACAGTGCCCAGATCGATACGGATGTTAAACATGAGATGTGTGTAATTATACATGGAAATGAATCTCTCCATATATACAGTATTCTCCGTCCCAAAATTGCAACTCATTTTCCACCAGGGACATTTCCTTTAATTATCATTTAATCCCAAATGAAGCAGAAAATGCCTGTTCTATAAGTGAAATCAAATTTGTCGTGGTCCATATGGCCTTGCGAAAGTGGAATTTCAGGCTCGGATCTTTTTACATTCAAATATAGCATGAAAAGTGTGATTGTATTGTATAGTGATTTCTCGCATCCCTTGACTTGTGAGTCAGATGATGCAGCATAGCAAAACCTGACTTCTAATTATCATGCAAGGTGCAAAGCCCACAAAAGAATGCAAAACTGAGTGCATATTGACACTATTCTTAAAAGGACTTAAATGCACCGTAGGGCTGTATTTTCTATACAGGTATCCAAGGGCTAATGCCTAAGGTAGCAGCAATATAGAAGAAGAAACATTTTTTTCTGCTGCCTGCTGCTGGACACATGCTGCTAAATGGAGCTGAAACTGGTTACTCTCTACTAAATGATCGGTATATGTGAATACCGCTGTTCCTGGGGGTGCTGTTGCCCCTCTTCTACTCTGCACTTAAAACTTTAGCAGGTCAGGTGGGGGCCACATTTCTAGCGCACTAAGCACTGCACTAGCAGAGACAAAATGCAGCCCTTAAAGTTACCAGGGATGGCTTTTTTTGCAGCCCTAGCAACTGCATGTGCAATAGTCTATGCGTATGCACCAACTGGATCCGCAAAGGGGCAGGTGAGGGGGAGATGTGCTTATAGTAGCACCTGATGGAAATCTTCTAATGGAAAACTATACCCCCAAAATAAATACTTGAGCAACATATAGTTTATATCAAATTAAGTGGCATATTAAAGAATCTTATCAAATTGGTACATATATTTAAGTAAATATTGCCCTTTTACTGCGGCTGAATGGAACAAAACGGAGAGCAGGTACAAACGCCCATGTGTAAGGGCCCTTATATAGTATGAGCCATAACGAGACAAGGAGCAGCCTCACTTCATGTAACAAGGCAAAATTATAGTGATAATCAAGCCACTTCAATAAGCTTAAAGGAAAACTATACGCCCAAAATGAATACTTGAGCAACAGATAGTTTATATCAAATTAAGTGGCATATTAAAGAATATTACCAAACTGGTGTATACAGTGGTGTGAAAAACTATTTGCCCCCTTCCTGATTTCTTATTCTTTTGCATGTTTGTCACACAAAATGTTTCTGATCATCAAACACATTTAACTATTAGTCAAAGATAACACAAGTAAACACAAGTAAACACAAAATTCCGTTTTTAAATGATGGTTTTTATTATTTAGGGAGAAAAGAAATCCAAACCTGTGTGAAAAAGTAATTGCCCCCTGAACCTAATAACTTGTTGGGCCACCCTTAGCAGCAATAACTGCAATCAAGCGTTTGCGATAACTTGCAACGAGTCTTTTACAGCGCTCTGGAGGAATTTTGGCCCACTCATCGTTGCAGAATTGTTGTAATTCAGCTTTATTTGAGGGTTTTCTAGCATGAACCGCCTTTTTAAGGTCATGCCACAACATCTCAATAGGATTCAGGTCAGGACTTTGACTAGGCCACTCCAAAGTCTTCATTTTGTTTTTCTTCAGCCATTCAGAGGTGGATTTGCTGGTGTGTTTTGGGTCATTGTCCTGCTGCAGCACCCAAGATCGCTTCAGCTTGAGTTGACGAACAGATGGCCGGACATTCTCCTTCAGGATTTTTTGGTAGACAGTAGAATTCATGGTTCCATCTATCACAGCAAGCCTTCCAGGTCCTGAAGCAGCAAAACAACCCCAGACCATCACACTACCACCACCATATTTTACTGTTGGTATGATGTTCTTTTTCTGAAATGCTGTGTTACTTTTACGCCAGATGTAACGGGACGCGCACCTTCCAAAAAGTTCAACTTTTGTCTCGTCGGTCCACAAGGTATTTTCCCAAAAGTCTTGGCAATCATTGAGATGTTTTTTTTAGCAAAATTGAGATGAGCCTTAATGTTCTTTTTGCTTAAAAGTGGTTTGCGCCTTGGAAATCTGCCATGCAGGCCGTTTTTGCCCAGTCTCTTTCTTATGGTGGAGTCGTGAACACTGACCTTAATTGAGGAAAGTGAGGCCTGCAGTTCTTTAGATGTTGTCCTGGGGTCTTTTGTGGCCTCTCGGATGAGTTGTCTCTCCGCTCTTGGGGTAATTTTGGTCGGCCGGCCACTCCTGGGAAGATTCACCACTGTTCCATGTTTTTGCCATTTGTGGATAATGGCTCTCACTGTGGTTCGCTGGAGTCCCAAAGCTTTAGAAAATGGCTTTATAACCTTTACCAGACTGATAGATCTCAATTACTTTTGTTCTTAGTTATTTTTAACAAGGGGGGCAATCACTTTTTCACACAGGCTCATGTAGATTTGGAGGTTTTTTTCTCCCTTAATAACGTAAAACTTCATTTAAAAACTGCATTTTGTGTTCAATTATGTTATCTTTGACTTGTAGTTAACGGTTTTTGATGAGCAGAAACATTTAAGTGTGACAAACATGCAAAAGAATAAGAAATCAGGAAGGGGGCAAATAGTTTTTCACACCACTGTATATGTATATATCTCAAAACAGGGGGGTTGTGGGAGCACTCTAAAGGCTTTAAAGTATATATAAATATTATAAATGCTAATGCATAAATATTGCCCTTTTACATCTCTTGCCTTGAACCACCATTTCGTGAAATATTTCAACTCTAACTGTAACAGGAAGAAGTGTGGAAGCAAAAGATACAACTCTGTCTGTTAATTGGCTCATGTGACCTAACTTTATAGTTTGTTTGGTAAGTTTGTGTGCACCGAATCATACAATCCCAAGGGGCTGTGCTTATTTTTTTAAATGGCTATTTTCTATTTATGATTACCCAATAGCACAAACTACTAAAAAAGTATATTATTATGAAAATGGTTTATTTACATGAAGCAGGGTTTTACATATGAGTTGTTTTATGTAATATCTTTTGATAGAGACCCGGGGGTATAGTTTTCCTTTAAGCCTGATTCAAGTGCACACTTTGATGCAAGGGACCCCTGAAATTGCTATAAGCCTTGACTTGCTGTGAATTTCCACAGTGGCTTGTGTCAATAGCTGCAACTGTCGCACCAAGTCTATCAAATGTTTATGCTGTTATTAAAGGACTTGGTCTCCTTCAAGTTAACTTTAAGTATGTTATAATATGGGTAATTATAAGCATTCTTTCCATCTGTCTTCATTGTTTTTTTATAGTTTTTTTTAAATGATTTGCCTTTTTCTTTTGGCTTTTTGTATCTTTCAATTGGTTACTGACCTATGATCTAAAAACAAACATTCTCAGTGTATTGTTATTGCTACTTTTTATTACTCATCTTTCTATTCAGACCCTCTCCTATTCATATTCCAGTCTCATATGTTTACGCCGTTATTAAAGGGGTGGGTCACCTTCAAGTTAACTTTAAAGGGATACTGTCATGGGAAAAATATTCAAAATACATCAGTTAATAGTGCTGCTTCAGCATAATTCTGCACTGAAATCCATTTCTCAAAAGAACAAACTGAATTGTTTTATATTTCAATATGAAATCTGACATGGGGCTAGACATATTGCCAATTTCCTAGCTGCCCCAATTCATGTGACTTGTGTTCTGATAAACATCTATCACTCTTTACTGCTTAACTGCAAGTTGGAGTCCCTGCCCCCCCCCCCCCCCCCCCCCAGAAACCTAACAACAGAACAATGGGAGGTAACCAGATAACAGCTCCCTAACACAACATAACAGCTGCCTGGTACATCTAAGAACAGCACTCAATAGTAAAAACCCATGTCCTACTGCTTCCATTCAGTTACATTGAGAAGGAAAAACAACAGCCTGCCAGAAAGCAGTTCCCTCCTAAAGTGCTGGCACAAGTCACATGACCAGGGGCAGCTGGGAAATTGACAAAATGTCTAGCATTTTTCCATTGGTCTTCATAATTTATTTTTTATAGTTTTTTAATTATTTGCCTTTTTCTTCTGGCTTTTTCCAGCTTGCAAATGGGTTACTGACCCCATCTAAAAACAAACTCTCAATGTATTGTTATTGCTACTTTTTATTACTCATCTTTCGATTCAGACCATCTCCTGTTCATATTCAAGTCTCATATTCAAATCAATGCATTATTGCTAGGTTAATTTGGACCCTAACAACCAGACTGCTCAACTTACAAACTGGAGAGCTGCTGAATAAAAAGCTAAATAACTCAAAAACCACAAGTAATAAATAATGAAAACTGACTGTGTATTGTCTCAGAATATCACTCTCTACATCATACTAAAATTTAATTCAAGGGTGAACAACCCCTTTAACACCTTGCTTTGGAAACAAAACACGTCTGGGGAAAAAAACATTCACAAACTTGCCAAATCATAAGCTAATTTATTGGTACATCAGGTGCAAATTGTGGTGGGTGCAAATTAGAATGGGTCCACAATGATGTTAGAATTCTATGAGAAAAAAGTGATTTGTATCGAAAAACACCATGGTGTTTAAAATGAGCCTTCTGATTCAACAGTCGGAAGACTCGGAACTCACAGAAAACTGATAATTCCAACTGGTCAAAAAGAAATCAGGTCAAACTGCTGATGAGAACGAGGCCTTACTTTTACTTCTCCTAATATTATAAATGTGTTTGCAGTTTTATGATTTATATTAGAAGCCATGTCACTAATACAAGGGATTAGTACTGCTGTTCATATATTGTGACAGTAGCAATCAAACAATGATTTAGAAATGCTCTCCAGTGAACAGTGATCTTCTTATGACATCATCACCAGCACTTCTTACCTCGACCCAAAGGAAATCAATAGTGGTGGAAAAAAAAACATTTTCCCACACTAATTTGCCTGTACTTGACAATTCCATCCTAGTTAGTGATCATTTCATTTCTAATGAGAAACTCAATGAATAGGTCACAGATTCATTATTCTGCTGCATATGAAGTGACTCTTAGCAATGTATAGTCCTCTCTACGAGCTGTTCTCAACCTGCGGAATTTGCATGAAAATTAATTCCTCACTGTTGTATCCCAGTATCTGGGATGTTCATATTAAGTTAAAGTGCTTGGCTGTGTATGTTCTTACTCTTAAAGTGGGTGCCCAGGGGGGGGAGAGAGAGAGTCCATCTCAAGAGAGTGGCATGTAGATTTTGATTTTGATGCAACCAGAATATTCTATTAGCTGTGCAGTTACTAGTTATTCCAAACCAAATTCTATAAATATGCAAAACAGGTTAAGGACTCAGTAACACATTTGAGTAGTATTGTTTTATAGATACTGATGTTTTTCTACCTCTGTAAAAACCGTTTAAATAAAAAGTAATTAAGAATGGTATATGTAAACCTAACACACATTTCTCATGATATGTCATTTAAAAAGAGAAGTTAGATGTAATGCTAATGTTGTAATGCAGCTTTCCCAAAAATTTTCTGCCTCAGGGACCAATGTAAAGCCCTCATTTTTTTCAGGGACCGAAGGGGGCACAAACTGCTCGTGGCAAATTCGGGTGAACCACATCAACTTTGGAATTGGCTTGGCGGCCCAGTTCAAGTTTGTCTGCAGCCCACTGGTGGTTGGGGACTCCTGCTGTAATGGATATTTAAAGCAGGAGGAGGAATTCAATTTAAGTTAAAATTGAAAATTAGAATTGCTCTTCTGCAAATTGTTTCAGTTAGCTTTAAAACTTTTTTTCAAATTTATCAGCATTTTATACTGCTTTTACACATGGGCATGGGGAGGACCAATATTTCGCAGAAGGAAAACTGCATCACGCTGGAGGGAAGCTGTTCTAAAATCTAAACAGTGAAGGAAAGAATTATCCAGAGCTTGTCTAACTGGTAATGGCACCTAAAGGGGTTGTTCACCTTTGAATTAACTTTTAGTATGATGTAGAGAGTGAAATTCTGAGACAATCTGCAATTGTTTAGCAACCGTGTATTGATTTAAGTAAAGCTCCCCATAGACTCAACGATCTTTCCCTGCCGAACGACCAATCTGTCAAATTATCGTGCGGTTAGTGGGATACAAACGATTGTATATCTTACGATTTTTCGTCCGACATCGGTCTGAAAATTGATCGGCCAGGTTAGAAAATCTTTATCGGTCCCCATGCAATCTACCTATGTTTGCAGGGCCAAGCAGGCTGCGATCCTTCAGTTTTGCTGACAATATCACCAGAAATGGTCTTTTTAGTTGATGGACACATCGGGCATTTAAACGATCGTTTTGAGACAATCGTGGTCTCATGATAACCATCGGATCTTTCAAAAATCTTTACGTCTATGGCCAGATTAAGAGACTTGTATATTAATAGGAGAGACCTGAAAAGAAATATAAGTACTAAAAAGTAGCAATAACAATACATTTGTAGCCTTACAGAGCATTTACTTTTAGATGGGGTCGGTGACCCCATTTGAAAGCTGGAAAGAGTCAGAAGAAAATGGTAAATAACAAAAAAAAACTATAAAAAATAAATTAAGAAGACCAATTGCAAAGTTGCCTAGAATTGGCCACTCTATAACATACCAAAAGTTAACTTTAAGGTGGACCAACTCTTTCACCTTTGGCAGGGCCTGATTTTATATTAGGGCACTCCTGGGGGCAAATTCACTAAAGAGTGCAACTTCGCCAGCGTTCACTTTGCAGCCATCGTAACACTTCGCCAGGTGAAAATTTGCTCAGACAATGCTAACTGACTAAAGTTCGCTTGTGCGAAGTTGCGCTAGCGTTACTTTGTCAAGCAAATCGAAGTTGCGCTAGCATTACCTAATTTGCAAACGCCGGGAAGTTAAAGTTCAATGGATGTATATGTTGCAGCAAATATATTACATTGCACAAGCCTGGGAAACCTTAATAAAAGAGTTTCTATATTGCCCTACACATGTGCCCAATGTATAGTTTATGTTCCATATCTTAGGAAATGTAGAGGGGAAGCCGGGTACCCCCCAAAAAAAATTTCAGCCTATCACCCTGTAAATATGAAAAGACGCTAGCATTTTTTGGGGAAAATTTTGAACTCCTATCTACTCTATTACACTTCACCTGGTCAGAGTGGGTAAACGCAAGTCTGGTGCAACGTTCAGAAAATCTGCATCTTAATGAATTGGCGTAGTAACACTCTTTCGCCTGGCGTTAGAGTACGAAGCAATGCTAGCGTACCTCTACTTCTCTAGCAAAGGGGTGGCTTCCCTCATTATTAATTCGGCGAAGTAACAAAATGACATCACGCTGGTGAATTTTTGCTACCGTTTGTCACTTCGCCCCTACAGTCCCAACCTTTGGCATTATGCAAAGTCCCTTCCCCAGGCCTGTACTGTCAATTTGTGAATTCTGTCAAATGCCAGAGGAGCTGTTGTGAGATGCCATAGAATTCCACTATTTTGTGAGCTGTTGTACTTGAAATGCCAGGGTCTGGGGGTTTAAATCCCAGTCCAGACCTGCCTTACATCATGCATCTCGTTGGCCCGTTGTCAACTTACACAGCTCCTGTGATGGGTGATTGTGGGCGTGGCACACAGGGTCTTCCTATGACATCACCATTGTGCGCAGCAAGCAAACCAGGGGAATTCAATAACCTTTTTGAGAGTCGGGGGGGGGGGGGGGGGG